>CM053980.1:14387012-15053840 GCA_028641955.1 Protonibea diacanthus
AATCAAGAAATAACTCACTGAGAATTCACAAGCCGAGAAGCTTTCACTGCCCGTAGACTCTGGTAATAATTATGGTTTCCTGTCATAAATGAACACTGCAGAAAGCAGCAGCTCATTTTTTAAATAACATTACTCCAGACTTTCTGGTGCTCAGTGTCTTTTCATTTGGTATTTCAAACTCTTGCTCACCACCATTATCTCTCCCACAGCTACCCGTCCAACCACTTTGGCACCCTGACAGGCCTTCAGTCCATGATCAGCGCTGTGATCGCTCTGCTGCAGCAGCCGCTCTTCATCGCCATGGTCGGACCACTGAACGGAAATCCGTACTGGGTGAGGACGCACGCCTATCTCTAACCCCGCACTCACAGTCACTGTAGTTACATTTGTGTCTCAATTCTGAGGTTGCAATAATAAATCAGTTTGTGAGCATGTTAGCATGCTGTTGTAATGTTAGATTCTAGTTCAGTCCTGAAGGTTTAGTAGAAACAAAGAGCATTTTCATTGACGAAATAAACTCTCACACCGTGTGTATGACCGTAACTTAACTTTCCACCTCTGTCATCCATCCGTCCTACAGATCAACTTCGGACTGCTGATCTTCTCACTGAGTGGCTTCCTGTTGCCGGGTTACCTGTTCTATCACCGCAGACACCTGCTGAGGGAAAAGGAGGCCAGAGACAAGCGAGCCAACGGACAGGAGATGCAGGCGCTCAACCACACCAATACCAACGGCTACAAACCTCACAGCAACGGCCTCGCTGCTGTAGAGGCTTAGTTGCGACATGAAGATCTGGGGGCATTTGTAGGATTTATTCAAACATGTACCTTCAAAATGGGCACCAGCAATGACTCATCCATATATATTTTGTTTTGATATTTTTGGGGGGTTTTGCGTCATGTGCTGGTGCACATTTTGTTCACCACAAACTATATCACTTAGCAGATAGATTTCCCATGTTTTGCGACTCAGCGTTGAGGTTTCTTATGATCGAGGGAGAAGCAAGTGTCATCATCATTTGTTGCCGTTTATTTATTTTGGTTTAGGTCAAAGAGCCAAAATAGATGTGATTTTAAGCCATAGGTTTCACTCACAAGCAGGCGCAAAGACACGCACGCATCCTGGTGTACGGCCTGTGTGTCAGCCGGCGGATATCACGGTACTTGAAATACTATCACAGTCACAATCCTTGCTAACACCAAAGAACAGCTTAAAGATATTAGGAAAGTTACACTATCTACAGTATTGTTTCAGTATTGTGTGTTGAATTAAGCAAATTCTTAGTATTTTGTGCTGTTTCTACTGTACCCATTCAACAAAAGCTATAAATATACCTATAAAACACTATTAAAACATAGAAGCTATTAAGGAAACTTTAAAGCATTTAAATACCAGACATCTGGTACGTATAGAGACGCTTTTGGGGTCATTTTTCAGAGCCCAGTAGTTCACACATACACAGACACAAACACACTTAAACACAGAGATAGGCTGGTTGTAGAGACATCACATCTACCTCCTCTGTTTCCTTTTGTTTTGTACTGTCTCTCTGCAACTGACTCCTACATCTGTCCATCAATTTCTTTTTTTTTTTTCACCGTAGGAAATATTAAACCGTTGATTGTCAAATACCTGACAACAAATTTAATCAGCACATCGTGCATTCATGTTTTTTTTTTAGAGATACTGCTGAGTCAGCCCTTGCATCTCAATTTTTTATATGTAGGAAAAAAACTTTTTTTTTAGGGAAATTTCACAAGGAAAAAAAAAAAGACTTTTAAAAGTTGTGACACACAGTGTGTGTCAAATGTTATGAAACACTTTGTACTGCTTTATGCACAGAAATGAACTAGTGTGTGTATAAATATGTATTTAAGTGTCTTTTTTTTATATACTCTAGCTGCAGTAGCGTTAAAAAAGGGAAGCATTTGTTTCAGTATGCGCAAATGTTGTTTGGTAGCGTGCTGATTATAAATGAAGCTCGGATGATTTACTGTGTATTCTGCTTTCGCCTTTAGGCCTTTTTTTTTTTAGTCATGTATTGATTTTGGAGCAAACAAACGTCCATCAGAATTATTTTTGTAAATAGAACTGAGTTGTGTCTTGTATTTTATTACATATTCTTCTTGCTTTACTATATATATGGGTGTGTGCAGTATGTTAACAGTATATTAAGTGATGGCTGAGGAAGACACTGGCTATGTTGTTTTAAATGTTAATTGTTTTCTGCTTGGATGCACAAAGTCTCTGTTTCAACGATCATTTTGTTTGAGCCAGCTGCATATCAAAACAGAAAAATGTACATTCTTCCAAAGTGACAACAAAATTCTGTCTTTTCTATACATGTTTGTCCTGCACACAGCAACAGTATCATGTAGACTTAAGGAATCTGTTGTAATATTTCATTTTCAAGTTTTTGACTCCATTTCAGTGTCAGGTTGGCTTTAGTAGATGTTTCCCTTCTCGTCTGATCCATTTCTTACGCGCTTTTTGGAAGGAGAGTGTGTTTGTTTAAACTCTGTGCCTTTGCTGCTCTCCTGGCTTTACTGCAATAGATATGAATGTACGATTAATGCGTCTGCCAAATGTGTTTCTCTGTAAACCAAAGCCATGTATAGGGACTGTAAGATAGTACGGAGCCTTTCCTCAGGAGAACGTACCAGAGCAAAAAATACCAGGAATGCCTTACAACACAATGCATTAGTTGTACAGTGAATACCAGTTTGTTTTTTTGTTGAACGTCACAGGTGTTGATTCAGCTTGATGGTCGTTTTTGAGGCTGTATTTCGTGTTGTGCATTTCAGTGTGAGGTTTTCTGGGCTGACATGTAAATTGCTTTCCTCTTGTAGCAGGACAGTATTTTGTAATGCTGGAAAACCATTGTCTTTATACCTCTGCAAGTCGTTGTCAGACCTCATTAAAGCTGACAAATACTGCCAAATGCCATTCAAATCAATGTGACTCCCTCGTGCTCCTGCCTTTGTGCTTGGGATTTACAACATTTTTTTGCCTGAATCGTTGTGGATCAAGTTTAATCGACACCTCTGACAGTCTCTACAATAAAAATGTTTTATCTTTATTTTAAGATTGTGATCTACAGTGGCTTATCTAATCTCTACTCTCTTCAGCCCTGGGCTTGAAGTGTTGCTATGTTTTCCTGCCTTCAATCATTATATTCAGCTTGTGAATTTGATGAACAAATAAATGTATGAATGTTAACTGTCTAAGTGACATTTCTTTTGCCATGCAAATGGATGATGAAGTAATCTATTAACAACTACAGTAAATAAATCCTACATGAGGTCTTACACAGAGACACGAGCAAAGATAATAACCAAAGTTTATTTGATTTTGGCATTATGGTCAAAAGATATCACAACAAAATCAAAGAGGGACATACATACAGTGCCTGCTCAGTCATTCATAACACCACACAGCTCTTCAGCGGCTTTCTGCCTTTTACACTGTTCTTTCCATCATCACACACATCTACTGTGTTGCTGCTCCTTTCATGCTCTCACTCGTCATACAACCATTTGCATTATTTGATTCATCCCTGCTCTCATTTTAACATACTCCCAATAATACAATTATCTGTAAAACACACACACACATCCTCTTACAAAATGCACACACACACACACATTCAAACACAGGCGTGCACACAGTGGGCTCTGTCTATCTCAGGCTGTTGCTGTTAGGTTGTGATCCAGCGAGGCCAGGGTGGTCAGGACTGTGGCGGTTCTGGAGACAGAGAGAGAGAGAGAGTGGTAAGACACTGGTTTATATTCAACAACAACGTACAACATAAACATCGGTGATCCTGCAGTTTACACAGACTACAGTTTACTGCCAGGAAACTAGATGGTTAAAACTACTTAACGTTGAATTAAGTGATGACGTGACACAAAAGAGGCCACTAATAGTGACAAAAAAAAACAACCAAACACTCATGTTAGAGAATGTTTTTTGTTTAATTATTTTAATATTTAGATTATTTATTTAGCTGATGAGACGTCTAAGTTATGGTTTGTTTAGGTATCAGAAGAACGTCATTTTGAATTTATTAATTCATTTAATAGCTGTTCTGATTAACTCAGACTTCTGTCAGCTGTGTAAACAGAAAGACGTGTGACAGAAGAGAGACAGACAGAACCTTCATACAAGCTTGACAGGATCGACACAGTCTTTGGACTCGTGTTTAGTTTGAAAATGTTTTTGTTTAAAAATAGAAATAAAAATATTTGACGAAAGAAAATAGAAATGAGCAACTCAAGCCTTTTTTTGATTATTCCATTATGTGAGTCAAAAGTAGCCCTGTGACCTGGCACAGCGGTTTTAATAGAAAAGGGACAACCCAAATCCCACAGCTGTGTTAACCTGATTATGTGATCACAAAATCACAAGAGAATCTATCATGCCAGACTTCAAGCTTCATGGTTACGGAGAAATTTGTCTTGTGAGGAACTACTGGCAACTACAGGCGTGGTTTGATGCCAGGTGTGTGTGTCAATGTGTGAGAAGTGATTGCTCAAATGCAACCATGGCAGAGGTTAGCGTAGATGCTGCTATAGCATCAGTTATATCAGAAGTGGAGAGTGAGCTAAGTAAACTCCAACCAAAACAGTTTTCTTATGACAATGTTACATATCTGATAAAGGTGTAGGTGGAAATGGGCAAGCTATAACTTTATTAAACAATAATAAGCCAGACTGCTGTTTATAAGCTAGTGTTGATGCTCTATCACTACCTAGTGGTCAGAAATCAGTTATTGCAGCAGTTACACACTCAGTATTACTGAAGACAATAACATTTAGGAACAGGCTTGATGTGTTTAAGGTCAGAATAAAGGCATCATCTCTCCCCATAACTGCATTCAGCTCCATAATAATGCCTAAACTGAATTATTAGGGTCTTAATAGACTTTCTTACCTTCTTCTTTTTCTTGTCTTTCTTCTTTTTCTTGCGGTCAGGATCATCATCCCTCTTTTTCTTTTTCTTCTTGGGATCAGAGTCTGATGGAGTTTCTATAACGTCAAAAAGAAGCAGGTCAGGTCAATGGTCTGAAAACATTTGTTACATTTGTGTATATGAATAGTTTATGTCATACCTTGTGGTAATGGGTCCTGTGGTCGATGGTGCTTGTGCTTATGTTTGCTCTTCTTCTTTGGAGGCTGTATGTGCATCAGTCTGTACTGTTCTGGCAGCTGGGAAAAAACAAAAACATGAATACAAACAATATATTTAAGGACGAACCAGAATATATTCTAACTGAAGAGAATTTGCCATAATACTGTAAGAGGCTTGAGTAATCAGAGTCAGCATGATGGAAATGTGTGAAGTTGTATGTGTGTACTGTGTGTTCAGTTAGTACCGGTCCTGTGTGTAGTCTGAAGCCTGTGAGCAGAGCGCCGGTGAGAGGGCTGAAGGAGTTCCCGCACACTGGAGGCTTATCGATCAGAGAGCGCAACGAGCTGCCGTCCTGAGTGCCCGGACAGTCGATCATACCTGCAGCACAGAAGAGAAAAGACAAATGTATTTTGGTTTGTTGCCTTCATCATTCTTTTATCTGTGGGTTTGACCGTGGTTGTGGCTCAGATGGTCGTCTTTAAGTTGCAGGTATTTGCAGTCAGATCCCTGGATCTCCTGTCAACATGTCAAACACCAGAACCTTACATGGCGGGTCTTCTGCCATCAGTTGTGTGAGTTGTAAAGCACTTTGTGCTGTCACTAAAGGCTAGTGGAGTTCCTGTTTCTGTACAGCAGTAGAGGCATAAGAGGCCTTGTTTCCAAAGTTGGTTTATCTCACTTTTATAGACCCCTGGCGGTAGATGCTTTGTGGATGGCTGATATCTCGGATGTAGAACCAGCTTTTGACTGAAACAAAGTCTGGTCAAACATACTACTTGCCTCCAGAAATCCTGATAACTAGCAAACAGTTACAATTTATACATCAAGGGTATATGATGCCAAGGAAGCTTAATCAAAATGATTGCTGGCCCTATTTGCACTCAACGGTCTATAAAGACGACTGGTTCTTATTTTTACATTATGGAAATGTTCTCCATTGGCCAATGTGTGGGAAATGGTTGCCTCTAATCTCTCCGATATGTTTAAAACCAATGTACCTCATGTGTCCAGTGTGCTCATTCTAAAGCATCTACCCAAGCCAGACCTGACATTCATCAAAAAGTGAGTGCTATTAGCCAGTGTTACAGCAGCAACAAACAAGCCTTTTGGAATGATGGAGCTGTGACCTGTTTTCATACTTGTAATTGCTGCTGCTGCACAGATTTACACATCGTTTCACTCTGTCCACACTGTAAGTACGGTATATACCTTATAACATATTTATATTTATATCTGCACTGTTATTTATATATCCCTGCCCACATGTACATTACCCTGCACTTCTGATTAGATGCTAATCTAATCTGATCTGTTACACCTTTCAAGGATGACTTATATCCACTGTTACATGTTATAAAAACCTTTAATAACATGTTTGATTACTCTGATGAAGGTCACACACTGAAATGTCCTGCCCTCAAACTTAAGTTTAATATTTAAAATAATAGTCAAGATGAATGAAACCAATGTCCTACTCTGAACATAAATAACTACTTTTTCTAACAGTGTGTGTGTGTGTGTGTGTGTGTGTAGTCCACTCCATCTTTACCTGGTAACTCTGGCAGGAAGTTGCTGAGCTTCTCCTTCACCTTCTTCCCACAGAACTTGTTGTAGGCGTGCTCCAGGTTGTAGTGCGTGATGAGGTTGGTGTTGCCCGTTAATTCGTTCCCCACTGGACACACAGATCAGAGTAATTCATGCAAACACATGTCACAAATTAAAACATCTAGCAAAGTAGGTACTCCAGCAAGGCGACCATGTTCAACCAGAGCTAATGTTAGTTCACAGATGCTACACAGAGCATCTGTTTATGTAGCTACATAAACTTCAACACCCAGTACAACATCGTAAACTCGGTTGTTTTTATGTCATTGAAAACATAAATAAACAACCCTAGCTATGATTAACAGGTGTGGGAATGCCGGTAATTAGCTTGCTGTACATTTTCACTTATCTTGTCGGCTAACGTTAGCTAGCATTGTTTACAAACTACCTAGCAACCTTCGATATCAGCTGAACTCTTTCTTAAAATGAACACACACATAACATATAAAGCATACGATGGTTATAATAATGTAACAGTACCAGGAAGCTCCCGCAGTAAGTAGAAAGGTTCATTCATGGCTCCGGGCTTCCGCAGAGCAGGCCCTTCATCCCCGAGCTGCGGTGGCATCTGCCCCGCCATGGAGACTTGATTTTGCGGCAGCGGCGGCGGAGGTTTGCCTGGTCCGAAACCCAGAGACGACGAGCCGGGCGGTCCCTGAGCTTCATTTTGCCCGAACATAGTTGAAAACATTTCCGTCATATCTATCGCGAATAATACATTTATATAGAAGGGAAAAGCCGGTTTCTTCAAGCGTATGGCCTGCTACTTGTTAGGATGGTGCTCACCACGAATCCATCCGAGTGTCAACTATTCGACTCTTCACTTCTTTGTGGCATTATTGTCATGGCCCCCACGTACCGTAATACCAGGCATAAACACGCACATTACCATAACATACCATAATGATTGGTGCATAGAAGACATGAATTTACAGATCACAAAACGAACTTTATTTCCAAGATTTCAAGTTTATTTTCAGACACACGGACATAGTACACAGAATATATACAGTTAATTTAGTTTATATCAAATCATTTGAAGATCACACATCAATGACATCAGCAGGGGAGAGAGAAGATGCCAGCCTTTCAAACTCTGTGACTGATGCCTAAAAGTGAAAGAAAGAACAAACAAACTGTTAACATACCTCTATTTTATATTTCTGCTTTTGTTATAGTGTTTTTTTGTCATGGTGCATCTCAACAAGAAACACTCACATATACAATATATCAAAGTCATGAAAACTTACCTGAGAAGTCGCATTTTTTTTATAAATACAATTATGAATGAATCTATTACAAATTTTATTAGACTGAAATAACAATAATTTTCTATATATTTTATAAAACTATATAAAAGGGCTAGATGAGATAGACGTTGAAGCTTTTTGTTGCTTTACTTATGCATGCATCACCTTGTGAGTGTAGTAATAAACACGTTGAATATCTTTTTTTTAATCTTCTGTTGTTTCTCTCACCTTCCACTCTTCAACAGCTGTGGAAATACGATGTTCGGCCTGAGCAATACTCTCTCTACCAGCCTGGACCTTCTGTGCTAGGGCAGCGTTCTCTGCTTGAATCTTTTTCAGCTCCAGTTTCATGTAGGCCTCCTGCCTTTGATAGTATGGCATCAAAAAGCTGCAAAAGTCCTGCTCAGGAACCCCACTCGGCCTCCTGACAGAACAAGCAAGATTATCGAAAGAGTTAAAATGAACATTGCTTTCATAATCTAATTCAAACCCATCACATGTTAATGCAAAATGTAAGATTTGCTATATTTTTCAAAAATCCTTTTTAATGCTGTTTACTGACCATGCGTTGTTTGGATTGTTCTTGGCAGCACGCTCCAGTTTGTCCAGCTCATTCAGTTTGAAATCCAACCGGCCTTCTTCAATCAATCTGTTGATGTCGTCCTTCACAAGCACAAACAGACATTCATATAAAGAGTAAGTGAAAATAAACGCAGGTAGAGCAGTAACAAGTAATACAAACAACTCGGCAGGAGCAGACTTTGCATGGCATGCATAGTGTTAATGTGATGTGTACCTGTATAGTCTTTCGCAACTCCTCTATGAACTGCTTGTGAATGTTCTCCATCCTCTGAGGGTTCTTCTTGTACAGCGGACGAAATGTGCTGGCAAATCTGTTAAAACTGTGAATGAAAGCAATCTCAATAAAAAAGTGTCTACTAATGTATTACATGATTGATGTAGAAATTGATCAAAAATGAATTAATAACGTTACTAAATAATTGTTAAGATATAATTTAAGTCTTTTAAGTCATTTCTGAAGAGAAAATGTCACTTTTCCATTTTTCTGTGTTATATTATCTAAATATATTCGAGTGCTAGACTATTACTTGGACTTAACCCATGCACTTGAAGGCATCACCGTGGTCCTGGTAACTATTTTCTGACATTTTATAAAAAAAATCCTTCACACCAGCTGTGACCGCAGAACCGCTGTTTCGGTTTAACGAGTGACCATGTTAACTGGTGACCGTTAGCCGAATGCGTCTGTGGTTGTCGTAGTTACGACAGCCGTTGAAACAGTAAGAAGGTACATAGCTGTCAAACAAAACACCAAAGACGGATCAGGAATGTTTTTATGGCACTGTAACGTTAATAAGAAAAGAAACTAAACAAAGCATTCATGAGAGCAGCTACGTGTCCTTTATGTTTCAACAACTGTCGTAACTACGACAACAAGACGCATTCGGCTAACGGTCACCAGTTAACATGGTCACTCGTTAAACCGAAACACCGCACTCGTTTTGTAGCTCATCTCTATCTTCATTGTAGCTTGTTCTAACCTCTAAACACACCTATTTAACTCATCCTAATGCTAAGTAAATACAATACCACTGTATTTTACAACAATGATTATGAAAAGCTACAAATTACCACTGAACTGACACATTACCTGGCGTGGTCGATGAACTTTTCCAGGCTCTTCTGCATCACTTTGTCGAACAACTTCAGCCTGTTATACCGAGCATCAGTCTCCTCGGACGGCTTACTAACCGATCCAGGGTTCGATGAAACATCTCCTTTGGCTTCATTAGTCTGGTTTCCTGTGTTGTCTTTAACCCTTTTGTTATTTACAGACTCCTTTCGTGTTGCTCCTTTGCTTTGCTCCATTTTCCAGCTTCGTGTGTTTACGTTTTTTGCAGTACCCGCCAAATCTACGGCGAGTCGCTACGCCCATAACATACAAAAATCGAGTTCTTTGGCGCATGCGCAGTTCAGTCCAGTCGTTTACTTCAGCTGTCATTCCTCCTCACGCTTCTTGTAGCCGACAGTCGTGTCTGCCAACATGGGTCTAATCACAGGTCTCTGTACTTTCTTGTACCACTTGCCTCAGATTTACAAATGGCTGCTGAAGCCGTATTATATCACCTCGTTCTTGATGACCGTCGCCTTCTTGGTTGTCCGAAAGGCTCCCGGTCTCTGCGAGCACCTGGCGACCCAACGGGAGGACGGCAACTCCTGCGACTTTGACTGGGTGAGCATGGAAGCATGGTGCAGGGATAGTGTTGCCTGCTGCTAAATATGGTGGAGCTGACTGTAAGATGAGTTGGCTCATTCAGCACAATATTGTTTTATATGTTTTTATTTGTTGTTGTTGTTGTTGTTGTTGTTGTTTTACAGAGAGAAGTGGAGATTCTCATGTTTCTAAGTGCAATAGTGATGATGAAGAACAGGAGAGCGAGTAAGTGACCCCCACCATCCCCCCAACACACACACACACACACACACACGCACACCTATGCATTTGTTTAGGTGTAAACTAAATGATGTCATAACATTGCAAGTGTTTGTTGTAACTGTAAACTGTGACAGTGATGCTCAGTTTGGTGCATGTGAAATCATCTTTAACCTAAACTATAGACAGTTTGTGCGACATCAACGTCATATCTAACAAGGACACTAGATATGTGTGTCGTATAATGTTTAACTTAAACTAAATAGGTAATTTGTCACCTAATGAGTAACTGATTTTATTCCTTGGGGTGAAAGCACCCGCCCCAAGCCACACCCAGGAACTGCTAAAAACTTTGTTGCGTAAACATTACAGTGTAATCCCGCCTTACTCTGACCTTGTATTAACACTGTGAAGGTTTTTTTCCCCCCCTCTCCTGTATTCATTGTTCCTCTTTCTTCCTTTCTCAGTCACACTGGAGCAGCACATAGGCAACTTGTTCTTGTTCAGTAAAGTGGCCAACGTCATCCTCTTCTTCAGGCTGGACATTCGACTCGGCATCCTCTACCTTTCATTGTGTGTCGGTCAGTGGCCATGTAACCCTTGTTGCAAATTCTGCCCCTCTCCTGATTAAATTTAAATTATAGGAAGGAAAATTAAAGGGAAACTACATTATGATAGTGATCCTTACAAGCAGCTGGCCACCCGCCCGTCACCTCCACCTCAAAATTTTGCAGTTAAAATGTCTTCAACTGCGAAGCTACACCACTGCAGATGCAGAGTATCCCTCAGGAAATTGTTTAGCAGCGATTGATTCTTACACATTAGGTCTTGTAGTCCCTTTTGTTTGTTGATGACCCTAAACAATAAGCAAACATGTCACAATGTGACATTAGCTGTGGTCCTCTTCCCTTAATGCCAACGTTTTATTTCACAAAAGTGTATTCATTTTAATAATTTCAGCAGAGGTGGACTTTATTTCAGAAAGCCAAGCCAAATATTAACATGAATCTATAAATTTGCCTATAATCTCTATGGAATTATTGATAGATATTCATAAAATAAGACTAATAAAATAAGAAAGCTCTTATTTTATTAATGCTTTGACACCAGTTGTCCTCAGGCCATCATAACTAAAACCTTTACGAGCTCTGTTTCCAGTGTGTAGGTTCTTTAATGCAATAATTAACATGTTTTTAATCAACACTTTTAAGGTTTAATTGTATATTTATTAACTTAAGATGAGCTTTCCATGACTTCAGCAAGTGTAAAGCTTTCATTTAGCCGTTGTTTTCATCCACTGTGAACCTCTGCAATGTAAACTTATCTTTGCTTTGTCTCCAGCATTCGTCATGACCTGTAAGCCACCTCTCTACATGGGCCCCGAGTACATCAAGTACTTCAGTGATAAGACCATAGATGTGAGTTTTACACTACACCTGATGCTGAACAGCAGCTGTTTAAATGCTTGTTAATTTATGTATGTACAGTATTACCTCAGGGCTCTGATGGGTTAAGTAAAAGCTTTGAAAGAGCACAACTGGGAATTACTTTCAGCTCAGTCTGTTGGGACTGTTATTTCAATTAGAGGCTCATGAGGTCATCACGAATTCATATGCAACATAAGAGTATAAAGATGTTGACTGTTTTTAGTTACAATCAATTACACATTGCACTTTTTATTTATTGCATTTTGTAATTGTATGTCAGACCTCCCTAAATGATGACGCTGTAGTCCTGTAGGTGAGTTCTACACCTGTGTAATCTGTTCGGATCTAATGTGTGTTATTAGGAGGAGCTGCAGAGAGACAGTCGCGTCACCTGGATTGTTGAATTTTACGCCAACTGGTCCTCTGACTGCCAGTCTTTCGCTCCAGTCTTTGCCGACCTTTCTCTCAAGTAAGAGATAAAGTAAACATGAACCCCCTTTCGTAGTCCATGCTGTATTTCTGTCTATTTTTTGATTAAAATAAGATGTGGATTATTTTTTTGCTGTGTTTCATTACTGCAGAAGACTCCAAGTCAAATGCTCTCCAAAAACATACACCTTTTGGTTGTCTGGTCAAGACTTTTTGAGTCAAAGCGCTAATGTCTTGTGCATCCTCCCCTACATTCTGCAGGTACAACTGTGCTGGACTCAGGTTTGGGAAAGTGGACATCGGACGCTATGGAGAGGCTTCACAGACGTCAGTCATGTTCTCCACTCTGCACCTGTCTTTTTGTGTTAACGATTATATATTTTTTGAGAACAGGTATTGATTCTCCCAATGATTTCTGAACAGGTACAGGGTTAGTACTTCTCCTCTGGCTAAGCAGCTGCCTACAGTGGTGCTTTTCCAAGGAGGACGGGAAATTATGAGACGTCCAATGGTGGACAATAAAGGGAGAGCTGTATCTTGGACCTTCAATGATGTAAGTCTTGTAACATACAGTCTGTGTTGCTTTAAACACCCTCACACTCACACGTAGATGCTAATATGAAGCATTTAATCCCTAGGAGAACATCATTCGAGAGTTTAACCTCAACGAGCTCTTCCAAAAATCCAAGAAGCTGAACAAAGGTCGTGATTTGAAAGAAGAGGATCAAAACGACTCTCAGCCAGAGGAGGGCAGCGACGAGCTCCATCCAGGAACCAACAACCCAGAGCAGCCCACAGAGAGCAAGAAAGACAAATGAAGTGAGGAGGATGATTCAGAGAAGGGCTTCATCAAGTCTTTCCTTTTCTTCCAACATTGCCATGCCTTACATTATTGCAAAAGAATGTTATTGAGAGAGAAAAATAGATTCAACTCTACTAGATATCATCTCTACACTCAGTGTTTACTGTGGCAAATGAATACCCCAAAAACTGGAGCACGTTTCCCTGGTCTGACTGGGTATAACGCGGTGTGGCTTGAATGCAGCCATGCAAAAGATGAAGCAACGATTTGGGGACGTTTTATGACCGACCTTAAGTTATTTTAGAACAAATACCTTTTTTTTGTAATTGTTGTTATTGGCTACTTTTGGCGACATCTCATTGCTGCATGTAAACTTTTGCTGCCTGTATTTTGTAACTTGTGTGTTTACTGATGTTTCAAAACCAAAGTTAAAAAAAGAAAAAATTAAAGCTGAAACTGAAATAAAACATAAGATTCATGACACTTTCAGTTTTTCATCAGTTTGACCTTTTTATTCTGAGAAGACATCTTTTTAAAAATTCTTTATAAGGCCATTTTGGAAATGTCTTTAATGTACTCGTTACAGATATTTGTGAAACTCGTTCCATTCATCACAGCCCACAATAGCAATAGTTTATCTCACATAGAAGTATACTTACTATACCCACATAGTTTCAAATTGATCAGTGACCATCATCCTTGGCCAGAGCAGGAAGAAAAAGTAACACAGGTTCTCTTTTATCTCTGTGCAACGGCTGCTTGTGCCATTAATGATGCTTCTTTTCTTGTTACCACCCACACATGAAGCAGGTGGCGATGAAAATATTCTCACAAGTATGCACGCCAGTGAAGCATTCAGCACGACAGAAAGAACAAAAAAAAAAACAACACATGCATACCGAAGACAGCCTGTGAGGGTTAAAAACTTGTAACACAGTCGTTTGGGTTGAACAGCGATAACTTGTGTGCTTCAAGTGTGTCTGTCCCCCCCCCCCCCAAAGACGTGCTACAATCAGCCAGCTTTGACATTCTCCTGCAAACACTACTGTGGGCTTCGATGGAAAAAAAAAAATAAAATAAATAAAAACTTTACTGTAATGCCCAAACTCAAATACACACCTAGCTTCTTCGAATTATTCCTTTCTCAACATGGCTGCGAGTTTTTTTTTTTTTTAAAAAATGTACCATTACAGAAGTTTTGAAAAAAACGATCAAATCTTACATTTTCTCAGAACATTGTAAAAAATAAAAACCAATAGAAAAAAAAAATACATATGCGCTTGCTACACTATGAATAGTTTCAAGGCAAAAAGGAAAAAAAAAAAGTCTACTTGCAAACCAGTCCCTCCTTAAAAAACTATTTAGTGGCATATCGCATTTACAGTTTGATTTATAACACGTTTTTTTTTCCATAAAAATATTCATTCTTCCTCTTCTTTTCTCAATGAAAGAGAACAAACTCGTAGAGAAACTGGTTTTAAATTGTGTCCAAAACTACAACGTTGTCTTGTCTGGTGAAATAAATAAGCCCCATCCCTCGCTGCCCCTATTTGGCTGGCCATCTGTTAAAGGTTTAAGGTTCTGCTAGCATTTTGATTGACTGACAGACAAAACATTACAGAAATTAAAAAAAAAAAAAAAAAGACATACAATGATCTTAAAGCTAACAACAGATTTTGCATAATGTCTAGCATAAACATTACAAGCGTACATTCCACAAAGATGTTTGTGCTGCAATCGTTTTTTTTTTTTTTTTTTTTTCAGAATTTCTTTGTGGCTTTCGAAATTTAAGCTCAATCATTTGCCACTTCAGCTGTCCGCCAAAGGATCGTCGTTCTCTTTGGGCGATGTCAATTCCAGCAAGAGCTCATGAGTGGCTGATGCAGCCATTAAATATAAACAGGCAACTGATTTGAAATTGCTTTCATGAATAATTACGCACACACTACACCTGCCGCCCCTCGTCAATAGTCATTTTCAATACCTGACAATCTGACCCAATAATAATCTGAAAGATTTTTATACATTTATATAAAACAATATTTTAAAAAAAAGATTTATAAAATTAAAATGATATTGTGTTTATAGGTTGGACTCTTCCCTCCATGACCGTATCGATAAACAGGTTGTGTGGTCCGTTCAGACAGAAGAAGACGATGTTTCTATTGGTCAACAGTCCAAAAATCCTCCCTCTTAAAACTCTACATCCACTGGATAAAGGCCATCTTTTCCTTAAGCGTCAGACACGGTGGTCAATACTCTGTGTGCTAATGTACCAAAGTAAAACAGCAAATGATTGAGAAGCTATGCGTGTCCTATAGACATATCTGTACCAAGCCATGATGATACAGTCATATCCGCCCGTGTGGCTAAATGGAGACAAATTGATCCTGTGAAAAATGAACCAGTGTCTCCTTTTACGCTTTGTTCAGATTTGAAAGGTTAGCAGAGAAGAGTAGTCAGTGGCATTACAAAGATAACAAAGTGAGTACCAGACAGGCCTGCTCCTTTAGTCATTTGCAGCGGAGAACAGTCATTTTTCAGGGGCCTGCAGTCGTGAATAATATCCAGCTCAGGTAAGTAGAAGTAGTCCAGTGACTTTTAACCCCAAACTCCTTGTGATAGACCATGAGGGATGTCTGTCAAACCGATATCTCGTAAGTGGTCCCTCCGACACCTGTCACCTTCTTCACCCCACCCCCTGGTTTGGATGTGGTGTGATTGGCCAAGACTGGGCGAGAGGTGGATCTGATTGGACAGCGATCAGGAAGGGGAAGGGAGGAGTAGGGGGATGAGGACAGAAGATAAATGGATGTGGAGGTGAGTGGTTCAGTTTGAAAAATAACGACACACAAAAATGTTTCTCTAGCATTGATCTTATAAGGCATTTGGTAAATAAACTTAGCGAGGACGAAAAGGACAGAACACAGCTGAACACATACTGGCATGCTGTCAACACTGTTAGAACACATTCCACCAACCGAATCAATACACACACACACAATTTCCATACACCATAAAACAACTGTTAAATGCTACAAAAGCAAAGACTGGCTGTAAAGGAGGAAAAGGAAGACTCACACAGATCAGGGAGGAAGAGGAGGGCTGACACAAACCAGGGAGGAAGAAGAAGAGGATTAGGAGGAAAAGGAGAACGAGGAGGAAGAGTAGCAGGCTGACGGATCTGGTGACGGATCACTACTCACTGTGGAGCCTGTTGCCCTCCTCCGGCTCCGCCACCTCCCAGCACAGTGCCTCCTCCCGCTGGCCGAGGTTTGTGCGGAGGCCCTGCCTCCCCAGTGTAAGACTGGGACTTGCCGAGGGACAGGCCTCGAGGCGGCGGGGAGACGGGGGGCTCTAGTGAGCGAACCCCAGGGGAAGAGGATGAGGAGGAAGGGTTACGAGAGGCTCGGGAAGAAGAGTCCTGGTTATGATGGAGCAGGTGCTGGATCTCAGGAGGCCCAGAGGAGGGAGGGGGCGGACTGACGGCACGCAGGTAGGCCCTGTGGGGGGAGGAGAAAGTGGCAGAGCCCTGGAGCAGCTGCCCCTCCCTCTGCTGGGCAATCTGAGCCGAGAGGAAGGGCGACGTGTAGCCCTGCAGCCGGGTACTGGGTGACATCACCTCAGGCTGCCCTGTTATAGTTGCTGAGGGAAACAGAGCATGAGGCTTCTGCGGCGACAGCTCGTGGGCAGCCGACTCGAACTCTGGGCTCTCGGATGGCGTCAGCAGGCTGTCGTAGGACAAGCTGCCATTCCGAGGCGTCTGATTGGCCAGGCTTTTGTAGCTGGTGTCTGTGGTGCCTTCCGATTGGAGCGTGGCCAGCGGGTTATGTGCCGTGTGCGCTGAGCGCAGGCTGGAGGAGCGGGAGCCGCCAGTGGACAGAACCAGAGAGGATGGGTAGGAGGTGTAGGAGCGCCCAGTGAGGGAGTAACCTGACATGCCCCCTGCCATCCCTGCAGCAGTCCCGCTATGGCCTCCGGGGCCCTCACCCCTCTCCCCTCCCCCTCTGCGCGGCCCTACACCTCCCCCCACCACTGTGGCCCCGTCCAGGCTGCTCGGCTCCGAGCGGTAGCTGGGCTGACGGCTGGACTGGAGGATGGAGGGAGACGGAGAGTCAAGACTCTCCCCACGGATCATCTGAAGAAGAACAGGAGAAAGTAGACGGGGGAGGAGGAGGAGGAGAAGTGTGATTGAGGCAGGAGTGAAGAGGAGAGATGAAAATCACAATGTTACCTAAAGAATACATGACACGGCACAAAAAAAAAAACAGTTTTCTACAGATTGTCACAAAAAAAGAGTGGTGGGGAGAAGTTTGGATGCTTGACCAGTGCTCTACTCCATCATCACACTACTGGACTGGAAACATTGACTGGCTCGAACAAGCACTGACACTGCATGTCAACGACTGTGTGTATCGACACATAAATGGAAATACAAATAACATACATAAACAGTACATAAACTACACATTCCAGTCAATGCAGTCTCGGGGGGGAAAGGACAGATCCACTCAAACACACAGAGACAGCAAAAGGGATACACACAGATGACACTAGCTGTGACTTACTGATCGACCGATGGCCACTGAATGATCAATTTAAAGTAAAAACAAAAAAAAAGAGGGGCATGGTATTAACCACAAAGGAAATTAGATGGGGCAGAGCTTATCAGCCACTAGACCATCTGTTACAGTAATCTGAGGGATTATATTGTTCGTTCTGCTCTCTTCACTTCTCTTTGTGCGTTTTACAAAATATAAAAACAAGCTTGCTATGTAAAAAGTTTCTGAGTGTTTAAAAGAATATATTTAGATTCACGTGTATCTTACATGGGTCTGTGTTTACAAAGACTTCACTCTAAACTGACGGTTCATTAATACTCTACTATACAGCTTATAATATACAGCTTCTACACAATGCTACGTGGACTGTTTACACCCAGTACCGTGAGGTCTGTGCGAGTGTTGATTGACGTGTACCTTGTTGGGATGTGTGAGGGCAGTGTGGTTCCTTCCTGGGCTGTTGTAGGCAGGTCGGTACTTGTACATTGATGGCGTAGGTGGAGCTTCAGTCAACAGGCTGCTCTCTGAGGCGCGAGAAACCACAAGTGAACTTTGAAAGAGGTGTTTTTGGGGGGTAGAAAACATTCAGCTGTATACAAAAATACCTGGGCTGAACTTGATGGTCCACACTCACATCTGTTGATAATACCTGCAACTACCTCAGTTCACCTATGCATTACTGTGTGTGTGTGTGTGTGTGTGTGTGTGTGTGTGTCTCACCTTCCGTGTCAGCACGGGGCAGGCCAGGGTAACGAAGCTCCGGCTTTGGAGGAGGTGGAGGCTCCGCATCAGCTGACTGGCTCTCCATCTGATCTAGACTGTTCTTGGACTGACGCACAGAAAAAGTCATGGAAAAAAAAGAGTCAGCTTAAATCTCATTAATTGAAATGAATGATGAGGCTGTTAAAAAGATTACACTATGACTGTTACAGTGTAATTTGCCATAATCATTCCTTATTACGCCCTTTAATTATTTGAATCTTCCAACACTAATGAGTGACATTGTGTGCTTTTCTAACATTGCTGATTTTGAGCCAAAAATGTATTTTGACCTCTTTGGAGGTGTTAATTAATAAATTAAGTGTCCCCTGTACTTGCTGTTTATTATTCTTCAATACATCTGATAATCACAGGCCTCATGAAACTCATTCAAACTCCATTCATCTCTGAATATTGTGAAAACACACAGCAGTATCTGTGGAGTTCCTACATCCAAACTTCAACATAAAGATTGCTTTTTGTTGTTGTTGTTTAAGTGGATTTACTATCACACACCCTGGTGCTGTGTCGGTCATTCTGGATGCCGTTGTCCAGGACCTTGGCCTCTAGCTGGGCCTCAGTGAGAGCTGGCCTGAGAAATGGTGGCTGTACTTCCATTGCCTGAGGACTCCGCCACCGGCCCATGTATCTGTGAGAGGGACATCAACATTTTAATGCTGATTAAAACAAATGAAGCATTTAACAACTGCACGCTTCCATACTTTGCTCTGTCAGCAAACATGATCTAACACCAGAAGACACTCACACTGACGGCTTGAACTCACATATTCCATTAACTAAAACAGACAAGTGAGAACAATAAAAGAGAAGGGTGGAAAAGTCGAGAGGGCAGAGAGAGCAACGGAAAGAAAGAGGCAGTGGAAAGAGAATAATTGTGGAGGAGAGTGTCAAAGGAGCAGAGTAAATAGATGAGGGCTGGAAGAGAAGGGAAGGCTGACCTTGGGGCCTGGGAGCTGCAGAGCACATGGGAAATATTCCTCATGCAGCCGTTGGTGAAAGGGTTAACACCTCCCCGAAACTTCCCTGTCACCTACGGAGAGGAGGGAAGAGAAGAAAAAAAAAGTTGTTCTGACATCAAAAAAACTGTCTGACTGAACTGAATGATGCAGAATGTGATGCACACAACCAGCTCTTGTATGTACCTGTTCATTTGTGGTCCTACCGCGGGCCACTAACACTATGTGGAACCCAGTCAGGCCAGCGACCGGGACAAAGAACAGACCAGCCACACACATTACAGCCATACTGAGGTGGGAGAGTCAAGAAGATTACAACAAATGCAGCATGTAAGCAAACAACGTCACACTGCAAATAAAAAAGGAAGAGAAAGTCTCATAACTCGTCCTGTCTCTTTATGCCTACATTGAGCCTAGTGAAGGATACGTAACAGCAGCGTGTGGGGTGTCCAGCCGCTGCCGGTGGTGCAGGACATAAACCAAGCCAAAGCCAAACACGTTCATGATGTGGGTGGTAAGTGATAGCAGGAAGAGGAAAAAATAGCGATAATTCCTCCGGCCAATGCAGTTGTTCACCCAGGGACAGTGGTGGTCAAAATCCTGAGAGCACAGGGTCAAAGAAGGACATGAAGGCGCAGAGAGGAAAACGATGATAAGCAAATACTGCAACACATCAGAATCAGATGAACAGACAATATCTACGTCCCACGCTCGCACACTGAAAACTAAGAATAGGACAGATCTAGGTTGAGCAGTCGAGTCACACAGGAGTTTAGAAAAGCTGACTTGCTGTCAAAACAAGAAGACATACTACACACATGTATACATGATGCAAACATATGTAAGTAGTGTTTGTAATAATTAGTGCTTTTGAGATTTGGATATATATATTTTTTTTATATATAAAGATATTTTGGGGGATGTTTTAAAGCTTTATTTGACATATACAGGTAAGGAGTGACAGAAAAGTGAGGAGAGAGAGAGGGATGACATGCAGCAAAGGGCCACAAATCTCGAACCCTGGGCTGCTGTGGCAAGGACTGAGCCTTTGTACATTAGTGGTGCAGACTCTAACTGCTGAGCTAATTGGCACCCTGGTACACTCATTTTCAGATTTATATTTTAAAAATTACAAAGCCATGGAAGTGTTGTAAAGGTTCCAAATAAAGAGAAATAACATAACCATAAAATTTGAAGAGGCAAAACTGAGTCTAGATAATCACATACTATATTCTGCAATACATCCCTGTATAATTTTCACTCCAATACTGTGACATAAATGAATTTCTAATTGCGAGTCACAATACAGCAAGCACATAATACTATGCATGTGTGTGTGTGTGTGTGTGTGTGTGTGTGTGTACCTCCACACAGTTGTCACAGACTGAGCAGTGAGAGCAGCGCGGGGGCCGGTAGAAGCGGCAGGTTGAGCACCACTTCATGCGCACCTGGATGCCTTTGATCTCCACCGTCTTATAGAGCGGAGCGCGGAAATCGTCCTCTTTATCCTCATCTTCCTCCGCTAAACACAAAACACACATTACAACACCAGGTCATATGGTCTTCACTTCAACATTGTGTTATCCCTGATTATTATATCAGTCAAAAAACATTGCGCATGCACCATTACAAATACATACATAGCAATATGTGCATGTTCATGTGTGTTTACCTCTTGGAAAGACTCCGGGGTCCATGAAAGTGGCCATGCAAAAATTGGCAAGGGTGAACAGGAAGATCACGGCAATGTAGATGGGAATGACAGAGGAAAAATACTCTGACAACCACGGGCACCTGGATAGTATGAAAAGGATGGAAACTAAATTAGAGACGCGTAATTGTCATAAGTACTGGTCTGTTAAAGTCTGACATATTACAGACTTTTATAGATATTACACAAGCAGCAGGCTTGAATCACTGCACTCGCTGGCAAGACACAGAGCAAGTAACACTCCCTGGATGACTGCTGATAAGCCTTTGGGCGAGGCAATTCACCCCCAAACAGCTCCAGTGAAGCTGTTCAGTGGCCAGAAATAGAAGACTGTGATTGTAAACGGGGAGCTCACAGGTGTGAGAAACCGTGTGAGTGAAAGTGTTGCTGAAAAAACGGGCAAGTCAGAGCGGTGAATGTAAATAAAACTTTAAACCACAAAAGCAGCAGGGCGTCTTCAGATAAATATAAAGCATGTGTCGTTAGCAAACACGAATAATGAATGTACAAACATGATTAGTTAGGCAGTTTTTGTGTGCATACACTGGAGCCAGGGTGGGTTTGTGCATATGAGCGATACAGACGAAGAGATACTCACGTGAAGCAGAAGAAGAGGGTGGTGGACCCGACGAGGAAGGTGGTGGCCGCAGACACCGGGACATATCGGCTGGGTCGAAATGGACGGGGAGGAGCAGAAGCAGGGACACCTACTCCTCCCCCAACCCCCCCACCACTGAAACCCGGCATCAGAGACAGAGAGAGAGGGGAGGAAGACAGCGAGAGAGGTAGATGTCTACTGTCTACCTACTGTAAAGGAGTGCTTTACAGGTCAAAACGGCGGATATGGTCTTTGTTTGGGAGGAGGGGCCATGACTACACACTTGAAGAGAAAACCAACACTATGCAAAGCAGCAACTGAAAGGAAACATGAGGGATTGTCTGTGTACAGACGCTTAATGTCTCCCGGCACTAATACAATCACTCAAAAACAGAGGATTTTTTTTTTTATTTAGCAATATACAGCTCCACTTGCGTGTGTACAGCTTGTGGTGAATATTTAATCTATGTGCATAATCTTAATCGAGGCTTATAAAAGCAAAACTATACAAGAGCAATGTGATACAAAAATATGTGTAGGTAATTCATAAATATTTTTGTATGGCTTTAAAGTAACTGTATTTGGTACAACAATATAAATAAATCTAATCTTAAGCTGCTTCCTGGCACCAGCGCAAACTTGTACATGTACACAAAAGCACACCCGACTAAAATTTGAGCAATACGGGTTTCTCTCCACTCCCGAAACTCAGTGTTTACATTAATGCTTGACACCGCGCTTGGTTTCTGATTATGCCCCTCAGAAAAAAATGAATATAAAAACAAAAAGACCAGAAAATTATAGAGGTAGTGGGTGGATAGCCAGCAGACCGAGAGCAGAAGCACATAGAGGAGAACAGGCAGAGGATTGAGCGCAGCAGCTGCTGATGACTTCTGTGATTGTCCCGGGAAGGCTTATTTAGGCACTGGGTGGGTGGAAGAAACCGAGGATGGTGGCGGGAGAGATAGTTCCAGCGTTTCAAACTAAGTCAGCAGGGGAAAAAAAAACAACTAAACAAACAAATTCACTTTCAAACCAGTTGCAGCAAACCGCTTGACAACAAACAAAAGTCCAGCTGAAAAACCTGCTAAAAAACAACAAAAAAAATGTCTTGAAGATGATCTCTAGCCTTGCCTTTCCAAGTAAAACAGCTCAAATAGCAAAGCAGTCCCCTGAATCTTTTGAGACCACTGCTGTCAGTCTTTGTATCAATGTTGGGACAAAATCAACTCATTCCAAAAAGGAGCCCTGTGCATGTCGCCGAGGTGTCACCGCACTTGGCCAGGTCTGGGTGTAGAGACCTCTCCCACCTCCAAATTCTCTGCAAATAGACCTCCTTTCCCATTTTGCATCTTTTAAATGAAGCCATGTGTAGCAGCGGTGTTATGTAGTCTGATGCATTTTAGTCCTTTTTTCTCTCTTTTCTGTCTCTATGTCGTCTTTCACCCACTGGCTCTGTGGGTAGACTGTTGGGTGCCACTGTAAAAAACACAATAACAAACAAGATAACAGTCAGTGGGCAAAATCTAAGTAAACAACAAAACTAAAACAAAATGGTGCAAATATTTAAGGCTGAAAAAAGTACTTGATTAGATTGTTAACTACAAACGTCACTATTCTTGAATTAACTTAGTTTCAGGCTGTGGGTCAATCAAACGCAACGACAGCTTCTTCTGTGTAACCTGAATACTTTAATGTCTTTTATAATGAACACTTTAAACTGTAGACAACTAAACGCTGACCAACAATGTGATAGATTATTACTTCATGTCACTCTGCCAATATTAACAAACGCTTTAAAGACAAGGTCTACTATAAAATATTAGTAATTAATAGAGGAATCACCCATCCATTTTCTGTAACCGCTTATCCTCATCAGGGCCTGTCCCTGCTGACTTAGGGCGAGAGGCGGGTTACACCATAGACACCAGCTCATCCCAGGGCACATACAGACACACAACCACTCACACTTCCGGACAATTTAGAGTCACCAATCAACCTATTGAGCGCATGTCTTTGGACTGTGGGAGGAAGCCGGAGAGAACCCACACACACACACACACACACACACACACACACGGGGAGGACATGCAAACTCCACACAGAAAGGCTGCAGCTCCAACCTTCTCACTGTGAGGCGACAGTGTTAACCACGGCGAGAAAAATCACGCAGTCTATAAAAAATAAATCTCATTTTACAGTAATAATAAAGGCAACGTGAACATGTAAATTTGGGCTTCAGGAAACAGTGATCGGTATAACGTTAGACCTAACAGTAGTGTCCCTACATGTAAACAGAATAAAGGACTTAACACCTAGAATAACACAGTGTATGAAAATCTTTTGTCATCATTTGTTTCATACAACTTAAGCTCCACAGTGAGTTCCCTTGCTGGGTTACAGGGCAGACTCAGACTTGACAGAAACATAGGTTTCACTCTGATTTCACAACAACCAGGCTGACTAACCCACTTATTTCTGTCCTTAGAAAGCTTGCGTTGCGCACGCATTTCTCACCATTACTCATAAAACAAAGAGTTGTTCAACAGCCAGCCAGTCAGCCAGCCTGCTGTTGTTAAACAGGCAGCTGTCACATCAATGCCCTCAGGTGGCCAAATGAAACACCTCCCACTACTGGAAATTTAAAACACCATAGAGACAACGATCTGTGACGGGGTGGATCTGATACACACACACACACACACACACACACACACACACACACACACACATCTGAATTCATCTCTGAAAAACTAGTCCGTGCGGTGTGAACACACTGAAAACGGATCCTGAGTAAATGTAATTTGATAGTTTGGACACACCCCTCTCTTCTCAACAATCATCGGGACTAACAAATACAGAGCTGAGGCCAATGCAGAGTGTCAGTGTGTCCGTTTGTTAATCATCTCATCTGCCCCACAACAAATCCCCCCCTCCTCTGACTATAATGGATGTTAATCCTAAAATCTCCGTGCGGAGCCTTCCCTGTCATGTCACCGCAACAATCTGCAGTTCGCAGGCTAACTACACGGTTAAGTGGCCGGTCGAGCAAAATTTAATCCGTTTTCCGAGCAACACAGACAGCTGCCGGCTCATGACTTGTTTAAATGTCTACATTTAATCACTTCATCATGCGTTCATGTGTTGAAACCGTCTAACCGTTAAACAACAGGCCAGGGCAGTGCGAGGAGCCAAGACAACTATCAGTCTGCTCACAGCACAGTGAACCCCGTCAACACACACTCCACTGTTTTAAACTAGGTAACACACACTGCGATGTTTAAGTTTGGTGTGATAGTGAGACGTTTAAACGCGACCCATACTTGGTAATCAGTTAGCTCTTACCTCGCCTCGAAAGTTTTTTTTTTCTTTTTGCGACACTGCTCAGTCCTTTACCACAGCTCAAAGAGTTAGCTGGTGAGCTAGCGTTACCTGGCTACCATATTATCTTTACTTTCATTAACAAGGTTAGCTGGTGGCAACGTTCCGTTAAACAGTCACCACGAAGAGCAGGTAGAACAAGCACAACATACCTGATGTCGAACATGCGAGCTGTTTTCTGGCTGTAGGGTGTGGGTCGTTACGGTCCTCCTTCAGTTAGCCGCTAGCAAACTAGTTAGCTCGCTGGCTAGGCCGACATCGGAATCCCGGAACTAGTCCGTCGTCCCTCAGGTGGGGACGAACAGCCAATCAGAGGCCGAGGGGGGTGGGGCCTCAAGAAATGGTTCAACTCAAACGCCCAGCGTTATGATGGAGTGATTTATTCAGACCCTCATTGACAAATAAAGTTAAAAGAATACGTATGAAAGTCATAAACAAATGTCAAATATTTCCTCAAATTGCTTATTTTGTTTGTAGTCTTTGTTTGTAGTTTTCTTGTGAAAACAATTGGATAAGTATGGAAGCCCTAACTCAGGGGTGTCTTTTTTTGACATTGTGAAGATGCCCAGCCCTAACATTTAAAAAAAAAATGAAAAAAATACCAATAAAAGTCACGTACAAATGCACTGTTCTGTAACAATTTTGTTTTCATTGTCATAATTATCATGTTTTAATGGCAATGCCACCAAATCTAAGCCAATCAGACGTGAACGAATCTAAATACCACTTCTTCCTTTCTTTCACATCTGAAGTCAGATAACAAAGAATAAATTGTATGGAATATGTTAAACTTGCATGAGGTTGATACAAATCTGAACCTCATGTTCATTTTAAACATGACTTATTATGAGTAATGCAGTATTAAGTTAAGTAAATATTGTTTTTTTAATATTTAAGTTTGAAACGTATCACTCTTGCTCTTCTCTTTAACAAAATCATTCAGAAAGTAATATTTAATGTCATATCAACAGATATATAACACCAGCAGTTATGTCCTTAGAGGTTCAAATGCTTCATTATGTCAACCAAAAAAGACAAATCTTCCAGCCATACAGTATCTGACAATCCTAAGAGGCCATGAAAAATATATTATAAAAATGAAGCTTCGGGCCGCATGAAATCATCCCTGCCCTAAGCAGTCATACATTCACATTTATTATTTAATCTGTTTTCTCATGATGATGAGTTAATTTAACAGAGTTAACAGGATCATTTTCTTGATATCTTGAGATAATGAGACTTTGTTTTTCTGAGAAAACAATATTACTAATTTGAGATCTCAATATAATGAATCAAATGCATGCCATGTCTGATGACTGACTGACATACTGCTTGTATTAATTATGTTGTTATCTTGAGATAATAAAGTTTGTTATCTTAAGATCTCAAGAAAATTATCCTGTGATCTTGGGATAATATTTATTCCTTCAGAACAACGACGTAAATAACTTGTTGTCAAGAAAAAACGGAGGAGATAAAATGTATGAATGCATGACCACTTAGGGCCTCTGTATATATGAATAATTTCACCTTTAGATGTGCATTTGGCAGATAATTTTGTGACAAGGTGTTGGAAGTAAATACTGTTTCATTTGAAGGAGTCAGCGGTCAAAAGGGTTGCACTGCTGATAAAAAAAAAAAGGCAGAGCCATATCTGGGTTTTGTAATTGGTGAAATAATCATTTGAAATTCCCCCAACACAAACTAAGATTTTTATTTTGGGTCAGAAAAAGAGTGACCCTTTTATCCTCTAGCATTTCATTGACATTGCATATAAAAGTCCAATTTAAATATATTGAAAAAATATTAGAAATACAATAAAAGATAAAGACAATAAACATACAAATCAGGATATTAATTATTTGATATTTGTCTGGGTATCACAGTCTATGTTCATTAAATATGGGATATTGGTACTGTATCTCAAGAAGTAGTTTCCAACTGTAATTATTCACATTGTTGCCCTTATATTTAGAGGAATATCCACAAATATCCAAGGTGACTCATTACAGCATGTACGCCTGTATGACTTTTACAGATAAGTGCCAATGTATGTCTCAGCTGGCAAGTGTTTAGAGAATAAACAGCAAATGAGCTCATATTGTAGTGCCCCTAAACAGTTACTGCCATACTGGTACTATATACCAATTAGAAAAAAGGCCTGTTTAGTGTCCTTTGCAGCATGGACAGTATGTCCAAACAGACATGACGAACACTACAGGATGTATATAGAGAAGGCAGGACGGGTTTCTTACTTCACAGACACATTCATAATAAGTTTGCAATGTTGGATGAGGCTTTGCGGAAATAATCTGCAAATGTTCTGTGTTTCTTCACGGTTAAAGTCCAGGAAATTTTTAGTAGATTTTCCAGGCTTGATGAAGTTGTAATAAAGTACAGACACACAAATGTTGCCATGGCTAATCCATTAGGTGCTACACATATAAAAATAAATGTGAACTGATAAACAGAACATGTGTATGATCGGAAAATATGTTTTGACCATGTAACTGAGTATAATGAACACAAAACAGAGAAGTTTTTACTTAAAACATTTATTTATATCAAGAGAAAAAAACATTGTTTAGAAAACAATTATTACAAAAATAATTCTTTCACCACTAAAACATTCCCTGCCACAGACTGCCAAACATCTGTACAGTGTGTACAGACATGTGGTCTATAAATGCGGTATAATTTAGCTACCATTTTCAGTACAGAAATCATTTTCTCTCCCCCCGCCCCGTAGTCCATAAGTACATAAAGACAACTGGGAAACAAAATCCAGCTCCTCTGGCACAAAATCTCAACAGAACTCCTCTCTGATCCCCACTTCTTCTTTCCTGAAGTGTTACTTCATTTCATGTCCATGAAACGGATGTCCATGATAAGCAGAGTGTGTCTGGGCAGCGGTCTGGGTGATGGGGACAGCACCTTCATCACCTGTGTTTGTGTGTCCACATTAGTCACCACAATAAAGCCACACACAGGGCTTTCCACTATATCCTTTCTAGCACCTTCCTCTCCGTCCTCTGCACTGCTCACGCTCAGCACGTGATATGTGAGGTCTCTCCCTGGTGTCACAGGCACCATCTTTAACTGTGTGTCATCTTGAGACATTCCAAGCGGCAAGCACGAGTCTGGGATGGATGGTGCCCCGATCTTGTAAATGCGGACGTCTGAGAAACGCACTTCAAAGGAAAAAGGGTAGAAGGACACTCCTCGGAAGCCGTAAAAGTACTCGCGGATCTTCTCATCCCGAGCATCACGTCGACACTCTTTGGAGCGCTCCACCACGCCTCCAGACTTGGGTAGGAGCACAACCCGCACAAAGTGAGGGAGGTCTCGTTTGAGCTCGTTGTAGAGCCTCTCATGGTCCAGCACCAGCACCACATCAACCTCAAAGGCTGAGGCACAATGGACCAGAGCCTGGTAACCAGAGCCCTTCACCCAGCCACAGGTGTTAATGATACAGCCACCCACACTGGCCTTCCTGTTCACCTCACAGCGCTGGGAAAATACCTCGGCCAGGCGTGAGGTCAACTGCGCGTTGTGAGAAAAACAAACAAATTAACTGATGACAACACACTGAATTTATAGTTTGCCAGCAGGGTTTTAGCATCTTACTGCTATATTACGAAACGTCTAGAATCTTTCTTTTCTCACCTTATTGTAAAGTTTAATGTTGGTTCCTGGGGTGGTAGAGCCAAAGTGGTAGACCAAAGGAGCTTGGACTGAGAAACCCTCCTCCACGTCTGCTGGACGCTCAATGCACAGTGCCGACACTGTCCCAGGTACAGACACCTGAGGAGCAGAACGTACATAACACTTTACACACTCACACTGATGTTTCCCAACACTTCCATCCTATATTCCAGCTTGTGCATTGTATTAATATGATGACAATATAATACATATCAGCCGGTGATATTCCTTTAATTTCTGTGGTCTGGGTCAATTATGTTCATATTGATCTCAAATCATCTTACCCCACTCTGTCCAACATCTAGTTCAACCAGTGTTGGCCTCCGGCCCACCCTTACAGCATAGCTTAATAGCAGCCGGCACACTGTTGACTTCCCCACATCTGTAGGTCCCACCACCATCACCTGAGGGAGGGATGAATAATTAATCATTGTCAAAATGCATTTACTTGGATCTGACAAGCTTTTATGAAATTCTTTATTTAAACCTACTCTTGGCCCCCTCTCATTGTCCCGCTCTGCTTGTTTTCTCATCTGTTCCAGGGCAGCATGTGTGTTCAGGTAAAGCAGCATGGGAGTATCCTTGGACACATAAGCCACCTGTTGCAATAAAGGAGAGACACTAAATGTTTGAGCCTCACATTCACAAAGTAAGTCAAAATAAAAAGGCACATGAAAACTTTCAAAATATTCGCCTACAAGTGCTCACCTCCGGCTTCCCATAAAGATTCACGCTGCAGCCTTGCCAGGTGAAAACTGCGATCTTGGAGCCTGGTCCGAATGTGTACTTCTTGTTGCGGTTCAGCTCTGAGCCAAACACCTCAGCCATTCCTGTGAGAAGCTCCAGCTCAACTTGCTCTGCTGCCTCCCCTGCCTCCACCTCAAACCTAAGCTCAGTCTCCTTCTCCAGGTCAAACCTGGTGCTGACCTTCCCAGTTGCTGGAGCATCTTCACTCGTCTTCACTTCACCCTCTGTTGCCATGGCTGATGAGAGAAAGCCTGTGTTACAAATACCTGGCAGTAATGGCGTATTGTAAAGAAAAAGGTCGAAAAAAAAAAAAAGGTTGAACAGTAAAACAACAAAACAACACAAGTTGTCACCACATCTCTAATACTGTCATAGTCTGAACAAACGTTCAGATGCAGTTAAAGGCTATTCTCGTTTGTATTAATACATGTATTTATGAGTAATCACTTACTGAACCACAATTATTATGATTACCTGTTTCACAGAACAGACCAGGCTAACATGTCAGCATAAACATAAGAACAATTAAATTACTATTCTTCACATATAATTGAAGATAAAACTTGATAAAACAGTACCTGAGAGTGTGTGAGTTTACTTAATCAGACCCAAAAAAAATCAAAGGCAATAATGTTATCAGAAGGCTAGTTAGTCATTACCTCTAATCCTATGTCAGATCTTAACCTTACTAAGGTTTAGCGTGAGGCATAAATCTCTATATCTCACCCCAGTTTAGGGCTCAGCTTGAGCTAGAGTTATCTAAATGACTTTAAGACTTGCTTAGATGAGCACATTGTGAACAAATGATTTATCTCATCGGTCATTAAAAGCTAGCAGGCCGTAGCTAACTTAGCCACACTAATTTCAGCAATAAAAGGCGCAATGGCAGTTTATAATCGCTCCAAATTCCAGAGAAGTACTCCCATATTATCACGTGAATATCTACGAATTGATTATTTTGTCCTGTATTGTACTTACGGACTAACTTCGAGCTTTATTGTTGAATGAAAACAAGTTCCCAGCTCACGAAGCTCCGTGCTGCTGTTGGTGCTGGTCGCGTGTTGTTGAGGTCACATCCTCACGCGACCAATCATATTCAAGATTTGATGACGCGCGAGAAATACGTTGGGAAACACGTTTTATGTTAAAAATACGTTTTTATGACGTTTCTTTAACGTTTAAAACAAACATTTACGTTATTTCTACTTTTATCAATCACAAATGAAAATAATTTTGAGAAAGAGAAACTTAAATTTGTTGTTCATAAGGTCACAAGTGTTATCTTGAGTTATAGTGTAAAAACCATGATTTATATAAAGAAGAAAATGCATATTTCATCATCCCAGTGTGTGATAAGAGCTTAAGCAATTTGTGATGTGCATTTAACGTTTTAATTGGGCTATATATACACAAACCTTCTCTACATACACGAGTAAAAATCAACAAACCTACACAATAACTAAGAAACAAGAAACACTTTATTCAGCAAAACCAGGTATAAAAACACAAACTGTTGAGAAATGGGGAACGCACTAAAAAACAAACAAAAAACAGCAGGACAGTGCATCTGAGAAATGTACTAGTTCAGAGAGGCTCCACTGGGTGTCACCATGTATCCAGAAGATGTAAGCGTTGAAGCTCGGCTCATCAGAGGAGGGACTGAGAACATCCCATTGGTCTCTCCTCATCATTCTGCTTTCATAGGCCACATCTCCTCAACTCTTGGCTGCATGCAAGAGAATAATTGTTTTACTGTAAAACATAAAGATATTTAACACACTACAGGTGCTAGCATGAGGCCATCAGTCTTAACCAGCAGCAGCAAAGACACTTCTACGCAGTGTGAGGGTAAAGTAGTTTTTACTGAATAAGAGTTAATGCATGTAGTTTATTATCTAATGTAATCCCAAACATGCAGCATGTATTTCATTTACATCTTTCAGCTGAAAGTAAGACGTTTGTTAGCTAACGGCTCAAAGTTGACACTGTGGGAAAAAAGGGGGCAGTTAATGTTTTCCCTGATGACTCATTAAACACTAAGACACAAAAGGAAAGCCAAGTTTAGGCTATGACACATGAACGCTGTGCAGAGATGAAAATGAAAATATACCTAAAGGAGCACTGAAAACTAATAAGTAATGAGTCAATGTATTTGGAAAAACAAATGTTCCACCATTTTAGTATATCAAGTATGTCATGACACAGAGTATAAATTGAGAAAGCAATCATTTAACGCCTTCAGTGAATCAGTGGAGAACATTTCTGAAAAGTACAGAAATTATACAACATAAGCTCTGCATAGTCAGTTGTCTCATTCCAAACACTAACGCTGTGTTGTGTGGCTCGCTCCAAGTCATTTATTTTCCATTTTCTACCAACTCAAAGCATCAGTATTTTATCTTTCTCCTAAATGATTCACCACCCCTTTAATGTCATTTACATCAAATACAAAATAATGTCCAAAGCACTCAAGATGCAAGCAAGATGACAAACCTTCACTGGGCGTCTACTCATTCTTCAGAGCTTCCTGTAGAGCAGCAACTACAACATCAGGTTGAGGAAATTTCAGCTTGCGAGGCGGACCCTTCTTTATTCCAGTCCACAGAGACGTTTCTTCAGGGACGACAGAGGAGACAACAGAGTAATTTGTAGGAACAACGTAGAACATAAGCAAACCATTCACGTGTTACAAAAGCTTCTGGGAGGATAACACTGGAATTAAAAGCTTTCAAGAAAAGTTGTCAAACAGTAAACAGCAAGTGGTGTACCAACTTCTAAACTCTAGAGCAAAATAAACATTAATACAATATACACATTATGCCCAATTTGTCATGGGAGCATCATGTGTTAGTACACCTCATTCTTTGTGCAAACTTTGCTCTGCCTGGTGGTAATTCCTTATTCCTGGTAAATACAGCCTGTTGACTGTGTGAGCAGGGTTTAATGTGTTGGCAAGAGTTTATTGGCTTCACTTCCTTGTGAACAGGCATAGATTTATAGGTGATGGAAAACTTTTTAAAAAGGTGTGGCTGTACTGCATAGTTGGAAAAGAATGTGTTAAATTACGGTATGTACCTTTCCTGCCCTAATCAGCCCTTCCACAAATATCTTTGGGCAATCCTCAAACAAACAAAAAAAAAGAAATTACAGTCACCACTTGTATCCATCTTTGAGGTGTATATCTAATAACCTTTACAAATAAAACCAAACTAAGTGCAAGAAAAAAAAAAAATCACGTGTTTTTTTTGTTTGTAATTCCAGTGAACTGAACCGTTACTAGCTGGTACAAATGGTGAGAGTCCAAAACTAATATGTATCACTTGGCAAATGAATACCGGTTATCTCTTGGGGACGCCAAATGGCCAAGTTATTCTTGAATTTCACCTTTGCCTCCATCCTGCAGAGTGATCTCGAAGCTGTTCCGGCGGGGTTTCTCAGGGTTGAGGACCACAGTCAGTCCGGGGTGGGCAGCCAGGAGGGCAGACTTCACCTCCTCGGCATTACGCCCATACACTCGTCAGCTTTTACTGCCAGAAATAACACATCAACCATCAGATGGACATCTGTGCATGCTACTACAGTTATCCATGAGGAGTGTGGCTGCATATAATAAGCAGCTAAGTTCACTAACTCAAGTACTGTCCTTAAGTACAAGTTTGAGATACTTAATTTGAGTAATATCATTGTATACTCGACTGCACCTTAGGGGGAAATACTGCAGCTAGAATAGAGCTGAGGTGAGGGGCAGAAATGAAAGTCCCATTCATTTGTTTTGTAGACAATGTTTTGTGAGCTCTCCTACAACCTGGATAGAAAATGAAACTCTCTGAATAAAGCATCGCTACACAACATTAATAACTGTGTTTTTTGATAGAAAAAGTAGGAGGTACAAGCCTGTGTACATAATAACTTCAGGAGACAAGTTATCTACGGGTCTCAAGGTGCATTTTGGCAACAAACACTACGCTGAGAGAGGGATGGGCGCAGTCTTGCAATGTTGCGAAGATGGTAAAAAGGCACTGCGAGACACACTGCTCATACACTGAAGGGGACTGTACTGTCACATGCCACTAAAAGAAGATGAAAGTTACTATCACGCTGAATTCAGAAACTATGGCGCCATGTATGGACAACTAAAGCATTTTATTCATTCACTACCTCTGCCTGGATTCTTCTCCATGGCAACAGCGGCAGAGGCTCATGGGTATTGTAGTGTTTCGAGAAAACACTTCCGGTAGCAACAAATCCTAGCACTATACTGCTCTTAACACCACCATGACTACATTATAAGGCTGCTTACATATATAGCTATAATGTGCTATCAGTAAGTTACTCACCAGTGTTCAATGACCACCCTTTGTCCCTCCTGGTCGTCCTTCTTCTCCTCTCCTCTGTCCTCCTCCACGGACGGTTTCTCCTCAACGACTTCGGCTTTACGTTTTGTCCCACGTCGACCTGAACACACCGTGAGGTTACACGTTTGTTTTCATAACACATATTAAGTTTTTAATACTGACTGATTAAATTGGCTGTGGTATAGCACAGCGTTAGGTAAAGTACGAAAACATCAGATGACAGCCGCTGTATGACGCAGTATATTAACTAAATGCAGGACACAACACACTTACCTGTTTTGGACGCCATTGCTGTTACAAAACTTTCGCGCGCATGTGGCCTGTACCAAAACATTGGGTTGTAGGGGTTTTCAGTACGACGGACGAAACCATTATTAGGAAACATATCCGTAGGCCAAACTTTAATATGTATAACTAAGAAGTAAGATTTAGGGGTCTCTATTTACATAAAATTGAACAGAATTTGCAAAATATCTAATAATATATAACATATGCAATTTTATTCAAGTACAATCAACTGAATATAAGAATTTTGAAAGATGTTGAATGGTTTTGTTACATGAGTATGAGCCTATTATATCTGCAGACGCCATGGGTCCTCTTCCATGGACTCCGCCATGTTGAAACACCATGTTTCTACAATAGCCCAGAACCAACAAATCAAACTCTGGCTGTAGATAATGCATTTCATGGCCACTGTAGCTTCTCTGTGTTCAAGCACAAAGCCTGTTTGTTGTTTATCCATTTGTCTATAACTTCTCTTGTCTGACTTGAAAATAAATCACTCTTGCTGACATTTGAGAACCTTATCATGTTTTTTTTCCCAATCATTTTTTAATGCATCTACAATATGCTAATTTATCAATGTAATTCACACAAAGCAGTAATAATAACCTTATAGGCTGCTTCAAAGTGTTTGTAAGAACTGTCCTATGCGTGGTTCAGCCAGGACAGATTTCTCCTCGTTTTTCATGGAAAATCATTCCACCTGCTGCTCCAGGTGTTGGATGGATGTAAAGAAGCATGAGAAAGAGGCCACCAATAGACTTGTTTATGTGATTATTTGGATTTATGGATCTCACAATTGAGATAATCACAAGAATGACATGAAATTTGGCTTGTAGTACAACACTTTTCAAAGACATTTTCATAATAAAGAAACCACTTTTGATCCACAGATGGGACTTCTGACACAATCACAGGAGTCAGACTTTGCTTTAGTCTCATATTTGCGTCATTGCATTCAGACCTAAAACCAAGATACACAATCGTCCCTTCTGGCTTTTAGAACTGAATCCCTATATGTCCTCTGCAAACATGGGGACAGATGAATGGAGATCCCAGGTGTTGTGCACCCTAATTCTCTAAGTGTTTGAATAATCCCCAAATGTGGACATAGGAGATGTGGCTGAGAGACAGAATCCAAAACAAGCAAGAGGAAACTGAGAGGAAACCCAGCAGATGAATAGACGGATGTGTTTGAATACTCCAAAGTGAAGAGCAAATATGGTGTTCCTGGAATAGCAACTCGGATTCCACGTCTTTCACAGTGGATGTGACAGTCACATTTTTGGGCACTCAAACAAATTAAAGGACGTCACAAGCTGCGTCTGTGCCAACAAACACAGGCTATACAACCTCCTGGAGCGAGGCGGTGAGACTGACTCACATACGCTTATCTAATCATTGTTCTTTTGTTCTCTTGTGAACAACAAACTCAAGACCCACACTTCATCTTGGCCATTCAGTCACTTTTACTCTTGTTGTCTTATGATGCCAAATGATTCAGTCTTTCATTCAGTGGGCCTCTTTCATAAAACAGACCAGACACAAAGACACATCAAATCTCGACCGTTTCTATGGATCCCAATCTGTCGTTGCATTCTGTTGCAGCTTATTTTTAGCTGTGTGCGTAAACCTTCAGAGAAGCAGACAGCCTATGTGTGACAGATGTGCCCCGCCTTCACCCAGTTCTCCTCTTTTACTTTAATACCGGATGTACAGCACTCCTCCACATTTGACAGTGTCGTCCTCTGATGAAGCGCACACATTCATGCTCACAAACACTCAGATATTTCTGTGCATGCGCACAACAACAACAGAAGGCAGATATTTCATTCATAAATTTGGGCCTCTTTTTTCTCTCTTTGCTGCTCTCAGCTACAGCATCTTATCTCTTGCTTCTTTGGGACTCTCCAGTCGATAAACGTATATTCTTAAGTTTAACTGTCAATGGTAATCAATCTGTGGTTCTTGATCTTTCAGTGGTTCTAAATCTGTGAGAACATGTCAAACACATAATTGCAAACAGTTCCCCCAGCTGCCTTGAGAGTGTGAGTTAACTAAACATAACTAATTAGTTTAAATCACAGATTGTATAAAACATGGGCGTTGTATCCGTAATGTCATCCATAGCTCAGAGTGTGATGGCTCTGGCCGTCGCCTTCTTGGCAGTTCTGCCTCTGCCGCCTCCTGGCTAATTTAAAAATAGACAAAAACCTGGATCATCTATGGAGTTGAGGTGAGCTGAATTATGCCTGGCTGCACAAACAAGCCATCTGTAATGGCATGCACCTGTCAATCAAAGAGGCCACGTTGTTAATTATTCATAACTTGAACGCTTATAATTTGAACAGCGAGGATGCATGCACATGCACAGGATCACACACGTAGTGGCTTAATACACACAGACTGGCGCGTTGGGCAGCGATGTGGCAGCACCTGGGGAGCAGATGTTTGGGGGTACAATGCCTTGCTCAAGGGCACCCCGGCGGTGGCAAGAAGGTGGACTGACCACCAATCTTCAGGTTATTGGACAACCCACTCTCCCACTGAGCCACGGCCGCCCCACTAGTTCACTAAGTTAAGTTCACTGGTGTTGAGCAAACAAGTTCAATAAATTTAAGGTTTTAAAAAGAAGCAAAGATTTTTTTAGTCACAATGACACAAGTAGTAGTTAGATTTGTTCTGTAGTTACATTCCCTCAGTTTGAAGAATCAGGTCTTACTTTGCCGGCTTTTACTTACAGTATTGGTGTCTCTGCAAGAGACACTTTTGTACCAGAGTTTGTACAATACGTGAGGCTCCTCAAATATTACAGGAAAAGAAACATAGAAGGTTTCTATCATCTCTTTTCTTCAAACTCCAAGAGGAGTTTTAAAACTCAAACCACACATGCTGTAAAGTTGACTTTTAAGGAAATTTAAGAAAATTTAAGTTAAAATAAATACAGCTTAAACTAACTAAAAATTATATTAAATTAGCAAAAAAGATTAGTTGTTTCCAAAAAAATCTTGCGTGATGTTTTCAGTGGTTCACTCAAGTGCAATTAAGAAGAGGTTTGATCACTTTTATATTTTTATTTTATGCAACTTTGTGCTCATGACAACTGTCTGAACTTTTATGTAACTCACCCGTTCAAATTATATTAAGGCTTAAAGTTATGCATAATCTGCCTCCCTGAGGTCCACCAATGATACGTCTTTGCCAATTTTTAGATTAGCCGAAAGGCGGAAGAGGCAGGCAGAGATTTGAGTCACGCATACATCCGTTATTTATACTTTTTATAAGTTCAGAGTACTTCTTCCATCACTGGATATTTTACAGCGTATTTTGAAAGCTGCGTTGCACTCTACCCTTCACTAAAATTTGTTTTTTGTGTATAAATGTAGCTCCAGTTTTGTTTTTTATTTGAAGAAGAAGCTCTATGGTTTCAAAACCAATTGCATAAAATAAAACTTTATCTTTTAAAGCAACTTTTTTTTCTTTTCCTTTATATATCTTAATAGTTACAAAGGTTTCCCTCCCTCTTGGTATTACTTTATCCAGTGACACGCACAATCAAGCAATGGGCTCATTATCGGTCCATGGGTGAGGCAAAGTCTCATTGTTTCTCTGAGAATAGTCAGTTCTTCCACTCAAGATGATTTATTCAGAGAGTCAGAGGATCGCCTCATCTCTCCACTTTGCTTTGCCCTCTTTCCCTTCCTCTTCCGTTTGGTGGGTGATTGGGAGCAGAGGTTCCCTGTCTTGGAGGGTCATGTTCCCAGCTGGTCAGTGCAACAGTGCTGCAAATGGTGTTCATCAATTATGGAGATCACGACTTGACTGTGGCACTACATTGTCATGCTGTAGTTATAAACCCATTCTTTCCTTTGTTTCTAGCCCAGGTCCTTTGACGTCAGGGTGTTAGTCTCGGTTCATCCTCTGCAAATAAGAGGTGTGTGATGGTGAACGTCAGCAAACACGCCAATGACACGCAAAGGAACACGCCAACTCATATAAGCCATCACACAAGCTTGGCCAAGAGGAGCATAACCATGTGGGGGAGAGTGTGTGACAGGCAGGGAGAGAGAGAGAAGTGTTGGAGTGATAGGGGTTCAGACAAAGACTGAGTGATGGCATATGAAAGGCAGGCGAACAAAAGAGAAGAAGAAAGGCAGAGACATGAAAAGTACGATAGAGTTGGGGCAGAATGAGTGGGCACTGTGTGCAATAAACGCACGGCATCAAAGTCTGACGACTTCAGACACATTTCCTCTGCTAATGGCCTAGTCGTGTTCCTGCACTGCAAATATGTCCCATGACCACCCAGGCAGCTGCTTTCACGCATAGATGGCAGACGCCTACAGTTCTTCCATGACATAACAACGCAGAAGTATGGGAAGAGTAATCATATTGGTCACGACTTAAGTTTTGGATGGATACTGAAGGTGGTTAACATGTCCTCTCAGGAAAAGCTGAGAGGGGAAGGCCACAGTCATCCATGACTGCCATCTGCACAATTCTGTGAAATTATAACCCACAGAAAATGTCTTTTTATATAATGTAAGTTTAAAGTGGCTTCCAAAGCTGTTTTTCAATGATTCTTATATCATCACCATATTATGAAATATTTATGATTCACCTTCTGCATGTAACCATTCATCATTCAGGCTTGAAGAGTATAGGCCAATGTCTGGTGAACGTTTAGGACAACAGCAGTGATATTTCACTTGTTTTCTATCCCAAATAATACCCATGTCTAAACCCATTGATGTTTTTACCATTGTTTTACCATTTTTAAAATTGTCATTTTAAAAAAATGGCAAAAATTTGGAAAATCTGGCTCAATGTCTGACAGAAAAAGAGAGACAGATAAGGACATTTATACTACTACTTGACAAATGAGTGGTATCAGTTTTTTCATCTTACTGTCCGCCAGAAGCAGATTCGCCAAAATGTTGAATTGTTCCTTTAAAACATGCTGACATCAAACAAAAACTGATTTTCCACATTTCCCAGGTGGCCAAGCATCAGAGCAGCAGGTGTAAACTTGTTCAATAGTGCTTCCTTCTTCCCAAGTCCCATGTCACTGACCTAACCAATCAGAAGCTAGGACTAAGGTAAAAGAAGTAGATTGAGCAGAATATTGTTTTAAAGATTCAGATGTGAAGATTTAAATCTGTAAATTATAAATGTGTAACCACTCTATGTATGATTTTAGGAAATTAATTCAATGTAAATTATGCTTACTTCTAAGCCTTACATCTTCCCTGAAATACATTAGTTAACTTCTTCTAAGCCTTACAGGCCTGTGCCTGCGAAACAATTGCATGTTAGCATTGTCAGTGTGAGCATGTTAGCACGCTGATGTTGCCGCTTCACAGAGCTGCTAGCATGGCTGCAGACTCTTTCAGTCTCATTCTTTTAACAGGGAGATCTTGTTACTCTAACAAATGCCAGACTACAAAGGACACAACAAACCTTGCAGCTTCTGCTGCCAATCACAGGACAATAACCAAACCTCTATGACAACAATTCATAACATCCATCCATCCATCCATCCATCCATCCATCCATCCATCCATTCATCCATCCTAGAGCCTCTCCTAGCTGGCATCGGACGAGAGGCAGCCAGTTCACCCAATTTGAACAAACTCCTAATTGATTTTTTTAACAACACCCACATTCATATACTAACTTCCCTTTATCTCTATGGATTATGAATAGATACGAATATAGATCTGAATAGAGCTTCTTTGTGGTGTGTTTATGTTTTAAGTGGTGTGTTTAATTAACTTCACTTCTAAACCTTACATGTTGTATCTGCAGGAAAAAAAAACACACACAACAAAATGGAACTATAACAACTTGGAAGGGGTGAGGGAGCTTTTGTCACAGAGAAGAATAAAGGAGCGAGAGAGGGAAGAAGGAAAGGTGAGAGCAGAGTAAGGCGTGTGAGAGGGATGAATAATTTGTGAGCTGGAAGACAAAAAAAATATTAGAAGGCTTCTCAACCAAATGTCTCTGAACTTTATAATTTGTGTGGTTTTGTGTATTTGCACATGTAATGTGTACATGCATGTGTCTTTGCACTTGCAAACACATGCATGAGAGTATGCATCACCATCATATTCATGGTGAGAGTTAATCTGGTGAGGGGGTGTGCTGATTCCGTCGGCATCGTCACATTTTCATCCTGGCGTTTTCCCCATTCTGCCCCTTCCCTGAATCATACCTCAGCAGGCCTCCTCTCCCCAAACTCCCTGAACCCACACGCGCGCACACACACACACACACACACACACACACACACACACACCACATTCACCCATCTTACTATATAAAACAGCCCTATATAGCTGCCTTCTGCACATGGTGAGACAAAGGTGTGAAGGTGCGAAGGTTGAGACACATGACCTTCGGAAAACACACTCCCACTGTCACATGGATTTCTGACACTTCACACACTTGGGTCGACACACACAACAAATACCACCTCCTCTCTTTTCTAAGAGGTTTGACATAAGAACTATGACATGCATGATCCTCTTTTAAAACTTTTTTTTCCCTGACTGTTGACTCCAAGGATCATAAAAGCTGTCAGATGTCAAAATTAAAGACTGTGTTTATGATACAGATACATTCATTCTGTTCTTTAAGTGTCAAAATGTAAAATATTACCTGCAAACTAAGTAAATGAAATGTTACAACATTACCATCACCTTTATACTTTTAATACTTTGATATGTCAGAGTTTCTATTATCCATTATTATCTGTATACTCTGTGTTTGGGCCAGCTCATGACCTTTTACTACTATCTTTTATCCTTTGTGGCATCCTCAGCGAGCAAAGACGACAGTGAAACAACAAAGAACATTTCTGTTTGTTTATTTATTTTTTAATAAAGCAAAACACTTTCTCAACAATTGTTTTCCATTGAAAAATCTAATAGCATCACAGTATCTTTCATGTTCTATGCAGAAACTCACAGTTATAGTTCGGGTTGATTTGTACAACATGGACCATATAGGACCACAAGACCATCATGAATAATGCACATAACAAAGAGGTTGGATTTGCATTGTGTTGAACAGATTGCAGAGTGAATACTCATCTCAACCACACAGAGTTAGAAAGGTTAAATAATAAAGTACAGCTTTAATATGGGAGGGGTGGGTTTTCTGACAGCTTGATTGCGGCCTGTAGTGCCATAAAATACAAATATATGTCACTGAAATCAGATGAAATCCTCTGATTTACTAAAATTGTTCATAAAGTAGTAAAACAAAACAACAACACGTTAACAGATTCTGACATATTTCTGAAAATATAGAGTTATGGGTGCATGTGAGTTTATCTGTGCACAGCCACACTGATGTAGACAAATTGCAGGTTAAAGTGTAATGTAACACGAGCCAGCAGGGCAGAGACCTGAGGCTTCAAACTAAACAAAGAGCCGTGTAGGATTCAACCCCGGTGTTGTTTTTACCTTATCCTGGATCAGTTTGGACATCCAGACTAACAAACAGACAGACACAAAAAAGAGGCACATGCACACAGGCACTCATTTTAAGAAGAGACCTCATCAAACTGGTCTTCTCAGGACTTTGGTTATTGATCTAAAATGGTCTAATCCCACTCGCACAACAAAAACTGAATCACACACATAAAAATCAAAAATAAATCATCTATTTCTCTGATTTTTTTTTGTTGTTGTTGGTTGTCTGAGTGAGGAAGAGGCAAGACTGGAAAACATAAAGGGCGTGTTACATTTGTTTGCCTTCCATTCACAATCTAAGTATCTCTTCTATCACCACAAGCTGGTACTAAAATGAAAAGTAAAAATCCACCTAGTCTAAAATACAGAGCAGTTTTGCAAGGAGTGTATGTACAGGGATGATGTGTGGTATGTACAAGTGTGGGTGGTGGTTTTCTGGCGAGATTTTGAATCTGGAGGAGGAAGGAGAGTCGCTCTTGGCGGCAGATCTAATGATCCTCTCATCTTTTTCCGCCTTGAGATGAATATCTGAATCTCACTCCATGTGATTCTTTACTTTTTCTTCCTGTCCTCTCATCATCTTTGTTAATCTATGTCTTTCTCCTGCTTCTGGTAGTGCCACCTGTCATTAATTAACCACAACTTATATAAATAGTTGAAATAAATGAATAAATAAATGAGTGATGGATAATGTCAGTGGTGATTGGATGGTGAGCACTAGTTGATCTAGAAAATAGCTGTAGATGAGTAACAACGCCTGCGTCGTTAACAGCTGTGATGTATATATATTTAATAAAAAAAACACCTGGAGGAGCCACCAGCTGTCTGCGAGTTGTGTTTCTATCATTTCATGATGCTGTTGTAGTTTTCTGCCTTTGTACCATCACTATCAGAGGCTTTTTAAAGCCTGTACTATTTAGCAGCAGCTACTTCAACACTGAAATCTTGTCCTGCTCCACATCAACTGATATCTGCTCTTTAAAACAGCTCCCTGCTGCCTTGCCTGTCTCCTGGGTCAGTGTGGCACCCCCTGCAAGTTGAGGAGGCAACTGAAAGGAATCAAGATCCAGGTTTTTGTTAGAGTTGGAAAGAGCAGGGGGAGAAATCTGAGGAGAAGAAGGGGGTTGTGGAGGAGAGGAGAGTTCAGCCAAAAAGGAAATGGATGGAGAATGTTACTATAGAGAGGGAGAGGAGGTGGAGGAGAGATGAGGTGCTGGGTAAGGAGGAAGATGAAGGGAAGGATGAGGTATCATAACCTGGGGGGCACTCCAGCTCGAAGCAGCGGATGGAGGCATCTTCGTTACCATAATTGGCCCAGTACTCTTCTTGGTCCAGCTTGGGGAGCGCCACCTCATCCTCTGACAGTTCATACTTGGAGGAGTAGGTTTCAGAGGGGGTTTTGGGGAGGTATTGAGGCTTGACGGCGGAGAAAGGGAAGGCCTTCACTGTCTCTGAGCTCTTCTGGTATGATGCCTTGGATGAAGATGCAGGCTTATTCTTGGAGAACCACCAGCGGGTCTTGGTGCTGAAGGTGGTTGTGGTGCTTCCTGCCAGAGAGCCGGGGTCAGGCAGAGGGCAGAGGGCGAAGTCCAGCTCGCGGAGAAATCTGAGGTCCTGGCCACGACGTTGGGATGGGGAGGTGCACATGAGATCAGAGGAGGAAATGCGGGCCTTGCGGAACCACTCCCACAGGGGGCGAGCCTCACAGCCGCAGGACCAGGGGTTACCATTGAGGCGGAGGAACTGGATACCTTGGGCATCTCTCATGGCCTGGCCTGGCAGTTCGGCCAGGGAGTTGTTGAACAGGTAGAGGATAGTCAGGCGGCCAAGGTCACGGAAAGCCCGACGGTTGACCTGTCTGATGCGGTTGTCATGGATAAGGAGACGGTCAAGGTTGACCAGGCCTCTGAACACATTCTCAGACAGGGCACGGATGCGGTTGCCATGCAGGAAGAGATGGGTGAGGTTGACCAGATCTGAGAACAGATCATCCTGCAGAAAGTGGAGCTGATTCTCCTGGAGCAAAGTCAAAACACAAGAGGATTTAGTGCTGTGTGAAGCTGTACAATAAATGCTAACTATTAGAGCTCAGATACTTTACAGCTAAATTAATGACGCTATAAAACTGATTAGAAGCTCTTGGCCATAAGTGTGATGTGTTTTCTCATTTCCTGTTTAGAAATCACTGAAGTCCAGCATTTCTATTTGCACCAGTGAGTACTATCAGCTATGACAGGAGGAAACAGCTCATTTCCTCTTAAATTGTCGTGTAAGTACGGTGTTTGAAAGCAGCTTTGCAGCGGTCAAAGGTGAACTTGACTGCCTGAAACTGCACTGAACATGGGAGAGAAAAAGGCCATCTTAGGAGGGATTTACTGTCCGATTAAATGCTGGATTCAAGGAGAACAGCTGAGATCTTACTACCAGCTGCCAAAAATCTGACAACAACACTCAATAAGAGCTTTGAAAATGTGCGGCAAAAACATGAATTACACAGAATATGTTTTACTCTTTGCACTTCAGAGCTGCCGCTACTGTGTATAAATAAGATAAAATATTGCCCTGTCAGAGTGTTTGATCATTTTTGACTGTAGGTCTGCTTGAAGAATAAAGTAGGTCTTGGTCTTTTATTCTGTACACTAATAAGAGTGAGGCTTCCACTGAGAGATATGTTGAATCATGTTGTTTCGAATGACTTGCAGCTAGAGCTGTTACTGAGAGCAAATGAGTGGGCACGCACTCCCTTTTGTGTATTATCGCTTCTAAGTATTGGCAGCTACTCATGTTGCTCATTCTGTGTCTCTCTCCTAATAATATGGTGGTAATAGAAAAAAACACTGTTTAATCGTGCTAATTGCTCCTGCTCAGGTTTGTTGAGTGTCGAGTGTTTGAGTGTTTATTTATATATATTCTTAGTTTGCATCTTTGTGACTGTGTGCTGTGGCAACTCGCTGACCTTTTTTTTTTAAAACAGTCTTTCATTATGCACAGTATAAAAGCGAGTGTGTGGGCGTGCAGCCTGCAACTTGGCAAATAAAGTGAATTTCCATCATATTCCTCCAAACACCATGTGTGTACACTCACATATTATGTATCATTTGCCTTTCGTTTGTATGCGTGCTGGGCTTACCTGCAAGTAGAGGAACTGCAGGCTGTACAACTTGTGGAAGAGGTCATGGGGGAGAGCGGCCAACTTGCAGCGATGCATGTGCAAGCTCTGCAGCTTCTCCAAGCCCCTGAATGCTCCACCTTCCAAGCGCTGCAGCGGGTTATCACCCAGATCCAGCTCCTCCAGAACCCTGAGGTTACTGAAGGCTCCAGCCTCGATCCACGTGATGTTGTTAGCATACAGCCAAAGCACCTGCACAGGATTAAAAGGAAATACTAGCATAAGAAGGAGACATAAAGGACTACTGCACATAAAAGACTGTCTGCAAATAAATCTGGGGAAGTAAACAGATGCACAACACACACGCTGCCATTTTTACCTGTGTCTCAAAACCAAAAGAGTCTGCACGAAGCTCAGTGATGCGGTTGTTCTGCAGGAAAACACGTTGTGAGTCATACGGTACACCAGCCGGCACTATGGTGAGATTCTGGGACTGGCAGCTGACCGTCATGGGCGTAGGGTAACACACACACAGTCTGGGGCATGCTCCCACCCCGCCCGGCTTCACCACCACCAGCCATAGAATCAGCCATAGACACAGTCCACCTGGAGAGAGACAAACAGACAGAGGACGTTAATTCTCAAGATGAGAACAGGAACAAAATTGAAGGTCAGGTTAGCAGAAAAGCAGAAAAGCCTTCTGCCATTGTTGCAGGAGGTCTAGAGAACGTGTGTGCGTGCATGTGTGTGTGTGTGTGTGTGTGTGTGTGTGTGTGTGTGTGTGTGTGTGTGTGTGTGTGTGTGTGTGTGTGTGTGACAGAGGTACAGAGGTGCAGACAAAGAAAGAGAGGTTGGTTTCAGCTTTTGGCACAAGTCTTTTTCTTTACTGTCTGTCTGTCAAACCTGTTGCTGTTGTCAGTGATTCTTTTTAGCACTGCTGTGCTCTCACCCTTGACTTGTTGATGGCTCCCAGAACTTTGGGGGTCATTTATAATTCACCAGAGAACATCATTCATCCATTCATATCCACCGGATCACTTTACATAGGTCTCTGTTGTGACAAGATTACATAACTTTGGATTTCAGTAGTTTAGAAGCGAAAAGCACCACAAATCTCCCATAAAGACGTCTAAGACACGAAACGTGAATCACGCGTGCCTCTGTGCATTTAATTAACCCTGTTTCCTAGTTCTCAGGGTATCAAAAGGATGTTTCCGTTGAAAGGTTTACCACGCAAAGGGCACGCGTAAAACCGGCAACCGGACCCGGATCAGTTTCGGTTCTTATCAATATTGCAACAGGTTCTTGGCACAGCTCGGATAACGGCGCACAAAAGTGGCCACGGCGGGAAAAGTACATGCATGAAATAATAATGAACTTCCCATTCATCTGCTGTGCGCAAGATTTTCCAGCGGCTCACCTCTTGACCTCTTAACAAGTTGGACTATTAGCTGAGCTGGACGCTGAGGGAGAACTGGAGCTTTTGAGTGCAATAAGACACCTTTCTAGAGTTTTCCTAAGTCTTATTTACCCTAAAGTCGCCACGAGATGAGGAATAAAGTTAAGATTGGTGCATGCATCATAAATCTCTCCGTGCGTAAAAGGAGTTGGGGTTTTGGTAAACTTTAGTAGAGCGCCAAAAAAAAAGCCTGTCCACATATAATGACGGTATTACAGAAATTTCGCACTTCATCTAGAGCTGTTGTTGCTAAATCGTTGGCCCAAAAGTGCGCACTCCGGCTCTGCTACAATCTTTTTCATTTCAAACCTTCATCATTGACAAAAAAAAAATCAAGTGGATGCTGAACTGAAATGGAAGTAGCATAATAAACTTTATAAATGTAGCAAAAGGTTTCCACAGCCATGCAAGGTGCTGATACCCCCAAACAACATTGACATATTACTGTGATTTCAAAGTTTAACATTGAATTATTCCTCAAAACACTTCATCAAGTGCCCACAAGCTGCTAACCAACTAAATCACAGAAATGCATTTGCAAAATCAAAAACTCAAACTACAATCTGAAGAGGTACTCACTCTTAACATTGTGGGCGCTGGAGCCCTTCAAGGACCGACGAGTCTCCATCTCGAACCAAAGCCGAAAGCGAGTTAGCCTGCGCGGCGTAGAAGTGCCTGCTTGCTGCTATCTCTGCTGAGGTTCAGCTCTGGTGACCGTGTCGCTGCGGCTTCAAGCAGTGACGATCCGGAGTCCCGCGAAGCCGTTTATACTCTTGGTAGGTTCGTCGCCCACACCCGTGGGCAGCGGAGGATCCTCACTACGTCAGCCCGGGAGGAGGGGTGAGATTCACCGGAGGAAAGGACAAGAAAGGTAGTGGCAGGGCGGGTTCACCTAAAAAAAAAGGAACACATCATTGTCCGTTCAGATTATAATTATTATCTAATTTGATGAGGTAATTAAAGATATTGCAGCATGTGATGAAATTTCTTTTTACGCACTAAGAAACATCTTTTAAACCCTGAATATTCTTTTAGTGGCACTCTTTTTTTCATCATTAAGACAAAGAGCAGTGTGGGAGGAAGCAACCTGATAATGAAGAGTGGAGGTGGGATGGAGTTTATTTGGTGACAACATAAGTTGAGTTTCTGGGGAAATGTAAGAAAACCGACTATCCTGGTTATCAGGAGTGTTTGTATTTGTGTGGCTCGTGGCACATGCGCTCGCACGGGGGTTGGAGGAGGACAGGAGGCGGGAAAACTCATTTGGCATTAAAAGCCAAAAAATCATCTGCCTCATTTAGTGTAGGCCACTTTGGACTGAAGCCGAGAGCCGCCTACAAATCAGAACAACAGATGAACATGAAAGGGAAACCCAGCGGTGGAGCGGTATGATCTAACGCAGCATATGGACTCAGGAGGAGAGATGTACCACTGACACATTTCAGTACAATAGACACTGTGCTTCCACTTACAGATGTCACCAGAAAACACTCTTTGAACTTCTTCATTTATTTAAGATCCAAAAATCTGGAGTGGCCAGAAGTAGCATGGCCTTTCTTTGCACCAAAGATGTGATAGAGGAAGCTGTCAGCTCTGTGTGATCACTGTGGTTGAATAAGTCGCAGTTTCTGTCTAATTTTACTTTGGCTGTGGTGCATGCTGGAGGAGATGCAGAAGCTTGGCATGGGTGGGGTGTAGGAGGGGACGCGGAGGTCTTTCTGCACGTGAAATTCATCATGTCAGGGTAAGGGGGTGGGCCACGTTTACTCACTAGTCCCCACTTCATGGCACAGGTCAAGGCCAGATCCACCATGATGCACATCATCTGCTCCCAAGTGTACACACTCAACAAAACCTGCTCCACTGAAGGTCATCTGTAACTCCAAGCTGTGAGCGCAGCGCGGGGCATAAATTGCGCGTCTGGAATCAAACTGTTTCTTGGCTGTTGTGTGGTGATTTGGGGAGGCAGACAGCTCATCAATCAGGCATCAGTAGCCTCCACAGGGGGACTTTGGGACAGATAAGGTCGTGTGTGTGCGTGCCTGCATATAATATTCACAATGTTCTTGGCCTTGGGATAATACTGGGGGAGGCAGACAGCTCATTGAGCAGACTCCATCTTCAGGGAGGCTGTGGGTGTGTGTGTGTGTGTGTGTGTGTGTGTGTGTGTGTAATGTAGCCAATGTAGAAATAAATGCATGTAAAAACATACACACACATATACACATCTCCCCTCCCTGATCCCCTCCCTTTCATTCTCTCGCATGCCTTCTGCTGTGTCAAAGTGAATCACGGGCGCACTGGCATTTGAACTGGTGTAAACACAACATGTTCAAAGATGTCCTGATCCTGTTGCTGACTCTGATCATAACCCCCACCCCACCCCACCCCACTCACACATAAACACACACCGAAAACCTTGTGTGTGTGGACAAAGTGTGTTTCTGCCCGCTGGGTAGGGAACATCAGGTTTGACAGGAGAGAAAGCTGAAGCTCGAACACAAATTTAGTGTTCTGGGGGCTTTTTGACATGAGGAATTCTGTCTCGAGTTGACCTTTTAAAAGTTTTTTTTTTTTGTCCTGGCCCCTCAGAGAACTTGAGAACTTCATGTGAAACATAACAGATAGAAAGATGTAGATAGATACTTTATCGTCCTTACAAGGAAATATAGCACATTTTTTCCCCATAAAGCTCTCAGCACATGGCGGTTACCAGGATATGAGACATGCAGAAGTGGCAAGAACTCCCGTTTTCAGGCCGTGAAGGAAGTATGAAGGATTACTTTTATTTTATCTGAAATGTGACTGCACGGTAAACCAGTGTGTATCATTGTCAAGCACTAAAAATCTCAATGTCAGCTGGTGTCAAAGTTTTTCACATTCCGCAAATCCAAGCAAATAAATACAGTGTGAGATTATGCACAAGTGTATGAATCAGACAAAATGTGGGTGTCGTTTGGGACAGTAAAGGTCTGACAAGACTTTATGAACAAGATAGTGAATCATTTGATATTTAGTTGCAGTGTCAGAAGAGACGCTTCTGTGTGTAAAGTTCATTTTTACAAACAATTAAAATACACGCCTGTTAAGGTTGTTAAAGGCCTCAAAATCGTAGGTAATTGTAATGTGGGAGTCAGAATTCATCATTTCTTGTATGTGGGTTATTTCTCAGTAAATTAGAGCCGTGTTCATTTTTCTTTCTATCATCCTGGGACGGATGAAATTTCAAATTACACATATCTGACATTTACTACGGTTTTAAAAACACGCTGAGGCAAAGTCAGAGAAGCCTAGATTATGAGTGCGTGCTGTATTAAGGCTAGTGGCCACAGAAAAGGAGAAAAAGATACATAAAGATTCACTATATGACCAAAAATATGCAGACCCCAAAACATTACATTCATATGAGATTGTTTCCTGCAAGTTTCCCTCAAAGCCTCGCGCCCTCTTTCCACAGACCTTCGACACAAACAAGAAAAACTCTGCAAAAGACACACAAGACTTTCTTGCTTTCAGTTCAGCCATAAGAGCTTTAGTGGGGCGCTGATGTTGGGTAAGACAGACCAATGTTCCAGTTCATCCCCTGCATGCAGTACTGATGAAGCAGCAGTGTTCAGTCAGAGGCTCCTGCAACTTGTAGCACTATAAAAAGGAGTGCTGCCCACTGCCATTATCGTCTATAATGACCCCCGCTGTGCAGGAAGAGGAGACTCATTCTGTGACAGGCTAGATAATGGATGATGGACATATAATGGATAACATGCACTGATTCATTCTCTGAATTATGATGCACAATTCCAAAGTTATTGTACAGGTTGGTTTTGGTCTTAAGACCAATCATATGTCATATGATCTCTTATGAAGGTTTCAGTCTTGTTTCGGTTTTAGACATAAAAGACTCTTCAAGACCAGTCAAGCTGTGGGGATGTCACTAGTGTTTCCATACCATTCACTTTATAATGTCTAGTTTGTCTTGTCACAGTTTCAAAATTAACTGAAAATACCATTACATTTTAAAAAGATGTTTTACAGTATGTAGAGCAAACACCTCCGTTGCACAGAAAAACTAAAGAGAGGGCAGGTCAAGGTTCGTAGCCAGCTGTTAGCCTTTGCTGCTCTTCTTTACACGCACTGCTAGAAAATGACTGTCAGCCAAACCTCCTGTAATAAAATTTGACTTCCTAAATGTCAAAGAGTTCATCGGCAAAACAGCGTCCAAAAGAAAACACACAACAGTCTGTAAATCTTGCAACACACCCACTCAGAAGGCTGCAAGGCCAAAGAAATTTGGCAAATATTAGCCACATGTTAGTTACCGAAGTACACTATATACTGTCTGGTCTTGGACTTGTCCCTGTCTTGGTTTAGCTGTTCTTGACTACAACACTGGTACTGGTAGTTGTATGTTCGTCCCATGCCCACCCATGTCTCACCCATGCTTCTCTTAGACCTTAATTTCTATTTATACTCTAACCAGTTTAAATATATCTATCTCAGATGTAACTGCTTCTGTAACACTCAAATTTTCCTTCAGTGATCAGTAAAGTTGGAAAGAGTTGCAAACAAAAACAAAGATCACTTGCTTTCCTACCCGCTCTGTGCAGCAGATGGACACCAGCTCATTGAGGCCAATAAACTGATGCTGTTACAGTTTTTTCTCCTGTTGCTTCAGTCAAAGAGAACAGACATGAGTTAATTTTGAGTAAGCCTGTCAAATCTGTGTGTCATAAAGACATCCTCAGTCCCTGTGACAGATTCAGAGCGATTAAAAAAAACCCCAACACATAACAAATCACCTCATTAACAGACTGGCTTATTTTTATCCTCCACTCCCCACGCCTTCGCTCTTATTTCTGTCATACACTTGTTTATGCAAGGCTGTATAAAATCGCGGAGATACTGAGGTTGTGATCATCAATGACGCAGATGCAAAGAAAGAACCTGTCACCATGCACATGTTCCCTGCACACACATACACACACACACTGGATGCGACAGACTATATAAAGTTGCATCGAGTTTTTCTGGGCTCGCCGTGTTGTCACACAGCAGGTGTACAGAGAACTTGAGAGAGGCTGTTGTGGAGGAGTGTCCCTGTTATTTCAGGTTTAAACCCTGCCAGAGTTTTTCCCCCCTCAGACGATTCTCCCCCGTGTGAAACCTTGCCACCGCTATCTGTAACAACATGGTAACGCCTACCCAGACTGCCAAGACTCTCAGGATGACTGGAGACGCCAGACTGGTCTCTGAGGCAGCAGTGAATCCTGCAGGTTTGGACTTCATTCAGATATTTCATGCAAAGAGTTCTTAATTCATTCATTTAGTTCTGAAACATTGCTGGACTCACCTACATTACCCATAATGCAACTTAACCTGTGACAGTTTGGTCTCAGATTCGGATCTGTTATGCTGGTAGCTGCTAGCCTCCAGCAGAGGTGAGTAGAGGGCTACAGAGGTCTAGTAACCTCAGTTCTTTCTAACTCATGAAACTTGTCTTCAGCTTCACCTGACACTGACTCAAGTGACATCACTTGAGGTAATTTATCAGTGGCCTTTGGAGTCACATAGGCGATTTACAACGTGGCAAAATGCAGCAGTGATCCCCCAAACCAGTAAATATATATATTAATGTGTTAAATCGGTGGAGCTTTCCTTTATCGAGGAATCAAACTTCTTCAATACATTTCCAAGAGTTATTACCCCAATAAAGAATAGAACAACCTAAAGTTGGATGACCAGAGACATATCTTTACTTTTAGTCCCAAAATTTCCTATAATGCAACTCAGTAGCATCTTTAATTAAAGCCTCTTTGCCTGTCTGTCACGTCCCTTTAATTTGTCCTTGTTAGTAATGATAGACTTGATGTAGAGTGTAAAGGGTTTACAACTTCATTTATTTATTCTCCCGCTTTAATATTTGGTGGACATAAAGAATGAGCATGTCAGAGTAATTTTCAAACTGTCTCACTAGAAAGTGACTTTCAAACTCTAGCCTAATCTACAACAGACAGGACAAACGATAACTGCTTATTATAAATGCAAATCAAATTCTAACAATACATTTTGACAATAAGACCACGTTGCATTAAATGCACCAATGTCAGTCCAAAGCACACAGTAAACCAAACACACAGGAGGATATCAGGGGTCAGTATTTAAATACAATTTGAATGTTTATTTTAATATAGTCAGATGTTTTTTTTTTTATGTCAAGGTGTACAACATACATTTCCTGGAGTTTCATTTACATATTTATTTTATACCATCTGTAATAGTACATAATTTTTCACACGACAGTTTAAAACTGAAACATTCATTTGAGCAAAAGTAAATATCAAAAAGTAATAATGCCCTTTACTTCACTATTAAAGTTCATATCAAAAGGTACATCTTATCTGCAGCAGCATAATGAAGAGTTTGCATATTTATAGTAAAATTTAAACAATGTTACCACCATGTCATGGCACTGCAGAAAAATCTCAAACATAAACATACTGGTTAAAAAAAAAAAGTACATATTTCCCTTCGTGAACCTTCACGGATCATCACTTATTGTGGCACATTTTCGTTAAATTAATTAGTTCTTCTCCTCAACTACACAGAGCACCTGAGACTTCATATGTCGGATACAACCAAAAATACTTAAAAGATCATTTTACTGCAATGTTGGCACAATATTGGTATTAATAGCCAACAGCTACAGTAAGGCCAGCAGGAGGCAGAGCTGTGTACCTGCTTTAGTTGATGTGTCTGGATGAAGCCACATGGTAGAGCAACCGGTGCAGAGACATCACAGTCATGTCAGCGAGCAAACAGGACAGTTGTTATGATAGAGGAGCCTCACTGAGCAGATTTTAAACCTAACAATGATCCAATGAGTGAAGCACCACGAAAAATAACTGTAAACAAAACAGACAAAGCTGATAGGCTGGGTTTTCACTAAGTGCTGAGATGCTTTAGGGAATAGCTCTTTCTAAAACTGCAGCATAGTGTATGTTCTCCCCATTCCACGGGTTCTATCTGGTTATTCCAAAGACAACTTAAAGTCCGTGTAAAGTAAGAATGAATGTGTTCTGAGTTTGTCAGACTGAAACAGAGAGTGTTATTAACCACTCAGCCAAATTTGAATGATTAAAAATATCGACAAGTTTATGAAATTAGGTGTTGAAATCGTGTAAAAATGAGCAGTACACTCAACTCCAGGACTGTGGGGCCGAGGCCGTTGAATGTGTTGAAGCCACGCCCACTCGTGGGAGCAGTCAAGCAGCAATTTTGAAGTGACTGAAACCTGTCAGATGAGTTCAGAAAATGACATGACTAACTTTGAAACACAGATGAATTCATCTCTGTCTCTCTGCTAGGGGTGCAGGGTTATGCTCAGGGTGGCCTCAGCGTGTCATCAAGCCACCCTTTAGGACTGAAAACTGGTGAAAAACTGTTTTAACCTTTAACTCCACATTTCAGTAATATATCGTTCAAAGTCTTTTCACGTGTTTCAGCAACTATTTTCCAACATATTTAATGTATTTTGAAAGAAATCTGAGAACTGCCTTTACATGGACTTTAACAGGTTAATTGGTGACCCTAAATTGGCCATAGGTGTGAATGTGATTGTGAATGGTTTGTTTGTCTCTATGCACTCTGTGATAAGCTGGCAACTTGTCCAGGGTGTACCCTGCCTCTCGCCCAAAGTCAGTGAGGATAGGCTCCAGCCCCACCATGACCCTGATGAGGATAAGCAGTTAAAGATAATGGATGGATGGATGTACAGGTATGTAAAAGGTTATGCGTGTCAACTACAGCAGGCTGCAAACAAGAAGTTGTTAATGATTATGGACACATTCAATTTCAAGGAATGTGCTACATGTCTGTAGCCCAAACTGCACTTATAAGCACTTATATGCCAAACACATGTGGCATCACAACACAGCCACACAGGCACTACAAATCAATCAAACTGAAGAGGTAACAGTGTCACCGGTGAAATTAAGGACATTTTAAGTGCTGGTTGTTGCTCTCTTTTCACAGACTGTTTTTAGCTCGCTGGGAGGCACTTCGACAGTGCAGGTAGACAGAGAGGGGATGGATGAAGGCGAGCAGGCTGAGCAGCGTCAGAGCGATGTTCACCTGCAGACACGTAAGAAAGGAGGAGGAAGCAATGAGAGGAGATATTATGGATAATGGTGATGACAGAAAGAGAAGGACCAGAGTGAGTAGATGAGATTTACAGTTGTATACAGTTATGTGATGTACTCACATATAACGGGTCTCCACCCAGAGCTCCTTTCACCAGGGCAAAGCAGGGATACTGCAGCAAAGAAAACACTGCAGACAGAGCCATGACCAGACCATACAGCTTCCCAAAGTGGCATGATGGGAAACTACACACACACACACACACACACACCAAATAATGACATAGCAAAGAGAAGATGGAAAAGATGTTATGTGTATAAAGAGATATAAAAAAATATTCCTTAAAGACACTTTTCTCATTTGTGCACACATGATGAACTGTTGTCAGCCTCTTTGACAGAGACATATTTGTATATAATCACAACTGTCATTCATTATTTGTTTATGTACCAGCAATGTTTCACTGCAAAGTGAATTAAAATTCAGATTTTCTTGAGTTGCTAAGTAACACTTTCATTGATTTCTCTACTTTTTTTGTGGCATGATGCTCAGTCATTTTATCATTTAACAAATTAATGTGTCTATTGTGGTATGTAAAGCTTTCTGAGGCATTATTGTGATTACCTCTCAAACAGTAAATGAATAAACTGTTAGCTGTAATATGACTGCAGAGAGGAGGACACTGGACAAACTGCTGGACTTTACTGACAATGCCAGCCACCCCCCGCACACCGTCATCAGCAACCAGAGGAGCCTGTTTAGTGGAAGGCTGCTCCTTCCCAAGTGTAGGACAAACAGACTCAAGTCCCTCAGGCCATCAGGCTCTAAAACTCCTCACTTGGGGGGGAGGAGGAAATGGGGACTTAAGGGAACTCACTGTGCAATAATAATCTGGACACTCCTCTTCCTTCTTTCTTTGTGCAATAACCCCATCAATTGTTTAAGTGCAATATTTTAATTAACTGTTAATCTAAGTCGCCCATACACAGTCCTCTATATGTTCTATATGTATCCTCCATACAGTTCTCTACATTTATTTTATCTTGATCCTATTTTACTTTATATATTTAGTTAGAGTTTACTGTATACTGTTAAGACTTTTATTGTTCTACTGTTTACTTTATATATTGAGCTAAGTGTTTTACTGTTTACTGTTAAGAGTGTTTACTTTTTACTGTTTACTTTATATATTTAGATAAGAGTCTGTTGTTTATCTTATATTGTATTCTTTTTCACTGTATGATACTGGAAATTCAATTTCCTTGAGGGAGTCATCCCAAAGGGATCAATAAAGTGCAGTCTAAGTCTAAGTCTCTAACTCCGAGGTGTGCAAGTTTGTGTTTTATACTCACGCAATACTGATGAAGGCTGCATTGCCACCGTAGAGGAAGGACCGGTTGAGCACCTGCAGGATGAAGGTGAGGTACTGAAGCGGCAGGTATGGGGTCGAGGCACAAACTGAGAACAGTAAACACTGCAGCGCCGTCAGGGAAAGAGAAAGCACCGAGGACCTCAGATCTGCTTCCTGTTCACTCTCTCCTGCAAACAGACACACACAAATGTGAACACACACCTGTTCATCCAAAGAAAGAGAACAAAGCTTTTACTCCAGCTAAATGCCAAGTTTGCCAAATTTTTGCTGACGACAGCAACCTCTAGCAGAAAGAAAGTACAAATCTGGAGAAATAAGCAGCCATGGCTAGATTAGGCCTCAATGGATGTGAATATTAGTTAAGTTCAGTCAACATTAACACAGTTATAAGTAAACAGCAAGTAAAAGTCCAGTATTTTAAATGTTTCAGAAAAAGTACAAAAGTAAACTGTTGTTTTCTCTGTTTTCCTGTGTTTTGCCCTGTTTGTTTTCCAGTTTTTTCCCCTGTGTTTTCCTGATATTCTCCCCCTTCCTTGGCAAGGTATCCTGATTCCTCTCTCTCTGCAATCTTCTGAAACGCCTGCAGCTGATCATGATATTATCAACTCCAATCTGCACAGTATATAGTCTGACTCACTCATCCAGACGAGTAAAGTACCTCCAAATTGTACCAGATATAACAGACTTTTGGGTGGGAATTTTTATAAATAAACTCTATTGTTGTGGTTTAGGATTTATAATGTAGTGTTTCCCATTTTGTAATTAAAACTCAGTCCTGTTTATTTTTCATTATTTTATACTGTAAATGTTGCATGACCTAATGAACAGTTATACAAGACAAGGATGAATATGAAACAAGGGTGTGACCTGTTGGGCTTAATTATAATATTAGTATGCTACCTGCAGCGCGAGGTTTGCCTTTGTGTCTGTCCATAATGAGTCCGTTCCAAGGAGCACACAGCACTCCGCACAGCTGAGTTATGGCAAAGGCATTGATGTACTGGCTCACTGCAGAGAAACAAAACAAACAGAATAAAACAATTCTACCTGAATATGACATAAGAGATCACAAAGGCAGCCAGAAGTCCACAACTTTGAATAATTAAATTATTAATTAAATTATTATTAAAATTATTTCGAACACCTTAATAGCAGCTTCTTGCTCATATCATAATATTTCAGTCAGCTCCCCTTAGTTGACTGAAATATTATGATATGAACTTGTCTTGCTCAGGAGAGGATGATTACCTAATGAGGAAGGTTTGCACAAACGTCCAACTTTGCAAAGGCAGTGACAACTTCATGTAGTGTTTTTGTGTATTTACCCAGTGAAGGCTCTCCCGCCGTCAGCCGCTGTAGCATGGGGTTGAGGGTGCCGATGAAGAGGTAATGTCTGAGCTGCATTACAGACAACCAGAGCAGGTGCCACAAGAAGAACCTGGACAGAAAACACTCGCGGAAGGTCTTCTCTGAGAGGGACAACAGAGATGAATGAAGAAGAGAAAACAAGAAAGTCAAGAAAAAGGTATAAAAACGAAACATAATTCTAGTAATCTTACGATAATCACAGTAAACACATACCTTGTTTCACAGGGACGACGTTCCCTTCGTCTAACGCCCTCTGTGTTTCACCATTTGCTGTTGTCTGCTCTGAGCCCTGATTTTCTGATTTACCACAAGTTATCCTGACAAACGTCAAAGATCACAGCGAGTCAGCCACAGACATTATGTACATTATGGGAGTTCTTTGATAGGGACAATGATGTGATAAATAATGTGCTGTAAACTGAGACTTTCAATAATTGCAAAGTGTATTTGCAGAGTTGATTCTGATGAGGGAAGCTCAGTGTTTTTGTTTGGATTGTTTAAATTATTTTAAAAGGATCATATTGTTTAAATTGGTTTTTAAACCAGATTTTATGTCCAGTCCACTCGAAACCTGTTTTTCTCGCTGTAAGAGGACACTGATGTGTACTATAAACTGTGCAGGACGTTGAGGTGTTTACAATAAACAAGGTTTTCTATTAAAGAGCTCACATGTAAGCCAAGGGTGTGATGCATTAACAGAATAACAGAGAATAAGCCCTATTTACACTTGATGTGTCCCTGAAGCATCCATGAGCTGTGTGCGATGTCTGTGTTCGTACCCGTATGTGTAGCCATCAGGCAGCGGGTGAGGAATGAATTTTTTTGGCAGCAGGAAGAAAGTCCTGAACAGGTGAATGGCAGCGCAGGCGGACAGAAAGAGGAAGGAGGCACGGAGCGAGATGCCGGTCTCGTGTAACAACTACAGGAGGAGATAAAACGGGGTGAAGTGGGGATGATCGGTCTAAATATATCCTGTAGTCTCATTCATGAGAGCGGCAGTGTGAACGTTTCTCACCTTGATAACAAGAAAAAGTGCTGAGGAAGAATCAAAGGCTCCGTTGTAGAGAGTAATGATGGTGGAGCGACGTGAGCCGAACAGGTTTCCAACCTTCGGGAGAGAAATGTCAGTTTATTAAAACAAATGAATGTTAAGTGTCTGTGTGGTTTTCATTTGCATACACCATGCTGTCATTCAGTGTAAAATGAGGTCTTGCTGAGTTTAATTGTCTGTTTGAATATGAGCATGTGGTTTTGGACTTCATTCAACCTCATTAAACACCACAGTTTCCCAGAAAAGGGGTTTTGTGTGTGTGTGTGTGTGTCCCGTAAGAATAATGAGCTCGGTCTGTGAATAGCTCTGCAGCCAACAACAAAACAGCATTCATGAGAGACTCTCTGTTTTGTTTGTGTTCCTGTTTAGTGAAAACAGACCTGAACATTTTTTTTAATCTGACAGACATTAAGATCTTGAACTTCACTTCCAAAAAAAGCTCATACAACCACAGTTTCCTGCCAGTTTTCCACAAAATGGTTAAAGATCCAGTGTGTAAGATTTGGGCCCTCTCTTTTCAGAATACAGCAGACATTGAATATAATATTCATAATTTTTTTAATAGTTTTTATGCATGTATAATCACCAGAAAATAATAAGCTTTTTGTTTTTGTTACTTAAAGTTATCCTTTTATATCTATCTTTCACAGAGGCTGCCATGTTGAAAACAACAACACAGTGTTTCTACAGTAGCCCAGAAGAGACTAACTAAATACTGACTCTAGACAGGGCTTTTCAAGTGTTGTTTCTCCTTTACACTGGGTAGACAAGGGTGATGTGAGAAGATTGCAATGCAGCGATTACACCACTACAGTAGATGCAACTAAATCCTGCACACTGGACCTTTAAGTTAGTGTTTCTAGATCATGCCAGATCAATCAAAATGAACAGTTGTGTTTTTAAAGTGTTTGTATCTGGCAGCTTCAGTACCTGCATGTTGGTGATCAGAAACAAGATGCCACCCACTGCCAGAAGGGACATAGCGGGGAAAAGCAGGTTTGACGAGGCTGATGGGAAAAGAAAAGAGTCAGAGTAGAGTTGAGTCAGCGGTAACATCAGTGGCAGACAACAATGATCAGAGAGAGCACAAAACAAAGATGCAAAGAGAGACAGAAGAATGTTCTTCACCTGGGGTCACAAAAGCTATCATCAAGGTACCCGTGGTGTAAAGTGATCTGTAGGGAAAGAGAAAATAGTGTTATGTTATTGGCATAACAGGAATGTTAAAGAACACACGTTCTTCTGCTGCTGTTTGGAGAACTTTTGACCGACTTTAATTTCCTTTTCTGAGCCCATCCCGAGCAAAGATCCAGCCTCATCTCCACTTGCCACCACTTGTCCAACTATTTTCCCTCCACCCTCTTTTAGTGGAAACATATGGCTGGACTTCAGATTGTTATTGTGGATTTAGATATATCTGGGGCAATAAACTCTGTGCATGGTGTTATGTTATGTGACATAAACTCTGAGGCAGGACTTCTAACAAATGAAACATAACTGACATTCCTCCATCCTCTGGTGATTAATACTCTTGACATTTATATTTCTTAATCAATCTTTCGCTTTTCCTCTTTCTAGTTTCGGTTTTGTAGGTTTGCCCTTTTACAGCTTTGTTTTCTTCACTCTCTTTTCTTATAAAGCTTTTTTTTTTTTACATCCTGCGTTGCTGTGAGGCCTCAGTAGCTTTGGTATGCATCTTCATTCATTTGTCCGTTGCTGTGCGGATACCTCAGCTGCTTTACATAACATCCCTCCAGTGAGCTATTCTAACCTCTCTGTTTTCATGCGCGGCCTCCTCCCTTCTCACTTTTCCTGTCCTTTTCACTTCACTGGAACATGTGTGGTATATTTTTCCACATTCACACCAACACTAACAATCCAATCTTCTCGCCTTTCTCGGTCTCCATGTGAGAAAACAACTGTTACAGCAAGCAAACAGATTTAGGAATCCCTCAGAAGGGAAATACCAGAGACAGACTGAAATTACAGCAATTTGCCTCCTTACATGGCAGCATTAACTCAGCCACCACAAGCAGGGAGAGTGACAGCCAAGGGGGACAGAAGCCCATCTGTCTCTAGTGATAATGTGTTTAATGGTTTAACAGGAGGTTGCTGCAGCCCATGACTCCCTTTGTTATGTTTAGTTTTTCAGTAGTTGTTTCTGTGTGCACCTGTGTTTCTATCAGCCAGGACACCCTTAAAAACAAGATTCTTGATCTCACTGGGACTCTCCTGGGTTATTGCTGCAGGAAAAAACTCAAAGTTTTGGATAAGCAGCCTGTTACAAACACAAATAATTCACAAAAAAGAGTTGCTCTACATTGTTTTGAAGGTATGAGAACTCACCTTGTCTATTAAGCTAGTTAACAAGCTGTCCCAGGTGTAAGTGAAAAGTCAGAGCTGATTCAAATCAATGAATATTATATTTCAAAGTGCTGTCCGATACTTTAGTTTCATTGTTCTGCAGAGATCGAATAATTTAAAAATGCTGCTGTTTGAAGCTGAATATTGGACTTCAAAATAAAATGCACTCTTTGAAATCATATCTTGGTGTTTAATCATTGCTAGATGTGCTATTTCTGAATTTTTCTGTATATCTGTAAAGCTTTGGAAGTATCAAAACCAATCACATCTTCCTAAAATCAATTCACATAGTGATTTTAGATGATGTGAAAGAAAATCACTCCTCTGGTCTGAGTGACATTCAGAGCAACCAAGGAGGAAAAATTATTCTCTCACCTTGCACCTGTTGCTCAATGCACACTAATGAACAACTTCTTCTTGTTGTTTAGTAAACTAGTCTAGTTTACTAGATGGGTTCCTCGACTGAGTAACTATATTTGACTTACATGGAAAAAAAACCCATTGACCATTTACTCTTAAGAAGTAATTAAGGTTGTTGTTGTTGTTGGACTTACATTCCAAAGAGCCGAGCCACTGTGGTACCAAACCGGTCAAAGAGGAAACCATTCGGCAGTGTCAAGAAATTGTTCATAAAGGAAGCGATGGTGAAAACAAGGGAGAACTGCTCATCCTGTCCACTGCAATCTGATAAAAAAAAGCATTGGCAAGAGGTATGTGGTTAAACAGGTAACAATAAAGGCCAGAGAGGCGATAAGCTGATTAGGAAACCACATGCTTAGAAAAACAATGTCAAACTTTTTTGCAGCATAATTTCTGTAGACAATCAGAGGTGGAGGTGTGGATATCAAACTGACCTAAGACATGCGTTCCATTGCTCTCTGTGGTGTTGACGCACAGAGAGCTGAAGTAGCCCTCCGTCTTCAGGACAAAAACAAGCGAAGCCCATCCGAACACGGCTCCAGCGAAACACAGACACTCCACCAGTCCTGTGGCGAAGGTGAGGTACCGTTGCACCTTCAAGCTCTTCTCAGACCCCGGCATGGTCCCACACACTCACACACACACACAGGCAGGTAGTTCAGTAGTAGTGCAGTTTTTACCTGCATGGACACACTCATGCAGACTGATGGCTTCTGTCACTGCACCTGACAAAAAAAAAGAAATAGAAATGAGAAATGAAATTAGTTTTCTGATACTTAAAGCATTGACATGAGCCTGGTCTGCATGTTCAACACAACATCTTACTTGTTTTCATATAAAATGAGAAACTGACTTAAATGGAAAAAGTTACACAAGCAGAGCAAACTAGAGCAAAAGCTAAAACTGGAAACATCTGGGAACAAAATTTCCTGTTGCAGTCCAAACTACTGGACCAACCCAACTTCTGCATAAATCCAAAAGTCGGGTAACAGAAAAAGTTGTCTTTAGTGAGGTACTAGTTGATCATAAAACAATTTTAACAACAGAAGGAGTCAACTGAAACATTCAAACACCTTCAGTAAAACCACAAAGAGGTAAAACTCCAGAAATAAGCTAAATGCAAGTTGTAATACTCTGAATGTACAGTTTACAGCTCTCTAGTACTCACAGTTCAGCGTCTGTGGGTCTCCCCAGATGTCTTCACAAACCACACCTCTCTGCTTTTGCCTCACTCTCTTCTTTATATAGGCCTGCTTCCTTCCTATTCCTCGCCAGTTCCCTCCCTCTGTGATGTTTTTCTCTTTCTCAATCACTCTTACTTATGTGCAGCAGAGACTCTCCTCAGCTAGCGGCTGAAGAAAATAAACAGTCCGATGTAACCACCATAAGCCAGACAACGGTGGCACTCAAGATAGGAGACGTGATCCAGATGTGGATACTGGATGTGCTGGGTCGAATGGTTTATAAAACAGGTCACGTGACTGACTCAAGAAATAACTTGTTGAGCTTGCTGAGCACCATGAGGAAACTCTCAACTCTGTACGGGCTCTCTGGGTCATAACTGTGTCCATATGAACACCCTGATAAGCATTATCACTGCTGGCCAGGCTGTAACGCTGGTAGAGTAACCCAGGAGGAAAAACTCACAATTACCTATTCTGTGTCTCCTGAGCTGAAGTTAAAAGTTAAATGTACTGTAGGAGATACAGAAATTGAACTTGGACTCACATACGCCTGTTGATTTATGTCTGTAAATCAAATTACACTTTTTTTTAATTCATCCAAAGTCAGATCACCTCTGCAAGGCAACAAACCGGAAAGTTGGAACCACTGTGTGTAAAGTTTTCTTTCTTCATCTTTCATTACTTCATCTTTTCTTAGTACTGCTGTAAAAAAAAACAAACAACCCAAGACATTTTTTTTATATTCCACACATATCAACATAATGTGCTCAAGATGCACTGCAAACATAAAATATTACATTAATAAAATGGATGAAATCGTCAGTTTTAAATGCTGTTTGTAATAACTTTTAAAAACACTGATATACAGTATAACAGGCATTGAAAGTCTAATGTGAGGCGCTGCAGAGGTGCATTATGGACAGTGCACAGTGTCTGTCTGGTCTTCAAGTGTTATACAATAATGGCTGAATTATTCCTTTCATAAACTGAATCATATGGTCTATCATGACAAGGTCAAATCATCCATCCATTTTATGTAGCCGCTTATCCTTATCAGGGTTGTGGTGAGCTGGAGCCGATACCGATGGCATGGGGGTGAGTGTTATTAATCCTGTTTAATGTCAGTTTGGTTCTGAGTGTGCTAAATCAAACAAGCAAGCATTTTACTGCACTGAGAGTGAAACCTCAAAGGTTGTAACTTGACAAGAGAGTGCAATCTTTAAAATTGGATAATTTTAAAATTATGTTATAAAACAATATAATTGTGCACAATATTTTTACCATATTTTATTGCATTCCCATAAACATCTTTATTAAATATTAATGATTAAAGCATTATTTTAAGGCTCCTGGGGGTTGAGGAAGCAGTCACTGGTAACTAAAGGTCAGAGATGTAAATCAGTGCTGGAAGTCTTACTTTAACTACAATACCACTCACAAGAACTCAGAATGTATGTTTTACCATAATCGTCACATGATCACATGACACACACACACACACACACACGCACGCTGTGTGGCATGCAAGCTTCAACGCACTTCCCAAAAATGATGACCCAATGTAATCAACTCACTACATATCAATGTGTGTGTGTGTGTGTGTGTATCCTAGAGACAGACGTACTACCTCCAAAGAATACCAGGAAAGATTTTGAACCACATGACTTCTATAGTCACAACAGAGTCATTATAGTTTAAAGGATAACGCTGGCATCATTTTATCCTTTTATATCATTATCAAGAAATCCCATGACACCTAAACCAACAATACATTTATCCTTGACATTCCCGTCAAGCAGCTGCCCTGATACAACTTCCTAATACAGCCTATTACTGTCCAAAAAAACACATAAAAGACATATCACCGCGCTGCACTGCTACATATTCTCACATTAAACCACTCATCAACATGGATCACTTTCACATGTTCAGACTGATGGACGAAGTTTCATGATCTACAGCACCTTGACCTCAGCAAACTTCATATGCTGATGAAAACACAGCGACATCGTTTAAACCTCTAGAATAAACAAGCAAGTGGACCTTGAGTGGAGATTGTTTTCTCAGTTGCTCAGTAGAGATTATTCCTCTCAGTTCAACTCTGTCGTATTTCATCAGATTAATCAATGAATTCAAGTCCAAAGAATCAAATGATAACTGCATGCTCGGGTCAAAGGGCTGTTTGAAGGTTAAAACTTGGTTTAAGTGTGACGTATATAGGTGGATGCACAGCTGGATAGCTGAGCAAACAGCTGTTAGCTATAACTTCATATTTAGTGCTAACCCTATTTAGTGGTATCAATCTTCTCACCTCAGCAAGATTATATAAATGCATTTATAAAATTGTTAAAGTATTTGTTTAAATCAAGATTTAGGCTAAAGAACGCTCTTCTTGAGTGGACTTTAAGGTCTGAGCCGTCTGTTACAGTTTATATTATCACATACCATCTGCCACACAGTGATCCTGTGGCAGAAATATTCAGAAATACTCAGAAATACCTGCCGCCTTGATACAGGAGGCAGGTTTAGTAATAATAGGGAGGTCATGTATTGTTGACTGCTGAATCCTGAATGAAACTGGTACTCCTGATCCACACTTCTATTCCTGATTTTTCCAGCTTGGAGTGACAATTGCAGAGTTTTTTAACCACTTGTTTCACCTTTGCTTACTATCTTTTTGTCACATCTGAGCTCATGTATGCGTGCAACAGGCAAGAACGTGGCTACTTAGCAGGACAATGAAACCAAACCAGGAAATGCAAAACTTATTTTAAATTACATTCCAGCAATCCCATTGTTCATTTTTATGAGAAACTTTATAGTATTTTAATAGTATAATATGTTTTTAAATTAATTAATTAAATTCCTTCAAGTACCACTACAGGTAGGTCACATACCACCAGTGGTACTCGTACCACAGCTGGAGAAACAGTCATGTAGATGGTTACATACAGCATAGAATTGGTAGCAAGGGGATACGTTATGCTATTAAGGGTTAAAAATGTGTGTTTGTGTATGTGTGCAGGTTTCATAACCAGAAGTCAAACAAACTCTGCCATCGTGCCAAGAGGAAAAGTGACAACATCAGCAACTTCTAGGACAGCTAATGGTCAGATGTCACTATCTTTGTTTTTTTTTAGAAAATGAAGCTAGAGTAGAGACAAAGTGGGGAACTCTCTTTCTCCATCTCATTCTCTACTTCTTCTTTCTAAAAATGTTACAGTGGAGGAGAGAGGTAAAGACGAAATGATGCACATGACTTATAAGATCTGGTGACGAGATTTGCTCTGATACCACGAGTTTCCTAATTATAGTGTTTGAACATGGATGTTTATTGCACTGTGTATGCTGTATAGCTTTGGTGTGTATAGTGTATTTTTAATTTAGTTTAACTAATAAAACTTTCAATAAAAGGTACTGAGGTGAATGTGTCTGAACTTGGAAGGAATTAACTAATAGTCTATGTCTATCTAGTCACTGAGTGGCTTAAACACACACCTGGTTAATGTGTAACCAGATGTGTGTTTAAGCAGACTTTAAGCACTAACTCTTCTATCCCAGAAAAGATACTAAACTTCTATCATATGTATATAAACATATGTACATAAACTGTGCATAGTATAGTCATTGAAATAATGACTGCAAGTGCTGCTTTTTAGCTTTCCTCATTTGCATTTGACTGAAGGGAAGAAGCCCCTGAAGCAAGCACCAAATGAAACTTGTTGCAGTCCAGGCTTGGCAGAACAGCAAGTGTCAGCTCTCAGGTTCAGAGGCTGTGGATGTCAAAGTGTTTGCAACCAAATATCAAAAATAACAACCTCAGTTTTAAAACCCACATGTTTTATGTGTTTTCGTTGTTATCAACTGGTCTTATTGCGAAGCACATCAAATATTTTGAAAAATATTATACAAATCAAGCTTATCACTATTTCATAAGTAAAAATTACTTCACCCTTTAAGAAATGGTTTCTCAAACTGTTCTGTAACCCAATTTCATGTCTCCAATTTTTGTGACCCCACCAGTCAAAAATATGTTGTTTAATTATATTCTAATGTTCAAGACTACAAAGTGAACTGCATATTTTATTAATATTATTATTAGATTTATTATATTACTATAGATGTTTGGTTACGTTTTACATTTTGACAAATCAGTCTACAAATTTCAGTCACTATATCTGCCAATCAAATTAGTCATGTGAAATTCAAATGAATAAGAAACTTGTCGAAAAGTGTGGATAGCTTTTGCACGCTGTTCAACAGATCAGGTCTGTCACTGCAGACAGACTAAACCTAAAGAAATCAGGACACAAACAGTAAGACTACTCAGCTGCAGTTGATTTAAAGACTGACCAAGCTCCTAATGCATATTGTATAATGGTGAGACTCTCACATTACACTTACAACATTGCAACAGGATGGCTATGTGTGATTAAAGGTGTTTGAATGTGATCTGGGTGGATAAAATCACACAAGGCTCGCAGTGGTTATCTCTCCTTCTTGTTGATTTTATTGCAGCAGATGTGATTGCTACGTGTTTGCAAATCATGCTGTGGGCTGCTGCCCACTCTGAAGTGGATCCCACGTTAAAATCCTGCAATAAGGTGTAGCCTGTGACTAGAAATCATGCATGGGATCACACAGAAGACAGCTCCTCTGATCTATTTACAGTCTATAACTATCTGATGTCTTTTCATGGCAGGATGCACACTTACGTGATGTTATGGCCTCCTACAGCGACCCCATTGTCCATACCATCCACATATTGTTCGTCCCTTAAGATGTAAGGACCCGATGGGGAAGACCCTCACGTTGCGGCCTCAGCTGACAGGGTGGGCGGGGATCAGAGTCTGCTGCTGGGTCGCTCCCATCTCTGGTCTCAAAGCTTCCTCCTCCAGGTCCAGTGAGATTTGTTTGACTACAGCTGCAACACCTCGCCATTTTCAAGTTTGATAAGCAATATGTTCGCACAAGTAAATGTAAACAATAAATACAAACCATTCACAGGATTTAGGATGAAAACATTAATGAATTCAGTTTGTGAACACAAGACGACACTTGGATTGTTTAGTCTATTGGCGCCACCGTGTGACCATTTAATAAAATTACATTGGCCTTTTGAAAGTGACAATATTTGATATTGAAATGTAATGATAAATAGACCCTACACTAGTGGTGAAGTAATTAAGTGTATTCTTTCAAGTGCTGCACAGATTTGATATGCGAACTGTTTTAGGCCATTTCAGACTTCACTACATTCATTTTACAGCTAGATATTTGCATTATTGATTTAGATTTTGCATAATTAATAAATAAAACATGATGTGAAATGTAATTAATGATATGATTCTATAGATGTCAACTCAACATTCCAACATCATTGCTTTACCTTGACCAAAGGCCTACAGTTGGTGCATAATAGTACTTCTGTTTGAGTGGAATAAATTTTTAAGAATATATTGGAAGTACTGCTACTTTTATCTAATTCTTGCACTGCCCTCAAGTGTGTTTTGTGTTCTCTATTTTTTATGTGACATATAATAGTGCCATTAGTTTTAGCCAGATATTTTGCATCTTATGGAACATACAATGTGCTGTCCTCCTCTGACCACAGTGGCTGGTTGATTTCATTAAATTGATGTAAGAGAAAGTGATGAAATATACAGGACCAGTTAAGGATTTGGACCTACACTGGTTTTTAGCTGGTGATTTTGAAGACCAGGTGATATGATACAGTACTCTATCACTTTCATGATTCGTTGGTCACCTAGGGTTGTGTTTGCGTCATTGGCCTGTTGAAAAAAACAAATGATGGTCAAAGCATATGTGATGGCATGTCACTACAGAACAGTGGTGATCCAGCAAAGCACCCTCACACCATCCAGACCTCCTCCTCCATGCTTCACAGTAGAACCACATGCAGATTCCATCCATTCACCCTTCCTGCATCTCATGAAAGACACAGCAGTTTGAACTAAAAATCTCAAATTTGGACTCATCGGATCTAAGTATAGATTTTCTCTGTTTTTTTTTTTTTGTGTGTGTGTTTTGGCCCAATCAATTCTCTTCGACCTCTTGGTCTTCCTCACTAGTGGTTTTCTTTGCAGGCCATGAAGGCCTGACTGGGTGCAATTGATGTTGATCCTTGAACTCTGCAAGCATTTGTGTAGGCTCTAATCTGAGATACTGTTTATTGATGATTTCATATCCTCTGCAGCAGAGGTAGCTCTGGCTGACTTTCATGTCTTGAAGACTGCCGTTTCTCTTTGCTTAGCTGAGTAGTTCTTGCCACAATATGGATTACTACAGTTGAATAGAATATTGTCTACGTAACCTTTCTCTAAACAATACAACTGATGGTCTAAACATGAAGGGGAGATATGCAATTAATTTTTTTTTAAGTTTTTAAGACATTTACCACCTGTTAATTGAAAGTCATTCCAGGAGACTCCCTGATAAAGCTGAATGAGAAGGGTACACAAAGCTGCCATCGAAGCAAAAAGTTGTACTTTGAAGAATCTAAAATCTAAACTATATTTTTCTTTTTTGTTAACCACATAATTCTACACATACTGACACAAACTTTGGGAAGCCAACAATTCTTTACTGTATTTGTGGGAGACTAATTGCTTAAGGTTTATCCACCTATGGAGAGTCATTCACTACCAGCAGCTGTCTGTCGTTAACTCATTAAGCTCTGATTGGTCAGGCGCGTGTAACCCAACATTTAAAACCCTTCACTTTTGTGAAGGTATTCAGTCTTAATTGTCATCATGATGGCAGTACAGTTCATCTCAGGGTAAGTAGCGTGGCCTTGCCTGAAGTTGCCTTGTTGCTGGATTTATTCTATGCATGTGTTCATATTGTCTTGTTTGTTTCAGGCTTCCCTCTTTGCTTTGCTGATTGTTGATGTGGTGCATCCCTCTGAAAAGTACAACTATCATCCATTCTAGTGAGATACATGTTTCAGTGTTCCATTAGCATACCACTTTTGTACCACAAATTGGTGATCTGGATCATACTATGGAGGTTATGCAAATGCTGCTGACTTTAACCAGGGCACCTCATGTGCATTTTCACCTGGAGTTGCTTTTTGTGTCCAACCAGGGTGTCTCCACATCTTATCGGCCACCTGCAGTAGAGGGGCCCAGTTTCTCTCAGACCTGCGTTCACGGACAACCAGCAACATCTGGTGGCAGTTTCTCTGGCCCTGTGTCAGGCCATGGGGCAGTTCAGTGAGAGTGAACCACTGCCAGCTCCATGCACCCAGGTGCTCCCCAACACCCAGGAACTGCTAGCCAGCCTGGTCCAAAGAGTAAATGCCTACTGGTTATGCAGTCTGACAACTGGTAACAAAGTTTTGCTGATATGCAAATGGTTTGTCATCTAGCAAATCTTTGCTTGGCCTACTGCTTTGAACAAGAAATCTGATCCTTGAGGACTTTGGTTTAAAAATTTCAACTATTCTTGTCCTTGGTGCCTGAGCGGTAGAACCTCAAGTTGGGAGGTGAAGAGTCAACTGGCCCTCATGCTCATGTTGCCTCCAGTGGACCGGTGCGATGATCCACCTCTCCCACCACCTGGACCAATGTACCAAGCAGGAGAGTTGTCCCAGTATGAGCAAAACTTCGAGTATGAGTTGACTATCTGAGTGAAAAACAGAGGATGAAGGCCACCTGCCACCACCTATGCCAGTGTCATCTGGAACAAGACTCACATAAGCTCATCTGTGTACAAGGCTGACTCACCTCAACCACAGTCTGGGAAGCTGGCTCCCTTATCCTTACTATGACTACATGTTCCTGACTGGCCAGTATCCTCCGGCTTGCAGCTCACTCACTCAAGCAGTAGCTATGAGCAGGGCATGGCTTGGCTGGCAAGATGCTCATTATGTGAGATACTACTACGGTCCCTACAACCAGGTTCCTGAACGAACAGCAGAAACCTTTAGTGCTGACTTGGCAGCCCCACCGAGTGTCAAGGCTCCTAGACAACCTGTGAGGAGTGCTGTGAAACAATGAATGGGGAAACTTCATGCACCCAGGTGAGTTAACAAGCCCACTTTCTGGACAGCAGGTGGCTATGATGCAGGCACAGTGTTAATGATCTAGGTCTTACAACTCTTCTAATGTTGCCTTTTGTCTTTCAGGTTTTCCATCTTCCAACGAACAGGTTTTCTGACTTCAATAAAAGATTTGTCAAATATCCCAGCTCTAAAGTTCTACTTTGACTCTGTCTGTAAATTGGTCTCTTGCAGAAGGTGGCGGTGCAATGTGGAAGCTTTGCATTGAACTTGAAGTACTGACATCAGGTTTAACCCTTGATCATACAAGGGTCACCTGAACCTGTGCAGCATTTGAAAAGGTTGGCATGCCAACTGAACATTAACATAAGCTCTGATGTTTAACCAGAGGCTAACATCACTATTTCAATACAGCCTGAAACACATGGTATACTATCTAGCCTATTGACCTGTTATTGCCCAACTTACTTGAGCCAAATGGTAACACTAACCACAGGAAAATGGGCAAACAAGTGATATGGATGACTTGTCTAGTTCTGAGTTTTAGAAACATTGTAGTGCAGGATGCTATGCTTTAGTGAAGCCTGTCTGATGCTAAACTGACACTTCAGCTTTCAGTACAAGCTGGAACCAGTGTTCAGACTCAGTGCAGTGTTCATCTCTTGGCATTAAACACAACTGCTTGTAACTACTGCAGTTTAGTGACTCAGTAGACCTTGATCAATGAATGCACTACATAAGGTTGTGACAGACCAGGTTTAAGAGAAGAGGTCAGATTAGTATTCAAAGCATACCAATTACTGTATTTTTTCTTCTGGACTATAGGCGCACCTCAATATATAGCGCACCCACTAAAATTTTAAATATTTTTGTCACATAAGCCGCTGATAGAGAAATAAGATTTACACAGAAAAATGGCTGCGCCGTTACTTACAGGTGGTGTGGAGGATATCATCTATGGCAGAGCACGTTTATTTGATCTATGGTGGAAGACACATATGTGTTGCGTGGGGAAAGCGACATGTTTGAGATTTATTTTGCAATAATTGTATGCGACATGAAGTAGGAAATATCACGGCCTGCATTGAAAATATGCGTATATTACTTGTCTGTGGTAATCCAGCGTTACTGAAAAACTGGAAGGACTGATCGCGATTTCTTTGTGTGTTTTTCCATGATGAGGGTGAGGTGTGAAAAATACTATTTTGCTGTTGTGCGCGTTGGAGTTGCATGTGTGATCAACAAAGCACCTCACACCATCAGACCTCCTCCTCCATGCTTCACAGTGGGAACCACACATGCAGATTCCATCCAATCACCTTCCCTGCATCTCACGAAAGACACAGCAGTTTGAACCAAAAATCTCAAATTTGGACTCATTGGATCAAAGTACAGATTTGCACTGTTTTTGTATAATACATATACATAATAGTGTTACTCAGACAGTTCAGAACACCTGGTTAAAGTCCAAAACAACTACAATGTTAAAATAAATGAATAATAAATCAATGACTGAATCACACAAACTTTGGAAACCAACAACTTTCTTTGCACCTGTGTTGTGGGAGACTAATTGTAAGGTTTATCCACCTATGGAGAGTCATTCACCAGCAGCTGTCTGTCGTTAACTCATTAGCTCTGATTGGTCAGGCCTTTGTCTCTGACAACATTTAAAACCCTTCACTTTTGTGAAGGTATTCACTCTTGAATTGTCATCATGATGGCAGTACAGTTCATCTCAGGGTAAAAGTATTGGCACCTTGCCTGAAGTTGCCTTGTTGCTGGTTATTCTAAGCATGTGTTCATATTGTCTTGTTTGTTTCAGGGCTTCCCTCTTTGTGCTGATTGTTGATGTATGGTGCATCCCTCTGAAAGGTAAAACTATCATCCATTCCAGTGAGATGATGCATGTTTCAATGTTTCATTGCTTTATACCCTTTTGCACCTAGGCGGTGATCCTGGATCATACTATGGAGGTTATGCAAATGCTGCTGACTTTAACCAGGGTACCTTCTGGCCATTTCACCTGGGTTGCTGTGTCCAACCAAGGTGTCTCCATCTTATCAGCCTGCAGTAGAGGGGCAGTTTCTCTCAACCTGCTGTTCTGAACAACCAGCAACATCTGGTGGCAGTTTCTCTGGCTGTGTGTGAGCCATGAGGAGGGCAGTTCAGTGAAGTGAACCCTGCCAGCTCCATGCACCCAGGTGCTGCTCCCCAACACCCAGGAACTGCTAGCCAACCTGGTCCAAGAGGTAAATGCCTACTGGTTATGCAGTCTGACAACTGGTAACAAAATTTGCTTATATGCAAATGGTTCCAACCTAGCAAATCTCTGCTTGGCCTACTGCTTTGAACAGAAATCCTGATCATGAGGACTTTGGTTTAAAAAAAAAAAAAAAAAAATTCCTTTATTCCTGTGTAGAATTGCCTGGGTGAGTGCAGAACCTCCCAGAGTTTGGGAGGTGTAGAGAGTCAACTGGCCCTCATGCTCATGTTGCCTCAGTGGACCCGAGTCGTGAGGTCCACCTCTCCACCACCTGTGGGCCAATATGCCAGGCAGAGTTGTCCCAGTATGAGCAAACTTCAGTATGGTGACTATCTGAGTGGAAACAGAGGATCAAGGCCACCTGCCACCACCTATGCCAGTGTCATCTGAGCAGACTACAACCAGCTCATCTGTACAAGGCTACACAAGCTCACCTCAACCACAGTCTGGAAGCTGGCTCCCATATCCTTACTATGTTTCTGTGTTCCTGACTGGCCAGTGTATCCTCCCGGTACCAGCTCACTCACTCAAGCAGTAGCTATGGTGAGGGGCGTGACCCAGCTGGCCAAGATGCTCATTATGTGAATACTACAGTCCTAAACCAGGTTCCTGAACAGACAACAGAAACCTTCAATTGCTGACTTGGCAGCCCCACCGAGAATGTCAAGGCTCCTAGACAACCTGTGAGAGTGCTGTGAAACAATGAATGGAAACTACATGCACCCAGGTGATTAACAAGCCCACTGGACAGCAGGTGGCTATGATACAGGCACAGTGTTAATGATCTGGAGTCTTACAACTCTTCTAATGTTGCCTTTTGTCTTTCAGGTTTTCCATCTTCCAACTTGAACAAGGTTTTCTGACTTCAATAAAAGATTTGTCAAATACTCCAGGTCTAAGTATACTTTGACTCTGTGTGAAATTGGTCCTTGCAGAGGTGACGAATTGTGATGTGGAAGCTTGCATTGGGGTTGAAGTACTGAGCATCCAATTTTTAACCCTTGATCCTTACACATATTACTATGCCCATGTGTTTCAGGCACACAATGTGAGACAGTGAAGCTTATTACCTCATATTGATGTTTCCACTTTGCATAAGTTTATGAATAGGAGGAATGGTTTACCACAAGACATACTGTAAAGCATTTACAGGTCATAGCTGTCTGTCTTCATGGCAGGATGCACACTTATGTGGTGGTGTGCCCTCCTCCAGCCACCCCCCATTGTCCATACCATCCACATATTCTTCATCCGGGATGTAAGGACCCAATGAGGAAGACCTCACATTGCAGCCTCCAGCTGACAGATCAGAAGTCTGCTGCTGGAGTCGCTCCATCTCTGATCTCAAAGCTTCCTCCTCCAGGTCGGAGTGCCTACTTTGGAATTTGTTTGACTACAGCTGCAACACCATCATTCAAGTTTGATAAGCAATATGTTCACCTACAAAGTAAATGTAAACAAATACAAACCATTCACAATTTAGGATGAAAACATTAATGAATTCAGTTTGTGAATGCAGAGCGACACTTGGATTGTTTAGTCTCATTTGAGCCACTGTGTGACCATTTAATAAAATTACATTGCCTTTTGAAAGTGACAATATTTGATATTGAAATGTAATGATAAATAGACCCTACACTGCGTGGTGGAGTAATTAAGTGTATTCTTTCAAGTGCTGCACAGATTTTATGTTTTAGGCCATTTCAAACTTCACTACATTCATTTTATATTTGCTAGATATTGCATTATTGATTTAGATTTTGCATAATAAACAAGTCAAGTGTCGTTAATGCTATGATTCCTATAGATGTCCTTTCAACATTTCAACATCATCGCTTTACCTTGACCAAGGCCTACAGTTGGTGCATAATAGTACTTCTGTTTGCAGTGGAATAAATTTTAAGAATATATTGAAGTACTGCTACTTTTATCTGAATACTTCTTGCACTGCCTCAAGTGTGTTTTGTGTGTTCTCTATTTTTTTGTGACATATAATGGTCTGCATTAGTTTAGCCAGATATTTTGCATCTTATGGAACATACAATGTGCTGTCCTCACTCTGAGCCACAGTGGCTGGATTGATTTCATTAAACAGATGTAGAGAGAAGTCATGAAATATACGGGACCAGTTAAGGATTTGGACCTACACTGGTTTAGCTTAGGTGGTTTTTGAGGACAGGTGATGATGCAGCACTCTATCGCACCACATGTAGTCGTTTGGTCACCTAGGGTTGTGTTTTTCGTCATTGCCTGTTGAAAAAAACAAATGATAGTGAAAGCATATGTGATGGCATGTCACTACAGAACAGTAACGATCAGCAGAGCACCCTCACACCATCAGACCTCCTCCTCCATGCTTCACAGTGGGAACCACACATGCAGATTCCATCCAATCACCTTCCCTGCATCTCACAAAAGACACAGCAGTTTGAACCAAAAATCTCAAATTTGGACCATTGGATCAAAGTACAGATTTGCACTGTTTTTTGGCCCAATCAATTCTCTTCGACCTCTTGGTCTTCCTCACTAGTGGTTTCTTGCAGACGTGAAGGCCTGACTGGAACAGTTGATGTTGATCATTAGAACTCTACGAGAAGCAATGTTAGCTCTAATCTGAGATGCTGTTTATTGATGATTTCAAGCTGGTAACTCTAACAAACATATCCTCTGCCTTGGTAGCTCAGCTGACCTTCATGTTAAAGTAATGATGGATTGTCGTTTCTCTTTTACTTAGCTGAGTAGTTCTTGCCACAATATGGATTACTACACAGTTGAATAGGGCTATTGTATGTATGCTAACACTGCCTCTAAACAATGCCATTAATTTTGTTTTGTTTTTTTACTTTTGACACATTACCACCTGTTAACTGAAAGTCATTCCAGGTGACTCCTGATAACGCTGAATGAGAAGAATTTTCATGCCATCGACAAAGTTGTACTTTGAAAGAATCTAAAATCTAAACTATATTCTTCTTTTTGTTAACCATATAATTTAGTCTGCTAAAACATAATAGTGTTACTCAGACAGAACATCTGGTTAAAAGTCTAAACAACTACAATGTTAAAATAAGTGAATAAATCAATGACTGAATCATTAGAGGGAACAGGTAAACACAAATAAAACATAATTAATTTCTGCATTGAGCTTCTGCATACTGACACAAACTTTGGGAAGCCAACAACTCTTTGCACCTGTGTTGTGGGAGACTAATTGCTTAAGGAGTTTATCCACTATGGAGAAGTCATTCATCAGCAGGTGTCTGTCGTTAACTCATTAAGCTCTGATTGGTCAGGCCTTGTCTCTGACAACATTTAAAACCCTTCTTTTGTGAAGGTATTCAGTCTTGGGTGTCATCATGATGGCAGTACAGTTCATCTCAGGGTAAGTAGTGGCCTTGCCTTAAGTTGCCTTGTTGCTCGTTATTCTAAGCTTGTGTTCACATTGTCTTGTTTGTTTCAGGGCTTCCCTCTTTGCTTTGCTGATTGTTGATGTATGGTGCATCCCTCTGAAAGGTACAACTATCATCCATTCTAGTGAGATGATACATGTTTCAGTGTTTCATTGCTTTATACCCTTTTGTACCTAGGTGGTGATCCTGGATTGTACTATGGAGGTTATGCAAATGCTTACTTAACCAGGAGCACCTTCTGGCCATTTTCACCTGGATTGCTGTATCCCAACCAGTGTCTCCACATCTTATCAGCCTGCAGTAGAGGGCCCAGTTTCTCTCAACCTGCTGTTCACAGACAACCAGCAACATCTGGTGGCAGTCTCTCTGGCCCTGTGTCAGGCCATGAGGGCAGTTCAGTGAGTGAACCCTGCAGCCTCCCATGCGCAGGTGCTGCTCCCAACACCCAGGAACTGCTAGCCAACCTGGTCCAGAGGTAAATGCCTTCTGGTTATGCAGTATGACAACTGGTAACAAAAGTTTGATATATGCAAAATGTATTATCAACCTAGCAAATCTCTGCATGGCTTATTGCTTTGAACAGAAATCCTGATCATGAGGACTTTGGTTTAAAAATTTCCCTTTTATTCTTGTCCTTAGAAATTGCCTGGGCGGTAGAGCCTCAAGTTTGGGAGGTGAAGGAGAGTCCAACTGGCCCTCATGCTCATGTTGCCTCCAGTGGACCCGGTGCGTGAGTCCACCTCTCCCACCACCTGGACCAATGTACCAAGTGGAGAGTTGTCCCAGTATGAGCAAAACTTCGGTAATGGTGACTATCTGGTGGAAACAGAGGATGAAGGCCACCTGCCACCACCTATGCCAGTGTCATCTGAACAAGACTATGCAAGCTCATCTGTACAAGGCTACACAAGCTCACCTCAACCACAGCCTGGAAGCTGGCTCCCATATCCTTACTATGACTACATGTTCCTGACTGGCCAGTATCCTCGGGCACAGTCACTCACTCAAGCAGTAGCTATGAGCAGGGGGCATGGCGGCTACAGCAAGATGCTCATTATGTGAGATACTGATCCCTACAACCCAGTTCCTGAACAGACAACAGAAACCTTCAGTGCTGACCTGCCTTCCTGATATAAGGCTCCTAGACAACCTGTGAGAGTGCTGTGAAACAATGAATGGGAAACTTCATGCACCCAGGTGAGTTAACAAGCCCACTTTCTGGACAGCAGGTGGCTGCGATACAGGCACAGTGTTAATGATCTAAATCTTAAAACTCTTCTGATGTTGCCTTTTGTCTTTCGGGTTTCCATCTTCCAACTGACCAAGGTTTTCTGACTTCAATAAGATTTGTCAAATACCCCAGCTCTAAGTTTACTTTGACTCCTGTCTGTAAAATTGGTCCCTTGCAGAAGGTGACAGATGCAATTTGGAAGCTTGCATTGGGCTTGAAGTATTGTGGCATCCAATTTTTAACCCTTGATCACCCCTGAAACACATGGCACACTATCTAGCCCATTGACCTGTGCCAGACAGTAACACTACTAGTGCAGGATGCTACTTGGCACAGTGAAGCCTGTCTGACGCTAAGCTGACACTTCAGCTTTCGGTACAAGCTGGGAACCAATGTTCAGACTCAGTGCAGTGTTCATCTCTTGGCATTAAACACAACTGCTTGTAACTACTGCTTAGTGACTCATTAGACCCTGATCAATGAATGCACAACATGGAGTTGTGACAGACCAAGTTTAAGGGTCAGATTAAGTATTCAAAGCATACCAATTAGAAACTGAGGTGATTCCTCTTTGGAAATAGCAAGTTATGACACCATAGCATTTATGCTGTGACAGTTAGTACAAGTTCACTCAGTCTAGTGTAATGCCCAATAACTGGGGACATTGATGTAACCATAGCATGTTTCCTTATCTGGTTGTGTCCCAATGGTAATAGACTTACAGCATGGCAATGCCCCACTGAGGGCATATGTTCTGAAATAACATGACAATCATGTGATTGGGCCCAACACTTTGAGTGCCACTAATACAAATAGTGGTTATACTTCTAAACTGGGATCACACCAACTCCTTATGGACCTTGTGGTGCAATGGTAGCACATCTGACTCCAGATCAGAAGGTTGTGTGTTCAAATCACATATGTGACTTAGTCTCTACATTTGTGATTGGACAATGTGATGGGTTGAAATGTGAATCAATTGAAGGTGTATCTCCTGGGACAACATCATGATTTATGTACAATAGGCTAAGGCATCTTGTTTTGTGCAGGATGCTAAACTACACACAAGTAGTTGTATAGCATCCTGACCTCAAGTCACTGATAACACCAAGCGTATCATATTGATCGTATCATATTTGATATATTCATTTTGGAGACCTACATCAACCGTGTGATATTTTTTCCTGAAAAACCTGATCCTGATGTATACAATCAGACATGCAGTGCATGGATAATCCACCAGGGATCAGTAATTTATGCACGAAAAGGCCTTCAATTGAGACATCCAAAATGGCTGCTATCAATCAGTGACCCACAAGGTGTTTTTTCCAAGGATATTTTTGCTAAATTTGAAAAAGTTAAGATGAGACAAATGTTCAAATTGTTACTGAAACTTCAATAGGAATATTCAGTGGACTGATGCAATGTAAAACTACTTAGTATTTCATAACTTAACTTGTGTTGAAAATGTGTGTATCAAAATTGATACAGCAGGTATTTTAGGTAACATTCAACTGTCAGTTGTATTTTATTGCTTTTCATGCATTCAGTAAACCAACATACATTCTTTCCCCTTATTTAAGTAAACTAATTAAAGGTTTAACTGACATAATTAGGTATATTTAGAGTAGAGTAGGGTTAAAAATGTTAAAAACAGAATTCTCTCTCATGTATGCAAATTTATATTTAATTTCTTTTTTTTTTAAGGTTCTGTAATAAACACTCCAGTTTAAAAAGATTAGAATTTTCTGACAATTATTTCTTGGTTCAGGCTTTACAGGGTTGTGTGAATCATATGTCTACACAACAACAACAGCAACATGACTTTAGATAATGAGGGGCCAAGGTGTTTGGGATCAGTTAAAAACTGAATTTCATTTTTATCACTTCAGGACCTTGTGGCGCAACGGTAGCGCGTCTGACTCCAGATCAGAAGGCTGCGTGTTCAAATCACGTCAAGGTCAAATGCTTGTATTCCAATGTGAGTGCGTTTATGATCACAGAATCTCATGGCAGTACCCAAACTTCAAAGGGTCCATTTATATGACCACATCTGCTCAAAGTTATGTGATTAATACGTCGAAGGACGGCATATTTACTGGAACTACAACATGAATCTTTATATAAAGAGTTTCTGAGGTGTTTGAAGCCAATTAGAAATGGAACTTGTCAACAACAACATTGCCTATAGGAAGCGTATATAAGGTGAATAGAATAAAGTAAGTAAAGAGCCTTGTGACTAACTTTGGTGTACTAGGAGGATTCATCATTAACATTTCTAAACTAAAATCAATGAATCATGTCTTCATGACGAATGTTTGTGTGATTTCACCCATATGGTTTAATGCCAGTTGCTAAATCATACACAAATAGTAGTAGGCAACACAAACACATGGAGAGGGATGATATCCTTCGAAATTGGCATTGCAGCATACAGCTGTAGACCTTGTGTTGCAATGGCAGTGTGTCTGTATTTGAATCATGTCAAGGTCAAACACCAGCAACTCTATGAGAATAAGTAACTACAATTATGATCAGAAAATGTGTTGGATCATTGAACGTCAAGGGTTCTGTGCATATTAAAGTTATGTGAATAATATGTCACATGTCGTTTTGTAAAACCAAACCTAGACCACACCCAAGTAGTGGTAGTAGTATGGCATCTCTATAAAGTGGCTGACCTTGCTTGTGATGTGAGACAGTGAAAACGATTACCTCATATTGAGATGATTCCACTTTTATGCATAAGTTTATGAATGAGGAGGAATGGTTTAACACAACACATTATACAGTAAAGCATCCAAGGCAACCTCTGTTGTAGACCTACGCACAAACATTCAGTTAATGGAGGAGCTATGACTGGCATGAGGCACTCCACTCAGAGTAAAGACAATAATTTGAGATGATCCCTGAACAGTGGCAAAAATACCGACAACGATAACCACAGCAGATTTAACATGTGATCATTGACTCCACCCATGGACACACAAAACACACACACACACACACACACGCACACAAATAGTACAACAAAAACTGTTCATTGTTTCATCATCAATTACACTTTTCCATTTCTTAATAGTGTCAAGTCTTCTAATTTCATAAACATACAAAGTGCAAGTACAGATACATAGCGGTGCTTTTGTGATTGGGCCATGAGCAGGAGGGAGTGGGACTGATACACAAGAAGGCGTTGACATATTTATAGCCCCCAAGTCTTAAACAGAAGGGAGGAGAAGGATGTGGGGGGTCGGTGAAGATAATGACAGACAGAGTAGGAATAAAGATAGACTTTTATTTTTAAAACCATCTGTTTTGTGTTGAATGATACATTGTTCATCCAGGGTGACGCTGAAAAGTTGTACTAGTCTTGTTTATCCATGTTTTGATTTTATAAGAACGAATGTCATTTGAACATTTTATGATATTTGTAAGACTGGAAAGCGGGAGGGCAAAAAGGGAGAGCAGAAAACCATTTATTGAGAAGTTGAGAATAATGATGGATAGTGAGAGTCAAACGGGAGGTCAGGTGAAGAAATAAACATGGAAAGACGAGACAATGTAACTATAAACTAACACCAGTTCCAGTGACAAAAGATGAGCACAAAGTGGTGGAAAAGACTTTAGGTGACTCTAGGTAACTCCCAACACATAACTAGCTTGGCGCAAGACAAGTACATACTAGATGCATCACATGGAACTTGGAGGCCTGTGACGTTATTGTATATTGACTGACTCACTTGATGTTAATTACTATATATATATATATATATATATATATATATATATATATATATATATATATATATATATATATACTGTATATGTATATGTACTCTTATTCACATTTAATGAAGAGGTTCCTTTTATTTGGTGTTTTAGTTTCACATTCTGGGACATACACTTTCTTGTTTTCTTTTGTTAGTTACATGTTTTTCCTTCACGCATGAAGCTAAAGCTAGGAGATAGTTAGCTTATCTTAAGATAAAGACTGAAATCAAAGGGAAGCAGCCAGCCTCTGTTCAAGAATTTGCCGACCAGAGAGCTCACAAATTAACAAATTGTTAATTTGTGAGCTCTCTGGTCGGCAAATTCTTTTTATCTTTTTATTGTTATCTTGTAATTATTTTGTTTGTTTAATCCAAACAGAGATTGTTGTGTGCTGGGCTGCAATTCTGCCAAATGTAGGGGGTTCCCAGGAAATTATTGTCCACGGCCAAGAAACAGTCTGGCACATTTTTGTAATGCATTAAACAAACTAGATAGATTAATTAGTGAGCTTTAGAGGTGCTGGTAGGCAGATTCTTAATACTTGAACAGAGCCAAACTTCCCCTTGTTTCCAGTCTTTAGTTTACCATTCAGACATGAAGGTGGTATCAATCATCTCAGCTAATTCTTAGTAATAAAGTGAAGAAGTATATTTCCCAAACTGTCAAATCTGCACTACAAAACCGGATCCAAACCAACAGTTTATATTAAAAGCAACAAGGAAGTGCATGCATGTGTATTATATGTGTACAGCCACGGTTTCCACAGCAGACGCAGCTGTCTGGCCCGTTGGACTGCGCCTATGTCACTGCGACTCTATTTCAGGACCCTGTGTTGTCCAAAAGGTCAGATAAAGAAGCATAGGAATCCTTACAAAGCAAAGGGTGGGGGTGTCGGGTGAACGAGGTTGGAGGCGGATATCCACCACTGACAGTGTATCCACAAACCGACACACACATCTCAAACAAGAGGCAGTGCTGACAGAGAGGGAGAGAGAGGCAGGCAGAGGAGCAAAGGAGAGTCGTGACAGACATTAAGCTGGATTCACCTTTGACTGAATGAAAACTTTGTAGGGAAGGCAGGAGGGATCAGTCCGGGGACTTTAGTTTCAAAAAAAAGTCTGATTTGACCTTTGATCCAGTGGATAAACAGACATTTCTGGACATCATGGATGGAGAATCAGCCACCCAGGAGAAACCTGAATCCACAGAGATGACCAGTGAGACTGACACCAACAACAACAACCAGGTTTGCTTGTTGACATGTCTTTTATTCAATTGCTGTAAAAGATTTTACACTTGTAAAAACCCACAATAGGTGGTGTTAAGATCTGTACCAGGAATAGGCTGTAGGAGTATTTGTGAGCATGGCAGGTGTTGTGTTTGGACAGCAGGGCAGGAAAGGCTGTGCTACACCTGTTCTTAATCCTGGATGAACATAACACACAGGGTCACATAAGTTATACAAAGTAATGCTCACACACAAACACACACTGGTGCAAGGCCTGAGCTGATGAAGGTCATAAAGCTGATATTTTACTGGATAAACAGCATTTACAGTATTATTAATCTCTAAAATAAAAATGATGTAGGGCACATTTTTCATATTTTATTAATGATTCAAAGGTATTGTAGGCCTGCTTACTCAGAGATTACCATCAGATTAATTAATAGCACCCATGGCATAGGGAAACACTTCATGTGATATTTAACTGTAGAGACCCAAAGGGGTTTTGATTTTTGATTAGTTGGGGATTTAAAACCCTTTCATGAAGATGAAGTTGACCTGGTTCAGCTGTGATTTAAAAACTACAAATATTTTCCATCTGGGAGATCAAACCTCACAGCCTGTATTCAAATAAGTGAGATACTCAACAAATCCCAGAGTAGAGCTTCAGGTCTCACGTTACATTATGCTATTCAGTACGAGGACCATGATATCCCTAGAGTAAAGCGTGGACACTAATTTTAGTACATCTTACATCATGTTACCTTTTTTAAACAGAAGTCATGTTCTTAATAATTTAAACAAGACGGTCACCAGATTAATTTCATCTCGAAGGGGAGTGAAGTTTAAAATGACCAGAAACAGAAACATAACATAATTTATACTCATGTATGTCCTTTAATGTATTGATACAAATAATGTTTATCATCAGCATTCTGTGAAAATGGTAAATATCTCTCAGTTTAACCTATGGTGAAAGTAAACTGGGTTCCCCTAATGGGTCTGTCAGGTGTATTTTAAATGATCTGACACAGTGATGAGTGAACAGATGATGTAGAGCTTCTCTGGGTTTGTTCAGTAAATATATTTAATGACAGATTTGTCATCAACATGTATAGAAATGACACTACAAGTGAGTATCCACACACCATCCAAGTTGAAATAGATGTCCAAGTGTGAGTTAACATATCTATAGAAATCTGTGTCGATGCACAACCATGCTTTGTAACTAGTTTAGCTGACTGAATATCATATAAAAACTCTTTATGTTGCTTGTCCTCCAGACTGATGAGCCAGGGGAGAGTAAAGACCCAGAGAGCAAGCCTCCAACAGAGGAGACAGCAGGAGGTCAGGGGGTAAAGGAGGAGGAAGAGAAAGGGGAGGAGGGTTCGGTACCAGAACAGGGAGGTGATGAAGAGGCGAGCACTGGAGACACTGATGAGCCCCAGACTACTGCGTCAGAGCATGTTGAAGGTGACGCTGAAGAGACCGGACATGACAAAGATAAAGTCTCTGCCGATGTTGACGTGAAAGATCCTGAAACAAAGAGTGGGCAAAAAGATGGGGAGGGAGAGAGAGAGAAAGACATGGAGGGTGAGAAGGTAGAAGAAGTGAAGAGTTGTGAGACTGGGGGAGATGGAGAGGAGATGAAGGACAAAGAGAAAGAGAAGAGTAAAACAGATGAAAAGGCAAAAGAAGTAGAAAAAGATGTGAATGAAAATGCAGCAAAAGCAGCAGAGAAGACGAAAAAAGTCAAGGAAGTGGACGCAGAGACGAAAGACAAAGGAAAGATGAAGGAGGTAGAAAAGCAAGGGAAACCTAAAAGAAAGAGTGGTCCTCCTTCCTCTTCTCTCTCTCGACCGAGACCCTCTGCACGCTCCATTAGAGCATCCGCTAAAAACGACATCATTGCCAAGTTTCAACAAGGTGCACCAGAGTAAGTCACAGACACACGATATACCTCAAATAGGTTTAAAGAGTGGCAATAAAATATGGTTTCATAAAGGAATATTGTGACATTTCTAGGACACCAATACCCCGCAACTTCAAGATTCAGAAGTCATCTACAGCTTTGGCTACAGGAGCTTCAATCAAACAGAAGATGCTTCAATGGTGTCGCAGCAAGACTCGCAATTATGAGGTGAGTTCAACATGTAGTCATCAGACGCACCAAATTTGGAGATCTGTCGTCTAAATTTGGGACCAGATGACTTACAAAGTAAACCAACGGATGTGTTTCGCTCCTCTTAGGGTGTCAACATAGAAAACTTCTCATCATCCTGGTGTGATGGGCTGGCCTTCTGTGCGCTGATTCATCGTTTCTTTCCTGATGCTTTTGACTACAGCTCCTTAAACGCAAAGGAGAGGGAGAAAAACTTCACTCTGGCCTTCCAAACAGCAGAGTATGGAGCATTTATCTTCTTCTTTTCTTCCCTTGGTTCAGTTCACCAAGAGAATCATCACCACAAGACAGCATAAAAAGATAAAACATTAACACAATAACAACAATATGTTTTGGTGCTATGCACACAATACAGGACACAATAAAATAGCCAAGTAGGATAATAAAAGCAAAGACCGCAACAATAAGAAAAGGGATAAGATAAAGTACTCAATTGTGCAGAGAGCCATGCAACACTTTTTAGTGTATCAGATTAAGGTGGCTATGATCGATATTTCTACAATGTGAAAACAGAGAATTATTGCCTGAATCTGCAGCTCAGCCAGAAATTACCCTGAGAAACTGGCAGAAACCAAAAGATTACATTCTTTAGACTCCAACTAAATGATCATTTTGCTAACTGCGGACACATGTTCACCATTTCAACTTAATAGCTGGTGATATGTTAATATTCAGTCCAAAACTTGTTTCCTGTGCCTCCGTGTGGCTATAAAAATCTAGTTATTGCAGGTTTAAGAGTGCTTATTGCACATGAGCTAAATGAAAACACTTTTGCACCCAATTTTCTCAAACCTACATTTGGAAAAGATGTCAAATTCTTTAAAGGATAGTTCAAGTTGGCTCATGTTGACACAGTCAGGACTGTCGCCCATGCATAAGTAGTTGCTATATGTCTCTCTGTTCTCACTTCAGTTCTCTCTTTCTCTTTCCTCTGTCCCCCTGTCGCCTCACTCGCTGACAGGTCCCTGGCTGACTGCTGCCCTCTGCTGGAAGTGGGTGACATGCTCATGATGGGTAACAACCCGGACCCAATGTGTGTGTTCACATATGTCCAGTCCCTCTGCCACAGTCTCTCCAAAATAGAGAAAGCGAGGAAGGACAAAGAAAATGAGAAGAAAGACAAGGCTGGTGATGAGGGAGAAGAAAAAGAGAAAGGAGAAGCTGCGGCAGAGGATTTGTCCCAGGAGAAGGACGAGGGAGAGTCTGCAGAGGACGGGACGATGGAGAGCCAAGAGGAGAAACAGGGAGATGTTACGGAGACAGAAGGAACTGTCGAGGAGGAAAACGCACCAAACAGTTGTGAAATGGAGACAGATGAAGGAGTGTTAGTTGAGGCAGAGTCCTAGAAAAAATCCTGACAACAAACAGAAAGACTGAAAAGACCAAAAAGAGTGTTGATGGTTGTGATTTTACAATGAGTAAGTCTTAGTTTGGTGTTGGATTGATGACTGGAACAGTAAAGAGGCACAACAGGTTGACTCTCAACTCAAACAATGGCAACGTGATGTTACAGTTAGCTGTATGTTTGGAAGCAACATGAATCTTATATAAAGAGTTTCTGAGGTGTTTGGAAGCCAATTAGAAATGGAACTTGTCAACAACATTGCCTATAGGAAGCGATATAAGGTGAATAGAATAAAGTAAGTAAAGAGCTCAGACTAACTTGTGTACTTTAGAGGATTCATCATTAACATTTCTAAACTAAAATCAATAATCATGTCTTCATGACGAATGTTTGTGTGTGATTTTCACCCATATGGTTTAATGCCAGTTGCTAAATCATACACAAATAGTAGTAGGCAACACAAACACATGGAGAGGGATGATATCCTTCGAAATTGGCATTGCAGCATACAGCTGTAGACCTTGTGTTGCAATGGTGTGTCTGTATTTCTGAATCATGTCAAGGTCAAAACACTGTGCAACTTCTATGAGAATAAGTAATCACAATTAATCAGAAAATGTGTTGATCATTGAACGTCAAGGGTTCTGTGCATATTAAAAGTTATGTGAATAATATGTCACATGTTTGTTTGTAAAACCAAAACCTAGACCACACCTACAAGTAGTGGTAGTAGTATGGCATCTCTCTATAAAGTGGCTGACCTTGCTTGTGATGAGACAGTGAAAACGACACTTACATTGAGATGATTCCACTTTATGCATAAGTTTATGAATGAGGAGGAATGGTTTAACACAACACACATTATACAGTAAAGCATCCAAGGCAACCTCTGTTGTAGACCTACGCACAAACATTCAGTTAATGGAGGAGCTATGACTGGCATGAGGCACTCCACTCAGAGTAAAGACAATAATTTGAGATGATCCCTGAACAGTGGCAAAAATACCGACAACAATAACCACAGCAGATTTAACATGTGATCATTGACTCCACCCATGGACACACAAAACACACACACACACACACACGCACACAAATAGTACAACAAAAACTGTTCATTGTTTCATCATCAATTACACTTTTCCATTTCTTAATAGTGTCAAGTCTTCTAATTTCATAAACATACAAAGTGCAAGTACAGATACATAGCGGTGCTTTTGTGATTGGGCCATGAGCAGGAGGGAGTGGGACTGATACACAAGAAGGCGTTTGACATATTTATAGCCCCCAAGTCTTAAACAGAAGGGGAGGAGAAGGATGGGGTCGGTGAAGATAATGACAGACAGAGAATAAAGATAGACTTCTTTTATTTTTAAAACCATCTGTTTTGTGTTGAATGATACATTGTTCATCCAGGGTGACGCTGAAAAGTTGTACTAGTCTTGTTTATCCATGTTTTGATTTTATAAGAACGAATGTCATTTGAACATTTTATGATATTTGTAAGACTGGTGCCGGAGGCAAAGAGAGCAGAAACCATTTATTGAGAAGTTGAGAATAATGATGGATAGTGAGAGTCAAACGGGAGGTCAGTGAAGAAATAAATGGAAAGACGACAATGTAACTATAAACTAACACCAGTTCCAGTGACAAAAGATGAGCACAAAGTGGTGGAAAAAGACCTTAGGTGACTCCTCTAGGTAACTCCCAACACATAACTAGCTTGGCGCAAGACAAGTACATACTAGATGCATCACATGGAACCTGGAGGCCTGTGACGCTATTGTATACGACTGACTCACTTGATGTTATCATTATATATATATATATATATATATATATATATATATATATATATATATATATATATATACTGTATATGTATATGTACTCTTATTCACATTTAATGAAGAGGTTCCTTTTATTTGGTGTTTTAGTTTCACATTCTGGGACATACACTTTCTTGTTTTCTTTTGTTAGTTACATGTTTTTCCTTCACGCATGAAGCTAAAGCTAGGAGATAGTTAGCTTATCTTAAGATAAAGACTGAAATCAAAGGGAAGCAGCCAGCCTCTGTTCAAGGATAAAAAGAATTTGCCGACCAGAGAGCTCACAAATTAACAAATTGTTAATTTGTGAGCTCTCTGGTCGGCAAATTCTTTTTATCTTTTTATTGTTATCTTGTAATTATTTTGTTTGTTTAATCCAAACAGAGATTGTTGTGTGCTGGGCTGCAATTCTGCCAAATGTAGGGGGTTCCCAGGAAATTATTGTCCACGGCCAAGAAACAGTCTGGCACATTTTTGTAATGCATTAAACAAACTAGATAGATTAATTAGTGAGCTTTAGAGGTGCTGGTAGGCAGATTCTTAATACTTGAACAGAGCCAAACTTCCCCTTGTTTCCAGTCTTTAGTTTACCATTCAGACATGAAGGTGGTATCAATCATCTCAGCTAATTCTTAGTAATAAAGTGAAGAAGTATATTTCCCAAACTGTCAAATCTGCACTACAAAACCGGATCCAAACCAACAGTTTATATTAAAAGCAACAAGGAAGTGCATGCATGTGTATTATATGTGTACAGCCACGGTTTCCACAGCAGACGCAGCTGTCTGGCCCGTTGGACTGCGCCTATGTCACTGCGACTCTATTTCAGGACCCTGTGTTGTCCAAAAGGTCAGATAAAGAAGCATAGGAATCCTTACAAAGCAAAGGGTGGGGGTGTCGGGTGAACGAGGTTGGAGGCGGATATCCACCACTGACAGTGTATCCACAAACCGACACACACATCTCAAACAAGAGGCAGTGCTGACAGAGAGGGAGAGAGAGGCAGGCAGAGGAGCAAAGGAGAGTCGTGACAGACATTAAGCTGGATTCACCTTTGACTGAATGAAAACTTTGTAGGGAAGGCAGGAGGGATCAGTCCGGGGACTTTAGTTTCAAAAAAAAGTCTGATTTGACCTTTGATCCAGTGGATAAACAGACATTTCTGGACATCATGGATGGAGAATCAGCCACCCAGGAGAAACCTGAATCCACAGAGATGACCAGTGAGACTGACACCAACAACAACAACCAGGTTTGCTTGTTGACATGTCTTTTATTCAATTGCTGTAAAAGATTTTACACTTGTAAAAACCCACAATAGGTGGTGTTAAGATCTGTACCAGGAATAGGCTGTAGGAGTATTTGTGAGCATGGCAGGTGTTGTGTTTGGACAGCAGGGCAGGAAAGGCTGTGCTACACCTGTTCTTAATCCTGGATGAACATAACACACAGGGTCACATAAGTTATACAAAGTAATGCTCACACACAAACACACACTGGTGCAAGGCCTGAGCTGATGAAGGTCATAAAGCTGATATTTTACTGGATAAACAGCATTTACAGTATTATTAATCTCTAAAATAAAAATGATGTAGGGCACATTTTTCATATTTTATTAATGATTCAAAGGTATTGTAGGCCTGCTTACTCAGAGATTACCATCAGATTAATTAATAGCACCCATGGCATAGGGAAACACTTCATGTGATATTTAACTGTAGAGACCCAAAGGGGTTTTGATTTTTGATTAGTTGGGGATTTAAAACCCTTTCATGAAGATGAAGTTGACCTGGTTCAGCTGTGATTTAAAAACTACAAATATTTTCCATCTGGGAGATCAAACCTCACAGCCTGTATTCAAATAAGTGAGATACTCAACAAATCCCAGAGTAGAGCTTCAGGTCTCACGTTACATTATGCTATTCAGTACGAGGACCATGATATCCCTAGAGTAAAGCGTGGACACTAATTTTAGTACATCTTACATCATGTTACCTTTTTTAAACAGAAGTCATGTTCTTAATAATTTAAACAAGACGGTCACCAGATTAATTTCATCTCGAAGGGGAGTGAAGTTTAAAATGACCAGAAACAGAAACATAACATAATTTATACTCATGTATGTCCTTTAATGTATTGATACAAATAATGTTTATCATCAGCATTCTGTGAAAATGGTAAATATCTCTCAGTTTAACCTATGGTGAAAGTAAACTGGGTTCCCCTAATGGGTCTGTCAGGTGTATTTTAAATGATCTGACACAGTGATGAGTGAACAGATGATGTAGAGCTTCTCTGGGTTTGTTCAGTAAATATATTTAATGACAGATTTGTCATCAACATGTATAGAAATGACACTACAAGTGAGTATCCACACACCATCCAAGTTGAAATAGATGTCCAAGTGTGAGTTAACATATCTATAGAAATCTGTGTCGATGCACAACCATGCTTTGTAACTAGTTTAGCTGACTGAATATCATATAAAAACTCTTTATGTTGCTTGTCCTCCAGACTGATGAGCCAGGGGAGAGTAAAGACCCAGAGAGCAAGCCTCCAACAGAGGAGACAGCAGGAGGTCAGGGGGTAAAGGAGGAGGAAGAGAAAGGGGAGGAGGGTTCGGTACCAGAACAGGGAGGTGATGAAGAGGCGAGCACTGGAGACACTGATGAGCCCCAGACTACTGCGTCAGAGCATGTTGAAGGTGACGCTGAAGAGACCGGACATGACAAAGATAAAGTCTCTGCCGATGTTGACGTGAAAGATCCTGAAACAAAGAGTGGGCAAAAAGATGGGGAGGGAGAGAGAGAGAAAGACATGGAGGGTGAGAAGGTAGAAGAAGTGAAGAGTTGTGAGACTGGGGGAGATGGAGAGGAGATGAAGGACAAAGAGAAAGAGAAGAGTAAAACAGATGAAAAGGCAAAAGAAGTAGAAAAAGATGTGAATGAAAATGCAGCAAAAGCAGCAGAGAAGACGAAAAAAGTCAAGGAAGTGGACGCAGAGACGAAAGACAAAGGAAAGATGAAGGAGGTAGAAAAGCAAGGGAAACCTAAAAGAAAGAGTGGTCCTCCTTCCTCTTCTCTCTCTCGACCGAGACCCTCTGCACGCTCCATTAGAGCATCCGCTAAAAACGACATCATTGCCAAGTTTCAACAAGGTGCACCAGAGTAAGTCACAGACACACGATATACCTCAAATAGGTTTAAAGAGTGGCAATAAAATATGGTTTCATAAAGGAATATTGTGACATTTCTAGGACACCAATACCCCGCAACTTCAAGATTCAGAAGTCATCTACAGCTTTGGCTACAGGAGCTTCAATCAAACAGAAGATGCTTCAATGGTGTCGCAGCAAGACTCGCAATTATGAGGTGAGTTCAACATGTAGTCATCAGACGCACCAAATTTGGAGATCTGTCGTCTAAATTTGGGACCAGATGACTTACAAAGTAAACCAACGGATGTGTTTCGCTCCTCTTAGGGTGTCAACATAGAAAACTTCTCATCATCCTGGTGTGATGGGCTGGCCTTCTGTGCGCTGATTCATCGTTTCTTTCCTGATGCTTTTGACTACAGCTCCTTAAACGCAAAGGAGAGGGAGAAAAACTTCACTCTGGCCTTCCAAACAGCAGAGTATGGAGCATTTATCTTCTTCTTTTCTTCCCTTGGTTCAGTTCACCAAGAGAATCATCACCACAAGACAGCATAAAAAGATAAAACATTAACACAATAACAACAATATGTTTTGGTGCTATGCACACAATACAGGACACAATAAAATAGCCAAGTAGGATAATAAAAGCAAAGACCGCAACAATAAGAAAAGGGATAAGATAAAGTACTCAATTGTGCAGAGAGCCATGCAACACTTTTTAGTGTATCAGATTAAGGTGGCTATGATCGATATTTCTACAATGTGAAAACAGAGAATTATTGCCTGAATCTGCAGCTCAGCCAGAAATTACCCTGAGAAACTGGCAGAAACCAAAAGATTACATTCTTTAGACTCCAACTAAATGATCATTTTGCTAACTGCGGACACATGTTCACCATTTCAACTTAATAGCTGGTGATATGTTAATATTCAGTCCAAAACTTGTTTCCTGTGCCTCCATGTGGCTATAAAAATCTAGTTATTGCAGGTTTAAGAGTGCTTATTGCACATGAGCTAAATGAAAACACTTTTGCACCCAATTTTCTCAAACCTACATTTGGAAAAGATGTCAAATTCTTTAAAGGATAGTTCAAGTTGGCTCATGTTGACACAGTCAGGACTGTCGCCCATGCATAAGTAGTTGCTATATGTCTCTCTGTTCTCACTTCAGTTCTCTCTTTCTCTTTCCTCTGTCCCCCTGTCGCCTCACTCGCTGACAGGTCCCTGGCTGACTGCTGCCCTCTGCTGGAAGTGGGTGACATGCTCATGATGGGTAACAACCCGGACCCAATGTGTGTGTTCACATATGTCCAGTCCCTCTGCCACAGTCTCTCCAAAATAGAGAAAGCGAGGAAGGACAAAGAAAATGAGAAGAAAGACAAGGCTGGTGATGAGGGAGAAGAAAAAGAGAAAGGAGAAGCTGCGGCAGAGGATTTGTCCCAGGAGAAGGACGAGGGAGAGTCTGCAGAGGACGGGACGATGGAGAGCCAAGAGGAGAAACAGGGAGATGTTACGGAGACAGAAGGAACTGTCGAGGAGGAAAACGCACCAAACAGTTGTGAAATGGAGACAGATGAAGGAGTGTTAGTTGAGGCAGAGTCCTAGAAAAAATCCTGACAACAAACAGAAAGACTGAAAAGACCAAAAAGAGTGTTGATGGTTGTGATTTTACAATGAGTAAGTCTTAGTTTGGTGTTGGATTGATGACTGGAACAGTAAAGAGGCACAACAGGTTGACTCTCAACTCAAACAATGGCAACGTGATGTTACAGTTAGCTGTATGTTTGGAAGTATACTATGCTGTGTTATATATATATTTTTTCATTTACTGCTGTGTTGTATATGTTTGATTTGAGCACATAAAGAAGTGATGTTCTGTCCATCCATTTGCTGTGTGTTCATAGAAAAACATAATTAAATGATAGACTTGAAAAATGTCTCTGTGGAAATGTGGAATGTTATGATGAATGGCAACAGTATAGATGGAGCAAAAGGTTGAGTAGTTAACATATTATTACTAGTTATGTATCTTCTATATGCTTTTATCAAAAGTGGCTTATAACAGGTTGTTTTGGACGCCCCCTAAGTAGATGTCTTGATCAAATAAACCTCTTGTTCACATTGCAAAGCCTTGTGTGGAAGGAACGGGATGCACAAGCAAGATGAACAGAATGAAGTATGACAACACTGTGGATGGATGGCAGCTGAATGAGGTGACCGGTTGAGAGACAGTACAATTCTACAGTGCAATCGTACACAACAAGTATAATACAATGAAAACTTACTGTATGTGTTAAAGGTTTGGCCTGAAAAGACTTTACTCAAATCTTATTCTAAATAATGAACACCACTTCATTTCTACATTACTACTCTACTGCAGTAATAAAGCCATTATTGTTGTGTGTTGTTTAAGGGACAATCTGAAAAGGGTTAAAATGAATAGTGATGTATAACACTTGACAGGCCTTTAGATTATATGTACAATCAATTGAAAATAAGAATTCTTATGTTTTTGTTAACTTAGAATGAGCCTTTTGTATAACAGATGCTGTGGGTCCTCTTATATGGAGTTCGCCATGTTGGACAGTCATGATCCTACATTAGCCCAGGAGGGACAAACTAAACAGTGACTCGACATAGGCCTTTAGCGTTTTTCTCACAGTTCGTAGGTCAAGGACAGGGTTACATATATACAATCTGCTGCTAGATGACTGATAATTAATGACTGCTGTATTTGCTAGTTGATATCTGGAGCAGAGTACCAAGCAAAAGTGCGCCCGCTCTCTCTGCGTTACGGTAATCAGCGACATGATACCGGAAGAGCCTTTGTGTTGTTCCCTTTGTAAGCTAACTGTCCGACTGTGTTGCGCTTTTCTCCAAACTATTTCTCGCCGGCAGCAGCGTGAAACATGTCTGCGGACATGCCAACGGGCAGTCTGAACCTGGAGTCCCAGCTTTTGTCCATAATGGACGTGCTGGTGAAGGCGGCGGTGAGCGAAATCAGTCAGCTGTTCTCGGAGAGCTCGGCGTCTCTCCGTCTGCATCTGACCCAGAGTCTGAAGGAAAACGAAAGCCTGAGGATGAGGATGAAAGTGATGAGGAGTGAGGTGTTCTCCCTCAGGCTGCAGACCAGGACGAACCGGCCGGCCAGCCGCTTTACCCCGAGCAGAGCAAACATCCCCAAACCACGAGCTAAATCACAAGGTAACAAGCACTTTCACTGTGAAATACTTACTCGAGTAACAAGTAACGGTCCTCCTGCTGCTGCTTCTGCAGGCTCGTTCACAACATAAAAACACAAGTTCAAACCCACAACCAGTTACTTTAACAGTTATAAGTAATGGTGTAATAATAAACTATTAGTACCTCGCGGCAGCTCCGTATCACGTGAGTCAAACGTCATGGCATCCACATTTTGCCCTCGTGCCATGAAGTTTATGAAATATTTAATCTGATCTGTTTAATTCATTTCATTTAATCCGATCTGATTTACCCGTCATGTTTAAGTTCATTATAACTTGTTTAATAAAGTTAACAAAGTTTATTACTAAGGCTATTTAAAGCAACTCTTTATAGCATAGGAAGTGAAACCTGTGTGCCAAGTATTCTTTCCTCTACTGTATGTCCTGGTTGTAAAACTATCATGTAAAACCATCTATCTCTAAGTAATGACTGCTCCAAACAAGTGGTCAGACTGGTCAAAGCTCCATTATATCTCCAAGAACATATTGGTATCCTGTTTTTGAGGCAGGCCAGTCTTATTCTGTATGTTAATTATTATTAATATATTATTACTGGTTTAATAACACAGGACCTGAAATTATTTGTCAAATAATCATTTAGGTCAGTGTTTCTCAGACTTCTTACACAGCGTACCACCTCAGAAAACCTCTTAAACCACTATTATGACTGACATTAAAAAACTGTAGTGCAGGCTGACCCTTTTCAGCTGCAGACAGTCCACACAGGAGGCAGGTTTATTAAAAATAGGAAGACTGTTTATTGTTGATTGTTGAATCCTGAATGAAGCCGGTTCAAGAAGCAGAGCTTATTTGTTGGAAAGCGGTACTCCTGATCCACACTTCTATTCCTGATTTCTTGAGTTTTTGAAACAGACAAAAATGTGACTACTTTGCAGGATATTGAAACCAAACATTTCAAGAAATGCAAAACTTGTTTTAAATTACCTCATAGTGACCCCATAGTTTATTTTCATCAAAAACGTTGTAGTATTTGTTAGTATGATATGTTTTAAAATTAATTTTTTTCATTAAAAAAAAAATAATAATCTGAGATTCCTCCAAGAACCACTGTGGGGCTCGTACTATAGTTTGAGAAACAGAGAAACAGTGGTTTAGGCGATTGCTACTATTTTAGTGATGAAGATGATGATTCACTGATTGCAGTTTCTCTCTGTTTTCTCAGAACAACTTTTTTAATCCCACATAAATGTGGAAGAGCCATTAAATAGTTGATAAATAAACTACAAAAGAACAAGATAAAAAAAATAGTTAAAAAGCCAGATAGGACCAGATAAAAAAAATACACCATTAAACAAATTAATAAATAAAAACAGAATATTTTCAGCTTTCTGACGTTTCAAGTTGTCGCCTTGAACTTGAGGAAGCTGCAATAGAAATGTACCACTACCAACATGTTCAGCATATATACAGTGCATAAAATTGTCAACATTTTAAATACATGTTAAAGAAACGATACTTGCTACACATGTGCTCCATGAGGAAGTGCTCAACATATTAAAAAATATAATTAATAACAGTACCATTTGATTAGTTAATATTTAAGTGCCATGGGTAACAGAGGAAAATGTATTTTTACTCTTGATTCCTCAGATCCTGTCATGATCACCCATATTTTTCAAGAACATTTTACTTTTATAAGTTTATAATTGTATAGAGTGATATAACATGAAATTGAATTATATTATTATTAATTATATTGTTGAATTATATTCTGTTGTCTGGCCAAAGTAACTTACAACAAGTTGTTTTGGATGCCCACTCAGCTGCCAGTCAAGTAAAGCTCTTTCAATTGCAAGGCCTTGCACTTGAGTCAGTGCAACAGATTTGTTATAATTCAGACTCAAATGAGCTGTTACTATTTTGTTGTTTATGTGCATTTATTTTATAATCCTGCTGTTGTAGATAGTGATAATACAGCCCACCTTCTCATTTATCACCATCAGTGGTCCTGATATCATGTTTTTCTTTCCCTCTAGTTGTCATTAAGCCACCAGTGGCTCAAAAGACTGTTGGGGAAGCTGCTTCTATTTCTCTACAATCAGAGAACAAGACTTCCTCTTCTGCCACTCGAGCAAAGGTAATTACAGACAGGATGTGTACTTTGACTAACTAACAGTTTTGTTTGAACTTTTGTTTGCTCATGCAAATGTATTCTTGCTTGTTAGTGTGCAGATGTGGAGACCCCGGATGTCATCCTGATCAAAGATGAAGACGACGTTGGAGGATGTGAGCCAGTTGTTGGTGAGCGAGCTGTTTTTAATCATGTAATACCTGATTGTTAGTAAGCACTCTGGAGCTGATGGAAAATCTGAGTCTTGCACAAAAGCACTAAAAGCATGTCCTCGATCGATTGGTTAGATCCCATTAAAGGTCCAGCGTGCAGGATTTAGCGGCATCTAGCAGTTTCCAACCCTGTTGCCTCATCCTCTCCTTGTAGGCATGAAGGAGAAACTACAGTGGCCAGGAAATGCATGGAGAATGTGAATATCTAGAACCGGTGTTTAGTTTGTCCATTCTGGGCTACTGTAGAAACATGATGGTTCAACATGGCAGACCACAGTGTGAGTGCAGCTATAAGTACTGTGACAGTACTAGATGTCTACCAGTTTTGGTAGTGTTAGGAGAGGAGGTACTCTCTGAAGACCTGCTTCTTTAAGAGTTTTTTAAAGATAGAGAGGGACGCCCCTGATCTGGTATGAACTGGCAACACGTTCCACCAACGGGAAACAACAGACGAGAAGAGACCACACATATGTGACTGTCACAGCTGAAAGAGTGTCAAGACTTGATAAGACATTGATGCTGCCTCAGACAGATCATCACTTAAAACTCAACCTAGAATATATTGTTTTCATATATGAATTATATCTGATATCTGGTCTTGTTATTTTAAGGTAAATATCTTCTTTTACAAGCTTTCTTCTTGCATATTATATTGAAGCATGCAGTTAGATGTCAGTGAGTAGCCTTTCAGGGTGCAAAAGATGATGAATGGCATGACCCAAGACTACTGTTTTAACTTTTAGTCAGCACTTGACAGTCATACATAGATATTGCTGCAGCTACCTTTAGCGTCTTTATACAAGAATTGATTGATGTTCAAATCACATTCTACAAAACTTTCATACACACAAACCCTGATTTATTTTGTCTCATTTGTGTGGCTTGTCTTTTTAGGTCAGGATGACTTTGGAAACCAAAGCACACACGGTGATGTTGACTCAGAGTCTTCCTGCATGACAGGTAATCATGAGGAGCTGAGAATTGTGAGTGTTCACGGACGAGGGGAAGGGCCTCTGCAGGACACAAGCAACACTCTCTTTACCGCCTCTGAACTCCAAGCTTTTAGCTCTCTGTCTCCTGACCACAGTATCTCCCATGACAGTCTCCTGAATTTCACCACTGGTGCCAACGACAGAGCACAGATGAGAGGGATGCAGGACAGCAGTGGTGGACTGGCAGTAAACAGCCAAACCACCCAAATGGCTTCAGTAAAAACAGCAGTAGTAGGAGCTGATGTCGGGCACCCCAGTCATGTCAACCAGTTCTCCCAGCAGCAGAACGTCTTCCCTCACACCGTCAGCAAAACTCTAGACTGCAGCTTCTGTGGTGAGCACTTCCTCAGCCGGGAAGATCTGATTGCACACCGAGCGACTCACACTGGGGAGTCACCCATTCCTTGTTCCTTTTGCGGCAAGTCATTCGTCAACAAGACAACTCTGACCATCCACATGCGCATCCACACTGGGGAGAAGCCATACGCTTGCACGCAATGTGGGAAACGCTTCACGCAGAACGGCAGCCTGAAGATCCACCTGAGGACTCACTCTGGGGAAAAGCCGTACACTTGCAATCAGTGCACGGCCAGTTTCAACAACCCGAGCAACCTGCGCAGGCACATGATCACACACAACAGTAACGGAGTTCTCTGACGAGAGGGCGTTTTTTAGCATGTTACTTTTACATTGTGTATTTGGGGAAGATGTGTTTCCTGTGGCAGTATCTCATAGTCTTGTCCTTTTTGTGTCTCTAGTTTTGCCTTAGCACAGTGAATGTTGTTATGGGTCAAATGTACTTACAAGTACACCAATGTATATCTTGACAGCTTCCCAGTAAATCAGTGAACTGTTGTGGACACAAACAAATATGATCTCTGAAAACCAGCAATAAGGAAACCGTCAAAACTAAACTGCCTTTTAAAATTTTCTTCTGTGGCTCAAAGAAGTTAATTTTTAAAATACTTTTTAAACATGGATGTGTCTCATTATGCTTCTTTCATTCCCCAAATATGCAATATCTGAATTTAATTTCAATATATATATATATATATATATATATATATATATATACACACACACACACTGGTCCAGACATTGACACAACCAGCCCTGCATATTATACAACTGTAGCTCAGTGCTATATAAATAATCACTGTGTCAACAACACTCATTATTAGTGATTCTCGCAGTTCCCGTATTGATTTATCTGGCAGCATGAATGCTTGTTAGCCGCACCAATGGGAATCTTTACCTCTGTTACTGTAACAGGAATCTTTCCTAATGTTACTGGAGGAAACCTTCATGTGAGAGACGTTGGTGACTGATGCAGATTTGGATACTGAATTTATGAATTAAGTATGTTTGTATGGTTTACTATATAGTATGCTGCATACCTGGTATTAGCAGAGGGCATTTTACTTTTTTATGTGTTTTATTTGTGCATTTCATTTTAAAAACAAATCTACCTCTAGTATTATCTCTGTTGCAGCTCTGTTTTCCTCTTTTTGTACTTCCTGGATAGTTTCAGATGAGGCAATAATCATTTTAGTGTGGATTTTGTCTGTGGTTTTTGTAATCTAGATGTAAAAATGTCAATAAATACTGATTTCCACAAGTCTCTTATCATTTTACACCTCTAGAGAGCAGCATTGTTTTTGTTCCCAGTTATTGTTGTGACTCAGGTTTACTCATACTGTAGCACTGTGGGGGGACTCTTAAGGAAACTGGGGGAAATTCCTTGCATTGTTCCTCTTTCCACCCTGCCCACACTTAATTTATTTATCGGGCTTCTGCTTTGTTTGGCTTTGACTCCAACCGAAGCTCTTCAAATTTAGAAATATTTGAGTAAAAGTTCAACAATTACCACAAATGCTGTAAAATTAAGATGAAAGAAATGCAGTTTAACTTTGGAGTGGTGCTTCAGAGTTAGTCATGCAATGAATAGTGCAGTGGCCATACATCTTCTGGGAACCAAGTGATTACAAGAGCTATTTTACATCAAACTTGAATGATGAGGCACATGCGTAGGATGTGATGGTCACTTGTAGTGGTTTTATGTGCCAATAGTTTTGTCGGGTTGGTGAGGAATGTAGTTGTTGTACTTCCCCAAGATATGCTGCTTCCTCTCATGCTATTGTTCTTGGGCAATCAATGAAATGACATCAGTGTGTGTGTGTGTGTGTGTGTGTGTGTGTGTGGGGGGAGAGGGGAACGACAGACGGAAATAAATGGGAGGAGAGAGGAGGCAGTGGGTGGTAGCTTATTTTACCCCTGCAACACAGTTTAAATCCCTTACACGCGTTTTTTTTAAATCATAAACTTGCTGTCGGTCAGTGTGTGTGTGTGTGTTATCTTATTCCCAATCCGACTGGTTTCTGAGCAGCTGTAAACGGTCAACAAACTTTTGACAAACACCTGTGCGAGAAGAGAGGAGTGTGCATGCGCCGTCTTTACGGTAAAGCCGCTTGTTGATCCCGCCCTCTCTTTGATAGAAAACTCGGTGATGTCGCTTCGTCTTTAACGAGCTTGACCCAGAACCCAGGGAAGGAGGGGAAAAGAGGGGAGAAAACACACTAAAAAAAACCCGGAATAGTCTGGAAAGGGGTCGGGGCAGGCTTTCCACAAGCAGGTGAGTTGATTCATAAATGTTACCAGATGCTTGATAAAGCAGGGGTTGTGTTTTTCCCCTTCATAGATAGTGGCTGCACTGCAGCGTTGGCAAAGGAGTGGTCACATCATCGACAGACCAGCAGCAGCACGGCTAACGGCTAGGCTAACGATGCTAAAAGTTCACACAGCAGCAGCAGCAGCCCGCGTTTCTTTTGTCTAATACACACACTGTGGTAACAAATAAAAAAAGAGAAACATAAAAAAAATAATGGACAACAGTGTCTAAATTAGCTTAGCTTGGGGCACACTTGACGCTTAAACTACAGCTCGCTCGCTTGTGGCTAATCTGTGTTTGCTCTGCTAACGGGCTAGCCTCGGCTGTTAGTCGGCTATGTGGGTTATTGTGATGCTAACGCAGCAAGACAGCCAAACCAGGTCACAAGGGGGCTGCTGGGCGAGCATCCCGGCCACATCTCCCAACGTTTATGCGGGCAGTAGCACAGTTAGCACAACCGCCGAGTAACCCAATGCTCACGACTCTTTTGTTCGTGAGAGTCATTTTATACCGACGTCTTATTGTTACAGACGCCGTGTTTGGCTTAACGCCGCTCGTTTTTGCTCTCTCGCCCCAGATTGCTGTGATTAGGTTTGCAAATCAATTCATGATTCAGGGTTAAGCTGGATAAAATGCTAACTGGGGAAACGGGAGTCCAACACTGGCGTGGTAACGTGACGGTCAGGCGGGTTTTAAACGCCGACGTTAGCCACATTTGCTTGTTGTTGTCTCCTTTCTGTCAGAAGCACTTTTATCAGTTTAAGCAGATAATTAGATTTCATCGGATATTATAGGTGAGAGGAGTTAGTTTAAGGTAATTGTAGACCTCGCTTTTTGTTTGACAAGATATAAATATGTTGAGCCTGTTTTGTGTATTTGAATGTGTTTTTTTTAAAGATTGTAATCTCTCACACTGTCTGGGATTTTTTTTTTTGTCTGTTTGTGAACCTGTTGGGTGGGTCCTGTGTGAACTTGTTTTGGGTGGGGATAACTGTCACCCTGTGAGTGTGAGCATGTAAACTAGCTTCTCCCCCCCCCCCTCCTTGTAAACATTAGTTTCATGTGTGCACATATTGCAGTGTAGGTAAGTGGACTTCAGGACTGTCCTGGTTTGTGTTTGTACAGTATGTGATGCTGATTTAATGTGCAGCAGGTGTCACCACTAATAACACCGCGTGCGCCGGTGAACACCCATTTATCAGCCCTTGCCTGACTCCTCTCTCGTCTCTCAAGTAAATGTTTGATTGTTGATGCATGCAATTGTGTCTGCTCTCCTGAGGTGTGCAGGTTAATCCACAGAGAGGGCCTAACCTGTGTGTGTGTACGTATGTGCGTGCATGTAAGCATCGTGTGTGTGTGTGTGTGTGTGTGTGTGTGTGTGTTAGGAGGTAAATGGATTAGTGAGCTAAAGCTTCAATCCCATTACAAGCCACGCTCTGCTTAAGCCAGCGCCTGTAGCATCACACTGACTTATCAACAAATTGCAGTGTGAGTTACCTTGAGATGTGTGAACAGATGTGCTTTTTGACAGAGAAGGTGTTGTTTCTGCTGCTAACGGCAGGTGTAGGCGCTCATTGCATTAACCAGAGTTTCATTATGTCGACAAAGGCTGTATTGTAGGTTACATGCACGTATGATCACAGATGTCTTCTGACTGGGTTGAGTGAGTCATGCTGACTGATGGCTGCAGTATCAGATGGACTTCTGTGACTCGTGGTGTGTCAGGGCTCAATCAGATGCTTGGGTGTGTTGTTGACCTCCTGGCACTATGTTTGACTTTTGACCATTTGCTGACCGTCATGTTTGGGATAAGCAAAACATAACTCATAACATTCCCCATGCACTCTTGCTCCCTTACCCTTTTAAAGATGTGTTATTTGACATACAAAGTACACACGTAGTGAAGTGAATGAAGGCACAAGGTCAGTAAGTATGACAAAAATGGTTCAGTTCATTCTTAGTTTTACAGCAGTGTTTAGTATTTTGCACTTTGAGATATTTTTGTTATATTAGGGGGATTTTAAAAAGGATTATTGATAATTGTGCTGATTATATTCTCATTTAAATGTCATAAAATACATATCATCATATTTTTTGGCATGTTTTGTCCCACTAAACAGCCCAAAACTCAAGTGTGACCAATTAACTGCCATAAAGGATTAAAACTTGTTTCACTGTTTCAGCTTCTCAAAAAAAATGAGGATTCAGTGGTTTAATAGTGGGAACAAACCATTATTTAGTAAGTTATTATAAAGTAATGTGATGATTCACTGAGATTGCTCTCCGAAGGTCATGAAAGCAGAACAGAAAGCATCAATGGAGAACAATATTAGCAAAATGGGAAGTGGCTTGTGGTCCTATGATCAACATATCGACCACGGGAATTTTTTTTACCACGCTTACTGATAGTGGGAGGAAGCCAGAACATCAGCAGGTGTGTGTGTGTGTGTGTGTGTTTTTTTTTTTTTTAAATGTTTACATCCATCTTGGTTCGTGCACACCGCAGTGCTGTTGAGGAAATTGGTTTTTGGTGAGTCTAAGTAGCCGCTGTGGCTGCGGCCTTTTACTCAGCTCTAATGTTGAGTCCATAACATCCTGTTTCTCAGGAAGTAGGTAAGAGGGGAAAGGGGAGGGGATTGTTTTCATTGTTCAACAAAACTCACTGCTGACTTTCAAGGCCAAAACTAACAGCTGTGAAAGCGGGGACAGAAGTCATGAGTGTGCACAGAGTGACACGATGTCGACCTCTCACAAAAACAGATGCACCCTCGCTCAAATATGTCCAATAACGTCCCGCTTGCTCTCTGACTCTTTTCACACTTGCGTTCCTGCTCTCCCAGTTGCACAAACTTCTTATTGTTCCACCAACCTCCCGGACTGACAGCTGCAAATTCCCTCCCCTGGTTGTGGTTAACACACCAACGCACAAACACACAGTCTTAAAATCACACTCCCATGGGCACTTGCCAAGAAATATCAATCACAGTTTATAATTCCTCTTGTCTGAATGACACTTATGCTCATTAGTGGCGCAAGATAAGTATGTAGCATGTTAATAATGATACTTCCCTGTATTAGAGATAAGATGAGCCGCATGATGTTTACACATGGCATCAAATTATGGAAAAATGTCAAATGAGAAGAGGACTGGCTGAATTATTTTATGTTTCTTTGAACGGTAACTGTAAGATCTCTTGAATATTACAGTGTCATGTTAAGGTTTTACAGTGGGTGAGTGAGTGAGTGGGTGGGCTGCCGTGCTGAACCAGCAAGGAGACAATGCTAGGAATGCAAGATTAGCTTTTATCTTGTATTCAGCACTCCTTTACATATCTCTACCCCCTTTTTTTTGCTCCAGCTTGCCCTCTCATTCCCCTGAAAGACTACCAGGCTTTCACCCTGCTTTATTTGTTAGCAGCTCTCACTCTGCCAGTCTGTCTGTCTCTAGTGGATAATATCAGCCCTGTCCTGGCTGTGACCATATATAGTCAAATGTGGTACAGGACAGAAGTGTGTGTGTGTGTGTGGATTGCTCAGGTGGGAGGTTATGGCTCGGGGGCGCCTACAGCCACTAAGCATAAAAGATGGTGGGTGTGTATTTGTATGTGACATCATGTCTTCCTGTCAGTCCGCCTTATCCCACATGCAAATCCTGGTTTTGGTTTTCACAAATTCCTTTTGTCTTGTGAAATATTCTTCAGCCACTCCTTGTTTTCTCATCAGGCCATCCCACTTTCCTCCCTTTTTTCCCACACTAGGCACACCCCAAGCAGATACATATACACATATACGTCTGTGTGTGTTAGTCATTTACTTGACTGACGCACAGTAACTGACTCGGCATATTCTATCTTACAAGCTAAAAGATGTTGTAATAGTCTGTCTAAACAGTGATATCATCACGTCTCTCTTCTTTTTTTTTGTTTTGTTTGCACAGTCTGATGTAGGTGAAACTGTGAGTCATTCGTCACCATCTCCCCACTTGAACTCATTACACCTTTTGCTTGCCTTTTTTATTTGTGCTTGTTAGCACTTTGTCATGCACACAAACACCTGCTGCCCGAATATAAATGCAGGTCCCTGTTTGTTTTCCCAAACCGTTGTAAACGCTCGCAGAATAGTGTGTCTGTGCATGTTGGCTAGACAGAGAGAGGCATTGAGAAACTGTATTTGGTAGCTCCTCCTCTCCCTTGTCCAACCGGTCATGCAGGTGTGTGTGTGTGTGTGTGTGTGTGTGTGTGTGTGTGTGTGTGTGTGTGTGTGTGTGTGTGTGTGGGGCAATGCCTGGGTTTATTCACCTTTCAAGCCAGGGCTGATGAGGAGCCAGGCTGCTCGAGCAGAGACTATATCTACAGATAAGAGGATCTGAGTCTCCACTTGTTTGGCTTTGATATAACAATGTCTCTCTCTCAAAGCGCAGCCAAGATAACAAAGGGACACATGAGGAGGGATGAAAGGCGGTTAAGTTGAGAGAACAAGAGTAGCGGACTGACAGAGTCGTGCCAGAGGTAGACAAAGACTGATTAGAGAGAGAGGAAAGGCTGGAAAACTGTGGAGAAAAAGGCAAAGTGAGAGTTGATCAAGGAACATATGGTTCTTCAAGGATGTTACTATCTATAAAACCCTCTTTCTCATTATGCTGACTCTCTATGTTCTCTGGCCCAGAAAGAGCTGCAGGTTGGTCAACTTCCAGCATCTAGCTGCCGTGCTCAGGCCAAATGTTGAGTAAATACAGGGTGTGTCTAAAGGCTGGAGCTACTGTATGTCTCTGTCTCTTGCTGTGTTTTTGTGTTCACGGAGCAAACACGGTCCTATTGACACACTTGTATGGTATTCTCACTATGTTGCTGTTTTTCAAACAGAGGTGCCTTCAATCTTCACTTCATTCTCCTCCCTCCACTTCTACCTCCCTCTCCCTCTCTCTCTGCAGTCCATTCCTCCCTGTTTCTGGGCTTGGTGGTTCGGTGATCTTCTACCCATGAGCAACTAGAGCTCAACCTCTGACCTTGGCGTGATCTCTCACCTCTACTACCAAACCACGCCCACAGGTGAAGGTGTGTTCTTCTGATTTTCCTTGCTTTTTAGAGTGTGTGTGTGTGCTGTTTTGTACTTAAACCATGAAGGGAAGTATGCAGTTCTTCTTGGATCGAGTGTCGTGTGTCGAGGTGTAAAGCTTCCTCCAACAAGTATAAAAGGTGCTTCTCTTTTTAAAGCAGGCCACATCCCCTTTAGCCTCTTCTGTCACAATAAATTATGCTGATGCATGGATAAAATATATGAAATAAATATTTCTTGCATAACCAAGGCTACATCAGGCCATATATTGATATTTTAATCTATATCGATATATTTTCAAACACGATATAGCACGAGACCATATCTTTAATATCAATATAATCTATTTTGCGTTAAAGTGACTATATTTTTTGTCCTTTGAGCCACCAGTTCGCTTTTATTTCCCCTCTCCCTCTGTCCAGGTCTCCTGCTGCTTGTTGACGTCGTCACGTCAGAGTCTCCAATAACTCCAGAAAAAGTCGCTAGATTTGTTGCTAGTCACTTTTTGGGAAAAACAAATCGCTAGAGGGTCTGAAAAGTCGCTAAATATAGCGACAAAGTCGCTAAGTTGTCAACACTGGACCACTGATAAGTGTGTAAACAACCAAAGCAGCGGGGTTAGAGGTGGTGCACAGGTCTTGGCCTGTGTGTCAACTGTTTCAGTGCATTGTGGGATTTGTAGTATGAGTGGTGGGAGTGTGATTTAACGGCGGGCCATTAATAATAGACGTATGAAATCATCCAGCCACGGAAAAAATATTGATTATATATCTAGTATTGCCATTCAGCTAAAAAATATCGAGATATGACTTTTGGTCCATATCGCCCAGCTATAGTGTCAGGTAAATTATGCATCGACTGGCACTAAAAGGGTCGTTTTATTATTATGCTTTAATTTCTTTACTCGTTCACACCACCGTGGAATGAATTCACTGGTGCATTGACGGTTGGCACTGGTGCATTCAACACACTTCTTGTGATATGGGTTTCACCTGTGCTGACATGGTTGGGTATTGCTGAAGGCAGTATGTAATTTGAGTCTCTGCGTGGGAAAAACTTAAATGAGTCATTAAACAGTAGCAGGCTTTCACAGACAGAGAGAAATACACAAGAATTCTGTGTAACCGGGAAAGTTTCTGTGTCTGAGTTTAAACTCGATGTATGTCTTTACAGGCGTGACTGCTCATTCATTATTTAAGGCAACAGAGGATATCAACTGTTGTGCAATCCCTAAAGTGCTGATGAATTTCCAAGAAGCTCAGTCATCAGTTAAAACCTGTCAGCAGATAAATGAGATAGGGCTAAATAATACTTCCTACTTCATCAGCCCAAAAAACTCTGCACCCACCGGATCTTGCTGTACTTTGTATGGAGAGGTGTGTCTGTTTTTGCTGGACACCCTCTCCCTGTGCTGTAGTGTGTATGGATGTGTGTAACGCCCCCCCCTCCCTCCCCATCCTCTTTCCCCTTGGGGCCGTGTAGTGTGTATGGAGCAGTGTGAGAGCGCAGCGGCTCTGCTGGAGTCGGTCAGAGAGCAGGAGGTGCAGTTTGAACAGCTGACCCGGGCACTGGAGGAGGAGAGGAGGAGAGTGGGCCTCCCTGCCACCAGCCCCTCTGCCCTGGGTCGCCCCCTCCCTCACACACAGGTAACACTCCCCAACATCCCCACCCAGAGTCTCCTGTTGGCGTTACAGCCCCATCTTCATCATCTAATCCATCAATCATCCATCCCTTCAGCATCCACCCATATATCATTCATCCCTTCATTTCTCCGCCTCTTCTCCACCAGAACTCAGCGACTTTGTGTCCATGAATGTTCGTGTGCGTTATCATTAAATATCTCTCTTCATTTACTCTGTATCTCTTAAGGCCATCGGCCTTTCATATCTCATCTGCATATATCAGTTCCTGTCCACACATAGCTGCACTTCCTTTAACATCGCACATGTTCAGCATGCCTTCGCTGTCACTCACCGGATACACACTGACACATACATGTATACCTTTCGTTGGCCCCCGCTCTGGAATCTCTGTTATTTTCCTCTCTGTTCCAGCATGTCGTGTAAAGGAATGCAGTCGATTGTCATGCATGTGTCACACAGTCCTGCATCCGGTGTGGCTTCTCCTTCATAATGAAGGATTTTGTCTTTTTATTTTCATTTAAATATTTATCAAACTCTTTCGTTTCTTCTGTTGTGCCTGCTTCGTACTAAGTCTTGTTTGCATGCGGTTTTCTGAACATCCACAAAATTGCAAGCTCCTTGTTGAAATAATGTAATAAATCCCTGGTATTTATTATGTTTAACATGCTGATTATGTTCTCAATTTATTGATTCTGGTTTTTAGTCTATGAAATGTCAGGTAACTGTGAAAAATCCCAACTACACTATCTTTTGTCCAAAATCCAGGATATCCAAATATTCATATTTGTACGGAGGCCGTCTGGTGACATGGGTAGGAAAAAAGAAATTCTGTGGCCACAAATTAATAATGCATGTGAACGAGATGATTATTAGGTGGCCACGTATTAATAAGGCATACTAATTTTGCGTGGCCACGAGAAATGTTAGTCATTTCATCAGTGAGGCTGTTGACTTTCTTTCTGGCACCAGTAGTTTGAGCTGCAAACATGGACAATTTTGACCTGATTTCATTTTATTTTAATCTGGGGATGAATTACAATGATATTCTTAAGTCAATTGCGTTTAGACGTGTTCATTCATACAATAATGTCCTACAGTTATCATCTGAAGTGAAGGATAACTTAAACTTGAATCATCTTGTTCCCAGGCATTATTAATTCATGGCCGACGAATACATATTTTTTTCTGACAAATGTCAACAGATGGGCTCTGTACATTTGAGCAGTCAGAACTAGTAAATCTTTGGCACTTTTGTTTAAAAAAAAAAAAAGATTAATCGACAAATCTGCCATTGTCACTTTAATATTTATGTTGTATTTGAACATTGTGGGCAATGTTGGAAAATCCTGAGAGGGACTGCCGTGTGGCAAATATGGATTTTAATATGGAATTCACCTCAAAGTATCTCGATATGTCAAGTAATTTTTCTGCTAAAGGCAGACATCCCCGCCTGGTTAATTTATCAGGAAAGTGTTTTTTATATTGTATTTCCTGAAGATGTGCTTTATTGTGACATCTGTCTGTTCAAGTTCAGCTTCCGTGTTGAGTTTTAAGACTTTCACTCACTCACATTCATAGCCGTCAGTTAACAGTTATCTGGTTGAACAAGGTAGTAATTGTTGCCTTCTTGACCTGGTTTGTTGTCTTTACCAAAAGACATGACATGACAGAGTGTGGTAAACTTCACCTGCCTCTAGGCTTGGAAGAACAGTTAAATATGATTATCATTTTGCTCTCAGGTAACACTAAAGAGGCAGTGTCACACTCAGTGGTTGACATTAAGTAAGTTACCAAGTACCAAGTTTGAAATGCATTCCTAAATATTTTCCTTCCTTTGAGGTCTCGCTGACATAGATTAGTTTTTATGTTTTGTCTTTTTGAATCCTTGGACGTGACTTGTTTGAAAAGTGTGGGGGATCAGCTGTAAGATGACGAGAGAGAGTACAGGAAATTTTTTTTGGCCGACTGTATGTGTTTGATTTCTAAAAATATGAACGACGATGAAGGTACTCATGCTTTGCCAGCCGTAGAGTCTGCACACTTTTCCAAAACCTGACAGAGGTGTTGGTCAATGTGGCGATATTATAGGAAGAGCAGCTGTAGAGGAAGTCTCTTTTTGGTGTCAAAGCACAATCTGTACTTCTCATTGCTTTAAAAGCAGCCCTGCCCCCTTGTGGACATGATATGAAGTGCAGTATACTCAGTACTACTACTACTACTACTCAGTAGTTTCACTGTAATACTGAAACTGATAGCAACTTGTGGTGATAAAGCGATTGCTGGTAAAGACTTTTGAAACTATGTGCATTGTTTCAGCTTGATGTTATTACTGACATCTCAGCTGTATAAAAAAAGCTCTTGTATAAAAATCAGCATCACTCATGGTTGACAGTCATTGATTATGTAACGTAGTGAAGCAAAAGGAAGTAGGGTGTGAGGGTGAGTGACTGCATACCAAATGTCTGGCAGTGATTCACAGACCATAAACAAGCAGGGACAGTCTGGTCAGCACTGAATGTGCTTCAGCAGCAGTAATATCATCTGGGTGGTTGTAAGAAAGTAGACGGCACTGGCTAAAGGGAGCCGTGCCTTGAACGTCACTTTTATGTCTTGTTTCAGCAGATTTGTAGGATATTAAATGTTTTGTGTGTGTGTGTGTGTGTGTGTGTGTGTGTGTGTGTGTGTGTGTGTGTGTGTATATACTCATTGTGTCTTACTTTTTCATCCCAGAACGGGCGTTTAGGGGATGCAGACATAGAACGACTGAAACTGACCGACTCGTACATAAACGGCACGCAGGTATGTGTTTGTGCGTTGAGTTTAACATGTAAATATAACTATTTTTCTTGTATTCATGCAGTTAAGTGCCAGTGATTTTTAAAAATATAAATGTCTGGTGTGTCCCTGCTACAGTACAGAATGGTGGACCCTGCACACAGCGCTCTCGATGAGAGCTACACACCAGAGGACGACTCCCAGGAAGTGCACTCAGTCTTTTCTGAAGAGGGAACCACACGGCGGTCAGACAATGGGGTAAGTGATGTGACACGTGTGTCATATCATCAGATATCTTTAAAAAAATCAATCGATTATCCTTTACCGTAAGCATATTTTAAAACAACCCCCCCTTCGCTGTCTTTCAGATGAAGAAACCAATCTCGCGCACGGTCCTTCCCTCTGACTCAATGTCCATTGAAGGGGGCTTGTCGGTGCCCGGTATGGGCGGTTACAGCGCCACACTGGACCGTCCTTACAGACAGCCTGTAGCAGGAGACTACCCCACGGCCACAGTACCCAGAAACTACCACTATGGCCCTGTAGGGGGTTACAATGACTACCAGGGAGGCCCACCATCAGAGGCATACACTAGTCTGAGCAGGGGCTCACACATGGACGACCGCTACAGGTAAAAGACAGACTGCAGTGTTTGGTTTTCATGAGTCCTTCTCTGCTTTATCCGTATAATGTGTCACATCTGTGTGTCTGAACAAAAACTGTTTTATAAGGTGACTTAATGAGCTGCCACAGTTAAATCTCTGAGTGCTAAAAAAGCAAGATCTGGAACTGTATATAAACAACACAAAATAACACCTAATAACTTTTTACCTCTGTCATTTTTTCCCTCAGGCCAGTTGATGGCTACAGAACTCTGGACTCTGGCTACCGGGCCCCAAGTCGTCAGCAACTTGACCCATATGCAGCACAGCCCCAGGTGAGCCGAATGAGGGCCCTGGGGTCAGCATTGGAGATGCGATACGGCCAAGGTCACTACGGCCTCGATGATGACCAGCGCAGCGTGGGATATGACGACTATGGCATGGGGCCTACACCCATGCACCCTGGAGGCTATGGTACCATGCCACGCCTCGGGCCCGGCCCCGGGGGTATGGACAGACGCAGACTCAGGTGAAACACAAAGGCATCGCTGTGTCGTTGTAGCACATTTGTTTTTTCAGTCGGACCACATGTGTAACACATCTAACTGATCTACGTGCAGGAGCTGTGAGGATACTTTGGATAGTGACATGGGAGGAGTTGACCCTTATACATGGACCGTTCCCATGACGATGGAGAGGGGGAGCATGGCCTCATTGGACAGCACTCTGAGAAAGGGTCCTCCCACTTCATGGAGACAGCCGGAGCTGCCGGAGGTCATTGCCATGTTGAACTATCGTCTGGACCCTGTCAAGACCAACGCTGCCGCCTTCCTCCAGCATCTCACATTCAAAAATGATAAGGTGAAACAATCATCACCTTCAAATGCAACAACAATATTTAACAGTTATCTTTATTTTGGCTATTTGATAAATCCTTGACATGAGCTTGATAATTTTATGCGTGTGTTTCTAGGTTAAGTCAGACGTGCGTCGCCTGAAGGGCATCCCGGCCTTGGTGTCGCTGCTGGATCACCCCGGCAAGGAAGTGCACCACTCGGCCTGTGGAGCATTGAAGAACATTTCATATGGACGAGACCAAGACAACAAGATCGCCATCAAGAACTGTGATGGCGTGCCCGCTCTGGTCAGGTTATTGAGAAAAACCCACGACCAGGACCTCACTGACACTATCACAGGTATCCACATCTTACGATGCTTGTAGAGATTGTTTGTGTTGTTGTTTTTAAGATGATTAAGGGACAAAAGAAACATCAAATCTGACATTTTCAGAGCATTTTGATAGTAAAAGTATGTATTGTATCATCCCAGGCACCTTGTGGAACCTCTCATCCCACGACTCTGTAAAGATGGAGATCGTGGACCACGCCCTGCACGCTTTGGCCGACGAAGTGATCGTTCCTCACTCTGGCTGGGAGCGAGGGAGCAGCGGAGGAGAGGAGAGCTGCAAACCACGCCATCTGGAGTGGGAGACCGCCTTGACCAACACTGCTGGCTGCCTTAGGTAGGCAAGAGATCAATGGATGGAAAGCAGAGAAAGTCCAAGAAGGAGAAAGAAACTTATTTTGAGAAGAAAACATGCAATTATGTGCTAACTTCTCCCTCCCTGCAACAGGAATGTTAGTTCAGAGCGCAGTGAGGCCCGGCGAAAGCTGAGAGAGTGCACAGGATTGGTGGATTCACTCATGTACATCGTCCAATCACAGATTAACCGCAAAGATGTGGATAATAAGGTGCGTGTTTAATTAAGTCAGATGAATTTTGATTTTTATCTTCAACTCTGTTAAAAAAAAAAAAAAAGTCTTTCTTCCTCTGTCTCCATCTTTGATCATGTCGTCTTCTTTTCTTCCTGCAGTTGGTGGAGAACTGTGTCTGCCTCCTGAGGAATCTGTCCTATCACGTTCACCGTGAAGTCCCCGGGAGTGAGCGCTATGCAGAGGCTGCGCCTCTCAACCAGGGGCCTGCCCCCGCTAACAAAGGCGGCTGCTTTGGCTCTCGAAAGGGCAAAGGTCAGTGTCAGACGGCTGTCACAGTGTGATATTTGCTGTTGAAAGATGGGTAGCTGCTGGTGGGTTTGAGCTTGTTGGTGGCGGAAGCACCTGTCGCTGTTTTTCACGCTCTACTACCTTTTCCTCTTCTTCCTCCTTCCTCTTACTTCCCCCCCCATCTTTCTTCCCGCCCTCCTTCCCTTCCTCCTTTTCTCTCCGCTGTGTTTAGATGAGTGGTTTTCCAAAGGTAAGATTCTCCACTTGGCGTTCTCATGAAACTATCGATCACTTGCTCATTGCTCATTTTTACTAACGCAGAATAATACTTCACTACTACAGTGTTGAATTCACACCCAGCTCATGAGCATGCTTACCTGATGTCACGCCAACAACATTGCATGCTCACAGTGCCTGTTTCACTGGTTGCATGGCCACATTTTACATAACGGAGTACCAGGACTGAGGACTGAGGATAAATGACTGCTCATCTCAACCAACTTCACACAGTCTGTCTTATTTCTTCAGCACAGTCCTTCATGTTCTGTCTTTTTTTTTCTAATTTGATTTGCAGGAAAGAAGGACGGAGACGATGGAAGTGGAGATCAGGTGGACATTCCAAAGAGGACAACACCTGCCAAAGGTATGCCCTCATGTCCTGTTTAGCACTCTGTGTGCAGCTTTATCTGCCTAATTTGAGATCTGGTTGTATAATAATGACAATGTTCACTGCATCATATTCTGCCCTCAAAATGTTTACTAACAGACTAATGTTCAGCCACATGGATAAACAGTTGTGTGTCTAGCTGTTAGAAGTAAGTTTTGGTATCGGCTTTATCTGTGTCCAGCCCAAATGTTGAAGTTTGTCAAACTAACACTTCTCTCTTTGTGGCAACTTCAGGTTACGAGCTGTTGTTCCAACCAGAGGTGGTTCGTGTTTACACATCGCTGCTCAGAGAGAGCAAGAACCCCTCGGTGCTGGAGGCGGCTGCTGGCGCCATCCAGAACCTGTGCGCCGGCCGATGGACCGTTAGTACCGTTTCTTAACAATCTGAAAGTTCTTAATCTTAAACCCGAAGTTTAAAGTCAATTTAATCTCTGATTAGTCAGTTGCAATAAAGTGCATGAGACTGTCTGTGAAGTAGTTTTGAATGTAATATTCATCACTCCCTCCCTGTCTGCTGCTTGTTCAGTATGGTCGGTATATCCGGGCCACTGTGCGTCTGGAGAAGGGTCTTCCCATGATGGCAGAGCTGCTGGCTCACGGCAATGACCGCGTGGTTCGGGCAATGTCCGGAGCCTTGAGGAACCTCGCCATCGACAACCGTAACTGTGAACTGCTCGGTAAGGATGCTGGACTGTGTATCCTCAGTGATTCTCAAAACAATATTCAATGCACCTTGGATGTTTGCATATGTATCAGCCCTGATAGATTTTCTTATCTCTCTGTGTTTCTTCTGCAGGTTTGCATGCAGTGCCTCACCTTGTTGCCAATCTGCCTGGAGGCCAGAGTCAGTCTGGGCGCACCCTGTCAGAGGAGACAGTGGTGTCTGTACTGAGCACGCTCACTGAGGTGCTAGGCAACAGTCTGGAGGCAGCAAAGACCCTCCGAGCTTCGCAGGGCATCGAGAGGCTGGTGTTGATCAACAAGGACGGGTAAGTGCGAGCTAAGAATATCAAAGTAAATGTACTGCTTCACTTTCTAGATATGAAGACAGAATGTTTAGCAGTTTATAATAAAGATATTCTATTATGGAGCTACTTCTGAGCTGAATATAATATTTACCCAAACACATTAGCGGTAAATGTGTCAACATATCTTCTTTGTGTATCCTACAGCAAGCGCTCAGATCGTGAGGTGCGAGGAGCTGGCCAGGTGCTGCAGCTCGTCTGGGCCCACAAGGAGTTGCGCCGGCCTCTTGAGAAAGATGGCTGGAAGAAGACAGACTTCATGGTTAATCTCAACCCCAACACCGGCACCACCAACGGCCCAAGCACCCGAGCAAACGGCACCTATGAAGACAGCACCACACCACTGCTAGACAGAGGTCAGAAACGTAAAATTCAGTGTATAAGTGTTGTAAATGTAAAGGTGATTTATTTATGGTTATTCATGAAGCTCTCTCAGTTTTCTGTCAGGAGCTGTTTGTTACATTTAGACTGGTGCAGATATGAAGCTGGTCTGTTGTTTGTTTGACTTGTGACTGTTTTTCTTCATCTTAGGAGAAAAGCGGGACATGATTCCACTAAATGACCTTGGCCCTGGTTAGTACGTTTATTATCACTGCTTTTCAAGACAACTTTATTGAACATATCTTTCCAGATGAGCTGTAGCATGATTTCTGTGACTCTTCTTTTCCACAGAGGCCTACTCTACACTGGACCAGAGGGAGCGGAGGCACACTCTGGATGAAACCACAGACACTTTACCGGTACTTTAAAACATTCTTGTGTATTCTCACATGCTGGATTGCTCACTTAACTACACTAACCCATAATCTCCTGCACCACTATGAATATTTCCTGAATTTAACCTTTTGCCTTTGGCAATAACTGACATTTTTCTTTTCTCACACTCACTTCCTCTCCCTCTCTCTCTCTTTCTCTGGTTGTCTCTCAGCGAGGGGTGTATGGGGGCAGAAAGGGCTCCTTGCCCCTGTTGGACTCTTACGATGGTTAGCCCCCCCCCCCTCCCCTCTACCCTCCCTCTGCATGTAACAGCATGGTATGTCCAACTGACCTCTCGTCCTGCATGGACTCTATGAGCTCCTTTTTGTCTCGTACATCTTCAAACCCTCAGTGAAACCTGATCTCTGTCTCTGATGGTGTACTAAAACACTGGGCGAGGTCTACTGTACTGATATTTAACTATGTGATGCCCTGATGTGATGTGTACATGCTGGTATAGTATGCTGCGAGGTGCTCCTTGTGTGTTGTGGTCCACGCGGTCTTTCAGTGTAGAGATGAACCCAAGACTGACAATTAAAGTTTAAATCCTCAGAATAATAACTGTTGTTTGTGCAGTAGTGTTGTCACAATACCAGAACTCTGACTTTGAGCAATGCTAATTTTATTTAAAAGACACTTTCTCCTTTAATATAGGTTTGTGTCTCTTAAAATGGCAACTTTTGATAGTTTGTTGATCCAGTCCTCATCTGCAGCTCCTATCGTTTGTTGCCTGCCAGGATTTGTGTTTCAGTGCATTCTTGTGGCTCTGCAGGGTATTACAACAATTTATGGACCAGAATAGATACAGATTTTTAATGCACTGGATTCTTTTTTTTTTGTGTTTTGTGAGTAACTTCATACCAGTTTAAGAATTAGAACAAGATAATAAACCTGTGTTGCTCTTACACTTATATTTTTTATTTTACTAGTATATTTATTTATTTATTTATTATCAGTGCATTCTTCTTTGTAGGTTATCTATCATAGTGTGATTTACTTGTCATTTACTAACAGTTATCTGGTTATTGTGACAGCGCTACTGTGCAGTGTGCCATACTTATACCACATAATGAGTCCTTGTGCTGCCTCTGTGTTTATTATGTATATTATATATGTTATTTTTTTGTTCATTCTGACTTTAATATTTTTTGCTCCATTCCTGCAGAAAAACTGATAGTATGCATCACCCAGACTGGGCCGTCCCTGCCCTACCACTGCTACTGAGGAGAGAAGATCCAGATGCACAGACTCTCTCCCTCTCGTCTCCCCCTTCCTCCTCTTCCTCCTCTCCTCTCTTTCTCTCTCTATCAACACACCGATGGGATTAGAAGATGAGAGTTGGCATCCAAAGAAAGTGGCTGTGTTGCAGGCAAACCTTTTCATGCAACACACACACACACACACACTCGCAGACGGACATACAGATACATTCACACTGACATTTTACAAATTCATTCAACTGTAGCAACAGAAATATATATTCAGTTTTTTTTAAATTATAATTCTTCTGTAAAGGCAATCACCTTCGTCGACAATCATTTTAATTCTGGTGTTGTCATTCTGCTTTTGATTTTTAATTTTTCCCTTGCTATCGTCAACATTTTGGTAAATTTTGTCATGGTCAACATGTTGCTGCCAACACTCGCATCCTAATGATGAATTTGTAGGTAGACTTCTATGTAGGGTATATATACTGTATATAAAAAGAAAAATGGTATGACTGCATTAGTTTTGGCTCATTAATTTAAATCGTCCCTCCACTGGGATCGTTTGGACGAGCCGACAGACTGCCGGCCGCCCTGTAGATTGGGAATGTTTATATAGGAGTTATTTTCCTGTCTAGAGTTATTTTCTCTCGGTTGGGACGAGCACAGGTGCAGACAAGAAAGAGCAGGTGTGTGTACATTTTTGGTCATACAGTAAGCCTGTGGCTGCGTGTGTGTATGTGGAAAATGAATATGGACCTTGGAGTGAGTGTGTTTCTTTGTGTGTGTGCGCGCGTTCACAGACCAGACCCATAAAACCACATGTTGATTATTTCATCTGTTCATGTTGACTTTATGTTGTGCTCCTATTCCTGTGACTAAACATTGTTTTATTTTATTAGTTTTTATGTATCATCTGCCTCTCGTTGTTTTTCTTTTCTTCCCCTGGTGAAAATGACAATTTCAGCTGCTGCGTTTTTGATTTTTCTGTTTTGGATTTAGCTGACTAGACGAGTTATAAGACATCAAACTTGGTATTCAAATGTGAAGCAGAGAACATAACACTACTAAACCACTAAAACTAGTTGACATCCTGCTTCAGAAAGCATTTCTGGCTCTACTGCTCTAACAGAACCAACGACACTATATAGACACAACCTTCTCTTCAGCTTGTTCTTCATTTTAGTAACACTTCAGGAGAATTGCTTTGATATAATTATCTCTAAAGAATCACTACTTGCTGTTTTGTTGTTTGTTTTTTTTTTGTCCATATTGGCATTCGTGATGTGCCATTTTATAAACAAAACACTTAAATATGGGAGACTTCTTCACTCAGAGGAGACTCGAGTTTTAAGACAGACAGGGGAGACAAACTGATGTGTAATTTAAGTTGGAAGTGGACAAAAAGCACATTTGGTCCATTTGTTACAGTTTTTTTTTTTTTTTTTGTTAACTTTTTTTCACTTCGTGTCCAGTTTGTTTGTATTTTATTTTGGGGATTTGTATGTGTGGGAGCGGTGGGTGAGAGCATTATGCAATTTGTTCAACTTTTTAGTCACAGTTTTACCGCCGAGTTGTTTTTAAGGCAAAAGAGACCAATCATCTTTGTGTTTGTTTTTTACTCTCCACACACAGTATATTTGTAATGTTGCCTATCCATGTAAAATTATGATGTACCATTCATACCTGCCTTGGCTCTGAGAAGTTGCTTTTTTCAGTAAAGTATGTAACTGGTAATACTGTTGTTTTTATAAATAAAGATCTTTTCTTAGACCAGATTTGGCAACGTGTGATTGATGTTGCTGTGAGGCGAGGCAAGGCAGGACTGCTGCATCATGTAGATAAACACGTCTAATTAAAGAGAGGCAGCCTGTCCGTCTGGGTAATTTCATCCGTTCGCTCTTGTTAAGGCAAATGGCAAATATACAAACCTGACACTATGTCAGATATTCTTTCTCACAGCAGCGTGCTCCGTTAGTTTGGTTTTTTTTTTTTTTTTTTTGGATGCTCTAATTATTAAGGCTTGTTATCCATGAAGTCATTCATGTCACCAGACTCTTTTTTTAAACTCACTACAAACACATTCATGTACCAAGTTAAGACCTCAAACTGTGTTTCGGCCTTGTCTCCATGCCTGCACAAAGCCGATTAACCTTCAAACATCATGAACACTGCAGCGCAGTTAAAGACTTTCAAGTGTTGACATTCTCAGCTTCGCTGTTGTCTCCGGTTACACGTGCTGACAGAGGATAGCTGTCATGTATTCATGTATGTGTGTTTGTCAGCCTCCAGACATGTTGCTGCAACACACGAGGGTTGTACGAGGACGTGAAAGTGTCTTGGCGTTTCCAGTATGCAACACGTTGAAATGTATCCCGCACAGATTGAGAAACAGCTGCTGGATCACGAGGGCATGAAGTGTATGTCAGCGTGTGAAACTTTGATATTAGTCAGGTTCAGATGCGGATCAGCCTGACCCGGACAAAGTCACATAATTTCACCTCTTAAATGTTACTGAAAATGTAAATGCTGATGAACGTGAAGACATTTTCACACACTCAACGAAGCTTTAAATTTGTGAATGGCACATAATCTGTCAGGTATTTTGAAGGCAGATACTAGATATACAAGACAAACCTAAAGTTGGCTATAGATCTGCAATTATTTAAATTTTTCAGACTATGAAATGTCAAACAATGTGACTTTTGCATGGCAGTGAGGTCAGGAGGTTTCACATCTGTATATACATGTTTGTTCTGGTTTTTACTTTCAAAGTGATGTCTTGTTTTCAAGAAATGATTTTAAATTATATTTAATTATATAATTATTTAATTATACAAGAAAAAAGCTGAAGAAAAACAAAATACAGTCATTTAATAAAGAATTAGAGTTGAGTATCAATATTGTTGCCTTTCAAATTAGTCTGAGGAATATAAACATGGTTTGACAATATTTTTGTCTTTTATTTTGAAAGATATTTTCTCATTTAAATCATGAAACACCCAATCAAATAATCAGTAATGTTAATAGACACTTTTTAATACTCGATGCAATGGACACATAAAAAGATAGTTGAGGTTTTTTAGGAGAAAATTCCCTGAATGTTTCTTTGTGGAGGAAATTTATACTAATCAATCATTTAATCAATCACGTTAGGAATTTCTTCGCTGCCTTTTTGGTGAGGAGAAACAATTACAACGAGAAACAGCTCCTGAAAGGCTCATGAGGACATGTGAGTATGGATTTTTATTCCTTACAGTCTGAAGACGAGTTTTGAAACAACATTTAAACCTTCATGTTGAATGTAAAATGTAAAGGAAATATAATACAGTTGACAGAAACTCCTAATAATGAAACAGTGGAGAGGTGGGGGTACATTGGGGGACTTATTGCCTCAGCATATCTCAAATGTCGGCTACAGCCCCGTTAACAAGTGTGAAGTTTATGTATGTCAATAAAATCCTATAGCTGCCCCTGCCATACTTTATATACTGCAAAGAAGCTTAAATGGTTTTGTCCTCTAGCTACTACCAGCATATCTGTGTGATACATGTGTGTGCATGACTGTTAGTCATGGAGTGTGTGTAATGTTTGTAACCCATGCAGCTGGTACACACACACCCTTCTTTAAACTTGAGACCACCAAACGCAGCAGATTCTCCCTCCCTCCCTGTGTCCTGTCATTTGGTGTCATATCTATTTAGGGCTCCTCCGCTGTTCTTCATTTCCTCTCGATCACTTTCTCGAGCTCAAATAGAAGCAGCAACATTTAACTCCGGGACACGAGATCTGGGGGAAAAGTGCTGGGAGTATAAGACCAAAGGAATATAACACATGTTCAAAGAGGAGTGATTGTTGTGAGGAATTTAGCACCGGATTCATCACAGCAAACCCACATTAGGGACGCCTCCGGGTGTGTTACCATGCATGATAAGAAAGGGGAACCACACCGCTGGGAGATTACGTCTGGCCCTCCTTCCTTATGATCTTTGGAGCTGATTTGTGGAGGAAAGTGAGTACAAACAGTTGAAGTGCAAAGGAACTGCTCGGCCTTTTAACTCATGGGTTCACTTGGTTTCCCTAGTCCGTCCTCTTCAAACTCAGATGACGAGTCCCCCGATCGCACTCCAGCCCCAGATTCATCCCGTCACACTTCCCACACTGGGAAGCAGAGTGGGATTGGCGGCCTGGGCTATGGGTTCTTGGTGGCTTGGCACCATCTGAGGCCATTTATCCCATTCTTCCTCATCAGCTTCATGGTTGTGGCCCTCGTCTACCTGATGCAAGCTATCATCTATGGGGGGCCCTTCAAAGACCCCTTCTTTTTTGTCAAGTTCAACGAGCGTTGGCCCCGGCCCACTCCAGGCTCTCCAACGCCAACCGAGGTGTTCAGTCCTATCCCCTCCTCGTCCTTTGAGCAAGTCCTCGTTGAACTACACAGAAACAATGAGACAACGTGAACTTTTTGATTACAAAAAGTGGAGGAACTATTTTCTCTGTGGATTTGAGTAACCAGGACTCTCCAGGGATTACACCAGGTCTCAGAGCTATTTAAAGGACAGACTGTGTATATGAGTCTTTCAATTTGGGTTGTTGTTTATGTGACTGATCTGTGCACATTTTCCACTAATGTGCAGCTTCATATCGAGGACAGCAAACTTCAATCAAACAGCGTGCTCCAGTAGCTTTTTTCCATGTGAAACATGTAAGACTTGACCACGGTGGTATAACAACCATTTCAGTTCAACAGTGCTGCAATTTATTTATGTAGTTTGTCTCGCTGACTTTTTGGAACAGTCTTTTAGAGGCATTAACAGGTGCTTAAATGGTATTTAAAGTTGTGAAAGCAATGTATAAATCTGCCTGATATGTACAGCAAAGCACTGATGATATCATACAGTATGTTTGGCCTGCATTTCTGGATGTTGACTGCTCTTTTCCTGGAGCTAATATGAGGTTTCAGGAGTCTGAACCTATCAAGTGGGAATCGTCCAAAGTTAAAATCTTTTACACTGTCCATGGAAGCAAAGAACGGGAATTTGTGCTACAAAGAATCAAAGATACCACCTTGATTTGACTAACTCAGTGTCATACTAGCTTCAGCTGAACTTTAGAGGTAATTTTACTGTTTAGAGGTCAAACGTGAACCAGTCATTTATAACTTTCCATGAACATCCCACTGAAAAGAGCAGATTGCAGTGGCACGCCTTGTCCTTAGACACAACCCTGTCTTTTCCCAATCCCCACAGGGTAAACATCCAAAACAAACACCTGCACCTCACTATGAAGACTTAATTTGATGTACTACACTGAAGAAACTATTTGTCATCTCAAGTGGACAGACACCTAACATATCGTAAGGATTACGCCTGGATTATTGTGGATTAGCCTGAATTATTGTGACATTTTTATAACCATTAAAATGCATCTCATGTTTTTATCACTGCTATCACTTTCATCATATATTTTTGTACTAATGCTTCAACAGGGAAGTAGGGGTTGACGAGCTCCGTACAAAATAACATATAGATAGATAAAAATATCACCTAGTCAATGCGTTTATTCATATTACTCAGGGACAGGGTATCTAAGGTCAGTCATTAAATTTGTTTAGCCCATATAAGATCTTAACCAGACTGTGGTAGCGCTGGGTCGTAACAATTAACATGGGATTATGTTTTATTGTGTCTTAGTAAGGAGTGTCCTCAGCTACAGTCATATGCTATATATAATGTTTCCCCGATTAAATGTGATGTCACGTAATGAAATCTCCAAACTAATAGCAGTCATAGCTACAGAGAAATATGTACCTAATAATAAAATAAATATATATATATATATGCATCGTTAGCTACCATAAGTGACATAGCAGATGAGTAAGGCAAAAGGCAGAAGCAAAATCCCTGAGTATATTTAATTAAGTGCTGGTGTGTTTTATTGATTTTGAATTAAACATTTCATTTTTAAAAAGAGTAATGTGTTATTTTGTCCTTCAGAAGTTACGTTGTATCATTTGAGGTCCTCCCAGCAGGATGTATGCAGTGTAAGTCTTACAATTAATATCTGTAATAGAATCTGTAATGAGGTTATCGTGTTTAGTTTCAATGTCAAGTATTATCAGCAAACGACTGGTAGTACGAAAGGTTTGTTGCTTTGTTTGTCTGATTGGGCCCTGTCAGTGCTGTCATTATATTACTGGAGCATTTTTCTGATGATGACATGTAAACAGTACTTTAATATTGCTGATTTATAAGATGATTCAGGAGGAGCTGATTTTTTAAAATTCTTTATACACTTGCTATTTACACACTGAGTAATTAAATCTATTATATTTTATATGCTGGTTATATACCGATCATGTTTGTTTGCAAATTCTTGATCTGAAAAGTAACTATTAACCTATCACTGTTGAGCAAAGTACAGTATTTGCCTCTGAAATGTACAAATGTACAAGAACAAAGTAGCACAGAATGAAAATACTCAAATATAGGTACATCAGAACTTTAATTTTTAAAGTGCAGGACTTGAGTATTGTACTTACATCCCACCACTGTAATGGCTGCTGGCTACAAGGTCTAAATTAAATTGGTCATTTTTTTACAGTCACTAACCACCGAAAATGCACATCTTATATGGAGTTTAATCTTTGGCGGCGACAGGGTAAGGTATAAGACGTGACTTATCTTGTGTTTAATGCTCCTTCTATCATCTTTGATTATCTGTCGCTGTAACGGCTGCGTGGTGACGCTCCCGCCCCCTGGTGGCGCAGGGACACACTGCACTGTACCGTCCGTTACCTGTGCTGACCACGCTGACCCGTGGATGACCCCACTCAAAATACGGGACAGAAAAAACAACAAAAAAAAAACACACTTTTTGTTGAAGTTACTTTAAAACGTACATTCTTTTAAAAGAGAACCAGCTGTATTCTTTAACGTGAGGACGGATTTATAGAGAGTTTTACGACTTCAAACGGTGAGTGAAGCCGGTGAATGTCACCTGCCCGCGTTTGAGTGTAACCCTCCGCCTGGTGAAAGTAGCCCAAAGTGCTCAGGTTGGTTTAAAAAGTCTTGTTAGCAATAATAATGTAATGTTAATGACATGTTAACTAACAGCCGCTCACCTATGACTAGTTTACACCACACACAGAATAAACCAGCTGCTAACTCTGAGAGGTCAGCTAGCTGGCCGCTAGTTGACAGCAGTGATGCTAACCTGCAGGTGGGCTTTGATAACAGCGGATTAAATCATCTTTATCCAGTCAGTTATCAGTTTTATTGCTGATTTTATTCATAAAAATCTTATAAGTTCAGCTAATACCATGAAGAAGTTCAACAGCTCAATAATTGTAGTAGCCTTGCAGTGGACTAGTTAACTTTAAATGCGTGATTTCTTTGAACACGTTATAGACAGCTATTAATCTACTCTGCTGGAGGCTGTTAATATCTGTTAATAATGGATTTAATGTGCCAAACTATCAACTAACTTGTCATATTTTAAAATAACAATTAAAAGCATAAGCCATAAGTATTCTAATTAATATTATACATGCTAATATTGAAGTTAACTTTCTATGACACTGTGGTAGTATCTGCATTATTATGTGTACTGCAAGAGTGTTGATGGTCCATCATGAACAACTCACTCACTCTCACCTCCTGCATGAGGCTGTGGAGGCCTTAAACACAGGAGCTCTGCCATAGTCCTTCATTCAAGACTATAAGACCAACATGACCTTGTGACTTTTTTCTATATATTTCTTATTTATGAGTCATTTCTGATCCACCACCTGTCTACACGAGCTGCCGTGACAAGTGAATATTCCCGGTGTGTGATCATTAAAGTCTATCTTGTCTTGTCTTGTCTTAATATAGGCTTGTTCTCACTACAACATGCTCATTATGGGGCTACTTTAAATAGACTCGGACAAAAGACCTGACTGAGTATCAGTTTCACTAATGTCAGCTGGGATTTTTCATAAAGCCGGTAATAGATCTGTACTTCAGTATATCACACTACACAGGTTTGAGATGGACTGATTACTCTTTGTTTGTTTGCAGTCACTTCAGCTAGAATTCAGCCGTCTTGTACAAAGACATATTTGCACCAAACTCCAAATTGTCCTTCTTTAATTCACCCTCACTCTCCTCCTCTTGAAGTGGATGGGGAGATGTGGCACTACCAGAAACCGGGGTTTGAAGCCCTCCTCCTCACAGAGCTGCAGAGACAGCAACAATGCAGGCAATTTTGTGACACTCTGCTCAAGACAGAAGGTATAAATGCACTCAAAAAAACAGCTCACACGTAATAAACAACAATGAAGTGTGCATATAAGCACGGTCTAAATTCTACACATCTTTTACTGTATTTGTGTAAGTTATTATTATTACTGATGTCTTTCCTCTCCTCCAGGTGTGTCAGTGCCGGCACACAGCTGTATCCTCTCAGCCATCAGCCCACACATCTCTGCTGCTCTGTCGTCCACGCCGCCGCCCCCTGCAGGACAGTGCCGTCTCTTGGACTTACAGCCTCTCGGCGCCTGCTCGCTGCTTCACATGGTCAGACTGCTGTACTCTGGAGAGATGGCAGGGGAGGGGGAGGAGGAGAAACAAGAGGCTATTTCTGCCGCAGCCAGGCTGGGCATCCACGGGCTGGTGGAGGTCACAAGAAGAGTTTGCAAATGCAGACATGAGGAAGGAGAAGGCCGGCATGCAGAGGTAGGAGTGCAGACGGAGCCGCTGATGCCTGAGGAGAATGAAGGGAGATGTGGCAGGTGGAGGAGAGAAATGAGGGAGGGATGCACCTTTCTGTGGAAAGAGACACTGTCAGGTGGTGGAAAAGAGACATGGACTCAGACAGAGGAGCCGGCTGGTTCTCACCCAGCAGCCTCCTTTGAGACCATTGACTTGGCTGCTCTGCAGAGTTTAGGACAGACAGACACCGGTCTTCCTCCCTCTCAAATTCCCTATGTCCCCATATCCCTTGTCTACCCACAAGATGAAAACCAAGCACACCAGTCTTCCTCTGCTACTGTGGACTCTATGCAAGAATCTACAGCAGCTGTTGTGGCACCACCGTACACCTCCCTGCGTCCATTCTCCAGCCAAGAGACCCCGTGTGCTGCTGTTCCTCACAGCTGGTGTTCTGGTCCTCAAAGACCAGGCGGAAATGTCCCAGCAGCTGAAGAATGGATGGACGAGCAGATCTTACAGTTCCAAGGCAACATTCCAGGATACATCAACTACTTCCTGAACCCAGAGAAAGAGGAGAGCCCCCCAAGGGGGCGAGCAAGGAGGAGGCAGGGAGCAGGAGTGGGAGGTGCCAGGAGAGCCGGGACTGGGGAGAGAAGAGCCAGGAGGCCGCGAGCAAGAACGGGAGGGAGGGGGAGAGGGGGGTTGATGCAGACGGTAGATGTGCAGGAGGTGAAAGAGGGCAAGCTGCAGAAGTTGTTCTTGCGTAGGTGGGGCATGAGGGCATCCAGGATGGGTCAGGGTGGAGGAGCTGCAGGCAGGAAACTATACCTGAAGACCAGAGAGCTCCTGAAACCAGCCAAGAAGAGGATCAGACGCGGCAAAGGGTTGGACTTCAGCCCGAGTGGAGACGTGCCGCTGCACAGTGAGGAAGGAGCCGGTAACACACAACATGGACGAAAGAGTGCGACGCAGCAGTTTAACCAGGTGAGAGTGGTCCTGTTGTGACATGATCAAAACACTGTCTCAGCTTATAAACTTGTACTCACTCAGTAATGTTTATTTGCTTTTACATCTTCAGTGTGTGTTGTCATTAACACGCTTTTCTTCCCGGTAACAGGATGATCTCTCTGGTGGCAGCACTCAGGGCAAATGCCAAACTAACAACATTGGTTTTCTTTTCTTCCCCTCCTAAGCGACTCTACAATAATACCTTATCGGCCTCCAGCTCCTCCCTCCAGCCGTCCTCACCCCATCTACTGTCTCCAGCATCGTCTTTCCTCCACACCACCCCCATCCCTCCCCCGGCCCCTCCACCTCATGAGGAACACTTTGATCGTCTAATAGAGGAGGTCATGATGGGCCTGGACATTTTGCCAAACAACAACAGTGCTTCACATTCTCAGCCTCCTTTTCCAGCCAGGAGCAGTGCTGACGCCTCCTCTGGCAGTACATTGACCAGAAACAAACAACAAGGCCGTGTTACGGACATCCTGGATACAGGGCCAGGTTTTCATGGGTCCACACAAGTCGAAGTTATAGCAGGGGGCTCTAACTGTGCAGACAGTGAGGTGCCCATCCTGCAGCAACAGAGAGAGGGAGAGCTCAATGAGATGCTGAACCTCCTCCTGTCCTTCGAGCAACACACTGACAGCTGTGCTGCCACAGAAGAGATGGAGATGAGTGGTCAGAGCTGCACAGAGGTGATGAATGATGAACTTGAATCACACAAGGCTCGAGCTCACAGTGCTGTTACTGTGGGAACACCGGAAAAAGTCAAAGACCCAGCTAAACGACGAAAAAGAAAAAGAAAAAATGAGTATCTGTTCTCCTTTGAGAGAAAGAGGGTGAGAAAGCCAGCGTTGTCAAGTGACGCAAAGACCAAAATGGTCCATGACCGACAGGACAAGCAGCTACAGCAGATGCCGGTGGTGAAACTGGAGAGGAGTGGCCCGCTGCCAGCCCGAGTTACACTGCAGGGACACAGCAGTCAGAGTCTGGAAGTCAAGGTGACAAACATTTCCTACTACTCTCCACTAATGCTTCTGATGATGTCTGCTGTCAGCAGACCAAGCCAAAGAAAAAAATGTAAACAGCCACCGAATGTGAAAGAAAACGTCTCAAATGTTGTTGTTTTTTCTGTGTTTCTATTTTTCAGAGTGTGAATTTCAGTTCTTCATCAGTGAGATGCCGACGTAACAAGAATAAGCAAGTCTTTAGCAATTTGAAGATGTACCCAATCAGGAGCAGGTTTAGAGAAGCACGCATGGTGAGCATTGCTTCTTTTTACGAGAGCAAAGACAAATAGACGAGTGTGTCTGTTTGATTTGTTATTATTTTTAGACACACCAGCAGCTAGGGATCTGTCGGTCCACCGCCTCAGTCCAGACTGAAATGTGTCAACAACTGTTGGATTGATTGTCGTGATACTTTGCACAGACATTCATGGTTCTCAGAGGATGTATCCTTATGTATTTGGTAATCCCCTGACAACATTTACAAGATAATTTGGCACAAAACCTTGACACTCCCAAGATAATGAATGCTAATCTCTTTTGTGATCATTTAACTTTTCATATTGCGCCATCATGAGATCAAAACTTTACTTTGTCCGATACTTATACCAAATACCTGAAAAACTAACAACATTCCCATCAGCCTGAGCTGTACCTTTGTGTACAATAAACTAGATGTTGAACATGGTAAACATACCTGCTCATTTAAGCATGATGTTGGACATAAACTCAGCCTTGCAAAGCCACTAAAATTAGCGTCGTTTTTGTATTTGTCTGTATAATCTCATTTGTTTTACAGGACAGTACTCCCTTTCTTGAGGAGCCACTTAGACACAGAAGGCCACCTTCAACCCTCCAACCAGGTCACAGGCCCAAGAATAAAGTCAGTCTATGTAACGGTAAAAATTCAACACCACCAATTCAGCGGCAGCCTGCAGATGAACAACAAGGGAGACATGAAGAAGAATCGACTCTTCCGCCACAACTAGAGGCAGAGGAACCTGATAGGAGGGGAAAGAAGAGGGGAGCAGAGTCAGAGGAGGAGATCAGTGATGATGACCGTGTAGCCAAAAGGGTTTGTTTTCAGCAGATGCCACAGCTGATACCTGAAACGTGCACACGCAGCTGTAACTCTGCAGACTTTGAACCAGCAGATGTAGAGGTAGAGGATGTAATCGATGAGATGACTGTTTCTCTGACTAGAGTAGAAGATTGTTCGCAAAAAGGGCAACGAGAAGAAAAACCAGCACAGAGTGAATTCAGATGTTCAGCAGGCGAAGAGGTGGAGAGCAGCGGTGACGAGATAATTGACGTGGATGGAGATGTGGAAGATCAAGGAGAGCCAGAAAAGGATTGCCGCCAGAGCACGACAGCACCAAGAGAGAAGCCTTCTGCCTCGTCTGCTTCATATTCAGAGGGCAGCCTGAGGTCGACAGGAAGCAGCGATGAGGACAAAGACGATGACATCGATGTGATTGGAGGGTCCAGTCCCGTGCCTGATCCGGTCACCATCAACTGGACAGATTCTTCAGAAGATGAGAAAGAGGAAGGAGATGAGGATGTTGACGTTGTCGGGGGAAAAACAATCTACGCCCGGTGTTCACTATGATGAGTGAAGGTGAGCTTGAGAAAAAATATCAGATTGAGTTGTTAGTTGTTAGCTGTCATATTCAGTCTAGTACTAACAAAGTTACAATTTCATCTGTTGTTATATTTTACATTTTAGAGAAAAGATTCCTGAATTAGTTAAATTTACTTGTGAGATACAAAACAGGTAGAAAAAGTTAAAGTGACAGAAGTGAAGACAAATGTGATTTCATCATAACAGTCTTCTGTTTTTATTGTGTTAACCTTCACGTGACAATCATGTAAAGAGTTTTTGTTTTCCTATTCCACCAATGTTTAGGAAAAGAAGAGCTTTGAGCAGCAAGATTACTGAAACGGTGTGCATCATGATGCATAAAGACACTTGAGTGAGTGAGTTTAATCAAAACAACAGGAGTTCCAGTTTGAGCTCTTAAAGTGCCTAAAATGGGCAGAGTTTTTGTACTTTATAGATATTAAGACATTGGTTTTATGTAAAGAGCTGCAAGTTTGTTACTGCTCAGTTCAGTAGTTTGTGATTTTTACACAGATATGTTCAGTTAAGTTTGTTTTAACTGTTGAGCACTGAAAACAGCGTCAACCAAACAGTTAACAAAACTGCAAGAAAATCAGGTTTCTGTACTATCAAAGGAATCAAGAGGGTTTTATTAGTTGTAAATATGACAATGACCGTATAAGCTGTAAATATTATGCTAATGTCAGCTTCTGTTCTGCCACAGTTTGTTAAATGTTTCAGGAAAACTCTTGTCTTCCTTGTTTTACTGTCACATTATGTTTCACAGCGTTCCACACGGCACTTTTGAGTCTGTGATTAAAGTTCCTCTCTACTTCCTGCGTCACATCAGCTATTTTCTGACTCCATGTGCATGTCTCTCAAGATGAGGCTCACCAGCACAGATACTAGACTTGATGAAAGGCTAAAGACATTATTGATCATCTATAATATTATCCAAACACCAACATGTCAGCAGTCAGTCACTCCAATAATACTGGAATCACACAGTCACAACTGAAATACACAGTTATCTCATTTTTGAACATCACTGACAATGTTTGATGTATTTGTCAGTTTTGGTGTCTGCTGTGACTTGCTTGTGTCTTGCACATTTCTTTATGCCACATAATGTGTTTCTTAAGTTGCTTGTGTTGTATTTGTTTGCAGAATATTTCCTAAATGCTGCTCATGTTTTGTCAGGTATGAAAATAATATTGTGATTTCTGAAGTGATTCCGCATGTTAGAAATCTATGGTGTTATTCCCCGTTACCTCCCTTGCCCTGTCCTTTTTATCCATTAGTTCTCACCTTTGTTTACAGTATGCTCTCTACTTAATGTAGCACTTTAAATTATAGGCAGGTATACATTTGAATAAGTACCACATAACCCCTGACTTAAAAGTTTCATCCTTCAGAGATCAATGGTTAGCTTGACTTTATGCCAGTTGCATGATTTCATTATGGAACAAGGTCTCAAAACATCAATAGAAAGTTATGTGTCTACACACATTACGACTTTACCTTTATGAAAACCTAGAATTAAAACCCATTGCAACGAACATGAACTTTAGCCGACCACAACCGCAGGGTGTGTTTCGTAATGCAAAGAGACAAACTTTATTTGTTGAAATGAAATCACACTTCTATAATAAAACAACAAGACATGAGGTGAAATTGAGTTTATTAGTTTATCAACCTGTGGATCAACCTCCTACACACAGCCACAAAACACATCTGAGCTGCACCACAGCGCAGTGTGCTGCACCGAAGAAGGTGAGTGCAGCCGGGGAGGTTTTCCTGATTAGCGGCACCATGTCGGAGCTTCACCTCCCCTCTGTTTGGTTTCTCGTCCAGCTCAGGTGACAATACAGCGCAGGTGTGTGTTTGCACACGAGTGTGTAGGGACCTCTTAACCAAATAAAAAGACACCGTGCGGGTGTCAGTTGCGTCGGCGTGTGTGGAGCGTGTGTGTTCCCTGTGCTTTAACAGTGCGATATTGTCTCTTATCACACTCTGGTAGCGGTTGTAAATCAGTAGCGTGGTGTTGAGTCAGGGCGGGGCGGTTGTTGCGGCTCAAGTCAAGAGGAAGGAGAGGGTTGAAGAGAGCGAGAAAGAAAGCGAGGAGAGGGTTATGGGTAAAGGGAGGGCGGGGAGGTAGAGGGGGAGCTGCTATCTCAGTCTCAGCCTGTCCTCCTCTCAGTGCTGGATACGCCTGATGGATTGGATCTGGGGGGTCTGACAGTGGGAGCCCCAGTTCTTCCAGTGCTGGTAGTCTCCACTGTGCCTCTCACACTCCATGATGTACTGCTGGCCTCTGTAGCCAGGGTGCTGGTAGCACACGAAGCTGTGGGTTGGACAGAGCAGGCAGCGAAAGTTAGGGAGTCTATTTTAGGAGCTGCATGAGCTGCTTTGACAGTGAGGGGATTTAGAGCATGCTTAGAGCTTCCAGCTGGTATGTCTATTACATATAATACATTGTAATGAGGGGTTATAGTGACAGTGTACAACTTCATTTGCCTGCTGTGTGGATTAAATCAGCTATAACGGAACAGAAACTAAGCTATATAAGACAGAGATACATCTCAATCGCCTTATTCAGCTTATTCAGGTGTGTGTCCTGTTAAAATATTAAATAAATCACAAATACACTTACGCGCCACACTGCACGTGCATGGAGCCAACTTCAGGCCACATCCAGCCCATGGCCTGCAGAGAGGGGTAGTCGTCACAGAGCTCCACGCTGCGGCCCATGAAGTTCTCCCTCTCGAAGATCATCATGCGACTGCTCTGGTGGGACTGTAGAGGGGAGAGAGAGACGGTTTGGATTTTTTGGATTCTTGTGTTAAATCTTGATTTGATCTACTTGAACACTGAGAGACGGGACGAAACTCACAGCGCAGTAGATGGGGCGCAGAGACATGAAGCGCTCCACATGGTAGGAGAGGGAACCACTGTAAGCGTCCCAGTGGGGGTACTCTCCTCTCTCCAGGACGAACTGCTGACCCTGGAAGTCGTGGTGCTCAAAACCAACCCAGCTGTTCAGAGACGAGGAGAGAACTGGTAACGTTACAGTTTGACCTTTGTTTCACAGCGTGGGACAAAATAATTCTTTGTATTCCATTCAGAGAAAATGAGACTTACGCTCCACTCTCCACCCTGATGGAGCGGATGTTGTCCAGTCCACACTCCTGGATGTTGCAGCACTCGGAGGTGAACTCCAGGCACTTGCCCTGGAAATGCTCCTGCTCGAACACAGTCACCTGAGAGAGACACAAGGAGTTTAGTTGGCAACAAGTTTGCAGTATCAGTATCAAGCACAGATCATGTAAATTCACCTCACTTCTATTTCTATGTTTTGAATCACATAATCTGTAAACAAATGAGTGTGTTTTTACCTTGAAGAAAGGAGCCATGCCCATTCCTGAGTTGACCAGTGGCTGCATCATGGGGTACCTTGAAGTTCTGTACATCTTTACTCCTGAGGAGGACAGAGAGAAGGAGGTGAAGTAAAAGGCAAGAAGATATAAAGGGGAACAGTGATTATTTAATTAATATTTAAGACTATTTGGCACGTTTTCCTCCAAATCTGCTCACCCTCATCATTTAGGCTATAACTCATCTCACTCTAAACTCAAACGTGTGGAGGAGCTCAAATTAAAGGTGAAAGATGAACAACATCTCATGCGGGTGTTTCAGAAAGTGCTTTTGGTTTTCAGTTCGTGTGGCCCTGAGCTGTGTGGAGAGCAGATGTGCAGCCTTACCTAGATTGTCACTTTATTAGATGAGCTTTGGAGTGGTACGCGCCTACCGCCTGCCTCGCGTAGAGCTTTGGGAGAACCTGGCGCTTCAGTTTTATACCGACGGTCGGGGGAGCGCGCATGCTGGTGCGCGTCCGCGGCTCTGACTCTGCTCGTGCACGCCGTCCATTTGGCACAGTGATGGTGCCACCACAGCCGGTGGGGCGAGCTCCCGCTGTACTCTGTTGTCCCCCCTCCAGCGACCAGCTCAGCAGATCCCATAGTGCTGCTGGTGCGCTGAAACAAAAGCGCTCCGGTATGTTCGGACCCCGGTCAGCAGTCCAGCTCGTGCCCAGGCACAAAGGGCCGGGATCGGGGTGGAGAATGTGGGGATTAACGGCGGAGCACAGAGGCACCGCGGGGGGATACTGTAGGAGACAACTAGGTAGGTGTGTATGGATGTATTGAAACTTTAGCGAGCTACAAGTTTCATTTTAGTCCCGCTTACACAATGACATCTCATTGTCACCAAGAGCTCTTGCGCGCGCACCCTCACAGGTGCGGGTACACCTGTGTGCACACCTGCACTGGTGTCAGGACCGCCTCTTCCACGTTTATTCACTGAATGCAGCAGTTCTGATTAAAGTTACATCCGAGTTTAAACAGTCATGCAAATATAAATCACATTAAACACATCTGTGCTCTCCTAGCAAATGTGGGTGTGTGGTCTTTTGGCCTCTATGTAGGGGTCTCAAACATTAAGTGAGGAGGCACCTCATTCAGAGTTATGCATCACACACGAATGTGACAATATCTGGAAACATCCATGAAATATTTCTGTTAAATTGCATTTAACTTTAGCAACTTTATGCAGAAGCCACATGTTCCTGTAGCCACAATCAATACTTCATGTGCAATCTGTAGTACACTGCTTTATGTTTCGAATAAGTGGCTTGTTATGCTGATATGAGAGTATGGAATTTGAAATATAAGACACAATTTTGGCTCCACTAGTTACCTCTAAATGTTAGAAACTTCAACCTGTACTAGCAGAACTGTGATATTTCTATCAGTAACTGGACTTCAGTCTGTCCCCCAGCCTCTGTGAATCCTTCTCTGCCTCCGCCCATCCCCTCTGCGCGTCCCTCTGTGATGATGTGGGGTTTCTTTTGTCTCGCGCCTCTGACCTCAGCAGGTTTGTTTCTCTGGCCATAATCCCCCTCCCATGGCCGCCAGCGTATAAAAGGGAGAGGCGCATTTCGAGCCACACACATTCGGAGTGAGGCTCGGCGTAGGCATCGTACACACACACAGGTAAGGTACACATGCACACAAGAGGAAGCAAGCAAGAGGAGGAGATACAAAATATACACATATCTCCAATGCATTCTTTAATTTCCTCAATACACCATCAAAACAGGTTTGATTTATCACATGATACCCTCTCACAGTGTTTTTTCTCCTCTCTCTCCACTCAGTAATCATGTCCAGTGCTGATAAGTCCAAGACTTCTTCCCAGACCGACGGGAAGGCTGCCCAGAGCAAGAAGACCGAGATGGGAATGATGAACTACAAGGTGGGTGGCTGCCTCCTGTGTCAGAATAGTCTCCGATAAATAGAATTTATCACATCGCATCCCTTAATGTTGGTGTACTGACTCACCTGTTTTGCTCCTGTCCCCCTCCAGATGTACGTGTTCGACCAGGAGAACTTCCAGGGTCGCATGATCGAGATCAGCAACGAGTGCATGAATGTGTGTGAGATGGGCATGGACCGTGTGCGCTCCCTGCGCATTGAGTGTGGACCGTAAGTCTCACAAAAAAAAGATACATGCATTTACACATTTTACTCACCTGTCTTTGCGTGGACTGGAGAACTCATCATATGATATTGTGTCATCTGCAGCTGGGTCGGCTTTGAGCAGATGAACTTCTGTGGTGAGATGTACATCCTGGAGAAGGGAGAGTATCCTCGTTGGGACTCCTGGAGCAACTGCCAGAGGAACGACTACCTGCTGTCCTTCAGGCCCGTCAGAATGGTAAAACAGCCACACGTGATTTCATGCTTTCATGTTTTCCCTTTTTGCTTTAGACTCCTCCATAAACTAGTGTCTTCCTGTCTTCCAGGACCCTGAGAAGCACAAGATCTGCCTGTACGAGGTCGGAGAGTTCAAGGGCCGCAAGATGGAGATCATGGACGACGACGTCCCCAGCATGTTCTCTTACGGTTTCACCGACAGAGTGGGCAGCATCATGGTCAGCTGTGGAACGTGAGTATCGGTTGCAGCTCAAACATCAGGCTCACTCAAAAACATGCCTCCAAATGACATAAAGTCAACTGAATACTGACATTTCCTCCTTTTTTTTCCTCCAGCTGGGTGGGATACCAGTTCCCTGGATACCGTGGCAGCCAGTACCTGCTGGAGAAGGGTGACTACAGGCACTTCAACGAGTACGGTGCCCGCCATCCTCAGTTCCAGTCTGTGAGGCGTATCCGTGACATGCAGTGGCACCAGCAGGGCTGCTACACCATGTCCAGCAAGTGAGGCTCAGGGAAGGAGAGAAAGAGAAAGAGTGGAAGTGAGGGAGAGGGGCGGAGGAAGAGGGAAAGGGGGAGAGACACCTGAGGCCTCGGTACCTTTAAACAGTCTATGATCTAATTTAGTGAGGGGAAGGGTGAGGATTTAGATCTGCCCCCGATTGGAGACAACACCTCAGTGGAAGGACGACCCTCTATTCCTCCCAGTCTCTACTTTTCTCTTTCTCCCCTATGGGCTGAGTTTTGCTTCCCCCCTTTTCTCCCTTTTTTTAGTCCCTCACCTTATTCCCCTCCACAGTCCTCTGAAACACCACAGAGGGAACACAACACCTCTGATTCTCGGCTCAGGGTATTGATGCACCATGGGAAACTGAGTCCCTAGAGCCCCCTGCCCCCTGACTTCTTGCCCCTGTGCTTTGCACATCCTCTCTGTTGTACAGACTCCTGGCCAAGTTTTCAATAAAAAGAAAAATCTTGATTTCAAAGATGCTGTTGTTGTTGTTGCTTATTACTGCTAAATAATATAATACAAATGTTGATTATTCCATTTTGATAATCACCATCATCATTTTAATTAATCAATAACTTTTCAGGTACACTGTTAAAAGTGTCTGAAGATTGTACGGTGAACACTTTAACAGAATTGAATTGAAAAACTGCCAAACCATGACAGTAAAAGACTGTAAAATATGCCATGAAATATGACATTATTTTATTGTGTACTGTACAACACATGACATGTTTCCGGTAAAATTCTGGCAACCACAGCTGCCAGTTTTTTAATGTAAAAACATTTTTTTTATAGATTTTATGGCAAAACCTTGATAAATTACCTTAAAATGCTGAATAAATACAGAATAAAGTGGTATTTTATATTAATCATAAATCATAAATTAATCATTTATATTAATCATACACTAAAACACTTAATATCATATTTTTCAGTCTTTTACTGTCATGGTTTGGCAGTTTTTCAATGCACAATCTACAGACATTTTAAATTATGGAATAAAACACCAACATTAATGTGAAATCAACAGTACTAACATCCTTTCACCGTAATATTAGAAAAGGTTAAACTGTATTTATTACAGTAAAATTCTGTCAACCACAGCTGCCAGTTTTAATTGTGTGGCTATCAAGTCTCCAGTTCAAACAATGCTTTATAAAAACAATGTAACGTGTACTAGAAAAGAACAACCTTATCTCTATTTTGAATTAAAAACGAGACACTCTATAGGCAAACAACATATTGAAGTAAAATAGAGCCAAAAACCTCTTATTAATGAATTCATTAATTAACTGAATGAAAATGAGACATTTCATGCTATTCATAGATTAACTTTATTTTAGGAATATTGTATTAAAATATAAGAAATAAAACATGTTATGCATGTATAATGTATAGAATAAAAAATATATTAAAATATGAATCATTTAAATATAATTTTTTTTAACACAATTAATTCAATTTACAGTAAATATGTTTGAGACGTTTTCTGTGGATGAACTTTCTGTTTATTTGCTCAGCTCGACGCTCAAAGTCTATTCTGCTTCGATGTTGCTCGAGAGTGAACTGTTTAAACCAGGTGTCAGTATGATGTTTATGCATGTCGTCCAACTTCTTTACAGCAGTTGATCCTCTTGATGCTTTCCTACACACACTGTTTACCTCAGACCAGGCCGCACGTGTTCTTGTTGAATCTTCATACAGCCATGAGTCAGACATGATTCAACAAACCGTTTGACTGTCAGTGTACTGTAAGCTGTTTAAATGTTACAAACTCCATATTTATCCTCCATGGTGTCGAATAATTTGACATCACGTTTTTGCACGTTTTTTAATTTTAAAAAAAGTTTCACAGTTTTACAAACAAGATTTGACTCAAAGGACAAACACTGATTATATAAAAATAGGGTTGTCTATGAAGCTATTGATATGTATTATAGTTGAAACACTGTGCTGCACCTCAAATGTAAATACTTGTGTCAGTTGTAGGCTGGATGCTATTTGTCTGTTTTTTTTGTTTTTTTTTACTTTTTTAATTATTTAATACAAAAATACACTTTTAGATTAGTGCTCTTAAGAGCAGAAGAATAATGTTCACTACAATGTAGTGTGTTATCTAATCCAGTTGCATAATGTCTGTCTGTCTGTATCCATCTGACGTAGTCAGCTGGTCAGCGGGACATCATTCGCACAAACTCTGAAAAGACAAAAGAAAGGAGTGAGATGGAAGAAGATGGGAATAAATGTGATCTCCCAAGACATCCCATAAAAACACAGAGTATTTCTCTCACCCTCAAAGTCCACCAGACCGTCTCCATTGAGGTCGACATCTCGAAGGATCTCGTTGATCTCTTTGTTGGTCAGTTGTTCTCCCATCAGCTTCTTCATGGCCTCACGTAACTCATTTAAACTGATCTGACCATCACCATTAGAGTCAAACTGGACAGAGAGAGAGCGAGAGAGTGAGAGAGGAAGATCATAGCTAGAATACACTGTCAAGAAGTAAACTGGCCGAAGCTGAGATAATATCAGACCCATTCCCACACATAACTGGTTTATCAACCAGCAACAACATGGGGAAACTCCAGTACAAACAAAGAGGAGCAGTACATTTCTTGAAATAACATTATGAAGAACAAAAACAGCATTTCTCTCATTCAACTCTGTAAATTAAGAAGAAATTAAGAAGGCTGTACATGTTGTACTTTTTATGTTGTTGTTTTTTCCGGACTAAATCTCACTAAACCCGAATCTTCACAGCATCACCTCTTTTCTTTAAACATGCAAGAAACACGATTAATATCTGAATAGCATTCATTATCTAGCACCCACGGTCCCAGTAGACCTTCAGATAATTTGACTTGTAGCAGGAAAAAACACACGTGTGATTCACAACATGATGGCACAGTTCAATTAATCAAGAGCGTAATCATAATGCAGCCACCATTACGGTTATTTATTACTGTGATTTTCCTGTCATGATGTTGTAACCTGAAGATTGAAGATTTGAATCCTTTTTCATGAAAAGCACCAGTGTTTATAATGCACATCCAAAGATTTACCCTTTGAGCACATCAGTGTTCTTTCTGAACTCTTGAGTCAGATTCATAGACCCTTTCCACAGCAGACGTTTTGCCCTGTCAGGAACTACAGCAGCAGTTAATTATGTTATCAGTTCCACTAGATTAGTTAAAAAGTCTGCAGTGTAAAAGCTTTGAATGCCAATGAGTACATCCAGACCTCTTTGAATGCATCTCGTAGTTCTTTGACTCCGATCATGTCTGCTGTCTCTTCCAACATCTTGGGTCCCATCAGCTCCACAAAGTCCTCAAAGTCTATTTTACCTCCACCTGTGACACACAAGATGAAGTCATGTGAGTACCTGCTCTCTAATCTAATCACTATGTCTCATAATCACACATGCCTCTAAAATACAAATTATTGAATTATTATTAATAATCATCTGTATTAACAGTCAACACAGATACATTTCTGCTGTTAAAATTTTGTTGCTCTGTTTTGTTGTTTTTGTGATTTGTGTCTCTTTTGTTATTTATTTATTATTTATCCTAGTCCTAATCCCTGTTCCTGTTTTTATTTTTATTTTATTCTTACAAGCTTCCATTTTATTCAGTTCCCGTTTCACTGTCCATTTCTCTCAGATGTTCCAGGTTGTTGTTCTGCTCACCGATCTGCTGGCTCAGTTCGATGATCTCCATCTCTGTTGGCATGTATCCCATGGTCCTCATACACTCCCCCAGGTCTTGACACTTGATGTAGCCCTTTTTGTTCCTGTCGAACTCCACAAACGCCTCACGGAGCTCTGAGAGAAACACGCAGGAAAACGTGTTAATATTTAAGCTGGCCGTCGTGATAATATGCTGCAAAGACACTTGAAAATCATCTCACCTTCAATCTCCTCTGGTCTCAGCTCTCTGTCCTGTGGAAGGGAGAAGAGACAGAGATGAGCTTTTCACATCATTCACTGTTAAAGCTCACACACACAAATCACAAGTACTGAAAATATTTAGAGAGCTTGTTTGGTCTATAAATAGTCGTATTTACAGCAACAACCAGACAACCACTGAACAGGGAAGGAATGACACTCAAACACAAACATCGAGTAATCAGGAAAAATGAGAGGAATGATTGATGGACTTTGGCATCATGTGGAGATGGTATGAAATATTTAAACTGTTTATTTCCATTGCTGAGAACCGAGCTGAGCCCATGTATGTATGATTGTCAGGATTCAACATAATTTGCAAATGTAAGTGTAGTTGTTCAGTAAGCTGTATTAGCTGGACTAACCCAGTGCATCTCGAAAATGAAAAATTGTGTCTACACCGTATTATGATGCATATGACAAGTCATGTACCATATATTACAATGGGCTACCAGAGTATTTATGGATTGCCAGGCAACACACATCTGGAGATTATGAGATTTGGGAGGTTTAGTTGGTACAGAGGCCCTTGGATACATGTCCGCTGTTCCGACACTCATAAATACACATATATGTCTTTCACAAAGCACTCAAGCTCGCACGCAAGTCCGTCCATAGAAAAGCACTCACTCACACAATGGAAGTTGTGGTTCGGTATCGATGAAGAGCTTTACAGAGAAAATGACAAATCCTCTGAGATCCTTTGGTTGCCCTCATCCTCCATTTTCACACAAATGCCTCAGATCAAATTAAAATGAGTAGACATTTTCTAAATGGATATAAAGGGACAAAATAACTGGGATTCTTTGATGTAAGTTTCATATTAATACAGAAAAGTGGTGTGATTTGCAAGATTGGAAAAATCCCATCATGCTAAATGTTATTGCACTGCTCCTTTAATTCAAGATTTTCTATTACAGTTGTCCATATGTATAATCTGTGATGTATAATCTATGTCAAAACCCACAGATACAGATTTTTGTGCAGCTGTTTTGGAAAAAGGGGATTAACCTGCAATGAACCCATCGGGGACTGCTTTATCTTTTGGAGCCTTCAGGAGCCTTTTCTGGCACCCAAGGTCAGCCATCTGGTTGGAAATCCAGCCTTGTCCGCCGTATCACCCTGTGTGCCTTACATATTTTAGAGTAAGCTCCACAAAACCAGTCAATAGTTTCCATGGAACTGAGTGATCGACCCCCCCGTCTGACCCGCATCTGTGATGGAATGATGCAGCTGGTGGTGGTGGAGAGCAGGAAGGTCAGCCACGATGTGGGGATGAAAATGAATCGACATGAGTGGAAAAAGTTGCACCAGGGTTGCGTGAGGGCACAGTGTGCACGCTCTGCGTTCAGTTACATACGCGTGTCTGTGGAAAACCCTGTTTAAGGAAGATGCACGCCGGGCCCACAATGTTGTGCAGCATGTTGCAGTTCTTCACCAGCGCACCAAAGGGATCGTTGAACGGCTTATCCTCCACGTCCTGATCCTCCTCTCCCTTCAGCTGCAGACCCTGCATGCCCACTGCCCTCACCTTCCCATCCACTACCTCCTTGAGAGGCAGACCAGGCTGTTATTCCACCACTACACTGTCTGCATTATGGATTTCTTCACACATAAAGCAAAAGCTTTCAAGGAACAGGTTTTCTAGTCATGCAGATATTAGACAGGATGTGGCTGTCAGCCTGCATTACATAAGCTTCTTATTAATTCAAGGCAATCCACTCCTTACTGAGGAAAAACATCTTGACCTCATGACTCTCCTTTCATGTCCCTGCTGCTGCAGCCTCTGCTGATAATTCTGCTAACTGATCTAATGACTGACATCACTGCTTAAACAGTGTCGCACTTTTTCCAACTGCCATCAGCCACCAACAATATATGATGAATGATGTGATTTAAAACAACCAGTGCTGCAGTTTTAACAAATACAAAATGAATATAAAAAACAGTTTTCAAAAGATTAAATAGTTAAGACAAGTTGCAAAGAAAAGGTTAGCAAAGAGTCAACTTAACTATCATTATTTTACCCAAATGGCAAGAATGAATGTCCACCAGCATTCACAAGTGTCTATTAGCAAGGCAAGCAGCTGACACAGGCTGACAAAAATGATGCAAAGTGCTCTTACCTTCTTCATTTTGTCTTTCATAGACGGTTTGGTGCAGTTGCCCATTGCCCAGCCTCCCCTGGTCAACAAGCAATCTCACCCAGCTGCCCAAATCGTTCTTCCCCCTCTCTCTCTCTCTGAGCTTATTTATGTTTTATCTCTTACTCCCCTTTTTTCTCTCTTTGAACTTCTCAGAGGTTCAGCTCAGGCTCGAGCTCTGACTTGTCCGAGCGTCCCATGCTGTCTATGAGTCGTCACATCTGATACCACAGGGATGAAAAAAATCATCTCTAATCCATGCATGATGATTCCTGAATGACTCCACCCATCTCTATACGACAGAAAAAGGTCAAGAGAATTTGGCAAACAAAGCAGCACAAAATCCAAACTATCCCAAACAAACGCAACTCTCTGCTAATAGCAGCAGCATGTGTCTTTCTCTTCACACCGATCAGCGCTTTTAATCCGCCCCTCTCTCGCTCACTTTCCCCCTCTCAGCTGCTCTCTCTCCTCCCTCTCCCTCGCACTCCAGCATTCAAATGACTTCATCTACATCTACAGAAGAGTTTTAGAGGGAGAATTAAGAGGATGTAAATGGAGAGGGATTAAACCCTTCCATTTGAGATTAAAGGGGAAGATGGGGTGATGAAAGGGATACAGTGAAGAGATGGAAACCAAAATAGGGAGTAAAAAAAACAAGAAACCAAAATAGGGAGTACATGAGTACTGGTCTGTTTGTGGCAGCTGTGGGTCAGGACGTAGTGGGTCATCTATTAATCAGAGGGTCAACGCGGTCTGATCCTCCCGAAGTCCATTCGAAGTGTCCTCAGGTCAGATACTGAACCCCAAACTGCTGCAGATGGCTGTGAGTGTGTGTCAGTTTAGTGTCATAAAAGCCAAAAATTGGTTGATATAAAGTTCCTGCTGCAGCTTTGGTGAGAACAACTATAGTGCTATATTGACATCAGGATAGACATGTAAGATAACAATGAATAAAAACTAATGATTTCATGTTTATCTGATGCAATGGTACGTCAGTTTTTCATACAAAACAAAGATAAAACATTTTTCACAAGTGGAAACTAAACAAAAACAAACAAAACATGTGTAAAGCAAAAAGTAATTATTAAATGTGCACTTATATAAGTTACAAACCCTATAGAATAGTTGTAGTAGATGCTAAAGAACATAATTTAATATGATGACTTCAGACTTGTGTCCATGAAATCTGTGGTGGGAAAGCAGCAAAAATCAAGTTACAATACAAAGACTTCGAGAACAGAATATTATTATGATCATTTTGGAGCTCACTAGCCTACTGGATGTGAAATATAGTTCTGAAATCAACTGTCAGCTGTCAAACACATAGTTATCAACTGTTTCATAATTCCTTTAAAGGAGCAATGTGTAAGACATGGCCAGAAAAAAATCATAAAAACATCATCAACAGACCCTGAGGAGCTATGACACTTCTGTGTTGCAGAGATATTTATTTAAATTAACATGCTATTCAGCTGGCGTCAGCCCATACTTTTATTGTAATACCACATGATAGTGAGTCACTGAAGCATCCGGTCTGCTCCACAGACAGTATAAAACATGGAGGTAGTATCTGTGACATCGTTCACAGGTTTCTGAAGAGCCGTTGTGAAGCAAAATGGGCAAAGATGAGACTTGTCATTGGAGCTGAGGAGGGCTGAATGAAGCCTGGTTGTTCAAATAAGCCACCTGTGAAGGCACCCGTCAAGCAAATGCTCTTATGCTAAGCGTTAATATAATATGGAGATTAAGTTGTTCTGTAACCAGCCTCAAGAGGACATTAGAGGAATTGGCACTTCTGCATTGGCTTCACGTCACAGCAGATTAGGATGAAAAAGTAGAGAACCGGGTGGAGTTGAAGAACAGACCTGCTCCTCCACAACAGACAGTTGGGGCTGTCTGTGGGCACCCAGAGCTCCAAGACCAGACAAAAAAGGAGATTGCTTGGAAAAAAGGAGGAAGTTGGACTACTTGGTAAGTAGTTAAAATATGTGTCCGTAACTATCTAATTTTCTCTTCTTAGCCTCTTCTATCAATGTCCTCTTCTGTCTTTTTGCCTTTGTCATTATCTCCATAGAGGCTGCTGTGCCTGGCTACATTGCCTGCTTGCCCAGCTCCGGTTCTGGCACGACACTGCTCTTCCCTTCAGCATTCGCCCATGCCTCAGGCCTGAAAACCTCGTCTCCCCAGTGGTACAAACACAAAGAGTTCCAGGTGCTTTGAGTTCATAGTCCAGGCAGCCTGGGTAATAATCTGAGTAATAATATAATAATCTAATCTAATCTTTTTTGGAGCATGTGGTTGGTATTTTCACATTGCTCCTTAAGGTTTTGTTGATTCACCGCTGAGTTGTGATCTTCTGAGTGTCTTCCATAACCAATTAGGAACGTATCTGTCACTTGTGTCATCCGAGGGCACACTTGGCAGGATGTAACAGCTTTGAGGTGTTTGAGCTCTCCCTGAACATGACCTCTTTCACCCCAGGAGTAGTTTTGCCAAGCTGTCTTAAATTATTTAAAATCACAAGTTGAGGTTATGAGTGCAATGTGAAGTGGCCAGCGGAGCTTGTAAACCATCTGTCAACAAATCCCTTCAAATGCAGATCTGGCCTGCTGCTTGTACGGTGATTCCATATGGAGAGCACAGTTTATTTTTTATCATCCATAACAACATATTCATCCTTTTTTAGTTTTTGGTCTCTAACAACTCCTGAGGGAAATATCTGATTCAAAATGCTTCACTCTGTTCAGCAGCTAGTTGCTTACTAAGTCTGTCAGCTGTTTGGTGCCAAAAACAACACTATGAGAGCAAAGTACACTGGAAAAAGAGGCTCATTAATGATGACATAGATGAAGCATGTGGTTTAAACATCCTGAAGCTCTCTGAAGAGATGAAAACATCAGATCTGTTTCAGAGTGATAAGAAGACTGTAACCTTCCTCAAAGATAAATGCCAGATTTACATCATGTTTATGACTTTTTTTTCCCACCATTTGAGACTGCGCTTAACTTTGTCATCATGTTGCACCCACTTGTTTTGCAGTGGTATGATGGTGCCTGAGGTTATGAGGCTGACTGGAGTATTAGTGCCACCTACTGCTTATCTTAATGAAGTGACCACAAATATTCAGTGACAGTAGAGAATGGAAACAATATCACTGTTGTAAATATGGATAGTTGTACATGTGTATTTATTATGATCCGTTTTTAGATTTAATCTTGCAGCTCCTTGCACCGTCTCTCTCTCTCATTTCCTCTTCTTAGCTTCCTCCATCAACCTCTCCTTTCATCTCTTCGCCTCTGTCATTATGTCCATATAGGCTGCTTAGCCTGGTGACATTGCCCGCTTGCCCAGCTCTGGTTCTGGCATGACACTGGTCCCAGGCTTGAAAACCTCCTCCATCCGGTTGTCCAAAACACCTGTGGTAATACTAACACTCCCCCAGTGCTGTCAGCTCACAGTCTGGACAGTCCAGCTAACAAACTGAACTAACAGTAGCTAACAACAGCTACAGTTAGAAAAATGTGATTCAGTTTCACCAAAATCAGTGCAATAGTTGTGGTATGTGACTTAGTGCCATAAAGCGTTACATACTGACTATAAAGCCGTAAAGCCGGAGTGCTGCAGATTCAGGTGATAATCCTCTGTCAGATCATCACTTCTAGTGACCCCTTTCACATTATCCTATTATCACTCCCCCCACCCTCCCTACATTTCTTTAAAAAAAGAAATGTAGGGAATCTTCTAATTTAATGTTCTAATATTGCTTAAAAAGAAGCAAAAATGGTGTAAAAAAGATGCAAGTTGTCTCACTTTAAAGGACCAGTGTGTAGGATTTAGTGGCATAAAGTGGTGAATTTTCTGATTGCAACCCCTCTCATCTCACTCTCTTCCTGCTAGTGTGAAGGAAAAACACAAAAGGCCCTATAAAGATAACTAAAACACCATTCTTATTTTTAGGTAATTATCATTATCATATTATTATCATTATAATATATCACTGAAAACATGATTATCTGACATCTATCTGATATATTCTCTAAATAGAGCAGCCTACACACTGGACCTTTAATAGCAACAAAGCTAAAAGAAGAATGATAGAGATGTCAATCAAGCACAGTCTGCAGCAGTTCTGAAGAAGTCGAATCTGGAAATATTGACAGGGAGAATTATAAAATGGTGTAGCTTTATATAACCTGTGTGGTCTGAAGTGAGTTGCTCATAAACCTTTTTGGATTATAATGTCAATTTGGTGACACGTGCAATAATCATCAATCGCCACTAGAGGCCACTTTAGGACAGGTCTAATAGCTGAGTTTTATCTGACAGCTGTTGCAGTGAAGACTTCAGACTGTAATGATACAACTTCTATTTTTAGCTGAACTTCTGGGCAGATTGAGATGTTGCTGAATGACATGCAGCTTAAGAGCGACCCCTGAAAATGAAATCCTTACCCTGAAAAAGTTCTTAAGTAGAATCAGACTATTTGGGCTCTAATTGTGGGTGACCTATAGCCGCCATGCAGACAGACACGAGTGCTGTCGATGGGTATAATAAGACTTATCTTATCATGTAATCCTCATGTAGAAGATCAAAATGACATTTGCTCCAGGCACACTGCAATATATTTTACTGCTAGGGACACTGCCTGCAGGTTTTCTGTCATTAAAACAAGAGATTAGAGATTTTGATTTTGATTTGATGGAAGCATTTTTGGCTTCATTCCACAATGACCCTTCAAGAGGTTAAATGGACATAGTTACACACGTAAGAAAACAAAGGAAGCAGAAAACAAACAAGTTCAAAAGATCACATTGTGTTTATGCTCTGTCTGCATGCATGTACCTTCCAACTGCTCCTCTCTCCAAACTTGGAAGCCAGTTCACAGCAAAAGTGCGTGTAATAATCATTAATTATTTATCGCATGTGAAACAGAGATCCTGTCTTATGTAATGTGTGCCCTCACATCTGAATTTAAAATGTGACAACTGAAGTATAACGTGACACGTGAAACTTTCGAAAACCTACACACGTTTTTTTTTTTTTTTTTTTTTTACATCACATGTACGTTTTCACCTGAAGGTTTTGGTGTGTGTTCATTTGGGCAAATTTGTCATTATTTTAGCTGTGTTAGCATACGGCACAATCTTTTGTAACTGTCAAGTTTCTCTCTTGACAAATTTTGGAATTCAAATTTGATTTTTTTTTTTCCCTAATAGATCGATAAAACACTGTGAAAAACTTTTGCTACCCTCTTAAGTCATTAAGGACAAAAATGTCCACTACCAGAACACTGCAATAAAAACTTTACAAATTAATATTTTTTCCAAATCTGCGTAAACGACCTCAGATCTGCTCAAAACAACCAAATGTGGGAATTTTAACCCTTTAAATGCCAGTTTGATTACTTGACGTCACTGTTGTTATTTATGGAAAAAAAGGGAAAATAACTCATTGCTTGTGATTGTATGTGAAAGCATCTTTGCGGAATAATTAACTCATTTAGTACATGTTCTGCTGCTTCTTCATAATTAGTAATTACCGCTTGCGTGAATTATATACCTCATTCTAATCTTAATCTTAAACCTCGAAGACCAACATCAACTTCTGAACTAGTCCAACTACAAACAGAACTACTACATCAATCATCAGTCCAGCTGGTTATATACTGTACATTACATAATATACCACCCATTAACAACCCACAACATTTCAATTAGCCGGAATCCAATTAGTGGAATTAACTGTACACATCACAGGACATCACTTTGTCACTCAAATTAACTCCTTCAGTGACTTCCTTCATGATTCGCCTCGATGTTTGTTTGTTCAACAGAACTGACACCAGCGTCTGCATGAATAACCCAAGACAACCAATACCATCGAGCCTGATTAATTACCAGGCTGATTCTCTGCTCTGTTACTGATGTTTCAATTAATTACGCAGATTAGATGCTGTGGTCTGTGTGTGTCTGTGTGTGTGTGTGTGTGTGTGTGCGCGCACACCCAAGCTTATTTATGTTACTGGGTTTCTGTTTTGATTACTTTTCAATTGCTTGTCTCCACGTATCAGCATTGAATGACGATGTCACACAGGCAGTTATTTTTAGCACCGTGCATTGTGGGTATGTTTGTGTGTGAGCTGTGCAGTAATGTGACTCTGTTGTTTGCTATGCGTGCGCGCGCGCGTGTGTGCGTGTGCGCGCGTGTCCGCGAGCAGGTAAACCAGGAGACATATCATGTATTGATCTGGTGTCAGATGTAGATCAGCTGGTGTCCAGTAACGAGAGCTGTCGTTCAGAAAGACTAGAAGAGACAGCACAGATGCAGTATGGACGAATGGAAGGAGGCAGACAGAGAAGAAGTATTCAAAACATTTACTGTACTAAAAGTAGAAGTACAGTGATGTAAAAAAATGCATTACAGGTTATTGTCTTGTATTTAGTCAGGTAAAAGTACAGACATTATCATCATCCCTTTGTTATATTATCATATGTTAGACTAATTTTGGTCATGTTTGAGTGGATTTGAACTGGGTGCTTTAATCAATAAAAATATATCCTATTTTATTTGTTTGTTACATGTTTTGTATTGATAATATTAACCTTGAAAGTAAAAAAGTAGCTGTCAAATAAATGTAGTGGAGTTAAAAGTAAACTTCCCACTGAAGTACAGGAGAGTAAAAGCATGACGTGGCATCAAAGACAAATACTCACAGAACTGTGCTTCAGGATGGTACTTGAGTTACTTTCCATCACTGCAGATATGAGAGATCTCTAAACCGTGGGTTGTCTGGTTTTGTCATATTTTTACTAGTAATAATAGGTAACATGCTCTCACACACACTTCCAACAATCAATTCTCATTTACATCTGCTTTAACTTAAAGAGTCGTTAGTGAGTGCACAGGAGGTCACGCAGGTAATCCATCTTATACGGAGGATAAAGTTTGCAATAATAAATGAATGATGAATTCATGTATAATGGAGATTAAATGGTGTCGTTCTGTGAAGAAATTCCTCTGGAAATCATCAACTTCTTATTTTTGATAACTACAGCAAATCCTAACTACAAGTTTGTTTGAAATTTCTGTATGTACAGATTACATTATTCTCTAAAAAAAGAACTCACCACAGCATACGGAGACTGTCATATACATAAACATATATTAATATAATATTAGCTGCATTAATTTATTTATATACTATTAGTAGTATTAGTAGTATCATAAATGCAGTATAAAAGTATAAACTAAAACTAATTATCTTATTTTTATCCATCAAAAAATAAACATATTGAAATATGCAAAACACTGTAAACAGCTACAAAGAAAACAAAAACGTGTCTGCCAAAAAATGTACCCAGCAAGAGTCAAACACCCCGTACAGTCATATTTAAAACACAGTCTCTCCCTCTAGAGGCTACATCAGAATGAGCCCTTACATTATTTTTGGTTATGATCTGTGTAACTGAGCTTGTTTTATAAAAAAAAAAAAATCACTCTAAGAAGATGATGAGTTTGAGCAAGCCTCTTCAGGCGCCGTCTGTTTGATTTCGGTTCATATGTGGGGGGCGAGGGACACTGGGAATACCACATGCTCACTCTCTGTGACTCGCCTCAAGTTTCCTCCTAAAAATCAGCTGTTGAAGAGAAGTTCAGGGATCCTCTCTCCCACTCACTCAGCCGTTCTCTCTTATTTTGGATTACTTGCATCACTGCTGACATCACATGTTTTTTAATTTATGTTGATGTGTTTCTAACCTCAGCCACACTCACCATCAGCCCCCTTCAGAGTTTGGTGACGTGATCAGGTGGGCTCTTTGTTCAAATCCAGAGTGACTCACGAGTCATGCTGAGGTCCACAGCAGGAGATTTTTTAAATTTAGTGTAATCTATTTGATTTTATTTTTATATACACATACACACACACACGCATAAAGCCACCACTTGACAGATGCTGTAGTGGTGTTGCCTACCGTGCCGTGTCCTGTGTCACTGCTTACCATGTGAGTGATGTGATACTGATCTGCAGAGATAGGGTGTTCATCAGATCTCTATGGCCGTATCTGTTACGGATTATAATGTTTCCCAAAGTAACAGAGTTTAAATCCTCTCAAACACACGCTATCTCCATCCTCAGCTTTAGTCCCCGTGCTTTGCCACTCATGTGAGGGATTGGGGGTTAAACGTGAAGGCAAAATGGTTATCACTCGTGTTGTTGCCGTGAACGCAGCCTTATGCCCTTTTTGCCATGTGGGGGCAAAGAGGTCAGAAACACAGACAGGCTTTAAATTTGAAGGTTTAGGTTTCAATCAAGCCATGGGCGAGACATTCAATCAGCCAGAGAACTTGATGCAGCAGCACACGAAACACACACACACACACACAGGTGTCCAATACTCATGCACATTTCAAAGACAGACAGAGACACTCGTGAGTCTAACACGCTGCAGATGGCTCCTACCTGTCCAAACATAGAGTCCACTATGGGCAACAGGTCCGCAGAATCCACCTCCTCTTTCTCCCCCTCGCCCTCCTCTTTCTCCCCGTCTCTCTTCTGTGGTCCCTCCATCATCTCTTCCAGCGTCTCCTCCAACTCCTGTTTCTCCACAGCGGATGCTGCTGATGCCATACCGGATTTCTGACGTCGAGAAGTCTGAGGTGTGCCGGTCTGAGCCTCACTCGCACCTCCGCCGTTCCCGTTTGTTCGTTTCTTCTGCTTCTCCAGCTTCCTTTTGATAGCGGCCTGCACCTGATGGGTGGTTGGATAGAGGGGCTGAGAAGATGAGTTCAGACTTGAGATGAAGCGGTTTTTAAAAGCATACAGTACACACCACAAATAACATCACAACCAATACCTGAACTGTGACCTATTTAGTAGTAAGCATAGATGCAAGTTATGGTGACCAGTACTTCAAATGTCTCAAAATCAACACGTCTTTTTCTACTTGGCATCTTTTCATTGTGAAGACTGCGATATAATTAAATATTATGACTTTATTTACCCCTGAAAATGCAAAAACAAACAAACAAACAGACAGAAAAAACCCAGCAAATTGTTTTAAGCTTTGCATAATTCAAGTTTTAGGCATTTATTTTTCTATTTTTCTATTTTTAAATGTTGTTCTAGACATAATTTCATTGGCAATGTCAATTACACTTAAACAATACCAGTCCAGGACCACCATTAAGTGATTTTATATTGAATTAAATTATATTGAATTAATATGAATGCGTCTTTGTGTACATACAGTTGCATATGCACACAGAAAACAACATCAGTTTCTCAGACAAATTTGCACAAATTCACACAAAATTACTATATAAATACAGTTTATAGATGGACATAATATATGTACATGCTATATACATACATATATAAAGACACATATGCACTCACTTGTTTTGCGCTCCTCTCGGGTGGTGCGCTCATTCCTCCACCGCCTCCTGCTGCGTTCGTCTCTCGAATGATCATGAACATCTCGGCGTCACAGGCTCCAACTCTCTCTCTCTCTCTCCCTCACTCGCCCTCCCCCTCCCTTACCCTCTCTCTTGCCTCTTTACTGCTCTCCTCGCTTCAGCTCTAGCTCTTGATTTTTCTCTTATTGCTCTATTTTATGTACTAAAACTAAGGCAAAGTAAGACATAAATATAGATAGATATGTATACATATACTATGTATACATATAGAGGATGTCAGTTTCCCTCAGAAATTGCTTAGAAATTCAGCTGACACAGTAGATGTCTCCAGGAAAAGAAAGAGATGAAATGAGAAAGGTTTACCGATGAAATGATAACTCAAATGTTCCTCTACTTCCTCCTGTTTGTGCTAGTATTCCCTCCAGTTGCTTTCCTCAGTGTTGACCCGTGCTTCTGTCCATATCTCTCTCTTGGTGTGTGCAGGTGAGGAGGTTTTTATCATCAGCTGTTGTCTTGGCTCCAGGATTGAGTTCCTGCACCTCTGCCCCCCCTCGCTATCTCTTGGTCCTTTAAGTGACACTCTATACCTCCTGAACCTTAACTCTCTCACGTTATCTACCTGTAACACAGCGACCTATCTCTCTCCTTCTCTTCCTCCCCTTCTTCCACCTTTTCCCCTTCATCACAGGTAAACACGCCTCCTTGTTGCCTGGACACTTTGTCACAGAGAGCCTTCCAGTAACTGCTGTATCTTCTCATAAAATGTGCTCCTGCACCTCTGGCATCTTTCAGTCACCTTTTTCCTTATCGTCTTTATTTTTCCTCCCCTCATCCTTTGCTCTTTCTTGTCACCATCATTTCCCCCTGACACTAATCCTCATTGCTCTCCACGCTTCTCCTTCTGTCAATCTATCTGCCCTCAATCCCCTGTCCTACCCTCTATCATATTTGGTGCCTTTGTTGTAACACAAATTGGATTCTTTTGGAGGTGCCCAGGTCAGCTATTCATTAAGTGACAGAGACTGAAAGAGAGGGAGGGATACGACAAACTAAGCAGCTCTGTGATGATTGAAAGACTTTTGTTTAGCTTGAACACATCACCTCAGTGTTGCTCTGCATGCATAATCTCATCCACCAAGCATGGGTGAGCACACACACACACATATACACAGGTGAACATGTCACCACTGACCTCTATTTTTAGACATACATGTTCATTCAAGTGCGTAAACATATTATTGTGCTTTTGAGCTCTCTAAAACAGCCGTATAGCTTCGTGGCTTTTATCTAAAGCAACTAATTCCACTAAAAGCAGCAGCTTTCTATAAATACAGCATCCCATCAATTTGTTTTTCGTACTCTCTCCCTCCTTCCAGTCAAAAAAAGGCAGGTGTTTGGCAGCTTTGAGCAGATAAAGCGTCATTGCATGTATTTTGGCCTTAACTGCCTCCCCCTGAAATCTCTCTCCATCTCTGGCTCTCCTGCTTTCTCTCTCTCTCTCTCTCTCTCTCTCTCTCTCTCCTGTTAACCCGCATTAAACATTTCTCTGTCAAACTGAAACAGACCCTGATAGCATATATTCTCCAGACTTAGGGGGATAATGTATAGCTTGACTTCTCTCCAGTTCCTAATGAGGTTTCCATTAATCACTTCAACCCCTGTCATTCAGTTGCTCAGCCTCCGTGTCCCTCAGCCCCTCTCGCTGTACCTCTCCTCATCGATTATTGATGGGAGGGGAGAGGCAAATTCTTCAACGGAGGCAGAAAAGAGATCCATTACAGAAAAGCTGAGTTACACGCACTTGAGGGTTAAAAATAGGGAGTTGTATTTTGGGAACAGATTAGTCATGTGAGAGAGGAAAGATGAAGGACGAATGAACAAGATGAAAGGAAATGAGGGATGGAAGAAACTGCAGATTTTCTATGACCTTCTATGATCTTTTAATGGAGAAACTGTAAAAAGACAAAACAAAACAAAAAAAACTTTGATCTCAGACCAGTCAAAGACAGGGATGAATGACAGACGGAGAGGCGCCACAGCAGTAATGTAGAAGTGAAGGCTTGTGTTACTGCATGTTGATCAGCCTGCAATAATATCTAATTACAGATCAGGACAGTCAGAGGAGAGAGGGGCCAGACTGGATATAACCCTTACAGGTATAGTAGTCTATGGTTAATGTATAGGCAGATGACGCACACAGATTGAGCTGGCATGGATAACAGATACGTTTTATTTGGGTCAGACTAATTCTCATTATTTATTAGCTCGTAATCGTAGTCACAGATGACCAAGTTGCTCTATTGGCACGAGACATCTCATTTACCTTGCTTAACTGGACATTGAAAAACACTTGTGTATCCGTTACCGGTAAACACAAAACTCGAGAACAGCGCACAGTGCGGTGTGTTGTGTTTCATTACAATGTAAACTGTGCGCCTCCTTGACAACATTATCAACAAACAATTAACATAATAAGCACCACAAAGGTGTATTTGTTGAAAGGCCATTTAATTAGATCACACAAGATTGTATTGTTTGCACGTCCTGTAACTGAGACCTCATGAGCACTACAACAGTTCACTCAGGTGTCTCAATCCATCTTTGATTGACAAGTGTAGGACGATCAGCCCTCCTAATACAACCCAACCCCTTCTCGTTCCCAACTCGTCAAATACCGACGACTTCTGCGTCACTGTGAAACGCTCTGGGTTCTCGATTGACTCCAATGTAAACTCGGTAAGAGAGGCTCCAGCCGTCCATTCACTCCAATAATAACCCGATTATTACCCGATTATATGACACTGTGAGCTTCAATCTGATTGGAGAACCGAGGACTCTCTGCAGTATTTTTCTCACTATTTTAAGGATTTCTTTTAATGACATCATCAACATTTCTCAACACAGTTTCACTGATAATTCAGCAATAAGTTAGGTTCGTGTTGTGGCTCTCAGTAGGATTTTTTTCTCCTTAGATTCTGAGAAGTAAAGTAAAGTTTTAGATACAGAAAGACCTACACTACCCATAATCCTCAACCACCGTTTCTATGGACAATCCCTCATTGAAATCACACAATGTTTTCCAAACTGATTCAGGATCTAAAAGTGAACAGATGTAACGTAGATAATGCTTTGTTAGGTGTATTATTCTTTTTTCATGATGTAAAACACATTTTTAGATTGATTCACCGCTCGTGTCAGTTTTGGACGCTCTGAGCTCTGGCCAATACAACCAATCACTCAGGAGGAGGAGAGAGAGCACTTCTGATGAGGAAGAGTGGGACTGAGCTACAATTAATAAAATAATTGATAAAATCAAAAGTTCTCTCTTTAATTGATTTTTACAATGACTTTTTAGGTAAAGCTCATTATCAAGGGTTATTTAAGAGCAGAGGGGGAGGATGAATTCTGGTCAAGACTTTGGATTACATTTACAATCTTTGGATGTCAGTCTAGAATTGATTGCTTTAATTAATCGACTGACTTACCTTTGGGTTGTAATTTTCATGAGTTATTCAGCTCATATATGATGTGAATTTGAAATGTTTTCCTCATATACTGTATGAAAGGAAAAATGAAATTCCCTGTGTGCAGTTGTTTAACCATTCTTCCCAATCTCATTTAATGAGTACTATACATATATAGTACTGTACAGAGTACATGTGCAGTAACATCATTTTATTTATGAAATGATTTCTGAGGTACTCAAAGACACTACATAAGTTAAAAGGATCATAATACACATCAAAAGCACAAGGCAGCACGCTCACAAGGTGAGTTTTGTTCAGTGTTTTGAAGACAGTGCTGTCAGTGCTGATGTGCTTGAAGAAACAGTTACTCAGCGAGGAGGCAGCTATGGAGAAATATGTCACCTGTGTGAATTGAGGAAGACTGTTTTAGGAACAATTTCATCACAAATATCCTCAGCCACATATTCCTGGAAATATAAAATCACATGAGCAGCCTTGTATTTTACAATCACCAGTGATAACAAGTGAGTGAGATTCAAAAATGTGGTTTTCATGGAAGTCAATGAGGCATTTTTGGCCACAAAGGTGTCCAGAGGGAGTAATTGACACTACATAAAAAATACTAATGCAATCAAATCAATTTTGTTGCTAATCTTTGACATATTCAAGACTCTAATCACCACCAAACCCCCACCCCCCTACTATTTATTATATGAAAAATAATATATATATATTTTTTGTAAAAAATAATGAATCATTCAAATAGTTAAACTGGCATTTAAAGGGTTAAAATCCCAAAAATGATTGAATGTTTGGTAGTTTTGAGCAAGTCTGGAGTTGTTTAGGAGATTTATAGAAAAACAAGTAGAACAAATATTGATGTAAGAGGATTTTATAGTGTTTTTTTGGACGTGTACATCTTTGCTACGAAGGTGGCAAAAAGGTGCAAAATGTACCAATAGAGTATAAAAGACATGTGAGTGTAAAAGACACTGGATTTCAAACATTTTACTACAAAGAAAAGTTACAACAAAAATTCATGCCACAAGTTGTAACAAAACAAAAAATTGAGAAAAATGGACAAAAATACCAGAGGGAGGCACAAGGGTTAACATGTTTGATACACTGCACACATAAAGTCTGCTGCATGCATGACAATTCTTTCATCTTTTCCTATTAGAGGTTTTTTGGGACAGTTTTGCTTTTCTGAATTGAGGGCCTATGAATCAAGGGTGCTGTATTTTGTACTGATTGTAACATCATCCGAGGCAAAAAAAAATTGTGACATTAGGCTTAATAAAAAATGACCTGACAGAGAATATAGTTCTGCATCATATTTTAGAGATTATTTTTGAGATTCTGAAGCTTAATTTAACAGTAACAGTTAAAGTGTGACAGGAAAATAGGGACAGTGAGGGGGGATGACATGCAGCAAAGGGCCACAGGTTGGAATCAAACCCTTGGACGCTATGGCAAGTACCGAGCCTCTGTACATATGATACAAAGTCTACCATTTGAGCTACCAGGGTGTCTCTGCATCACTTTATAAGATGAACTCTTTCCTAAAAACTTGTGAGTGGGCTGCATTTGCAATTGGAGGTTGGTTTTCCATGTGGTTCATAAAAGCTCTAAGTTGTGTTTTAATCACCACTGAGGTGCGTAGTGATGCTGTATTCAAAGTTAGTTTTGTCTGCCCTCTTGTGGAATCAAATGTAACAACAACCTCGGTAGGAAATTTAATCATCTTATTAAGAGCTCATGCCAAATGTCGAGACAGTGTTTCCTGTGGTCATACTGAAACACTCTAAAACACTGAAAGTATTTTAAATTACATTTTTATGGAGTTGTGTTTGTATTGTAAAGTAAAGGACAGAGAAGTGATTCATTGTATTAGATCTACTATACATCATTGTTTTAGTGCAGTACATGTGATTAGAATTAGAAAACAGGGTTGGATAATACAGTATATTGTTAGTTATAATTTCAAAACACACATCAGTTAATAAAATTTGAAAACTTGTCTGCAGAGACGACCAGTTATAAAATAAAAGTTAAATAAAATAATCAGTGTTACTCACAAAAACTTTCATTTGAAGCCAATTTTTAGTATTCTACCTCCTGCGTTGTTCACAGCCACGTTTACAAGCTATCGGTCTACATTTTCTCTATTTTTGTTTTTCGCTCATTTCACAGGCACACTAATTTCTCCTTCATACTAGAAAGGAGAGGGTGGGCTGAGGGGGTTGCAATCAGCATCTACACTGCCAGATGCCATTAAATCCTGCAGACTGGTCCTATAAATAGTCTGAAATCATCGCAGGAGGAGAGAAAGAAAACAGTGGCTCCCTCTAAGGAAAAACAGTTAAAATGGCGCTGCTAAAGGTCTATGGTCTACTCCACAGGGAACCTTCAAGTCTTTGGTCTCCAGGAAACCAAGAACTAAGGCTATTCTATGTTTTCTTATTCAACAAGTTAGTACGTTGATCTATCTCTAAATACTTATTTGGCTTTCATCTCCAAGCCCATTCACTTCATCTTCAGATATAAATCTTGGCTCTAAAACAGTCACAAAATATAACATAAAAAAGTGGAAAAAAAAAAAAAAAAAAAAAAATTAACAGCAGGCATTGTATTTTTTTTTTTTTTAGCAAACATTACTAAAACAGGAGCAAATCATGCATTTATTTGACCGTTTTTAAGCTGTGGATTGATACACATTTGGCACACTAGTGAAGGTTTATGACAGCAGTACAGATGTGGGATAGGGATCATTTAATCCAATGCAACAATGTGGCTCATTGATGTGTTTTTAATTATCTTTTTTTTTTTTTGCAATACAATGGTATTAAATGGCACAGAGGAAAAAGATTTATTTGGCTTAAAACACACAGTTGTTAGTTCATTGTTGGTTTTGGTGTTTTCATGGAGCAATGTTGACAATAAGAAAAATGTAGAATATCAACAGCCATGTCCTTTAAAGTGTCATTTGTTTTAGTTTAGTAGTTTTATCTTACTTCGGGTCTTTGCAGACTCTGAAGAATCTTCACTACATAATTAATGCAGTCAAATCTTGAGGCAGATGTGTGAATGCTCATAAGATGAGTCCATCTAGTCCATCTATCTATCTATCCATCAAGTTCATCAGCTGCTGAATTTTCGTCTGCAGATTTATTCTGATCCTTCTGACGCAGAGTGTCAGTCTTCTGATAAAAAAAGGATCTATCCCCAGTGTGGTGTTACTATGGTGAGCGGCTCCCGGTTGTGTCCGTTGATAATCGGCCAGGGGTTGAAGTACGGGAAAACAGGCTCTTTGAATTTTGCATCATAGAAGGTGAAGAGGTGGCTCATGTCTCCTGCGTCATAAAAAGCCACTTCACCACGACCATAGTCCAGATAGACCCCCACCCTTGTAGGAGGTTTGGAGGGATATAACAAGCTTTCCTCTGAGTCGGTGCATGCTTCATACTCGCTGGTGCCGTTGCCGTTGTCTCTGAGTACCATGGTCCAGAAACCATCATCTGGACAAAGGCTGATCTCCTCCTTTCTGTTGACGGAGGCAATGGCGACGCCAAGACCCCATGCTGTCTTGGAGCCTACCTCCACCTCCCAGTAGTGTCTGCCAGAGGAGAAAGCTTCAGAGCCCAGGACGATGTTGTATCGGGTGAAGCGCTCTGGGTTGTTGGGCAGGTTGGGCTGAATTTTTCCAACCTGGACGCTGGTGCGACACTGGGAAACCCACAGACAGGGGTAGGCTGTGTCAGGGTCGAAGGTCACCGCTGTGATAGCTATGAGGGCAACGAAAAAGCAAGATATGGGAAAATGCATCAACTAATATGTGCTTACAGACAGTGAGCCAAGAAAAACTCCTTGGCAGTGACCTTCAACAAGATACTGAACGTCTACCTGCTCGATTAGTGTAAGACGAGCTAGATAAGAGCATCAGCTACATGGATACAAATAAAATATAAATGATACTACGTCAAGAGTATGTAAGAGTTTGTAACGCTATAGATTCATTAAATCCAGTATTGCAGTCTAGCATTGCATCATCAACAATGTATGATGACATGTAATGGGCAAACGACCCGAAACACCTGAAATAAATCTTTGCACGTGACTCTGACGCAGCGGAAAGCAGACAGAGTCATGTTTGAAGGTCGTATTGTTCAAATCCTCCGCACAGAGCAGGTTGATACTTGACAAAAATATCTTCTCTAGATTTAGCCAAATTTTTTATAAAGACACAACCAAATATACATGTTAAGTCTTACAAGCTCTTACAGGCTAACGTCTTCTATGGTTCCCCAAATGGCCTCTAGACTCATGCTTGGATACTGCACAGTTTTTGTCTATTTGTGTCTTGGTGCGTCTACGTACCTGGCTGAAAAAATGAGCTCATTTTTCTCCAGGTCCTGTACTGCAGAGGTCCCAGGAACTCTGCTGACTGCAGGTTGACATCCACCTCTGGGGGGCGCTCAAACAAGCTCTCAGCCCTGACAGAGAGAAAGAAAAAGATGAGAGGTGAAATGACTGAAAGCCAAAGGCAACACAAGATGAAAGGTTCTTTACTAAAGATCAACACTCTTCATGGCTGCTTTAATGGATACACACATACAGCACGTTGAGTGTGGTCATATCTTAGCTATACCACGTGTTAAAGAATAAATGTTGAAAACAAACTAACAAAGACTTTATCTTCTGAGTTTTCAACTATTTTAAAAGACAGTGTCAGATCTACAATGGCACATTTAGACATTAACCGACTAGAACAGACTTTCTGCTTCTTAGTGGCCACTGACTGGCATGATAAAGTGACGCAAAAGTGGTGTGGTGACACGCAAAAACACAATCATGCCCCTACATCCTGTTTCAGTAAAACGCAACAGCCTTGTGATTTCTGACATTTAAATAAAGGCCACAGTCACGTAGAGATAGAAGGAGAGATACTAATAAATGAGTAACATGCTAATTAAGTGTGAGTGAGCGCGTGAGTTACTCATGTTACTCACCCTCCGATGAAATCTTTGATTCCCTGAAAGAGAGCACACAAAACAAAAGCTATTATTATGAAATACTTCAATCTCAGCTGTAAAAGCTCTATACAAGCATCATGAGCGTCATCCTTTAATCGTCTCCCTCACCTTGAGTTGCTCCGGGTTTTCCTCTTCTCTCAGTTTAATGCAGAGCTGGTCGGCTGTACTTTCCAGCTGACTGATTTGCTCCGTGGTTTGAGTGAGCGCCTCCTCCAGCTGGTTGAGTTTCTCCTCTTTCTGCTTCTGCAGTCTCTCCTTTATGCGTTCCTCTTCCTCGAGCAGGAACTCCCTCAGACGACTAAACTCTGCAGTGACCAGCTCCTCGAGATCTCCCGCTCGCTCCTGAAACATACAGGATACATGGAAGAGAGTCTGTCTCAGCTCCGGGCCAAAGTGATTCATTTTTTGACCATATGAATCAAACTAATATTTTCTTTTCTTTACCTATAACTTGCTGTGCATGGCATGACTGAAAATATGTGTTTGCAATAAGTACTTGTTTGCAGGAATGGAATACAATATTCATTAGTATGTTTTCATGAGTGTATAATACCCTCAGTACAAGCATTGTTGTTAAAATAAGTCCTTTATATCTACAGTGAGAGAGCTATGTAGCACTTTACAGCACTAAGTCACACCCCACCAACTCTTTGACTGATTTTGGTGAAACTGAATCATATTTTGTGGAGAACATGTTTTCTGGTTTTCCCTCTGATGTTCCTCAGCTGCTCTGCTGCCTCAACACTCTGTGATTTACAGAGTTTCCTGATGGACAGTAAAGTAAACTGCAGCCAACTGTAGCTGCTGTTTGCTAACATTAGCTCAGTTTGTTCACCGGGCGGCCCGGACTGTGAGCTCAGACCAACAGGAGAGTGTTAGTATTTGTACCACAGGTGTTTCTGGACTACTGGGAAGAGGATGTTTTTGAATGTTGCCAGGGAGTGGAGCTAGTGTTGTCCCAGAACTGGAGTTGTGCAAGTAGGCAGTGTAACCAGGCTCAGCTCTGTCTGGACATAACGACAGAGGTGAAAAGGGCATTGACGGAGGAAGCTAAGACTAAGACTAAGAGACTAAGACTAAGAGAGTGACCAGAAAAGAAGCTGCTAGACAAGATTAAATCTTGGACTGACTTTCAGTCATTGACAAGCTTTGTGAAATAAAAGAAAGACAGACAGACAGCTGGGCTTCTTGCTGTTAGACTAGTCAGTAATATTAGCTGGCTGCTTTGTCTTGTGCTGCTGGACATGCTGGATGTTTGGCTGTTAGCAAAAAGTATTGTAGGTATTGTACATTGAAACTGGGGCAGCTAAATCACAGAAATATCGATTACTACGTAATGTTACAGCATGATCAAAGATCAATGGAGGCAGGTGGATAGAAGGTTGGCAGGTAAAATCATGGGTGCTTACACAAACACAGACACACAGAAAAAGAAATTTGCAGGAAAAGGCAAACTGACACACACTTCCTGCCAACCCCGTTGACCCACATCCTGTCATCATACTGACGGAAAAACGGAGAAGTGAAAATCTGTGTATGTGCACATAAAGTGGGTCAAACAGACAGACAGTGAGACACATGGGAAAAATTTGCTGAAGTATTCAGACAGACGGCTCGAGTTGCCTAAAGCAAGGATGTGTTCACTTATCTACACCCGACACAGCTTCACTCATATATCTGTTTAACACACACACACACACACACAGCGGAAAAAGCAACCCAACCTAAATTCTGTCAGCTGTTATCTCTTTCTGTGAGGGTGTGTGACATACGCACTGTACACTTGTGCATACCGTACACGCAGTACATGTGTGTGTTTGCACGTGCGCACTGTGTGCGTCTACCTGTGAGACAATAGAGTGTGAGAAAGACAAACACGACATGACGTGTGTGTGTGTGTGTGTGTGTGTTTATTATTCACCGATCTGACCTCAGGACGATAGCATGAGAACCATCACGTCCGGACAACAGTGAGTAACAAACAACCTGCTGTGTCACCACTACCAGTCATAACCAGGATGAGTCATCCGCCATTATGTCTGACAGACAGGTAAAGGTGGAGGAATGCAGGTGGATGTTGCTTAGCTACCAGAATTTCTGGTTCAGGATATTTTCCTTACAAAGATACACAAACGCACAGACACATATCTGCCAGTACCTTAATGAGCAGGATCTTTTCATTGGTCTGTCTTTGGAAGAGCGTGGCCTCCTCTGACTGCAGTTGAATCCTCTCTAGAGCGACAGACAGCTTATCCTGTTGGTAGGCAATAGAAACAGAGAATCACATGCAGAACATGGTTAAGAAGCGGTGTCACTAAACCAGATTATACTTAAACTTAGGTTAATTTGATTGGTGCCTCGCTCCGAACAACATCATCTTTGATGGGAGTCATATGATACTCTTCTCAAACTGAATGCTCTGACCCAGAAATTCAAACAAAACAGGAATTCAGCACCAGTAAAACATGTTGAAACACACTGACAGGCCTTTCAGGGCGAGTCCTCAAACAAATGGGTAATGGTCAGCTGCGAGGTTTAAAGTGTAAAAGGAGTTCACGGGCCTCACAGTGGCCTGCTGAATTCCTGCAAAGACACAAAGTACCCAAAGGCTGCCAGGGCAAACTGGGAGTGTGCTTTTAAAAAATAAAAAAATAAAATAATAAAAAAAAATAAAATAAAAGCACTGTTTGCTTCAGAGCACATCTGATTAATTCGTAAATTGAATTGAAATAAACTTAAGTTTAAAGGAAAGTTTGTCAGGCTTGAGATACTTCCCAGAGTGTAAAATGAGCACAGTGGAGCTTTATCCATAAAGGCAATCATCACCAAGAATTTCAACTGTACAAACTTGTCTGAGGAGACATGTCGCCATACCTTGGGCCTAAGAAGCTTTATTTCAAAGAAACATGTCTACTCAGCCAATGAGAGAGTACCTTGTAGTTTTCAAAAGCCTCGTTAATGGGGATGACATTGTGGGTCTTGTGGTCCCGGGACATCCCGCACACCAGACATATGGGCAGCTGGTCGTCCTCACAGTACAGCTTCAGCTTCTCCTCATGCTCCTCGCACATATCCATACCCATGCGCGGCCAGTGCCCGATGGACGAGGCCACGCTGCTCATGCTGGACCCGGGCTCCCGCTCCTCTGGCTCCTCCGGCGAGCCTTCCGGGTCCCACCCAGGTATCCCCATGATCGTGTCCATGGTCCCGGCTCTCCGCACACTGTCCACGACGTTACACAGAAGCGAGTTAGGTCGCAATTTACGGCTGCACGACTTTCTACACTTTGGACAACTCGAAAACTCATCCGCTTTTGCTTCCCAGCACTGGATGATGCACACTTGGCAGAAATGGTGTCCGCAATCGAGGATCACTGGATCACGGAAAAGCTCCAAACACACCGGGCAGGTAAGCTCCGATTGCAGTTCCTCAAGCGCGTTGGCTTCCGCCATTCTTGGCTGAGCGCATAATCTTAAAGAAAACAGTCTGAGGGGTAACAGAGGAGCGAGCAGAGACTTGACTGCTCTGCTGACAGAGGGAGTGGTCTGAGGCTGACAGCAGCACAACCACAAGTTTCACGGAAGGGACGGAAGGGCGTGCAGCAACAGGCTGAGCAGCCTATGGAGCGAGAAAGAGAGGAGAAGAGAGAACCGCGACGAAAAACCACTCTAATAAACCTAATAAAATAATGTTGTCTTATTTAATTACAGAGATACCACACTGAGGAAATGTAGATAGACTACCACTTCACCATAAATCAATCGTTCTGCTTAATCTAGAGAATTTATGAAACATGAGTAGATGTCATGAGTCAAACCCATCATAATAAAGTCATGACATGGCAGTATATCATAGTCTACAGTAAAGCATACAGTTAAACATACAAGGAATCAAGTTCGCATAGTTTTTTTTTCCAAGTTTCTCTCTTTCTTTTAACCCAACAGCAAAAGTTAGTAAGTCATCAATTCTGCTGTTGTTAAATGTTCAGAATATATTGAATACATGTTGGTCCGCACGCCAGAAGGTCAGAGGTCAAATAATCCATGGATCCAAGGATGAATAAAAGGTCTAAAAACTAAAAACTGTGAATGAACACCTGACACAATCTGGCGATAAAAAGCAGTTCTTGTATGACGACTATACTTATAACTGATGAAACATTAGTAAATGATTCCTCAGTCATTAATACAAACATGACTCACAATTGATAAATCCTCTATGAATTATGTCCTTTTAGAAAGTGGCCCACTGATATATAAATGTGTTTCCTTAGACATTAAAGAGAAATCAAAAGGGAATTTTGCCCATTTCTCCAGCTGTACCTACAATCAAACTTAGCTTATAGTTAGCCTTCATGTTTACCAAGTGTTTTTTTTTTGTTTGTTTGTTTGGCATCGCTAAATTAAGATGGGTTGCACAAGTTAGTTATGTAAAGGATAACATACAGCAAGCTGGTCATTGTTGTGAAATAAACCGCAATAGTCTAATGCAACTCTTGAATCGCAAGGCAAAGAAACTCAAAAGAAATCAATATTTAGAAACAGAATATTTGCAACAGTTACAGTTACGTGGAGATTACAGTTGTTAGATATTTACACATAATACCAGGTCAGGTGTTAGCTAACTTAACGGTTGTTGACCCAGCTTGCAGTGTATGGTTGGCTAATGTGTGACCTGTTTAGATTGAGAGTTCACATCGCAGTGTTATAATAATGATTTAAACCTGAAAGATTTTAAATGACAGTGTGTTAAAAACAATGACTGTGTATGAAATGACCAATAGGCTAACATTTGTTTGCTAACGCTCAGTCTAACACAATTTTACACATTAACTACTTGTTCAACATTAAATTGTATGCATTTTTTTGTATTTATAAAAAGTATTTCTATTTTAAGGTGTAAGGTGTAAATTCTGTCTTTTGCCTTAGTCTGTTTGTTTTTATAGTGAAGCACTCTGAGAAGGTGTTCTTGTAATGTGCTGTTAACTAAAACTAACTTTATTTTGAACATTACACACACATTCAGAAAGATTTACTAATAGCTGCTGCATCTCAGTCACCAGTCATGAATCTATACTTTGCAATCACTTTGCATTCAAATTAGTATCACTATTTATTACTTACGTACATATATTGTATTTATTACCATTAATCTAATGTAAGGGGGCATTAAGGGCTCATGAATTGTTCTTCAGTTTTGCTTTTACCTGTGTAAAAATGTATTTCAAGCCTGAGTGAGCCAGGTGTTCAACACAAGCTTTAAATCAGACTCTCGAGCTGCTGAGTCAGTAACACAAAACAAGAAAGAAGAACAGAAACTAGCTGACACAAATAAGTCAGTAAGGGGATGTAGTTATTATAGTGGGGTGCAGAATCGGGGAGGGTGTTTTAGTATTCATTTATAGTTCACTTGTTTTCATTGTCAAGGAGGAGGAGGAGGGTCCAATAAGGCTAGACAAGAACTCGCTCTTTCGTTTCCGCCCTCTTTCCCACCCCACTGATTTTGTAGTAATTGCAACTGGGGCAATTCCTGGTCATTCACAAGTTGCAACTCGTCATCAGTGATGGTAAATGAATGATTACTCACAGTCCAACCGGTTTCATTGACCTGACCATGATTAGTTTCTGTGTATTAGTTTCTGTATTTATCTTCTATGACAACCTAATTTCCCTTTGGGGATGAATAATCTGTCTGTCTGTCTATCTATCTATCTATCTATCTATCTATCTATCTATCTATCTATCTGCTGCCAAGTGTCATGTCTCCAAACGCTCACTAGATGGCCACAATAGACCACCCACATCTACAATTTGAGATTCATACAATGCCTTTTATCTCTGATCAAATTGTGAACTATGCCCTCAGGCAGCAAATTTAAGACCACTGTCACTGTTCATAATCGGTTGTGTTGTATGTTAGGGTGATACTTTATGCTATGATTTTAGAAATATGTCCAAAGAAATCTCCATTAATCCTCACAGAGTGTCTTGAAAAGAGCAAGATTTATGATTTCCACCTTTGAGAGAAACTAAGTAACATTCACAATCAGAATAGAATCATTTTTGAGAGAGACGACTAAAATTAGTCATAAGATGATTTCAAAGCTAAACATGATAATTTGGGGTCGCTCAGAAATGGGTACATTATGGATGGACAATACTATTTGGGTCAAATCCAATAACAAGTAACACCAGGCCCAGGATAAAAAATATCAATACCATGATGATACTTGGACTCGAACCTCTTTGGACTTGACTCAATCTCAACTTGTCCTGGTCATGAACTCAACAAAGGTGGTCTTGACTACAGCACTGTAATAGTAAATGTAATAGGCTTCTAAACACCTTTTTATAATCACTGAATGATTAGGTAAACAATATATACGTTTCTTTTTACTGTTCTCTGTTAATTGCTCTATCACATAAATGCATAAATTAAAAACAAGACAAAAAATGGTAAATAGCAAAAATGTTCATTAACAACAAGTTGATCACCATGCACAAAGAAGCAAAAAGTGCATCCATCAAAACGTGTGTTCATGAGCCCAGAACATAATACAGTGATATACTTTGTGTTGGTATAATTTTAATATTTTAGTTTAGTATTCCACCCACTTCTGCTGCATGTACGTCATAGTTTGAAATCTGTCCTGGCCTTTATTTGTAGTGTACATCACTCTGGTTTTCCCCATATTAACAAAATTTATACAATTTAATAAGTCCTAATTTGTGAAAAATTAGAGCATGGCAAATAAACCCAAGGCTTTTCCACTTCCAGATCACCCACGTAACAAAATAATGAAACGAAACAGCTGAGAAATAAGGGAAGTGCTATATGGAGCATTTATGTCTTTGAGGAAATATTTTGGGTTCCCATGATGGGGGAAGTTTTGATGGCAGAAGAAATGCAAGACAAGACAGAAACTGGAGAGAGGTAGGAAGTCAGTCAAAGACAGCTGACCTGCTCAGAGAAATGTCCTTCTATAATGATATTAATTAACAAATTAATGCTAAAAAAAACACGCAATCCAAAGAGCTCAGTGTCATGCATACTTCCATGATGCTTCATCTTTTTAGACAAACCTACATGTGACATGAAAAAGGACTTTAGCATTAGACTTGGAAGATTTGATATTAGAAGAAGAAGATGGTCTCTACTTCAGCATTATTTCCCAGAAGGCAGCCTGACTGCTGGTTAAAAGGGGAATTTTGATTGAAAACGGGCTAGGGGATTGGTTCAAACTGTCCTCCGCGGGGAAACTGTTGTCAGTATATATAAGAGGAAACTCAGTGACAGCCTGCACATGCTTACAAGCCAGATGCTGAATGGACACAGAGGAAATATAGGTTTTGTGTAACTCCGGAGCTGTGTCAGAGAGGAAGTCTGCTATCAAAGTGTTTGTGCGCTGGTATCTCTTTCCACCAGACATCTATATACTCAGTACTGTGGGATGTCTCAGAGGAAGATGCTGCAATTCTCCGCAGGAGCTCTGCTCTTTCTCCTACCCTGGTTTGGTGGACCCGTCTTGGGAGAGATCAGTGACAACTTCTCCCAGTGCCTTGACTTCTTCTACAATAAAACCCCACCAAAGGGTATCAATGCAGCAAGATACCAGCCAATATGCCAGCGCTACAAAAACCAGTATCATTTTGCCAGCTTGTATCACCGTCAGCATCGTGCACCCTTGTTCTCTGCCTACATACTCAGTTCTGCAGATGGCAAACGGCCCAATTCCACCTGGATGTATGAACCACAGGTAAGTGGGAAAACTGTGTGTCCTGGGGAAGAACAGCTATTTTCTTTAAAGACTGGCAGGTGATTTTATTTTTATAATTTTGTCCACCCTATTTACGTCCATGAGGATGGACTAGATAACAGAAACACTTCTCTGTATATCATAATATAGTTGCTCAACAAAAACTTAACATTATAACCTTCATGATGGGAATATTTATTACAAGACTGTTTTATAAGTCTGCATTTCAGTTAGTTTTAGTTAGGTGTACCTAATAAACTGGAAAATTACTGTATACTGTGATGTTAAAACAAACCTCAAAACTCTCTTGGCTTTTTTCCGCAACGGAGAAGCACTTCCTTTTATGCAGTTAAAAAAATAAATGTTTTAAGGCATAACTGTCGACTTAATTTTTCTAAAGAACTCAAATGAATGGAAATTTGTGTTTACGTTTTAAGGCTACACAAGAAAAATATTTTTTTCACAAATGATATTGGCTTCACATACTTCACAGAATATTTTTTAAAAAATGATTCAAATGACTTCTTATTTGAGCTTTATATATAAATATTTTACCCAACATTAATAATAGAATAATTGTATTAATCATGTTGCGACATTGTTTTCCATCCAGGACTACCAACATAATATTTTTGGGTGTAAGTTTGGAATAGATGAGCAGTCTTAACAAATTTTGGATTAGTCCACAAACAATATGTGGACAATAAAAACAAAAAGATGCAGCTGGTCTTCCTCTTCAGTGTTACAGAATCTACATAATGGTGATTGCTCAATGTGAAATCTTTGACTGTTTTTTAGTAGCAATTTTTTTTATAAAATATCTTGATTTGGTCTGAGTTTGTAGACTAGGAATCGATTGTGGTTTTGTAAATTGTTCTGAAAAATCGTTAAAAATTTCTTAAAATATTTTATTAATCTTCCTAAGGTAAATAGGCTGTTTGTGGAAAAATGTAAGACTTTACATTTATTTATCTTTGTTTTAGCTAGCCTCTGCAGTCTGTTTCTGTCTTCACTTAGATGGAAAATTATCACATATCTGATTCTTGTAAAATTAGGAGAAGAGAAAGATGTTTCAAAGAATACTTGTTCCCCGAAAATACTTGCGTTGTAGTCAATGTGTGACATTTTTGCCACTTCATCTCTCAAAGTGTAAAATTGTTCTTCTGAGGAAGTAAAAAAAAAAAAAAGGAAAGATACAAATTCTGTTTTAATTTTGCAACTTTTGCAACCTACATGAGTTAATCAGTCACGTACGCGGTCAGACGTAAACTCCCATGACTCTTAAACAGTGAGCACCAAAACAAAAAAATATTTTGTAACAGTGGCATGTCCTTCTTCCTCTCTGTCATGTTAAGTTGGCGTTTTCCCGTGCCAGCCCAGAGATGAAACCTTTCCATACCCCGATGGACAATAACGTGATTGAGAGCCAGGCGATGCTTCAGGACTACAAGAACTCCACCTACACCAGAGGCCATCTCAATCCCAGCATGCACCAGAAGACTAAAGAAAACCGTGAGGCCACCTTTACCCTGACAAATATTGTCCCTCAGAAAACAGGCTCCAACTCCGGCCCATGGAGCATTCTGGAGAATGAGATGTTAAGAAAATTTAAGAACTTCTGTAATGGGTCAATGTATGTGATCACCGGAGCTATGCCTTATAGTTCTGGACCCCACTGGATCAAGAACAGGGTGTCTGTTCCTGAGTACATGTGGTCCGCCTACTGCTGCCCATCCTACATCACCAACCTTCCTAAGTCTGTGAGGCCCTTTTTCCCCACATACGCTGCAGTGGGAAGAAATGACCGCAACAGTGGAGAGGAGATTGTGCCAATTAATGTCAAGGCAAAGGCCTCAGTGAGGGGCTATGATGTGAGGCGGATGTCTTTAGAGACTCTGGAGGAGATCCTGGCACAGAGGATGGCCATGCCCATCAGTCTGTTTCATGGGCAGTGTCAGGTTGAAACGCTTTAATCAAATGTGAACTGCTGGATGTGGACTGCAGTAATCACCATGTACACACCAGTGTCTGTCTTTGCCAAAGTACCCCCCCCTCCTTAACTCTCTGTAATTACTGAATGAGTGTTTGATTAACCAGGACATGCTGATTATCTCTGATGATTGATGATTTTACTAATAAAGCAAGATTAAAATGGATGAAGAGTCTATAAATGTTCATTTTATTTAATATGGTAAATGACATATTTCACCCTTCGTACTGGTATGTGAACCCTAAAAATGCTGTGTGACAGGCCAAATGCAAGCGCAGCCATTAGCTTTGAATGCTAACTGTGGTGTGCTGAGTAAGACATTGTCAGATTGTTTTAAATTAGTTTGTTACCTTGGTAACAACTACGCTTCCTTGTATATCCAGAGTAAGTTGCTGGGTTGTCCATCCCACTCTTTGTGCAAATGCAGTTTTTCTGTGCTGGAAAACTGTGCGACTGCAGGTTGACTGTGTGGTACTTTACATAAACACAAATATATTTAGAAATATGCAACATTTAAGCACAAAACTGAAAGAACTTGTTACACAGTTACACAGTCCCTTATAATTACAGTTGGTGATTTTACATTTTTTACATTATATTTACATAGATAGATAGATCAAGCATCCAGTAGCAGCATGCAAACATACATTAAAATGAAATTAAAATTAACCCATAATACAGAAGCCATACATTAAAATGAACCTGAGATAAATATGAATTTAAATTGTTAAATTGTTAAAAAAAAAAAAAAAAAACATTTACAGGGAAATAAGATGTGACTTGTATTTCAGTGGTCTTCCGTAGAAGTGGTACAGTGACCATTTCGTCCGTTGTCACCCTCTTTGAGGCTATTAATGACACAATGCAGAGGTGAGAAATGGAGCTGTTACTTAGTCATGTGGTGATTTGTGGGCTGTAGGTGAAGCTGCAGGGAGATTTTCAGTCAGTGTTTGTGCACACAGCTAACAAGTCAGTTTTTCAAGACTAGTTTTCCCAGCAGGTTGTGTCTGCGAGGAGGTCTGGAGCAAAGTCAGGTTTCTGGTCAGTGCTGCAGGATGTCTCTCAAGAAGATGCTACAGTTCTCTACAGGAGCTCTGCTTCTTCTTCTCCTACCCTGGTTTGGTGGCCTGGTCACTGGAGAGATCGGAGACAACTTATCCAAGTGCCATAATTTCTTCTATGAACAAACTCCACCAGAGGGCATCGATTCAGCAGGATACCAGCCAATATGCCAGCGCTATAAAAATAAATACCGCTTTGCCAGCCTGTATGACCGTCAGCATCGCGTGCCATTGTACTCTGCCTACATACTCAGTTCTGCAGATGGCAAACGGCCCAATTCCACCTGGAAGTATGAACCACAGGTAAGGGGAAAACAACACTATGATGTGAGAGAGCAGCCACTTTCTTTGTCAGTCATAATGTATAATTTGCATACTGCAATTGGAAAAAAATGAGTAGAGGACATTTTATTGAGATGGACAACACTTCCTTCAAGTTGAGTGCTAAAGAGTTCACATTTGTTCTTCTGTTTGATTGTGAAGTGCATCTATATAAATCATACATAGAAAATCTCACAGACATGTAGAAAATTCTGTACTGTTTTTCTGTTTTTGAGTTGTATGGGAACAACATGTAAATATGTGAAAACACCCCAGCAGTTCCTGTTAGCTATTCTAAGTTTCATTGTGGTCAGGGTGTGACTTGCCCAAATGCTATTTTATTTTCCATTTCTCTGAAGCAGGCTGTAAAATACTATCACACACTTTATCTTTTCTCAGAAGAAATAAAGCCTTTTATATGTCATTGTGGTCAATGTCAGTTTTTGCCAAAATACTCTCTTATACTTTTAAAACATGTCCTTCTTTCTCTCTATCATTAAGTTGGCGTTTTCCCGTGCCAGCTCAGAGATGAAACCTTTCCATAACCCGATAGACAATAATGTGATTGAGAGCCAGGCGGTGCCTCAGGACTACAAGGACTCCACCTACACTAAAGGCCATCTCAATCCCAGCATGCACCAGAAGACAAACGAAGGCCGTGAGGCCACCTTCACCCTGACAAATATTGTCCCTCAGAAAGCAGGCTCCACCTCCGGCCCATGGAGCATTCTGGAGAATGAGATGTTAAGAAAATTTAAGACCTACTGCAATGGGTCAATGTACGTGATCACCGGAGCTATGCCTTATAGTTCTGGAACCCGCTGGATCAAGAACAGGGTGTCTGTTCCTGAGTACATGTGGTCCGCCTACTGCTGCCCATCCTACATCACCAACCTTCCTAAGTCTGTGAGGCCCTTTTTCCCCACATACGCTGCAGTGGGAAGAAATGACCACAACAGTGGAGAGGAGATTGTGCCGATTAATGTCAAGGCAAAGGCCTCAGTGAGGGGCTATGATGTGAGGCAGATGCCTTTAGAGATGCTAGAGGGCATCTTGCGCGTGAGACTGAACATGCCCATCAGTCTGTTTAAAAAGAAGTGTCTTCCTGATGCTTAAACCTGCTCACAGTCCATCTATCATAGCAATGCTTTGTTCGGGTTTGCAGTAGTGACTCCTCATGTCTGGTCAGATTCAAAGCCTTAATAATGAATAGTGTGTAATCAAAATATTGCCTTGTGTCATTGTGGTTGGAAATGAATATTTCTGATGAATATGATTTTGCAGATTTGTTCCCACTTATCTTGTAACATGTTCACTAAACTGATGATTTTCCAATAAAAACAAGACTGAAATGGTTGAAGAGCCTTCTGATGAATTGAAATATTTATTTCTTAATGATGTGACTGAAACACAAACAAACATACAAAATACCAAGCTGTCAATTATATTGTCAGAAACAAACAAAGCCATCGACTTTGAATTATTGATAAAAAGACATAAATGTACAATTCAATGATCATCATAAATAAGTACAAGCTTTGTACATACAAATGAGAACACCTCAAATTAAAATGGCTGTACGTCTGAGATTGATTTTCTTTCTCCTCCTGTAGAGAAACACCATGTACACCTGTCAACTTTGGACGTTTGCCTTCATTATAAAAGGCAACTCCATAATCACTGAGAATAAAATAAGCCTCTACCACACATTCATCACCTAAATTCTACCGCATTCAATGAAAAACCGCCTTTTTCCAGTTCTGTCAGAGATTTGAAGCTTTAAAAACACTGGTGGTTTTTCAGTTGCTCCACATCACTAAAGCCACTTCCACAGTTGGAGCACTGGAGCGTCGCCTTTTCACTGCTGTGTATGAGTTGGTGTCTCTTTAGGTACTCCACCCTGCTGAACCGTTTTCCGCACGCGTCGCACCCGTATGGACGTTCGCCCGTGTGAATCCGCTGGTGACGTTCCAAATTGCCTAGGCGACTGAAGGTGCGTCCGCACTGAGGGCACCGGTGCGGCCTCTCGCCTGTGTGCACTAGATGATGTCGTTCAAGTGAGCGCGAGTGTGTGAAGCGTTTGCCGCAGATCTCGCAGCAGTGCGGCCGCTCGGCGGCACAGGCGCACTCATGGTTCTTAAGTGCCCAGGCGTGGCTGAAAGTGTTGCCACAGTGGGCACAAGGGAAAAGACTGTCCTCTCCTCCACTGCTCTGTAATTGAGAGCCCCCTAGTGGACAGGGGTGCTCCTCCAGCTCAGCCTCTGAAGTGAAGCCTCCTCCACACTGTGGGCAGAAGTGGAGCAGGTCCCCGCCACCCTCCTCTTCTCCACTCTCCCCAACACTCCCTGGAGCAGACAGGTGAGGCAGGTGCTCTGGCTCACCCAGCTCCACCACATCCTCTCCAGTCATGACTGCGGCCGAGTCGCCCTCCCTCAACTTTTTCGACCAACCTAGCCTCACCTCCACTCCGGCCCTCAGAGCGTCTTTCGACCTGCCTTGCCCTATCTGCTCCTCTCTCTGCAGGGTGGGTGGCTCCAGCTCTCCGTCCTGTTCCATTCCATCGAGACCAATGTACTTGGGGACCAGGCTGATCTCGCTGCCTCGCACTATTTCAGGGTTTGGGCTGACAGGCTGGGAAGCTGTCATTGCAGCCTGTTCGCGGCCTCTCTCAGCCCTCAGTGCGGACTCAAGACCCCTCAGCTCATCCATGGTCATGCCGCCCTCTGATGGCTCTGTTGAGCCCACTTCCCAGTCCTCCTCCTCTCTCCCTCCTGGGTGAAGGGTCGGGGGATGATCTGACAGATCTCCTGAGTAGAGACAAAGGGAGGAGGAGAGATGTGGAGGGGGTAGAGAGAGAGAGAGCTGATATTAGCAATCATTTCCACTTTCTTTCAAACTGTAGGTTGGTTGGCCCTCCCTCAACCAGAGTGACCTGGACTCATTACCTTCACTTTGGGCTCTGGAGCCAGCATGAAGTTTCTTGTTAGGGGGTTCCATCTTCAAGGCCTCTTTGATTAGCCGAAGAGAAGCGGGTTGATAGCCCTCTGTGTGAGAAAACTGCATAGGAGAACAAAAATAGCCTGTTAACTTACATGCAACATTTATAAAAAACATACATTATGACACATTAGTGTGTTTACAATGTGACTAAAGCTATTATGATTAGTTATATTTTAAAGCCATTTCATACTTGACAGAGAGGCTAATAACACCTGCCTAATGGACCTGCAATAATCCTGCATGCTCTGAATATTGAAATACAGAAGAGAGGTGAGGAGTGGATCTGTGCCCTGAAACTTGGTCATGTGGTGGAATAGCAAACAGCTTTTCACCTCTGCTAGTAGTATTTCGACTTAAAATCTTGCTGCACTTGAGATGTGGAGAGCTCTACTCAGCGGCCTCCTCTGGAAGCTAAATATCAAATCAATAGCCTCCTTTTATCCACTACATGTCTGCAGTGACTTGATGGCTGCAAAACACAAGCAAAACTCTCTCTGTATCAGCTCGCTTGTTTCTGCCTTTTTCATTCTATATGAAGGCGCTGAGCAGTGCAGAGATGCTGTGCCACTTTCTCCTCCTACTCCTCCTCCTCCTCCTCCTCTGAGAAAGCTCGTCTCCCTCACCTCCTCTTTGATGTTGGCCGTCTCCTCCCCCTCAACGCTGAGGCTGCCCTCCCCTTCCTCGTCCTCCGCCATCCCTCCCTCATCCTCTTCATCCCCGGGGAACTGGATGAGGTACATCTCCCTGGCCTCCTTCCCCCCTCTTCTTCCTGCTCCTGATACCATCCCCACAGCTCCTCCACTTCCTCCTACTCCTCCTCCTCCCCCAACACCACTGCCGCTGCTACCGCCGCCACCACCACCTCCTCCTTCCTCCCACACACCTCCAGGCCAGCCTTTGCCATAGGCTGCTGCTGGGCCCTTCTTTGACTTGCCTCCTGTGGAGTAGAGAGGAAGACGAAGGAAGGGTGGGAGGAAGGTGAGAGAGGTAGGAGAAAGTGAGGAGGGGGGGGGGGTGGCAGGAGAGAGGGAGGGCATGGAGGGACAGGAAAAAGAGAGAATGAAATATGAGGGGGAGTGAGATAAGTGGGAGGAGATGATTGGGAGGTCAGGAGAGAGGGAGAGATGAAGGAGAGGGTGGAGAAGTGGGAGATGAGGAGGAGGAGGTGGAAGAGGAGGAGGGGTACGAGAGGCAGAATGGAAAAGGAGCAGAAGGGAGGTTGGGGGGAAGGGAGACAGAAAGGGGAGAAGAGGGAGGAGTAGTAGCATGATGAACGAGAGAGGAGAGAGGGGGCGTAGAAGGACAGGCTCAGAGAGCGGGAAGGAGAGAAAAACACACAAAACGGAGGAGGAAAGCATGTGAAGCAGAAAAGAGAGGGAGAAGTGGAGTTGGTGGGGGCCGCCGTGGAGAGGAGGAGGAGGAGGAGGAGGAGGAGGAGAGGGAGGACATATTGACGGAGAAAGAGGAGGATGAAAATGTGAACAGATGAGAGGGAGAGAGACAGAGGAGAAGTGGAAGTGGAGAGCAAGTGTGTAATTACGGTGGTGGTGATAGAGAGGAGCGGGAGAGGAGTGGAGTGGAGAGTGGAGGAGGTAGGGGAGGGAGGGAGGGGGATGGGGGGGAGGCATGTGTGCAACGTGATGAAGGAGAGCAGAGAAAGAGGAGGAGGAGGAGGTGGAGGTGGGGGCAGGGAGGAAGGAGGCGAAGGCGTGAAGGAGAGAGAGGGCGGGAAGGGGGAGGGAGGAGGGAGGGAGGAGTTGGAGGAGAGGGAACAGAGACAAGTGAAGGAGGGGTGGGGGAGGAGAGGGAGCAAGGTAGGAAGGGAGGGAGGAGAGAGTGTGCAAAAGCACAGAGGGTGGAGAGGACAGAATGCAGGGGAGAGAGAAAGAGAGAGAGAGAGAGGAGGAGAGGGGAGGTGAAGGACAGAGGAGAGAACATGAAGAGGGAAGCGGAGGAGGAATGAAGGAGGAAGGGAGGGAGAGAGGAAGGAGGGAGAGATCAGCTCTTGCCAGATGGTTTCCAACAAAACAAGTGCGTCTTCACATAAGCCCTGACTGCATAGCAAGAACCCTGTTTCTCACATTAAAAAAACACAATCTTATACAAATGTGTGTGCTATTTTAGCAAGATAGCAGCTACAAATTAAAGAGTGCTAAGCCTCCTTGTTTTTTGGGAGAAAAGAGAGCCATCCTCAGGCAATCACAAATACTTACGGGCCCCCTCAGCTTTTCGTTTTCTGCCGCCTCCAGCTCCTTCCTCCGCCGACAGCCCGGCGTTGCGGCGGATAGCAGCTAACCCATCCGTACTTGCGCGTTCGGTTCTCCAGCTTGTTCTCGGTGAGGCCTCAGCCGCAGCTTGAAGCCTCGTTCTCCCTCCTGTTGAGGACGGCTCACCAGGTAGTCGTTCACCGTCTCCTGGAAAGTTTGTGATCTCGCACACCGAGGCTCGGATCAGACCATGACAGCCGTCAGATGCGTCTCAAAGGTGGACACCGATTCACTCCATCATCCTGACAACGAGTTCGGACCTGATGAACATGTCATGATCGGGGTGACACATAGTGCAGTTTTCACTGATATCTTAAAAAGTTTCACGCTGTCTAATCTGATTCACAGCTATAGCCGGTATATATCATATCGTATCCATCGCCGATGTCGGTCACAAATATATACTTTATTTGTCGTTACTAGAGACAACTAACGTACACAATGTTTAAGGATGACGACAGTTAAGGTGACAACCAGTCACATTACTATTATTATTATTAAATCTCTGCCATTTAATTAAGGCTTATTCCAAAACAGTTCAACAGTAATATTGTAGTATAATACCAAACAGACTACCTGCGTCAAGTTCGCTTGTTGTGATAACTTATAACACTGACCGACACACAATAATGTTAAAGTACAAGAGAGCAGCCCACTCCGCGGAAAGTGATCGTGTAGCCAACGGCTAATTTAACTATTATACGCACCGTTTTGTTAGATGAAATCCAGAGGTGTGACTACGTAAACGGCGACAGATGGTTTGATTTCACTGATCGCGGATGAGCTCGGTGTTAATAAGCACAGAACACGGCGACAAAGGAAAGCGCCATCCAACTGCCCTCTCCGCCTGCTGCCTGCTACTGTTTCCCCTTCTCGCCTCCTTCAGCACTGCTTACTGATGTACGAGAACACTGCGCATGCCCAGTACCGTAGTACCCTACACTCAAGAGCAGCCGCACTGGAAAAAAACCGTAAACCCAGGACTTTCTGCAGCATTTTGTGTTTAACGATCTCTTCGGCGGTGATTGGGATTATTTCTAAAAGAAATAACAATACAGAAATACACGCGCTTCTTCTCGTTTTGTGTTTTGCTTCTGGACTGACAACAAAAGTGTCTGGATGATGGACAGATGGCGGCGCTTTAATAGTCATTTGCGACATGGTTGCACACTAGAGGAAGGGCGTCTTTCGTCTTGTCTTCCCGCCTGTGAGCAGAGTAATTGGCAGCATCTGCGGTTGTGGAAGGAGAGAGGACTACATTGCGATCATGCCGATGTTTGTGGTGAACACCAGCATTGGCCAAATGCGATGTGCCGGCAGATCTGCTGTCCGAAGGCTACTGAGGAGCTGGCCAAAACCATGAGCAAACCTGCGCAGGTAGGCCAGGGAAAAGCTTATTCCTGCAATATCTGTGCTCATCTTCACTTTGCTAACTAAATCCTTGAATGTGCATTATTTAACTTCTCCTCTCAACAACCAGCACCTGAAGCCCGATTTTCGATTATCTGTAGCTAAAGTAGAGATTATGCGGGTCTCCGTGAGATGAACAAGGTTATCTTGTTGTGCAAAGTAAGCAAATACAGTCTTGGATGTTATTTTTAAGTTAGCATGGGTAGATGATTGATAAGCAGTGTCAGTTCACTAAACCCGCTGGTTAAAAGAAAATCTTATATCATGCCATACAAGTAATCCTGCATATTTGAGATGTTACGGCTTGTATCAGTGAGATTTATGTCACTTCATAACAGGAACAGGTCTATGTTAAAGTAGCATGTACATAAAACAGTCAGCATAAAAGAATTAGTACTCTGTGCACTGTACACTCTATCTAAAATATGGGCTTAAATTGTAGTCAGGCTATGGTATATTTTATGTTTCCCCAGCATAATAATATTAAATAGGAAAGTAAACTTACATAGTCAAATAAATGACTAGAAAATATTCAGAATTGTGGTTGCGGTGCAGTGTCACATTCTCAATTATATTAACACCAGTCATGAATAATCCACCCGGTGTGAGCTAAAATCAGTCATGTGTCTCTGTCATATTCCAGTACATTGCTGTGCATCAACCTGACAAATGATGATGTTTGGAGGAAAAAGAGACCCCCTGCGCCCTCTGCTCCCTCCACAGTATTGGCAAGATCAGTGGTCTTTAACAAGCAATACTCTAAACTCCTGTGTGGACTGCTCAACAAACATCACAGGCATCTGCTGACAGGTAGCAAACACGCAGCAGCCAGCACTATGCATAATTTGATAAGTAAAGCAGACTACTGCGTAACTGTGTGCCTGGCTCACTGTTAATGTCTAACCTCTGTCTATTTCAGGATTTATAGTAACTTTGTAGACATGGATGCCTGGCAGTGGCCTGGAACAACACTACCTTTGGCTGAGATGAGTCAACACACTGAAATGAAGATCATTCCAGTATTTTCTTCCAAAAATTAAAAGAGACAAATGAAGAAGGAAAATGCCTGGTTATTCACTGGTCAATATATTGTATAGCTATGTTACAAGCACTTAACTGGACCATTTAGCTTTGCACTGATCCTTCTCAATTCGAATGCAATAAAGTAAACCCTGTATAACATCAATAATCTGTTTTCCTTGATTGTCCTGACACACCACATTTTACCTTTTAAAAATGGATTCAACCCTGGAAAACAGGAAAATAAACAGGCTAATAACAGGACTTTAACACTGCAGAGATTTTGACTTGTCATAATAGAAAAAACACAGGTGTTACTGATACGTTAACATGGCTCCAGTTCATTCAAGTGTCACAGTAAACCCTTGACAGCGAGCCAGCATGCATAATACCAAGAACCCGAAACTGAAGCAACTGAATGGAATTCAGCCAAAAAATTAATTTAGTTAATTACACCTTTGTGTTTCATTAGGCAGAAAGCCTACTTTTGGTATAAGAGCACAAAGTACAGATCTAAACTATTTCATCAATTCATTGATATAAAGTTTGTCTTTGTGTTTGTTCCATTTGTGAGATTAAATGTGAAATATCACAAGTCACATCTGATCTCATATGCCCATTAAGATGATTAATACACTTTAATACAATTTATGTGGAATTATTCATTATTCTCTGGCTAAAAAACCTTGTCTTCCCATTCCTCTTCCTCAACCAGAGCCCCTCTCACAAAACAAACCTGTTACCACAGCAGTCATCCTCCTCTAAATCCAATGCCACCAAATCCCAAACAGGTGGGGCCATCAGTAATCTAAGAGGTTAGAACAAAATATATATAACAATACTTTTGAGGAATTGGTCATAAGACAACATTATTACTTCTTTAGCTGACCAAGGGCATTTGTGTGTGTGTTTATATGTGAGTTTACTGATAGAGATCTGTGTCTGAAAGTAAAGTTAACTTGACCTTGAAAGCGTGTTATATCTCATTGAGAAACTGGCCGGTTGGCTGGTTCACATTCTAAATGAATGACCACTATTGATCCCCTGCTGATTTTGCCATGGGTAAAGTTTGATGATGTAAGAGTACCTATTGAAAAGGTAAATACCTTCAAACCATATAAAATATTACAAGGCAGTATTTTTATTTCCGATAAACTTGCCATTTGACCTGAGGTGCCTCACACTATCCATCTCTCACAAACTGTGTAAAGAAAGAAAGAAATTTGTAATGAAAAAGTGAGTGTAGGTGCTGCTTGTCCTTAAATCTGCACAACCATGTCTGTAATGAGATGCATCTTGGTTTTTGGGCTGTGGTGAGGATCATCAGTGTCCTCTCAGAGGTGATGAAGACCCTGCTCATCTTACGCTGGTCAACTGCAATCTCATGACATGGCGTAAGCTGTGTCCCTTTAATGAATGTAGCAACTCAAGGTTCGTGTTTCCGTGACGGGTCTCCGGCTGGTCATGACTGGTCCTTGACCGGTCCTTCACGGAGTCCTTCGCAGGTCCGTGACGGAATGTAATCCCCGCGATGACGTAGTCAGTGAGGCCCCGACCGGAAACGCCTCTAAAGCAGCCTGGGTGAAAACCAGCTGCAATGCCTCATTATCCACGGGGAGGAGCAGTGATTTTAATGCTCTGCTCTCACTGTAGACACAATATAGAGACACATCGAACGGATACGCCGGGAGTGAGAGCGCGCGAGCCGATCAGCTGAGACAGAGCACAATCATGGATTTGGCTAGTGGTGCAACGCCCATTTCATTTAGACCTACTAATATTTTCATTTTTGTCCATCCCATGGTTAAATCCTGCATAAATAAATTGAACCATAAATGAAACTCCATGCAGCAAGAACTTGTGAATTCCATTTAAGAAGAGGAATTACAGGTGATTAACAGCCTTTTGGAAGGCCAGGTGAGCCCTTGAAACACCTCATTAGCATTCTCACTGCTCAACCTTTATTTGCACTTAGTGGGCTTTTTGGTCTCCCAGTGTCCACACAGATCACAGAGCGAACATGAAGCTGGTTTGACTACTGTGGGCTGATGGGGTCAGGTGTTGAGTGGCAGGCTGAGGTGTGGAGGAGAGAATGAAACTCCATGCAGCAAAAACTTTTTTAAATGTATATGCAGACCAATACACACTCAGCAAGGCAAACAAATCAATCAAAAAATAGTATAAATAAATACGTTGATAAATACGTTGTCGTTTAGCAACAGTAGCGATGCCACTTTGTGACTCAGAGTCAGTCTTTCAGGGACTTCTAAGTCTTTCATTTATGAAAATACAGTAAATAAGTCATCCTCCTGTTCATGAACACACTTAAATCACAAGGTAGTTTAATAGTATAAACCAGCTGCAATCTGTGATCTGTGTGACCTGCAGGAGACCAAAAGCCCACTAAAGTGCAAACAAGGTTGAGCAATGAGAATGCTAATGAGGTGTTTGTATGGGCTCACCTGGCCTAAAGCTGAATCTATGCACAACTACAAAGTCTTCCAAAATGCTGATAATCACCTGTAATTCTTCCTCTTTCAATGGACAAAAAAAGTTCTTTCTGCATGAGTTTGTTTATGGTTCAATTTAGTTATGCAGGATTAGGCCTATGGGATGAACAAAATGAAAATACAGTAAATGTCCAAAATTGCCGACACATAATGTAGCCTGCATCGCATAGACAGATGATTGTATTGGACTGGAAAGCAACCAGTGAATTTATTAGGCTATGTAGTCATTCAATAGTCATAAAGGAGGGAGAGTATTTGTGGTGTCTGCTTATCCTAACATGTCACTGTTTTACTAAATCAGCAACATCTAGGCTATTCTGGGCTATCCTTACATAATTATAATGCTTCCCTTCTCTTCTGCTTGCACGCACTCTATACTGTATAGTATATCCCTGGTCAAACCAGCTGCCCCAGAATCCAGAATGCTCAGAATGAGATCAGAGTCATATTTAGGCAGAAATCAACTTTCATTTACTGTGTTGGCCTTCAATCCAATTTTTGTGAGCAAAATGCCCATTTTTGGTAGTTGACAACGCACACTTTGTGTTGTAATGTTTCTTTGAAACCTAGCTGTCCTGTGAGCTCAGATCTTTATATTATGAAGCTCCAGCATGGGATCAAGTCATATTTAGGGAGAAATCAACTTTCATTTACTGTATTTGGCCTTCAATCAATTTATGGCAGGCAAAAATGCCCATTTTTGGTAGGTGACAATGCCCATTTTGTCTTGTATGGTCCATTAAAAAAATTCCAAGCTGTCCGGTGATCTCAGGTCTTTCTATTATGAAGCTCCAGAATGGGATCAAGTCATATTTAGGCAGAAATCACCTTTCATTAACTGCATTTGGCCTTCCAATCCCAATTTTTGGCAGGCAAAAATGCCCATTTTTGGCAGTTGACAATGCTCACTTTGTGTTGTAATGTTTCTTTGAAACCTAGCTGTCCTGTGAGCTCAGATCTTTATATTATGAAGTTCCAGAATGGGATCAAGTCATATTTAGGCAGAAATCAACTTTCATTTACTGTAGTTGGCCTTCAATCAGTTATGACTGAGCAAAAATGCCCATTTTTGGTAGATGACAATGCCCACTTTGTCTTGTAATGTTTCTTTAAAACCTAGCTGTCCTGTGAGCTCAGATCTTTATATTATGAAGCTCCAGAATGGGATCAAGTCATATGTAGGCAGAAATCAACTTTCATTTACTGTAGTTGGCCTTCAATCAATTTATGACAGGCAAAAATGCCCATTTTTGGTAGATGACAATGCCCACTTTGTCTTGTAATGTTTCTTTAAAACCTAGCTGTCCTGTGAGCTCAGATCTTTATATTATGAAGCTCCAGAATGGGATCAAGTCATATTTAGGCAGAAATCAACTTTCATTTACTGTGTTGGCTTCAATCAGTTTATGGCAGGCAAAAATGCCCATTTTGGTAAAGTGACAATGCCCATTTTGTCTTGTATGGTCGATACAAAAATTCCAAGAAGCTGTCCTGTGACTCAGGTCTTTCTATTATGAAGCTCAGAATGAGATCAAGTCATATTTAGGCAGAAATCACCTTTCATTAACTGCATTTTGGCCTTCAATCAATTTTTTGGCAGGCAAAAATGCCCATTTTTGCAGTTGACAATGCTCACTTTGTGTTGTAATGTTTCTTTGAAACCTAGCTGTCCTGTGACCTCAGATCTTTATGTTATGAAGCTCCAGAATGGGATCAAGTCATATGTAGGCAGAAATCAACTTTCATTTACTGTATTTGGCCTTCAATCAATTTATGGCAGGCAAAAATGCCCATTTTTAGTAGATGACAATGCCCATTTTGTCTTGTAATGTTTCTTTAAAAACCTATATGGCTGTCCTGTGACTCAGATCTTTATATTATGAAGCTCCAGAATGGGATCAAAGTCATATGTAAGCAGAAATCAACTTTCATTTACTGTATTTGGCCTTCAATCAATTTATGGCAGGCTTAAAAATGCCCATTTTTGGTAGGTGACAATGCCCATTTTGTCTTGTAATGTTTCTTTCAAACCTAGCTGTCCTGTGAGCTCAGATCTTTATATTATGAAGCTCCAGAATGGGATCAAGTCATATTTAGGCAGAAATCAACTTTCATTTCTGTATTTGGCCTTCAATCCAATTTATGTGACAAAAATGCTTACATTTTGGTAGGTGACAATGCCCATTTTGTCTTGTAATGTTCCTTTGAAACCTAGCTGTCCTGTGAGCTGAGATCTTTATATTATGAAGCTCCAGAATGGGATCAAGTCATATTTAGGCAGAAATCAACTTTCATTTACTGTATTTGGCCTTCAATCCAATTTATGGCAGAGCAAAAATGCCCATTTTGGTAGGTGACAATGCCCATTTTGTCTTGTAATGTTTCTTTGAAACCTAGCTGTCCTGAGCTCAGATCTTTATATTATGAAGCTCAGAATGGGATCAAGTCATATTAGGCAGAAATCAACTTTCATTTACTGTATTTGGCCTTCAATCAATTTATGCGAGCAAAAATGCCCATTTTGTTGATGACAATACATTTTGTCTTGTAATGTTTCTTTGAAACCTAGCTGTCCTGTGAGCTCAGATCTTTATATTATGAAGCTCCAGAATAGGATCAAGTCATATGTAGGCAGAAATCAACTTTCATTTACTGTATTTGGCCTTCAATCAATTTATGGCAGGCAAAATTCCCCATTTTGGTAGATGGCAATGCCCATTTTGTCTTGTAATGTTTCTTTAAAACCTAGCTGTCCTGTGAGCTCAGATCTTTATATTATGAAGCTCCAGAATGGGATCAAGTCATATTTAGGCAGAAATCCTTTCATTTTACTGTATTTGGGTTTCAATCAATTATGGCAGGCAAAATGCCAATTTTTGGTGAGTGACAATGCCATTTTGTCTTGTATGGTCCATTACAAAAATTCCAAGCTGTCCTGTGACCTCAGATCTTTATGTTATGAAGCTCCAGAATGGGATCAAGTCATATTTAGGCAGAAATCAACTTTCATTTACTGTATTTGGCCTTCAGTCAATTTATGGCAGGCAAAAATGCCCATTTTTGGTAGGTGACAATGCCCATTTTGTCTTGTAATGTTTACTCTGAAACCTAGATGTCCTAATGAGCTCAGATCTTTCTATTATGAAGCTCCAGAATGAGATCAAGTCATATTTAGGCAGAAATCACCTTTCATTAACTGCATTTGGCCTTTGATCCAATTTTGTAGGCAAAATGCCCATTTTTGGCAGTTGACAATGCCTACTTTGTGTTGTAATGTTTCTTTGAAACCTAGCTGTCCTGTGAGCTCAGATCTTTATATAATGAAGCTCCCGAATGGGATCAAGTCTTATGTAGGCAGAAATCAACTTTCATTTACTGTATTTGGCCTTCCAATCAATTTATGTGAGCAAAAATGCCCATTTTTGGTAGGTGACAATGCCCATTTTGTCTTGTAATGGTCCATTACAAAAATTCCAAGCTGTCTTATGACCTCAGATCTTTCTATTATGAAGCTCCAGAATGTGATCAAGTCATATTTAGGCAGAAATCAACTTTCATTTACTGTATTTGGCCTTCAATCAATTTATGGCAGGCAAAAATGCCCATTTTTAGCAGTTGGCAATGCCCACTTTGTCTTGTGATGTTTCTTTGAAACCTAGCTGTCCTGTGAGCTCAGATCTTTATATTATGAAGCTCAGAAATGGGATCGTCATATTTAGGCAGAAATCACCTTTCGTGCTGCATTTGGCTAATCAATTTTGGCAGGCAAAAATGCCCATTTTTGAGCAGTTGACAATGCCACTTTGTGTTATGTGTTTCTTTGAAACCTACCTGTCTGTGAGCTCAGATCTTTATATTATGAAGCTCCCGAATGGGATCAAGTCATATGTAGAGCGAAATCGAACTTTCATTTACTGTATTTGGCCTTCAATCAATTTATGGCAGGCAAAAATGCCAATTTTGGGTAGTGAGCAATGCCCATTTTGTCTTGTAATGGTCATTACAAAATTCCAAGCTGTCTTATGACCTCAGATCTTTCTATTATGAAGCTCCAGAATGTAATCAAGTCATATTTAGGCAGAAATCACCTTTCATTAACTGCAGTGCAGCCTTCAATCAATTTTTGAGCAAAATGCCCATTTTTGGTAGGTGACAATGCCCATTTTGTCTTGTAATGTTTCTTTGAAACCTAGCTGTCCTGTGAGCTCAGATTTTTATATTATGAAGCTCCAGAATGGGATCAAGTCATGTTGAGTGAAATCAACTTTCATTTACTGTATTTGGGTTTCAATCAATTATGGCAGGCAAAATGCCAATTTTGGTAGGTGACAATGCCCATTTTGTCTTGTATGGTCCATTACAAAAATTCCAAGCTGTCCTATGACCTCAGATCTTTCTATTATGAAGCTCCAGAATGAGATCAAGTCATATTTAGGCAGAAATCACCTTTCATTAATTGCATTTGGCCTTCAATCAATTTTTAGCGAGCAAAAATGCCCATTTTTAGCAGTGGCAATGCCCACTTTGTCTTGTAATGTTTCTCTGAAACCTATAGATATCCTGTGAGCTCAGATCTTTATATTATGAAGCTCCAGAATGGGATCAAGTCATATGTATGAGGCAGAAATCAACTTTCATTTACTGTATTTGGCCTTCAATCAATTTATGGCAGGCAAAAATGCCAATTTTGGGTAGGTGACAATGCCCATTTTGTCTTGTATGGTCCATTACAAAAATTCCAAGCTGTCTTATGACCTCAGATCTTTCTATTGTGAAGCTCCAGAATGGGATCAAGTCATATTTGAACCAGAAAATCACCTTTCATTAACAGCATTGGCTAATCAATTTTTGGCAGGCAAAAATGCCCATTTTTAACTTGATTGGCAATGCCCACTTTGTCTTATAATGTTTCTCTGGAAACCTAGATGTCCTGTGAGCTCAGATCTTTCTATTATGAAGCTCCAGAGAATGGGATCAAGTCATATTTAGGCAGAAATCAACTTTCATTTACTGTATTTGGCCTTCAATCCAATTTATGGCAGGCAAAAATGCCCATTTTTGGTAGGTGACAATGCCCATTTTGTCTTGTATAGTCCATTACAAAATTCCAAGCTGTCCTGTGACCTCAGATGTTTCTATTATGAAGCTCCAGAATGAGATCAAGTCATATTTAGGCAGAAATCAACTTTCATTTACTGTATTTGGCCTTCAATCAATTTATGGCGAGCAAAAATGCCCACATTTTTGATGAGTGACAATGCCCATTTTGTCTTGTAATGTTTCTTTGAAACCTAGCTGTCTTGTGAGCTCAGATCTTTATATTATGAAGCTCCAGAATGGGATCAAGTCATATTTAGGCAGAAATCAACTTTCATTTACTGTATTTGGCCTTCAATCAATTTATGAGCAAAAATGCCCATTTTGGTAGAGTGACAATGCCCATTTTGTCTTGTAATGTTTCTTTGAAACCTAGCTGTCCTGTGAGCTCCAGATCTTTTATATTATGAAGCTCCAGGGTAGGATCAAGTCATATTTAGGCAATCAACTTTCATTTACTGTATTTGGCCTTCAATCCAATTTATGAGCAAAAATGCCCATTTTAGTGAGTGACAATGCCCATTTGTCTTGTAATGTTTCTTTGAAACCTAGCTGTCCTGTGAGCTCAGATCTTTATATTATGAAGCTCCAGAATGGGATCAAAGTCATATGTGAAGCAGAAATCAACTTTCATTTACTGTATTGGCCTTCAATCCAATTTATGAGCAAAAATGCCCATTTTGGTGGTGACAATGCCATTTTGTCTTTGTAATGTTTCTTTGAAACCTAAGCTGTCCCTTAATGAGCCTCAGATCTTTATATTATGAAGCTCCAGAATAGGATCAAGTCATATTTGGCAAAAATCAACTTTCATTTACTGTGTTGGCCTTCAATCAATTTATGGCAGGCAAAATGCCCATTTTATGTATATAGTCCATTACAAAAATTCCAAGCTGTCCTGTGACCTCAGATCTTTATATTATGAAGCTCAGAATGGGATCAAGTCATATTTGGCTTGAGAATCAACTTTCATTTACTGTATTTGACTTTCAATCAATTTATGGCAGGCAAAATGCCCACATTTTGGTAGGTATTGTCACCCATTTGTCTTGTATGGTCCATTACAAAAATTCCAAGCTGTCCTGTGACCTCAGATCTTTCTATTATGAAGCTGCAGAATGAGATCAAGTCATATTTAGGCAGAAATCACCTTTCATTAACTGCATTTGGCCTTCAATCAATTTTTGGCAGGCAAAAATGCCCATTTTTAACTGACAATGCCCCACTTTGTCTTGTAATATTTCTTTGAAACCTAGCTGTCCTGTGAGCCTCAGATCTTTATATTATGAAGCTCCAGAATGGGATCAAGTCATATGTAGGCAGAAATCAACTTTCATTTACTGTATTTGGCCTTCAATCAATTTGTAGCGAGCAAAAATGCCCATTTTGGTAGGTGACAATGCCCATTTTGTCTTGTATGGTCATTACAGCATTTCAAGCTGTCCTGTGAGAGCTCAGATCTTTCTATTATGGCATCAGAGATAGAGATCAAGTCATATTTGACAGAAATCACCTTTCATTAACTGCATTTGGCCTTCAATCAATTTTTGCGAGCAAAAATGCCCATCTTAGTGAGTGACAATGCCCATTTTGTCTTGTATGGTCCATTACAAAAATTCCAAGCTGTCCTGTGACCTCAGATCTTTCTGTTATGAAGCTCCAGAATGGGATCAAGTCATATTTAGGCAGAAATCAACTTTCATTTGCTGTATTTGGCTTTCAATCAATTTATGGCAGGCAAAAATGCCCATTTTTGGTAGGTGACAATGCCCATTTTGTCTTGTATGGTCTATTACAAAAATTCCAAGCTGTCCTGTGAGCTCAGATCTTTATATTATGAAGCTCCAGAATGGGATCAAGTCATATTTAGGCAGAAATCACCTTTCATTAACTGCATTTGGACTAATCAATTTTTGGCAGGCAAAAATGCCCATTTTTGGCAGTTGGCAATGCCCACTTTGTCTTGTAATGTTTCTTTGAAACCTAGCTATCCTGTGAGCTCAGATCTTTATATTATGAAGCTCCAGAATGGGATCAAGTCATATTTAGGCAGAAATCAACTTTCATTTACTGCATTTGGCCTTCAATCCAATTTGGCAGGCAAAAATGCCCATTTTTGGCAGTTGACAATGCCCACTTTGTGTTGTAATGTTTCTTTGAAACCTAGCTGTCCTGTGACCTCAGATCTTTGTATAAGCTCCAGAATGGGATCCTGCCTGCTGCTGCTGCTGCCCACTTGCTGCCTGCCACTGCTGTGCTCCCTTTGCTGTCTGCATAGGCCTGCTATGCCTGTCTTTCTGCTGCTGCAGGCTGCACTGGCTCAGCCTGCCTGCTGCCACCGCCGATCAGTAAGTCATGACTGAGCAATCACCTTTCATTAACTGCATTTGGCCTTCAATCAATTTTTGAGCAAAAATGTCTGCCCATTTTTGATGAAGTGACCATGCCCATTTGTGTACATGGTCCATTACAAAATTCAAGCTGTCACATGAGCTCATATCTTTCTATTATGAAGCTACAGAATGAGATCAAGTCATATGTAAGCAGAAATCACCTTTCATTAACTGCATTTGGCCTTCAATCAATTTATGGCAGGCAAAAATGCCATTTTTATTAGTGACAATGCCCCATTTTGTCTTATGTAATGTTTTCTTTGAAACCTAGCTGTCCTGTGAGCTCAGATCTTTCTATTATGGGCTCCAGAATGGAGATCAAGTCACATTTAGGCAGAAATCAACTTTCATTTACTGTGTATTTGTAGCTAATCCGAATTTATGGCAGGCAAAATGCCCATTTTTGGTAGGTGACAATGCCCATTTGTCTTGTATGGTCCATTACAAAAATTCAAGCTGTCCTGTGAGCTCAGATCTTTCTATTATGAAGCTCCAGAATGAGATCAAAAGTCATATTTAGGCGAAATCAGCTTTCGTGCTGCATTTGGCCTTCAATCAATTTTTTGGCAGGCAAAAATGCCCATTTTGAAGTAGGTGACAATGCCCATTTGTCTGTATAATGGTCCATTACAAAAATTCCAAGCTGTCCTGTGAGCTCAAGATCTTTCTATTATGAGAAGCTCCAGAATGAGATCAAGTCATATTTAGTGAAATCACCTTTCATTAACTGCATTTGGCCTTCAATCAATTTTGGCAGGCAAAAATGCCCATTTTTATTGAGTGACAATGCCCATTTTGTCTTGTAATGTTTCTTTAGCCTGAACTGTCCTGTGAGACTCAGATCTTTCTATTATGAAGCTCAAGAATGGGATCAAGTCATATTTAGGCAGAAATCAACTTTCATTTACTGTATTTGGCCTTCAATCAATTTATGGCAGGCAAAAATGCCCATTTTGGTAGGTGACAATGCCCATTTTGTCTTATAATGGTCCATTACAAAAATTCCAAGCTGTCCTTATAGCTCAGATCTTTCTATTATGAAGCTCCAGAATGAGATCAAGTCATATTTAGGCAGAAATCAAGTTTAATTTATTGTATTTGGCTTTCAATCAATTTATGGCAGGCAAAAATGCCCATTTTTGGTAGGTGACAATGCCCATTTTGTCTTATAATGGTCCATTACAAAAATTCCAAGCTGTCTTGTTAGGTCAGATCTTTCTATTATGAAGCTCCAGAATGAGATCAAGTCATATTTAGGCAGAAATCAAGTTTAATTTATCGTATTTGGCCTTCAATCAATTTTTGGCAGGCAAAAATGCCCATTTTTGCCCACTTTGTGTTGTAATGTTTCTTTGAAACCTACTGTATATTCAATACATTGTTTCTTCACTGCTCTCCCACCAGCTACAACATTTGGGAATAAAACTGACTTCACACACAGTGACAAAGAAGCTCAAATTTATGTTTTTGCCGTGTGAAACGATGATTTAACGACCGATAAAGGTAGTCTTGTTTTGTTGGCGCTGCTAGATTAGTTGCTATGGTAACCCCCAAACCCGAGAACAAAGGTGGAGCGCATGCGCGAAGCACGATGTGCACTCATTCCAACTATTTGGACAACCACGTTTTATTTTTTTCACTCTTTATTTTTGTAAAACATATAAAAACGATATAACACATTACAACTTAATTTTTTATCTTATCGCGGTAATTCGAAAGATGACGTAGCAATGACGCATACACTCCCTCCCACTTGCTTGGCAGTTGAGTAAAAATGGCGGACAGGCGGTCTGTGCTGTGCTGTTGTTTCGTTGTTTAAACTAACAAGAAACAAAATGCTGCTGATTTAAATGTCATATGTGGATGAGTTGACTTGTCGTTCATAGAAAAGTTTAAGGTTTCCGTGTTCCAGACGAGGTTACGGAGCGTTAATCATCTCTGTGCATCTTTGAGCTCTCCTTGTGCCGAGCGGTCAGTATTTATAGAGACGGTAAGTTGCCCGCCATGTGTACTTTCATTGAACATTCAGGTGGTAACAAATGTTTGCAGCGTTCACAACGCCTCCCAGTGTTTAAAATAAACACACGTGGTCATAGCAAGAACCAAATTATTGGTGTGTTGTTTTATCTAAAGCGAAACGAACAAGCTAGCTAACAGCAATGTGGTGGAAATCCTGAATTAATCACCTGATTTGCATTCCCAGCCTGTGAACTTGCATCCACTGTAAGGCCTCCACCCTTCAGCCAATTGCTGGTAAAATATGAAAGCTGCTGGGAGATTTCAGACAAAAATGTGTTTGCTGTGTTTTTTTTTTATTATTTTTTTTACTTATTTTGCATTAGTTTTCATAAACAACAGTGAAGTACATACATGTTTCCTCTATACAGCTGTAGGTAATATTTGTACAGGTTATAGTTAAGTTATAAGCTCGTAAGACAACAAACAAACAAAATACATGCATGCATATACATACACACATACGAACATGTATTCAAACCCAGATCATAACTGTCCACTCCATAGTATGATATCACATCAAAACAAACAATACTTAGACTAAAATACACTACTCACAAAAAGTTAGGGATATTCAACTTTTGGGTAAAATTTCTGGAACATAGAAAAAGTTCATGCTACAGTGATATTATATCATGGAAGTAGGGCATTTAACTAGAAGCATGCAGTGGGAATTTCGTCATCTCAAACAATTTATTGAAACAAAAGTGGTGGGTATACCACCGATAGCCAGATACCCCTAACTATTTGTGAGTAGTGTACATTGAGGTGTTGTGTGAATTGTGTTTGGTGAATTTGAACATGTATCTGTCACTGGTGGGTTATTTTTCCTACCCAGAGTTTGTTTGTAACTGATGATTTGCTCTCTTACTGATGAATTGGTCTCTTATCTCTCTCTCTCTCTCTCTCTCTAGGGGTGTAGGTGGAAGGACTGGTACAGCATCACACAAGTCATTCTGTTCAAGGATATATGTAAGCTTCTGCCAACCATCTTCAAAGATGTCTGACTTTCTGACAAGAGGTTTCAGGGCCCAGCTGTCTACAACCATGGAGTCAGTCCTGAGGACGGCTGTATTTGAAATAATGAAACTCTTTGAGAACAGCCTGCACGACCATCAAATCGAGCTGGCACATAAAGGGGAAGAGATTGCTCAACTAAAAATAAAGTTACAGAGAGCAGAGGTCAAGCTGAGAGAAATTGAGTGTGGAGGTGAAGGTGAAAGAGGGATGGAGGTGAATGAACTGCAGAAAGAGCCTGAAGATGTTGTGAATGCCTCTGGACAAACATCTGAAGTTCCAGAGATTGATTTTGAAGGTATGGTGTGTTAAAGAGGTGAACAAGTTCATAAAACAGGCAGCTTTCCATTGTGAATGACATTTTATGGTTAAATATAATCCATGCAGTAATGTTGTAGAGTACGTACAACACTACAGTAAAATGATGACAGTATTACATGGCTTGTGTGCAGCTTGATCATGTCTGTCTTTGTGTATGTCTTTGTGCAGTACCTGATGACTGGTGTGCTCCCCTGGGCTGTGAGACTGTGACCAAACAAGATGACAACGTGTGTCCCAGCGTTAGACTGCGATCGCTTTACATTCCTCTGTGGCATGTTCCACTTGTCAAGGAGGAGGTGTGTAACTTAAGAGGAAATCTGATGTGGTGGTATTACAGTTTAACATCTTAAGTGAACAGCAAAGCCAGTGATGACAACTAGAAAATTTGTGTTGTTTGAAGAGGCAGGATAGAGCGGTTGTCAGCACACCCTGTTGTGTTGTGTTGTGTTGTTGATAGCTGTTAATGTGCTTCTGAATTGAAAGTCACTATGTGAGACCTTAACAACACAGTCTTTCCTTGCGGTAACAATATTTTACATTGTTTAACTGGTTCATACTTTAAAAAAAAAACATGTGAAAGTGTATAAATGTGTTGACTGCCGGATACACTGTCATGATATATTTGTTGCACTTTTGTGTATTGTTAATTATTACGAAGTTGTTATAACCAGTAATATCTGTATTTTAGGCGGTTAACCGCAAGATTGGCTCCCAGCAGCGAACAAAGGGTGGTAGATTCAAGAAAGGTGAGTTTCATTCTTAATTAAATCTTTCAAACTGAGCACCAGCCACATGCTGGTAAAAATTGCAAGTAGCTGATAGATTTGCTTCACTCACCAACCAAAAAAACCCTGTTACGCTGTTTGTTTTCCAAATTAGGTTTTAAATGCCTTCATATCCATGTTTACATTCACTCCTTTACGCATTAGCATAGCTGCTTTATGATTTTTTTTTTTTGTAAATAAGAACTATGGTGTAATCCACAATTCAGAGGGTTGGTTCATCAAAATTAAATAGAGTGTGTTTTCTTCTCTGTTCTGTCTTTTCATGCAGATAGGTTTGCTTTTAATCGCTAACGTTTCAGTTAATCTCTGAGTTTAATACATACACCGTCCATCAGTGACACAGAATGTAGTTTGTAGTACTAACAGCGGTGGAAAATTAGGTTTTAAAATTCAGCAGCATCAACCTCTTCCCAGAAAATGTCCCCATTATTCTGGTTACTCCATACAAGAGAGTTTTATAGGGACCATTTTTTCAGTACAAATTTATTCTAGTCAAAACTGCTCAGTGTGACTACATACTTCCTCTGTACATTGAGAGATGCAAGGTCAGACCTAGGCTGAATTTCTACTGGCTGACGCCACAATATTTCTTAAAGAGTGCTTGGTTTTGTGCAGCATAAATGTTGATGAAGCATTTAGTTACTATATTGTTAATGTTGACATTATGGAAGGTAAAATGGCAGTGGCAACAAGCTATTAGTTTCACTTCAACCACTGGTTTACAGTTTACTTTTTTTTCTTTCACAGGTTCCTCATTAAAGGAGAGACACAAACAGAATCAGGACAGAAGTTCACCAGTGGGAATTCGACGTCCACCAGTGAGAGATGACATGAAAAAATTGCTCGAAGACATCAGTTATGACTATGCAGACCTATCAGGCAGATCTATAGGTCTTAGAAGAGGAGGGAGAAATGCCACAGGAAAAGAGCAAGAAAACACCAAAAAAGAGGAAGAAAAAAGTACAGCACCCGAGTTCAAATATAAAAAAAAGGGTGAAAAGAAGTACTCCTGCAAGTTTTGTAAGAAGATCTTTGATACATTGTTTGGCCGAAATGTGCATCTACGATCACACAAGAGGTGCAGAGGTTGCAAAAGAGACTTTCCTTTCCCAAGTGTTCTTAAGACCCATGAACCATCCTGTGCAGAACTCAAGAAATTGTTGGAAAAAGACACACAGTCCACTGAGCCTCCGAAACCTCAGTCCTATGATAAAGAAAAGCGAGCCGAACCAAGCAAAACAGAGGAGGTCATTAAGAAAGAAAACACACCTTCCTCTAGCAACCACAATGAATCATCTATCCAGAAAAATGGACCCACAAGAAAGTATTCCTGTGTGCTCTGCAACAAGAAGTTTCGTACACGTTGCAGGCTCCAAGAGCACATGCGTGTTCATACTGGTGAAAGGCCATTTCCTTGCCCCATGTGCCCAAAGAAATTCCACATTAACCAGTCGCTCAAACTGCATGTAACGAGAATACACAAAGACCAAGGGAATTCCAGCGAAACAAATGTAGAACTCACATGGACCAAACCTTTAGAGGTGATTGGAGATAATCAAGAAGATGTGACTTCTCCAAACAAAGACACGAGTCAAACAGTCAACCATATTAAAGTTCAGAAAGAATGCAATCCAGAAAAAAAGCCAAGATGGCAAACAATGGGCACACGCTGCCCCAATGGTTTCATCTGCCGATTGTGTAAGAAGCTCATGAAAAACAAACACTTGTTGATTAAACATTTTAACACCCACAAAGGAGAGAAGCCCCTCGAATGTGACGATGGACAGCTTAGCATTAGGAAAAATAGGTGCCCTAATCCTCTGATTCCATGTAAGCAGTGTGGGAAGAAGTTCCGCTCACAAATGAGGCTTGATAGGCACATGTTCAGCGTTCACAACCAGTGGCCTAATACATGCAATGTTTGCGGCAAAGGCTTCCTCACTGAAGGACGCCTTAGAAATCACATAGAGCGCCATAAGTAGCCCAATATACAGTTAGCATCATCTGTCTGTGCACATTGAAATGCTGGATGTTGTCATTCATGCACATAACTGTTGTTCTTTTCTGGTTTGACATTGAGGGTTTCAGTAAATAGCGATGCTTGATACCAAATTTAAAATGCATACTTACCTGAAAATACTGTAACACTTTAGAACCAGAGACTACCGAACCCTCTAAGTCTCGTAGCATTGACTTTTTGTAGTCCAAAGGTAAAACATCTTTCTGTGTACAGGGGGTTCAAGTGTTCTTGTTGTACTATTTCTTGATCTAAGTATTAGCCAGTTATTTCTTAATATTACACCAATGTGTAATATATTCACTAAACAGTTTATAATGGGGTGGGTATGAGATAAAAAACCTTTCATGATCCATATAATTTCAGATTGTAATAGCAGCACATATTGTGATGTAGTAAACTCAGAACTTCAGAAAACCCAATTAAGGAACCATTTATGGCAAAAAATAAATAAATAAAAAAAAATGATGGAAATTTGGAAATTTCTTTTATTGAGGTACTTCATCACATTGATGCAAAAGTAATGTAAATCCAATATTGCCTTAAAGTAGACCTGGACCTGTTTTTTTATTATGCTAGTGGTCTAATATGTATTGAAAGGAAAAAAAAAAAGAGTCTACCTCGGTTGAAGACGTTTAACAAACTCTGTACTTTAAAACTCTGTCACCTTGCCCCACAACCCTGTTGTATTAATTCAAAATCATTTTTGAGCTATATGTACATAATTGTCTTCTGTTTACCTGCTTATTGAAGAAACTGCATCAAACGATGGTTCAGACAGGTTGACTGTCAGACTTTTGGACCCAGCTTTGTGATATTGACTATATTTGCTGGATAAAATGTTTTTAGCTGTCCTGTAAATTCATTTCATCTGATGTTTGAGTTCTAAAACAAGTCTGAAGAAAACTGTTTTAACTGTTCTATTCTATTTTTCTTTGATGAAAGAAACAATAGTGAACAATGGTGTTACTAGGCTGAGACATTGTCAACATTACCCCCAATAAAATCCATGTTTTTTTTAACCTCGTCTTGCATATGAATGAGTTATATGGATGTTAAGTAGTAATGCACCATATTTCAGTGTTTATGTGTAATGTTTAGACATTACACATAACTTCTTTTTGTTTCCCTTTAGGTGCACCTTCCCTTTTAGGTGCAGGAGAGGAAAAAACACACATACAAATCAAAGAAACAAAAAACACATCAGTCACATCAAAGGTCATATCAATCAATAAAATGAGATAATTGGGGACCATTTAGTCAGGAATACATCCGTTTTCACGTGTAACCGTGCGGTTATATTTTCCATGCAGTAAACATTCTTTTGTATTGGCTGCAGTACCTGAGCTCCTCATCTGAGTTATCGCGAGATTTGCAGCAGTTCTCGCGTCACAGATACCAACCTGCTAGCTGCTAGACGACGAGTCTCCGCATCTTTGAATGTGACTTGAACGTTTTCATGGATTTAATGTTAAGACAGTGAAGATATCCGCCAGCGGCTGCAAAGAGACATCGCCGGGCGTCTTTTGTGCGGTTTCTTTTACATTCACACAGCCGGCTTGAGTGCTAGCTGGGGCGGGATACGCTTGGTTGGCTCCAATGTTTACAGGTTAGCTGTCGGCTGTTGATGTTAGCTCACATCTCGTTACACCGACAGCTTGTTTACAACCCGCTCTCCTACAGCTTCTTACGAACTGTTTATGTCGTCGTGCTTTGCAAACTGGCTCCACATTGCTCGTCTGTAACGCCGACGTTATAATGTCGTAGCTACTTAGCATGGCAACATCTCATGGCACTTCATAGATGCCACAGCAGAGGAGTGTACAGTGGTAGCCACATCGTCCCCCAACTGCCTGTGGAGGCCAACCACAGGAGCAAACAGCGGTGTCAGTCTATAGTTGACATTAAAACAACACCGCTGAAACAAAGAGCCATGGAGTCCGTGAGGAGTGCTTTCCACGCTCAGCTGGCCACCGTCATGGACTCGCTGCTGGCAGCCGCTGTGTGCGAGATCGCCAAGATCTTTGAGAGCAGCCTGTGTGAACAGCAGGCGGAGCTAGCGCAGAAGACCGAGGAGATCTCCATCCTCAGAGGAAAGCTGGAGAAAGTGGACAGGAGGCAGAAGGCGAAGGGTGGAGGTGGAGGTGGAGGTGGAGGGAGCGAAGAAGGAGAGATGTCATCAGGAGACAGGTCAGAGGTCAGCTTGAGGCAGCAGACCCTGACAGGATCAGGTAATATTCAAGTTAAAGTGGACATATGTTGATAGTCTTGTGTCCTAGGCTGTATTTCAACACACTCACCACCTACACTTTTCTCTCACAGGACCAAATGTGGGAAAGGATGTGTCCTCTCATTCAGACCCAGTCGAAGGACTCAGTCAGAGCCTCAGTGGGCTGAAAGAGGAGATCACAGGCCAAGAGGGAGCTTTAGTAAAACATGAGGTAAGACCTTGACCCGCCTCTCCATGATTCAGTTTGTTTGTTAGTTTGTTAGTTAGTTTGTTTGAAGTTTGCTTTTCAATAACGAATAAAGAAATGAAGCCTTTAATGAGTTCTGAACAGCCAGCACAAAGTGACATTTGCGCCATGCTTTGCTGTCTGTTTGACTTATTTTCCACAGCGTGCTGGATCACGACCTATCCTGGGATCTGCAGTCCAAGCCCCAGAGGGAAGCCTTGCTCCTGGGGATCAGAGGCAGATAGATACCCTGTCTGCCACACAAGCCAAGACCAAATGTAAGAAGTCACTACATTCTTATCCCTTCTTTTAGACTGTAAGTGAGATGGTGAGATGAAGGTCAGTTTTCCTTTCCCCCCAATTTCTCTGCAGTGTCTCATTGGGATCAGGGCAGTCGCAGTGCAGACCACAGATCCCTCCAGAATCAAGCCTCCGCCCCTTTTCTCTCCATCTCCCAGAGTGGACGTTGCTCCCCCAGGCCTGATCCAAGCCTAGCTCAGCCAGGTGAATGGTTACCAGGGTTGGACAACACCCGTGGTGGGGTGGCTAGTCTGGAGAACCTGCAGGCAGATGGTACTAGCTGCTCCGGTCCAGCAAGCAGTAGCACTGGCACAGACGCATCCTGCTTCCGACCTGGTTTTGGCTCTGATGAGACCAGCAACGAAGATGATGATAGTGCTTTCCCTTTCCTGGACCAGGAGCCTGAGAACCAGAACTCCAATCAGAACTCCGTGCAGGGCCAGGCTGTGGGGCAAAGGGGAGCTCGGCAGGTTCAACCCCAAGCCCCCTCTGGCGAATTACCATGGAGACCCAGAGATGACAGAGGTGGGAGAGGACCCATCAGTCACGCACGGCGAGTCACATCTTTTGGCAACAGAGACCCTCTCCGACCGCAGTCCAATTCACAGTCACTCACCCTACGACACACAAACACTCTCAGCCACCCTGCGGCTCCTGGTGGAGGGAACGGGCGACCTTACACCTGCCCATACTGTACCAAGTGTTTTACCTACCCCTCCCACCAGCGCAGACACCTTTTACGACACACAGGAGTCAGACTGCATCCCTGTCAGTTTTGTGACAAGAGCTTCCTCACTCCCTCTGAGCTCACTGTGCACACTCGCACACATACGGGTGAGCGGCCTTTTGGCTGTGCTCAGTGTGGTAAACGTTTTGCGCGCAGTGGGAACTTGAGAGCGCACCAACGGGACGTTCACATGGGGAAGAGGCCCTTTGCTTGCACAGAGTGTGGGAAGCGATTTGCGCACAGGGGGAACCTGAGGGTGCACAATCACAGAGTCCATCAAGGAGATCCATACTACATGGATGATCAGCAGGAGCCTGACATGGGCCCTAATCCTATCTGAAGAGATCAAAAAAAAAAAAAAAATCTGCACTTTAATTTTGTCTGCAAAACAAACCTGAGAAACCTGTTCTGTTTGTCTTGTTAAATTTGACGTGAGGAAACCATTAAATCATCAGATTTCATTATATATTATTAATGAAGTACATGGTCAAAGTACATTTCTGTTGCATGTCTTAATTTTATTTTCAAATATGATTCGATGTCAGAAATATGGGTCACACTAAGAGGGGAGAGATAACTGTATTGTAAATGACCAGATATAATCATCCATTAATAAGAAATATTGGCTATTGTTGTAATGAAAATGTTTTTTCTTCAGAGCGAGTCTCTTCCAATGATGTTCTTCCTTATCAGTGAAAAGTTACTGATCACGTTTCATTACTTGAGGAGAAAGAACTGCAAAATGTTTTTCATGAAGCCAAGGAAGAAAGTCTAGTTGGTATTAGATATAGACATGTGGCATGCAGAAGAAATGATAGCATGTCTCTTCCTTAACAATTGTTCTTATGTGCTGCCCATCTCCTCAAAGTTTTAAGTTGACTGTGTTGTAAAATGGAAACGTGCTGTTTAAGATGACGTGTGCTTTAATTTTCCATCCTGTTTTTGCAAAGTGAAATTAAATAATATACTCATGTACAAGCTTTTTGCTCTCCCCTGTCTGAAACATCATTTCATTGTGCTGTACTATCTTTTATTGTTGCACCATGCTTTACGAGACACCAGGGGGCAGTGTCCACATACAAAATATTTATAAGAGACCGCGTTGGAAAATGTTGATAGAAGTGTTGCTTTCAGCGTGTTTTACCATGTGCCCTATATTTTCAGATATTTTTCCCTGATGCATGCACTGCCATCTCTCACTGTCATGGTCCATAAGCATGTGCCTAAAATGTGAGTATATGAATCCTTGGGTTACCGCGTTCATCTGCACAAAACCTAATATCTCCTGCAGTTTGTCCTGTATGTTAGTGTCTGTAAAAGCATGAGCAGTCTCATCCCTGTATAGCAATCAACTTTAACAGTACCATGACATTTTTCCTGAGTCCTCCTTCTTAAAGGATAGGCTCAAATTCACAAAACAGTACTCACCTGGCCTTATGCATGTCGAGTCATTAGTCCCTGCAATTGTTCCTCCTCCCTACATTGGCTCTGACAACATCCTTTATTAATGTGATTTCAATTTAAGTAACAGCAGACAGAATTAGCAGCCTGAGTCAGTTGCATCTTGTGGGCATCTGCTAAAGTTAGTGTTTTTATCGTTGTGTACAGCTGGGAGTGTAAAGCTCACCAAGGAGACCCTGTCTGTTTGATGGAAACACAAAGGGGGAATATTGTACTAATAAGGCTTTAGAAAATACCCACACAATTTGATTGTCTCATAATAGCTGTAAAATCAATTTTTATACTGGAAGAAGACTGTTTTTGTGCTTGATCTCTTACCCAAAGGCCTATATATAAAAGCCTTGAACGTGTGGGATGTGTGGATGTTGATGAGACATTTCTCCCCATCTCTGGCTCACTCTCCCTTTCACACAAATTCTCAACTGCTGAGCAAGGCTCGACCAAGCTGTCCCCCTGTATTCCCCAGGCTGCTGAGTCCTTGGTTTGCTCATTGAAAGATTATATTCAGTGACCCCACCCTCCCCCACGGGTCACCTGTGTCTGTCTCTCCCTCTGGGTTTTTATGGGCACAAAAAATGTCTTAAGATTGCATGTCCAAAAGACCACTGGCTCTACGACAGGACAGAGAGAAATATTTGTCTCGCTTATATGGATTTATGAGCTAAATCAGGACAATGTGTGTGTGAGTAAACTTCTGCTGATGTGAGAGGACTGAATCTTTACTAAGTAGAGCCCTTACAGACAGAAATTCAAATTTATACTCAGATGTGTGTGTGTGTGTGTGTGTGTGTATTCATAGGCAGGGGTCACATAAGCTTTGCAGTATTTTCTGTTTGTATATTTGGTCATGTGTAATCTCCTTTCTGCTCTAAGCAGCTTTTCCCCGGGGACAGAGAGGCAACAAATGAGCAGTTGACCACGCTGGAATGACTGTACACTATGTTTGAAAGTATGTGATAAAAGCATTGCATAAAGGTACGGTGTATGTAGATATTTTAGCAATACTTAGATTCAAATCAATATTTTTTTGCCTTCTGATACTGGGTAACACCAGATGAAATAATTTCAGGGCTAAAGGCTCCACAGTCTATTCCCCTGGTGGTTTGACTGGCTATAAATTAGACCTTTCTGTTTGTTCTTACAGTCTGCATGTACCAATAACTATATCCCTGTCAGGTAGCCATGTCCTAGCTAGTGTTTATCACCAGACCACAGTATTATCATTCTGTTTTCCAGCAGGGATCAAGCTTTAATGTGCTCTTTACCGTTTATGTCACCGTGTTTCAGTTTATTCCTTTCGGCCCTGAGGCTGCTGTTTTAATTTACTCAGGAAAAAAAAACACACACTCTCAACCTCCTGCCATCTCCTTGCCCTCGGCTCAAAGAGTCATTCCATCACCATCCCATAATCCTCTGGTAATAAAATTATCCCCCTGACACCCAGTTACTGCACCCACCTCCCTAAACATGTCATACAGATTTAAAAAGAGAGGAAATATTTACCCTGCGACTCAGCTGGAGATGTATGTGCAGTCAGTTGGATTATATCCTGGCTACTTTGTGTGTGTGTTCTTTGCATGTGCCTATATATCTGTCTTTATCTTTTCCATTTTCGAGTATGCTTATGTGTGTTTTCATGCATGTTATGGTTGCATTTACGTGTGTACACCATCATCTTTCTGTGTGTGTGTCGGGGCTATAAGGGTTTTAGCATCGCCCCAAGGCTGCTCATAATCTACCTAGTCCCACCTCTCTCCGGGGGTTGCGGTTTCATGCAGGTTGCCATTACTGTAGTGAACCCCCCCGCCCCCCCCTTTAAGGGATTACAGTGCTGTCTCCCGCTCAAGGCACTGAGTTGATCCATCGTCTGCTGACTGTATTTAAGAACTCACTTAATGTGCTAATAGTGTTAGACTGGGGAGACGCTCCAGAGCTTTTAACTTTCATCTTCTAAAGACTTTTGTCTGTTAGAAATGCTGATTTCATGGCTGCTGGCTTAAATCCATCACTAATCAGTCAAAATCACAAAAAATTTGTAAAGTTCTGGATGAAGTGGACTTGATGCGTGCATGTTTTCATGTGTGTGTGTGTGTGTGTGTCCAAGGCAGTGTGGAGCAATTACCAGGGTTAGGGTTACTGGTTTGAATCTCTTATAGTGAGGTAGACTGTTTCCTCCTCTCATTTTTGGGGGGGTCACAGAGCATGAGGGAGGGGTGAAGTGGGATCTTCCTCCCTCAGAGTTGTTGTGTTTTCCACGTGTATGTGTGTGTGTGTGTGCATGTTTACACAATTGAGTGCGTGTTCTCCATAGGCTGCTCTTGGGTTGCTAAGCAACCGTGTGTCTGCACATCGGAGTGGGGGTGGGAAGGGGAGAGAAGCACCAGGTCAACAGAGACAGACACTCACGAGCGTCGCTGCGTCTGATTGGACACACTGATGCTCCTGATGAATGATGCTGATCATTATCACGACTGGCTGTTAGTCTGAATTGTGTTGGAGGTCTCAAAGTCCACTCACCTCCCTCCACACAGAGAGAGAAAAAGTCCATTTATCTGTATGACAATCTGTGCCATAGCTTCCAGTTATCTTCCACACCTGATTTATTTTGGTCTAACATGTTTGACCCATTTTCTAGTGTATGTAAAAGAATCATACTTTCCCACAGAGACTTGGCTATTTTTGTGCTCGTACACTTGATGATGAGAACAGCACTAGCCAAAAAATCTGATACTCAAAGACTGAAAGACAATACTCCTACCTTGTTTCCAAAGATGGTTATTATTAGTATTTAATATATATATATAACAACTTAAATTAATCAGTCTACATGAAAATATTATTATATTATATTATCTTGAGGCAAGATGAATGTGGGCTGACTTATGGCTTTTTGATATTTGCTTGAGATGACCTGCTTTCATCACTATCAATAAGGGTAATGTCTTTTTTTTAAATGTCATTTTAATTTATTCTTAATTTTTGATAAGGTTGCTTTGATTTGAAACTATGCCTGCGACTCTGTCCTACCTTTGCGGAGATTACTTCTTAACCCCTCGGGATCAACAGTGATTAGAAATAATCTTTCTGTTTATGCTGAAATTAATCTTTGAACTTAATTACTGAGTTGCTTAGGACCAATTAGGTCAGCAAATACTTTCATCAGCCAAGAGTGTTGTCTTCTCCCAATCTGAATATTGAAAATAAATATTGTATGTTAAATGTATGTAATTGTATATATATGTACTGTATGTTGTATTTAAATGTAAAAAAACAAATGAGGATTCCCCACCAGTGTCCCTACCATGTCTACTGTAGGACATGATGCAAGGACACAAAACAGCTTAGATTCACTCCAGGGCAACAGGGCCAAGTGACACTGGGGATGGTGGATGGTCACGCTCCACTATCACCAAGGTAACGGGACCGGTCCGAGGCCAAGGCTTCACGGTTGAATGGCACGGTCGCCACGGGAGACAGACCCAAGACTGCTGTCACACAGGCACAGGGTCAGACTTGAGAGGTTAACAAGGACAAGCTGAACTGGATTTACTGTACCTGGACAAACGTGCCACATGCAGGGGCGATGATGGTGATGACTGTGTTGAAGTGATAACTATGATGATGAGGATTTTACAACGTGAGAGGGAGGAGAGTCTGGCTGATCTGGCAAATTTTTACCCAGGGGTGTAGCAACTCTGGAGCCTGTACATAACAGACTCACCCTATACATAACAAGGCCCTGTATACTACTGGATTATTGGATATTAGGACTTGTTAATCACTTAATGTATTTGTTGGCTTTTCTCTGGTGTGCTTTAGTCACTCTTAACTGCAGTTTGCTTTTTTTTGCCCAGGTTTGAATGACCATTCACACCGATTTCTGAAAAATAACAGGCAAAATTGAATTTTATTTGGGGAAAAAAATAAATAAATAAAATTCAACCAATTTAAACCATCATGTCTGTCCAGAAACAGAGAATAGTGACACAGCTGTGTGGAGCTTATTTAACCAGTTTCAGCTTACTGATTTGTTTTTTCCAGCCAGTAAAGTCTCACTTCTCTCATCAACCTGATTTCTCAGTGGGCAGCTGCCCACATAGTGTACACTGGGACTAAGTTACCTGCCAGCATCAAATGGCTACAAGAGCTGGAGAAGAAAAATGATCTTGTAGCCTCCTCTTCCCATGGGTTGGTGTTGGACAAGACAAAGCTCAAAGGTCAGTGAATATAATGCCATATAAACACTGCTGCTAGATGTTTAGGTAGCAACTGTTTGCTAACAGTTTAACAACAGCAGTACTGTACGGCTAAAATAAGTCAGAAAAGACATGTTTCTCAGTCACAAAATGACCAAAAAATGATTAATGCAAGTTTACCTATTAGTTATTTCTGTTTATGTTTATGTATGACAAACTGTCGCTCAATGGCCCCCTATGGAGTAAATATTCAATATTAGCTAAATGCTAATCAGTGTCACAGCAGGTGTTTTCCATCAACTGTCAAAGAAACTGTTACAGCAGGCATTTTATTTATTTATTATACATCTTTTCATGCTGTACGCAGCTAGGCTTTTTATTTCCTCTTTATTCAGTTAGTGAAGTTACACGGCTACAGCAATTGTTATTCATGAGTCTGTCCTCTTATTTGAATACAATTCAAAACCCAAAGACATTCAGTTTAAAACCAGCCAATAGTTTATTTAATTTGGCATTTGTGCATGATAAATTATTTAAATGTGTATTTATTTAAATGATTAATGATGCATTTATTGTTAATTGGCACACCTCTTAACAATTGCAGACAAACTGAATAGGAAAATTGCTAAATTAACTTACAAGGAACAACTTAAGATACTTTATGCAGCCTTGATATTTGCAAATATGCAATATCCAAATGTAATTTAATAGCAAATCCACACAGTTATACCAATATATTGGAAAGCATGTTAGAGAATACTAAAAAAAATCTAAACATTTAGTATTTCTCATCTCTCTCCCTCTATGCTTTGGGTTTGGCAAAAAGGGTCAGATCTGACACTGATGGGACCTTCACTAAGAGCTAAACACCAAACCTTATGGGTTTAAGGATTTTACTAGAGGGGGATTTTGGTGGCATATGTTTGGGGTGAATCAGTGGAGATGTGCAGGTAGAACCGTAGCTGTATATGGGGGACAGTGGGTGGGCTTAGGGGAGCTTTGTGGTGGATGTTAGGCTGGTGGGGGGCAGTTAGAAGGGCAGATATGGCAGTGAGGTGTGGAGCATTGCCCGTGATTGGTAAGTAGTGGGTGGGGGAGGGCGATGCTGGCAGTCTTGGAGTAAGTCAGATAAACAGCTCTTCTTGTTCCCTGCTGAGGGGGGTTTAAAGCCTGCTGGCAGACAGCCAGCACCAGTGATGGCACCAACTGTCACTGGCATCCCCTCACTCTCTCTGCTGCCACCCTGACTGATGCCTCTGTGTGTGTGTGTGTGTGTGTGTGTGTGTGTGTGTGTGTGTGTGTGAAGTGAAGTGTTTCTCTTAGACTATCATCATTTCTGGTCCCTTCTAGTAAACCTTGGCAATATAGCTTAAATATTTATCTTAATATTTGTAAAATATTTTCTGATATTGATGTACTGTAAATCCCAATATGGCAAATTAATGCTACCACATATAATGTGATCAAACTAAGGTGAGTGGATCGATAGAGTGTTTACTGTTGATACAGAGGCTTATTTTGAGTATGGATACTACCAACTGGAGCATGAACGATTAATAGATAGGTTGATGGTTCGACAGAAAATAATAACCATCTTTTTATTGAAGCAATTTTTCATATGTATAGTTACACAAAGAAGGCAAAAGGAACAAACATACACAAACTTAGTACCACCCCCCGCCCTCAGCCCTGGTTACATCTGAAAAGCAAATTAAAATACAGTCAAGGGCTGTATGAGGTTCCAAATAATCAGTATTTATCATTAGTTAAAGTCAGTGTAAAGTAAGAATGAATGTGTTATGAGTTTGCCAGACCAAAGAAGAAAGTGTTATTAACCACCCAGCCAAATTTGAATGATTAAGAAATTTGACAAGTTTATGAAATTAGACGTCAAATTCAGGTAAAAATGAGCAGTACTTTCAAATTTAGGACTGTGTGGGGGCGTGTCCACTAAATGTGTTGAAGCCACGCCCACTCGTGGGAGCAGTCAAGCAGCAATTTTGAAACGTGACAGATGAGTTCAGAAAATGACATGACCAACTTTGAAACACTCTGAGTGAGATTAATTAATCTCTATCTCTCTGCTCGGGGTGCAGGGGTATGCTCAGGGTGGCCTCGGCGTGTCATCAAGCCACCCTTTAGGACCGCCCAAAAAATCCTGGACTGAAAACTGGTTTTACCTTCTGACTCCACATTTCAGATATATATCGTTCAAAGTCTTTTCACATGTTTTCAGCAACAACTTGGCTACCTCATTGGCTACCTTTTTATTCTTCGTTGCTTGTCACAGATATATTGGTTTCAACATATATACTATCCATTATGAAAGAGAACAGAACACTATGCAGAAAAATATGCTCTGGGTAATTTAGATCCATTAATTGCGTTTTATTTCTGTTTTTTTATGTATGGTTTATTGTTGTTGTTGATTAAATTCACAATGGATGTATGTATAGTGCACCACTTCCAGTGGTACTTGGGAGTACTCGATCTCCCTCAAGAGCTATGGAGGAATGTCCGAAATATATATTTTTTAATTAAATAAATTAATTTAGAAACATTTAATACCGTCAATATTACAAGAGTTTGAATGAAAATACTTGAGTGACGCTAGTATAGAGTAACAATTCTGAATTTTTTTACTCCCTAATATCACTATCGGCCAAGCAGGGTCAACAATACAATGAAATGTGTTGCTCAAGAGGAACTGGCCAGCTCAGCATTAAAGTGTGTGTAACAGAAATAAGCTAAAGTAGTAAAAAAATGTAGGTAAAAAAGAATATTAAATATACTAAAACAGAATATGAGAAAAATATAAATATGCATATAATGCACAATATACTGAAACAGAATATGGAAAATTTGTTTGTATATACTTTACACTGTACAAGGTTGTGACAACTGTATTCAAGGATTACTGTTCTCATTAACTCCTGGTGTTAGTTTCATGTGTAACACACAGATGAGAGTGGTATTGATGTTCTCATTCAACTCTCAGCAAGATAGCAAATAATTGTATTTCCCTGACTTCCCAAAAATTGAACAACAGAAATTCGTAGAGCGATAACTTGATAAGATGATATCATGATATGAGTCGATAAACAGTAACTGAATTATCACCCAGCCCTGCCTTCTATGTACACTTAAGTATAAGAGTTTCTGTGTGAGTGTGTGAGTGATGTGTGCGTTAGTCATCTCTGTGCTAATTGAATAACGTCTCCAGGTGAATCCTCTAGTAGTCACTGTAGTGTGGTTCATATTCAGCAGTCAGTGGAGTGAGACAGTCCTGCTCTCGTCCTCCCTCTTGCTCTCTCTGCTTTCACTCCCATTAGTCAAAACCTCATAAGACACACAGATACTTCCGCTCTGTCACCCGCTCCTCCATCCCTCTCCGTTTCTTTATCATATTTAATCACCTGCAGTCAGTGGTCAGGCAGATCTCGACTCTGTGATGATTGGCTGCCGCCGAGGAGTGGGGCGGGGCCTGCCCTGATGCATCACACACGTACCAGCGCGGCAGGACAGATCCTCCCTCCCCCTCTCTCTACCTCTCACTCTGCCTTTCATACATACGCCAGAGCGCAGACTGCAGCAGAACACAGGGCCAGTAGGATTTTCCTCCTCACACTGAAACAGCCGAGAAGAGAGAGACAGTTAGCTGCCGAGGAGGAGAGAGCCGTTATTCATGGAGGATCCTCTGAGGAGTACCTGACCCACAAGCTGCCCAGTGTGTAGGTGAGTGTGCGTTTGTCCCACTGCGTGTGTATATGTGTGTGTCCATGCGTGTGAGTTTACTGCAGAAGCAGCAGCACTGCAGATACACGACCAGGGGCTCTGCTCATCCCTCTCTCCCCTCCCCCCACTCTCCTCCTCCTCCTCCTCTTCACCTCCTCGCCTCTCTCCTCTCTTGGAGCATCCATTAACAAGTAGATACTTCTTTACCCATTTATGAAAGCACTGGGCTGTGTTATGTTTGTGAGAGAGTAGAAATGGTATGACCACACCTGGACTCTGGAGCAACTGCAGGGTGGACACGAGGTGCGCTGGATTTTTCTTGCCTCGCGAGTGGTGTATGCTCTCGTGAGGCACAAATCAAGCTCACCCCTGGCAGTTTTTGAACTGTTTTCAAATAATCCTCCTCCTGCAGGTCTGCATCTGGCTCTCGGGAGCAGTTGTGTGGACTCCTACACGCACCCATCCCTCCTTCGGGACCGGCCCACTCCCTCCCCTACTTGCCCCCCGTCCTCATTTTAAGGATAGGATGCCCGGCTCTGCGCCCCTGTGCTGAGGAGGCGTCGGCGGGCAGCAGTATGGGCGCTGTGCTGGCCGGCATCCCCACCACCCCCTCCACCACCGATCTGCCACCACCACGCTGCCCCACCGAGACGGGCGCTCCCCCCAGCCCCGCCGATGGGCGAAGACACTGACGCCACCCCGACGCTCAACCACCGCGGCTTCCTCCCCGACCACAACTATGTGACTGAAGGTAAGAAGACGATGGAGGAAGCTGCATGTCTCTATATGTTACAAAGTGTGACCCCATGTGAGTGTGTGTCTACGTTTTGAACTACTGGAGAGTGTGTGTGCGACTAAGTGTGTGTATGTTAGGAAAAGCAAAGCTCAGGACGGCTTCCTAATCCTCTGTAAGCTCAGTGTTGATCAGTGTTCAGACAGAGTTGAAGCAACAAGAACTAGATGGCAAAACACTCCCCTGTCTGCAAAATTAAACCATCTTAGACAAGTTTTTCTATCCACGTTCACCCTTTACTCAGTTTCTTTATGTCTTGCACCCTTTTGTTTTTTGTTCACTCAGTGTAACATAGCTATTTTGTTACACTGCAGGGAAAAATTGATCTGGCCTGTGTCCAAGTGTGTGTTTGTGTCTGTGTGTCAGAGAGAGAGTGGAAGAATTTTGTTTTTTCTGTAACAGCACAAATGTCCAGAAAAACGAGCCAACAACATCCGCCACATTCTTTTGTACTCATTGCACTGCACGTCACATTGTGATTGAGTCACACACATGCGTTCTCTATTACTTCCTCCTCTAATATAACAAGTGCAGATTCATATCGAATATTAAGTATCACATCTCAGGCAGGGGAATATTTAAAACTCCAGTAGCTCATAAGTAAACAAGCAAATCACCAAATTCCCTTGGTTTGATTCATAAAACAGATTATAACCCCTCTGCTCGTAATCTCAATTACACCACTAATCTCACCTGCATACTAGCTTTCCTGTCTTGCCTTCCTGCCTGTCTGTCTGTCTGTCGCCAATCTGTTTCTTACACTCAGCTCATTGTTCGCCACGCCTCTTAGACCAGAACAGCAGATTATCATTTGGGGGTCATGAACGTGTTGTGAACTCATTTGTGATCCGTGTATCACTCCAGAAAGGGAATTATGCTTCCTGTGTCTGTGCTGTAATATCATTTCCTTCACACAGAAGCATGTACTGTAGTCAGGGGGGACCTGTAGTGCTGCCTGTTGATTGTGTACATATTGTATTTCTGAGACTGGAGAATATCTGTGTGTGTGTGTCTTTGTTTGTCTCTGTGTGTGGGAGTGTCTGTCCTGACTTATACATACCGTGTTTCCATGACCAATTTGTGTCTTTGTCCATTTCAGAAAAGGATTTTGATGAAATAGTGGCAGAAAATCAGTCTTAACATCCATCACCAACCATCCATTATTGCCATAGCAACAGTCCGTGATGACAAACGTGCTGCTTTTCATGCTTGGCCAGTATGACTGACAGGTTGTCTCCACCCACCAATAATGGCAGTATTAATTATTCCACACATCTCAGGCAGACACAGACATTATTCAGGGTGAATTGGTGATGAGCTCACGCCAAGGTGGACACACCACTGAACACGATTGGTCTGAAAGGGCCGTGCAACACATGGACAGGCTGGAAAAGAGATAGTTACAGAAGAAGATGAAGAAGTACAAATGAATTCCCCTAATGACCGAAGACTTTTCTGTCACAAATAAACAAAATAATTCATCACCTGCCTCTTCTTCTACATCCACTCTTCTACAACCCCCTCCACCTTTCCTCCACGTTCACCCCATCCCCCGTCCTCCTCCCCATTTCCATCCCCCACTGCCTCCCCCTCCCTCCCTTTTTCCCCATCAGTCCTCTAATGCAACTCGCAGCATCGCCCGGTGCTGAAGTGGCACGTCTGCCAAACAATTATCCAACAGTGCTCTAAAGACTGCTCAAACACAATGTGTGTGTGTGTGTGTGTGTGTTTGTGTTAAAGAGGTGGACAGAAGGTGGTAGACAGACAGACAGAGCCGGTGCATGTGATTTTATGCTTGGGTGTATTCTGTTAGCGCCTGTGTCTCCATCTTTATTTATTTCTTTGGTCCTGTGATGCATTCATAATCCTGTCTGTGACTTTAAGTGTGTACCGTGTGTCTTTTTGTTTGCCCAGGTCTGTGTATGTTTGAGTGTGCGTCTGAAAGCGTTTTCTGTGTGTGTACATGTGTGTGTGTGTGCGCACGTACATAACAGTGTGTCTGTAGATCTTCCCATGGGGATTCCCCTGCCCTTTAACTCCTACATGGGAGGGACGCTTAACCTCCCTCTACCTTAACGTCCCTCCCTCTTCCCTCCATCTCTTACTCCCTTCCTCTCACTCCCTTTTCCCTCCTCAGTATCTCCCCTTGCTACAACCTCACCTCTGACTGGAGTGGCAATAGGTCCAAGGATAGATGAGGAATTAACAACACGTATACAATATAAAACAAACTTGAATCAGAATTTTGACGCTTTTTGCAGTTTTGTAAATAAATTATTGTTATTATATGTTTCCATTTCATAAATAATCCAAGCACACCATTAACCCCCATTATTAATGTTCCCCATGTACAAAAGTATCAGTGGTTTTAAGTGAAAACTGTTGCAGTGAATACTCAAAATAGTAAAGAGCAAAGGAGATAAAAACAGTAATGTAATTCAAGCCAAACTTATGTTATGCTCATTGTAAAAACAATAAAAATGTGTAAATATAAATTGTATATATGACTATTTATTTGCTCGTCTTCATTTCAAATAATTTCAAACTGTATATCTTTTGGGGTTTTCGACTGTTGCTCACACAGAATTGCTTTGGCTTTTAGCCACCTGTGACGAGCACGTCATTATGTTTAACGTACTGATAAATCAGTAATTATAATAATTGTTAGCTATCATACTTGTTTGTAAGTAAGTGTGCTTTCACCAGCTCTTATTGCTGTTTTCAAATTGTCAGTCATTGTCACACTGATACCCACTGAGACGTATTAAGACTCTGTCCAACGAGCTGTCTCTGTCTCTCTCTGTCCATTCTGCATGTCTTGCTAGCCTTCCTGCCAAACCCAACACATGAAAACATCATGTTGTATAAACACAGAGTGATCATATATACACCATTAGTAATTTCTTCTGTGGTGGGTACTCATGGCCAAATGTGGTGATGTAGTAACTCAGTCCCTACCCTTAACCCCACCCTCCCTGGTCCTTCCTTCCCCTCTGCTCTTCCCTGTTGCCCTCTTCCCTCCCTTCCCTTCCCTCCATCCTTGCTCCTCTTGCAGGGCTGCTCCTGGCTATAGCCTGAAGAGCTCCGCCCATCCTGTCCACCCCTCTCCACCCTGGAGTCCTCCCCCAGGATGTTGAGCCCCATCCAGGTCCTGTGCTCCGACATCACTACCCTTTCTCTGGAGCCCGAGCCGTTTGCCTCTTACACTGAAGGTGTGTGCTCTATCCTCTTCTATCCCGAAGGTCATATCTATGTCGCACAGTCGCGCCACATGACCCCAGTGTGAGCTATGAGAGCCTGTGTGTGTGCACCTGTGTGTTGATAGCGGTTGGATGCGAGAGTATGCATGTCATTAAGTATATGAGTGTGAGTAGTTTGAATCAGGTGAATACTCACGTGAGTCTGAGTGTTATTAATATCTTAAACATCGCTTTGTCTCTGTCTGTCTGCCTCGTCCCTTTTTGTGCACCTCTATTTTTGTACCTGCCTCTTTATTTTTGTCTCAGTCTGCCTGCTTCAGTGTGGATTGTGTGTGTAATAGATTTCTTTAAATAGTTTGACCAGATAACACCCCGTCTCCTTCAAACACGACATGTCTACTTCTGTTTAATCCATACACACACACAGACACGCTCACTAAACCTCTAAGCACACAGTCTGTACTGTGTGGACATTGATACACGCAGGACTAACTAATGATTTGTGTCATTATAAATTAATCTGCCAATTATTTTCTCAGGTTATTGATTAATGGTGTCGTCTATAAAAAGTCTGAATTATAAGCATCTCTGTCCAACAATGATTATATAATGTATGTAATTTCATGTCGATCAAGCTCCACACACGTCAGCAGAGAAAGATTATAGTGGCAGCGCAATAAAAGGGTGAGGGTTCTCTGAATATGGGATTACATTTCAGTATTCATGAGGCGTCAACATATAATCCCGGTTTTCAGTATCGCCGGGGTTAGACTGGGTGTAAACCAGCTAAGCTGCTAATCTTTTTTTTTATGTTAGAGTCTCATAAATCTATTGGCAAACAAATTGATTTTTATCAAAAAAACACATCACACATTGCTGCTTTAAGATGTCTTTGCAGCCAGACAAAGCAGGATTACAGGTGTATTCCACACATGACGCTGAAGCTGGCCTGGTTTGTGATTCTAATTGTTTGTGTCTATAACCATTAGGCTCACGCCAGCTCTGCTCCATTGTGCCGATGTGTGTTTTGAGAAATGGCAGCTTCCCTGCTGTGCTGGGCTTAAATCACTCCTCTCCACACATGTGCACCTCTAACACAAACACATGCACCAGTTTTTTTTTTTTTTTTTTTTTTTTTACAGATAACTTCAAAACTGCAGGACAGGGATCAATTTAACGTCTCCCTCCGGCAGCCCATCCCCTCGTCTCCTTCCCTCCCGCCCCTCTCTCTCTGCCTCCAACCCATTTATTTCTCTACTGGGTAATTGAGTACACACACTTGTGCACACATACACAGGAAATGCGGGGTACTTGAGCTTCTGCATGCACACACACTCGCCAAGACACACGCACACACACACACACACACATCTCCTGCTGAGTGGCGGCTTGTCCTCGCTTTTAAGGAGTGTGTGTTTTTGGCTCGGCTTTAATAGTCTGTGTTTACCCGGACCTAAGATATCTATAATTGGAGCTGTAGGACGTCTGCTTCCCTCTCTGTCCCCAACAGTAACCTTAACAATAAAAAAGGAAATCCCCCTCCCTTGACCACCTCCACCTCCCTCATGTATCCCATAAACCTCTTCTACCTTGACTAATTTTGTAGCAACAGATGAGCACTAATGTTAATGTGTATAATACAGGCTATGGCTGGAACTAACATTTAATCTGGCATTATTTTCTTAATGAATTGATTAATATTTGCTTCATAAAATGTCAGGTCACACCTTAAAATTGCTTGTTTTGTCCAACCAATTGTCTAAAACCCAGAGCTAGGGAGTGTTTAGGGAAATTAGGGAATGTTTCTTGTTATTGTTTGTAAAATGTCTATTCTATTGCTATCAATAATCAATATATCAAAATTGTTGCAGATTCAATTTCTCCTGGTCCACACATAGATTCATCAGCTGATCACTTCAGCTCCATCTGTCAATTACAATGAGTGTAGTTTATAAGATCCAACCCTCAAGGTAACATCTTAAAACAACAAGCACATTTTCGTAGATATTCTCAGTTTACAATGACACAGCACCTCACAGTGTTTTTGAGTGTTTCTGTGTTTGGTGTTCATCACTTGTTTTTTTTTTATGCTTCTTTGTGTCATCGGGTCCATTCATGTTTGTGTGTTGTTTTGTGTTGATATGCATTGTATGTGTGGGCGCCTGCACTTGAAGTCACAGTGTGTTCCCCCAGCTCCCGCAGTGTGGCGATGAGTCAGGCCTGCTGATGCTAATGGACTGTCTGTGGGAGACAGACACAGCTAGCTTGCTTTACTGTAGCACGCGCACATTCACACTGTAAGACATTGACTTATAACTTGACAACCTAACAGACGGTAACACACACACACTCACACATATTCATTATCAGTACAGCTCCTTTTGGAGGAGCGCCACAGCACTCATGATGCTTGTTTTTGCGGTGGTTGTGTTCTTAGAGGTTTATTTTTCTGTAGCACTCTTCTAATAAAGAGCATTAGAGAGACAGATGGGTGTGTGTGTGTGTTTGAGAGAGAGAGAGAGAGGGAAACAGAGGAACACAGAAAGATAAAGAGGCTGCAGGTTGAGAACAGACACAGGATGAGAGAGGAGAGTGTGTGCTACATATTTTATTCAGCTATATTGTTTGCCGCTCTTGTGGTTTTGCTTAGCTTAGCTCTTTCTCTGTGCGATTCGAGTGGCAACACAGTTATGTGTAATTGTGTTGGATATACACACACACACACACACACACACGGAACAGCAAGCACATTTGCTGTGCATCATTACATGACTGTGTGTTTTTAAGGCTACCTGGTGTGCATACGTGTCATCACATGTGTTCATGCAATAATTATCTTCATATCCTCAATTTGGATCTTGGCGCCTGCTGCATCTCCCAGTATTAATTTTACAATGTTTGTCAGTGGACCAAACTGCTGTGCCATAATTATTTTACCGCGCTCCTTCTTCCTGTGAGGGTTGGATTGATGAATCCAACTTCCTCCTTCACCAGACTGCCATATACGGCTAACCGTTACGAGTACGGCTGCTACTGGTTGGATCAGCCTGTTACCATGGCAACCCCTGCTCACCGACGGACCCCTCTCCGCCGCCTCCGCCCCGGCGCCTCTTCTCTCCACCTCCCTCTCCATCCTTCCCATTCTTCCACCACCAGCATTACCAGCACTACGTACACGCTAACCTACAGCCAGGCAGCAGAGTGCCGTGGGGGAGGGATGAGATAGAGAGAGAGCTGAATGTGGATAGACAACCAAGAGGGAAATGAAAGAGTGAAATGGGGCAAAAGAGAGAAACCGGGGAACACAAGATGAGATTTGACAAAAGAACCTATGGGGGGAGAGAGATCGAGAAGTGAAACTGAAGAATAAAGAAGGTACTGCAGTGACTGAGAGATCAAGTAACAGTGCAATTACTAGTGGTAAAATGATAGACAGAGACTGAGATAGAGGCAACCAACAGCGCATGATGTGTGTGAGGAACAGGCTGAATAAGGTTGTATTGGTGTAGAGATTGAGGATCAGTCCCTGCCTCCCCTCATCATAAAACCTCTCTCTCAAGGCCACCACAGAATAGGCATGGCTCACTCGAACTCTCAATAAATACGCTCTATTTTTATTGCAGTCAATGCTTGTTGAGGATGTTCTTTTCCATCAAAACTCAGCTCCTTTGTTGAAGGCTTGGTGGAATACAGCATCTGAAACGAGTCTTATTTTTAAATTCAGTCTATGACATTTTTGAAGATATTATCTGGTTATTTGGTAGTGGAGTGTCAGATCTGTGCTTTTACTGTACACAAATCTCACTGCTTTGGAGACTAGAACACAAGGTCATTCAAAGCGCCTGTGGGTTTTGTAGCTTCTTTCTCGATTACCTTGAACACAATTTGAGAATAACTGTGTATAACAGGTTTGTTTTTTTTTTAGGTGAGAGAGGTTTATAGAATTTATTTTCTGTCAATAAAACTACATTCTGCTTTTTCCTAACACATTTCTATGCAGGACGATTGGCAGACTTTTATTTTCTTTATGGTAGGTCATTGTTTATGACCTAAGTTATAGTTAGCAAACCTTTTAGAACATGACAACACAACACAAAAGTGAAACCTGATGACTTGATGTGCGGGGGCAAAAATACTAGCAGATTTCAGTAGTGATCAAAAGTCAGATAATTCAAATGAATTATTCAACACTTGTCGAAATTCACTTCTTAATTTTAGAAGAAGGTAAGAAGGTTAGATTAGGTGCGGCTATCACGTCTGAGAGCTACATATGCAGCTATAGCCAACAGTCAGTTAGCCTAGCGTAGCATGAAGCCCGGAAGCAGGGGGAAACAACTAGAATGACTAAATTTGCACCCCTGAAGCTCACTGATTAATATGTTGTATCTTGTTTGTAAAACCCAAGTTCATACACTGAAACTATTTCTTGTCTGAGAGCAGTAACTTTGTGGAGTCTCTGCTGGTTTCCTGGAAACCTCACAGTGACAACAAGACTCCAGGAAGCCAAGCACTGTTCCTTTTGATTTGGTCAGTCTGCAAGAATCATGCAAATTCATCATCTCACTTACTGCCACACACATCAGCAACTGAGCTGCTGAACTGAAGACTGAAGCAGTTTTGCCTGTATGACGTTGGTGGGTGTCATGTGAAGACAATACGCAGATATAATTACATAAATGAAGCCTGAGAATCTGTGCGTTTGTTGTGACTGTAATTGATTACAACCATGAAAGTTATACAGTCACTGAAGCCATCACCATGCTGATCAGCACCACCAGGAACCTTAACACGGCCTTTGTATTTACAAGTGTGAAAACAGCCCAGATACAGATTTGAAAGTTCACAGCTGAGCTGAACATCCAGTTCACTTCTGTTAGCAAACTGACTCGACTTGTTTGTTTTGTTTAAAAAATCAGGTTGAGGGTGGCTGAGAAGCAAATTTTTTTGTGACTACAGCCACTAGATGTGGCTAGTGTGAAATTTGTGTTAGCTATAGTAGCTCAGAGTGTGGCGCAGAGGAGGACACAGAGGGACAGGGAGGCGATTACATGCCACATTAATCCAGATTCAAGACTTACATGCCCTTCATTAGACGTCACAGCCATTTCACATTCTGTGTATTGCTTCGTGCAGCAAGGTCCACTGAGAGCACTGAGGCGGTAAATACTAAGTGGTAATAACGTGCTTGCTCTTCATATTACAGAGTTGTCACCGAGTCAGACTGTGTTCGTGTTTCGTGACACAGAGCTCGAGATGGGCCTGTCACATCCTGAAAAATTAATCACTAATGCTAATACGCTCTGAGTTGTGTTTACACTTTAAGACACTACAGAGATTATGAAGTACATAATTATTCCTACACACGCACACACACACATGCACACACTGCTGCACCCTGTCATATTGTACGTCATCGTGTGTGTCATACTGGGACACAGATAACACCTGTGCCTAATGTGACACAGCTGTGTGTGTGTGTGTGTGTGTGTGCGCCTTTGATTTTCTGTATGTTTTAATGACCTAATAAAATGTACTGTATAATTATTTTCTCTGAAAGCTTACCCACAATTACAGAATATTTGTGTTCGTGGTCAAATATTGTTCTATTCTACACATTCATTTGCATATTTTAATCCACTTACATGTTAATGCATTGGCTGTTGACTCGGTTTAATAATTTAGAGTCAGATAAACAGATTATATAAATGAAAGATGATGTGCGGTCAATTAGCTAATGGTTCTCTTTCCCTATCGTTCTTTCTCACCCTCTCCGCCGCCCTCTCTCTCTGTCTCTCTTCCTCCATCTTTGTCTCTATGCCTCTCTCTCACCCCCAGCTGATATCATCTCCACTGTTGAGTTCAATCACACCGGAGAGCTCCTGGCCACAGGGGACAAAGGGGGCCGAGTGGTCATCTTTCAGAGGGAACCTGAGGTAGACACACACACCAACACTCATACACACAAATATACCATTTTTCATTCCAGCTTCGCGAGCAGTGATGACCGCACACCGTTCCCCTCCAGCTACAGTCTTGATTGATTGATAAATAGTTGATGCTCCTGCTGTGCCGCACACTGTATTATCATAGCTGTGCAGAGTCTGTGCCGTGCTATTTCTCCACATGATCACGGTGACAGACACTGTCTCAGGCTCCAGGGTTTTACATTACTCTGGGATTGTACATGTGAGCAAGTGCACTTTTTTTTTTCATGTACCTCCTTTATCTTTCCACAGAGCAAGACTGAGCCATTCTCCCAGGGAGAGTACAATGTCTACAGCACCTTTCAGAGCCATGAGCCCGAGTTTGACTACCTTAAGAGTCTGGAGATTGAGGAGAAGATCAATAAGATCCGATGGCTGCCTCAGCAGAACGCCGCACACTTCCTCCTGTCCACCAATGGTGAGAGACTTCACACACACAGGCGTGCACCTTAGAGCAAACAGGAAGATGTGGAAGTAACGATGAGCTCGGTTGATATTTAGTGGGAAAACACTTTACTTGAATCATTTTCAATAAAAATGTTTTTAAAGGGCACGGCTGAAAGAATTAAATTAAGAATGGTATTTGAGTTTCTTAGGTCAGAAAGCAGATTTCCCCTCGCTTAAAGAGGGGGCGCATTAGGAGTTAGCCTTCCTAGGATAAGAGGTCCCATCATCAGTTTACATTCTGAATTTATGGCTATATTGGAAGATCTATAGATTTTCCCTGAGCGCCATGTTATTGATTTATTTAAGTACTGTATTATTTATGATTGAGGGTATGAAAAATATAAGACCTGCCTCAGCAGTTGTGTAATGCTGCTGTTGGAATGCTTGCTGTCATTTTTTCAATATAACACAAAGACTTTCTGTGTCTGTCAGTGTTGGTGAAGCAAAACATCACTGATAGTGCATTCAGGGTCCATGGTGTCTTTCAGAGCTGACAGTTTGAAGTGTGACGGATTATCTTGTCTGTTAAATCATATCTTTTGGGTTCAAGTGCCTGAGCTGAGTTCCTTTATGCTAAAATTAGGAACTTAGGAAATTAATAACCATTTGTAGGCTCTAACAAATGAAATTCTGTATTTAGCCTAGGACTAGTTTAAGTTTATTTATTTACCTTTTATTAATTTGTTAGACTTTCAGACTGTACTTGTTCTTACCTGAATACTTAATGGCCCTGTCTGTTCCCAGATAAGACCATTAAGTTGTGGAAGGTGAGTGAAAGAGACAAACGGCCAGAGGGATACAACCTGAAAGATGAGGAGGGTCGCATCAAGGACATCTCCACTGTCACCTCCCTACAGGTATCTATCTATCTATCTATCTATCTATCTATCTATCTATCTATCTATCTATCTATCTATCTATCTATCTGTTTCATCTCCCTCTTGCACACACTAAAACATTTATGCAGTCAGTTGTGCAACATAACTGGGTCAGTAGGTACAGATGTGTTTGCATGTGCAAAAATGGGTCACTGGCACAATGGTACATGTGTGTATGTGTTAGTATGTGGGGGCGGACAAAACCTTGGTTTCCAGCTGTTTTCCAACAGCAGCACAACATCTGCAAAGTGTCTAAATTAATCAGAGCAGCAGTGTTTCTATTTGTGGTGAATTCTTGGTGATGCAGATGCAGTTATTTGGGCATAATATGTCCTTCTTTGTGTCTTGGTAGAGGTCTGAGAACATGTATGTGTGTGCTGATGGTGTTCCCGCTGTGCTGTGTGTATGCAAATAAGGACATATTTAAGCTGTGTATAAAAATGTAAATCATGCAACGGCAATGAAATTGTGTGTTAATGCAAATGCCAAGATATGAAATGCAGCCAAATGAGCTGTAAGTCATGCACGGAAATGGCTCTTCATCATGTGATCAAGTGAGGAAGTTAGGGTTTTAGCAATAATGTCAAAGGAAGTCATACATTAAATATTAATTTATGATACAATACATATTCTTTAAATGGAATCTACTGTTTGTATCTAGACCATCTCTCTCACCAGTTATATGAGATGATAAATTGCTCTTTTCAAGGTGCCAGTGTTGAAGCCGATGGACCTGATGGTGGAGGTCAGCCCTCGGCGAGTGTTCGCCAACGCCCACACCTACCACGTCAACTCCATCTCCGTCAACTCCGACTATGAGACCTACATGTCAGCTGATGACCTGAGGATCAACCTCTGGCATCTGGACATCACCGACCGCAGCTTCAGTATCCTTTGTGGGTCGCAGTGTGCAAGCGGAGTGAGGAGAACAATCACGTAGGCGTGGACGCACGCACAAACGCATATGAAAGCAGGAAAAGATTTATTAAAACACAAGAATAATCAAAAGATAATTCATGCATACATTAACACACAGATCCTTATACATGCACAATAATCAGTCCTTGCCCACCCACACATAGGCTCACACACACTCACACACACACACAATAAATTCCCACATTGCAAATCCTATTTTGTTGTATAAAGAAATGCACAAAGACACACAGTATTGGGGGAGGGGAATATTTTTCTTGAGGAGTGAAAATGTAGCTTAATGAATAATTCAAAGACTGCATAAATATTTCAGCCCCCTTTTGAGCTTTAATCCAGCTCACTAGGACACAGTCAGTCCCACCCCTGACCCAGACATGATTTATAATATTACAGTTTATCCCCCCCCTCAGGATATATTTATATTGGTTTGCTTTATTTCTCCTGTAAATTATTTACATATTACCTATGGTTATATATACATATATGTACACTTCTGTCTTTATTTTGCATGTGGATTAATGTGGATAAATCTGAAAGAGATAAATGAATGCGTTCATACAGAGTGGTAGACAGTAGTAAAGACAGTTTAGCCTAAAACAAACTGCAGACTCCGGCATGTTGACTCTCTGTGTTGTTTCCCTGAGCAGTGCTTTTTTTCTCAGACATTGTGGACATTAAGCCAGCCAACATGGAGGATCTGACAGAGGTGATCACAGCGGCTGAGTTTCACCCCCACCACTGTAACCTGTTTGTCTACAGCAGCAGCAAAGGCACCCTGCGCCTGTGTGACATGAGAGAAGCAGCACTGTGTGACAAACACTCCAAATGTGAGTAAACCCACTGAGCGTGGGGAATGGAGACATACACATTGTGTTTTTTTTTTTTTTTCTCTCCACAAGGGTCCTTAAAAGGTCAAAATGTCTGATACTGGTAGTTTTGCATGTTTTAACCTATAACAACAAGGGTTTTTAGACAAATGTCATATTTTTAAAGGTCCAGTGTCTAAGATTTAGGGGTCGTTAATATCTACAGACGCTGTGGGTCCTCTTCCACAGAATCCGTGACAAACTAAACACTGGCTCTAGATAGGGACTTTACCTTCATGCTAGGAACTGGAGTATTATGTGAGGTGCAAACAGTAACTACACTGCTAGATGTCACTAAATGCTACACACTAGTCCTTTATGTTATGTTACCGGCATAGCTTCAGGATGGCATTGTCAGTTAGTTGTTCGGTCCACTGCTTTGACCTAGACTGACATATCTCAGCAACTATTGAATGGATTTCCATTAAATTTCTTACAGATATTCATTGTCAATGTTGGATTGACCATGAATTACTCATTATAATATAAGATAATATTCATGGGCGTCACGATGATGCAGTGGTTGTCCCTCTTGTTGTCCTTGAAGGTTCCTTGTTCAAAACCCTGGGATCTTTCCGTTTTTCCTCTGTTTGAGTGTGTTCTCTCTGGCTTTCTCTCACAGTCTAAAGATTTTATAGGTTTATAGGTTAAAGGTTAATTGCCCATACAGTAGGTGTGAATATAAGCATGAATTGTTGCGTTATTCAAAGCTTTGTGTCTGTGATGAACTGGTGCCCAATGTCAGCTGGGTATGGTTCCAGCCCCCCGTGACTGTAATAAGGATACATCATAAGGTTATGGAAAATGGATGGATGGATATAGTAATGGGCAGCGGGTGGTGCAATGGTTAGCGCTGTCACCTCACAGCAAGAAGGGTCCTGGTTTGGTTGTCTTTCAGTGGGTGGATTCTCTCTGAGTAGTCCAGCTTTATAGGTTACTTGGTGACTGCAAGTTATTGTTGTTGTCAGGCTAGATGAAAAGCAAACCTGGCTCATTCTGATGATGAGACACAATCTTTTTTTTACCTGGTGTTTTTGTTGCCTGAGCATTTTTCCAAAGATCTGTCTGAGAGTCAATCATTAAGATTTCATCCATCACATATTCAACCTCAGGCTTCATTAGTTGTTTTTTTTTGTCACTTGTAGTCTGCTGTTTAAAATCCAGCCATCCTTGGTTCACTTTGATCTGTGATCATGCATTTCCACAAACTTCATTTACACACATATATACACGTCATTGTGTTGTCATAGTAGGTGTTTCAGGCCACATCTTTTGCAGTGGAAAGAGTCTTTCTACCTGTAGACAATGTTCTTGCCATTGTCTTGTCCAACAAAAAAGTAATGGGAAAATTTCTAGCTGCTGAAAGTAAGGCAGCATTTCCCTCTTCCAAACTAGCTGTGTAAATCATACAACGACAATGAAAAGTAGCAGACAACAAAAGTAAGGTCGTACGTCATTTTTGGGGGGGTAACTGTAACGTCATTACTGGACTGACTGTTTTATGAGTCATTCGTTACACTACTTGTTCCTGCTGAAAGTAATATTATTGCTCTAATATTAGTACTAGTTACTGCCCAACATTATTCATGGTGATGATGAATCCTAATAACTTTGGTGTTGCTACATACATTCATACAATCATTTTGTCAGAGGATTCCCTGACTTTTCATTTCATGTGAAAATCGGCTTGCAGAGACTTGTTTAACATACCTAATCCATCACAGTGAATTACTCTTATTAGTATGATTTATTTAAGTGTGGCTATGTAGTTAACAGCAAGGGGTTGTTCCCATGGTGGTTTGTTCCAAGATATTTAATTTGTAGTTAATTAACTGAATCCTACAAAATCTCATTTTTGTTTATTTATGGGAAAATAATTGATCTCAAACATGAAGTGCAAGAAGTTTGATTTCTTTACAGTTTAGGAGCACAGTATGTCTCTTTTGGAACATTTTTCATCTTTTGATATTTCTCTCTACTCCAGGTCCATTAGTTCATTAATATAGAGCTGTTTTTTTTAACCATAAATCTGCTGTCCTTAAGGAACAACAATTCAATTCATGGTACATTTTCTCTCGTCTGAGATTTATTGTTTTCAAAGTTTTCTGTTTACTTCTAAAATATGGTTTCCCACAGGTTTTACAGCTCTGACCAGTTTGAGTCATTATTGCAGTGAGCACTGCAAATTGTGTTCAACTGAGGAATGTGACAAGCAGCAAGGAAGTTTTTGTTTATTTGTTTGTTACATTCAATAAGAAATGTCTGTATTTACCAAGTTTCTATCTATATATTGTCATTAACAAGACTGCAGACAGAAACATGTCCATGAACATACACACACTGTCTGAGTCTCTACATCTAAGAGATTTCTTTATCTCTGGACGTAAGATAAAGACACACATATCCAACCTTATTCTCTCACATCATTTCCAGTATTTGAAGAGCCCGAGGACCCCAGCGCCCGCTCCTTCTTCTCTGAGATCATCTCCTCCGTGTCAGATGTCAAGTTCAGCCATAGCGGTCGCTACCTGCTCACAAGAGACTACCTGACTGCCAAAGTCTGGGACCTCAACATGGAGAGCAAGCCCCTGGAGACATACCAGGTGTGTGACCCAGCACATGTGTTAAAATACAAAAATAATTTCTCAGGCTGAGCTACTGTGATGAGATCCCTTCTGGCAAGGAGCAAATTCACTCTGGGTGAGGTGAACTGATCAGTAGTTGGGGAAGCATTAACATATTTTCTTTTGAATCCAGTCATCGCCCAGAGAGCTGAATGTTATTAATTCAGTCCAAAGGCCCACACAGACACAGCTGACTTGATTCATTTAGATTTGTTCCCTTCATATGTAAACATGTATTTATTCCATATTTCTTTATAAATCTAATTTTCTCATTTCCTTTTTAGCAAATATGACGTTGTTCTATACAAGAGTGCATTTGATCATTGACACTGATCATTGACTCAGTCCACATATTGTACATCAGTATTGTCTCCAACATAGAAAGTTTTTTCTCAGAGCAGTCCCACAGAGAATGAGGGAGAGTGTCGTCTTCCACATCTACACACCTGCTGCCATCACTTGGTTGCTGCTTGCTTATGTGTTAAGTTTTATATCATTAACATTAAGTCTAAGATACGAAAATATTACAGATTGTGGGCAAATTCAAAGAAGACCCTAAAAAAATGAGTACAGAAACAAATACAGAAGCTTCTTTACAAAGGAGATTAGGAACATTTTGTATTCATGGTTTTCATCCCTCCTCTAGACTTAAAGAGACTTGAAGCTGTTCTTGTGGTGACCTGACACTTTGCTAACTGATCTACTCTGTTGGCTTTTAATTTAATTTGCCACTGACTGACCTCGCTGAAATAAATTTAACACAGTTCACGTATTTGTTATGTGATAATTTATCCTTCCAGCAGAACTTCTTCTAACAGAAGAGCCATTTGTATTAGATGTTTACTTCCCTGATTGCAAGTTGTGACTGAAATTATTGTCCAATCTGTCCCTTTACTCAAAGAAAGCATTGTCATCCTGTAAATATGCAAAACTGAAGAGAGAAATGACTCATGGGAAGATGGTTTACTCTCAGAATCACAGTACTCGCTGATGATTAGATTTTTTCAGAACCTTTTTGGATAATTGGATTGATTACGCGCCAGAGAATCCACTTCGTCTCATCAGTGCCGAATCACCAGAAAGCCTTGCCGTGACCAAACTTTCAAACTTTGGACTATAATCTTAATCTCTGTGTGTTAGGCAGATTAATACATGCATGAGACAGACATTAAATTATTATAATGCTGTGTATGCTGGATAGAGATTAAGTGGGCTTGACATGCTGTTGGAAGTGTACACATAAAAAGTACTACGCTGAAAAAAGAGCTTTTGCTATTTTTCATCCAACCTTCACACGTTCACACTCACTTTGTCTCTAAGTGTTTACAATAGGCCACTCCAGCTTCTGTTTATGCAGTTATGCGCAGCAGAAATATTTTTCAGTGTTAGTTAGTATTCCTGCCGCGGGCGTGTAGGAGAACATGTGTGTGTGTGTGTGTGTGTGTGTGTGTGTGTGTGTTTGCCTGACGTGTGAGGGCCCATGAGGCAGCCAGAAGTAGGAGGCTAAGACGCACCAGAGCTATTTATAGGCTGCCGGGCCTCCGCTCATGAAGTGAAGCGGGAAGGAGGGATACCTTACACAGCGCCCAACACCTAGATCTGCAATGCAGCACGGAGAGGGAGGACGACGGGGGGAGGCAAGAGGGAGGGACGGAGGAACAGGGGTGAGGGTTTGGGAGGGAGGGAGAGGATGGTGAGATGTGAGGAGAAGAGAAGAATGAGGGGAGTGATTGTAAATAAGAGGTTGAGAAAGCTGGACGGCAGAGGTTGAATGGAGTAAACAGAGGGGAGAAAAACGGCTTCAGCTGAACTGAACTAGTTTTGGTGAATTTACACTCCTGGAACATGAAGAATAAACACAAATCATGAGGGATAAGGCAGCGTACTCTAAATCAGAGATCGTGTGCACTGAGAAAAAAAAAAAAAAACACGACTGTATATTCAGCTTCAGCTGACACTGTATCATTTCACCCCGAGCAGAAAGACCCATAGGGGAAAACCAGAATGTCACCGGGTTTGATGTACAACCATGAGCCGACCTCAGCTTGACCATTTATTGATTACAAGGCGACTGTTGGCTGCTGACTTTATGCAGAATGTGAAAATAGGAGGCTTAATGCAGAGCACGGCAGGTGGAGGAAGGTGTAGATTTCAACCCTTTGCATCACCGAGCAGACACAGTGCTGACACAGGCAGGTCGAAAGAAAGCATGAGAGAAAAAGAGTCATTAGTCAGTGAATATGTGTGTGTGTGTGTGAGTGTTCATGTGTGTCTCTATTATCATGCCCTTGGTGGGTTTGGATGTTAATGGATTTACTGATATGGAAAAGGAGTTTAGATTAAAATGTACTCCTGGCCCTCGTATCGCTGAGGGCTGATGTTGTGTCTTATTAGAGGTGCCTTCAGGGAGGTTTGTGTTACAGCTTGCCCACATTTAATGTGTTTTGTCTGTGCCGAGCATTGTGTGTGTGTGTGTGTGTGTGCGTGCGTGTATCTTCTGCTCACTTTTCTATTTATAGTTTATATAGAGAGTCAATACCTGGGAGTGAAGCAGCTGTGGACTCATTTTTAATCATATCGTGTGTGTATGTGTTTCCTCCAGGTTCACGATTACCTCCGCAGCAAGTTGTGTTCCCTTTACGAGAATGACTGCATCTTTGACAAGTTTGAGTGTGCCTGGAACGGCTCGGACAGGTACTACAAGAGTCTGCATGTGTTTATGTGTGTCTATACTCATGATAATGAAATGTCCCCAAACATTTTTTTTAGATTTACAGTTTAACCTGGTGCTGTTAAATATTTTGTGGGGTGGTTTTATACGTTAATAAATGGGTTTACAGTTAACAGGTCAGTTAAGTTGAATAATAAAAGACATAACCCTTTACCCAACATTACCCATAAGGGCACAGGATTTTCTACATGCACATAGTTAGTGTTTACTGTGCTCAGGTTTGGAGATTTGGAAACTATTTATTCTGAAAAATAGTTCCAGTAAAAACTGTTGATAGTGTATTTATCTGTATTATGTATTACATTGTTTTTGAAAAGACACAAAGTTACCTGCGTTGCATTTCTCAAAGTATTTTTTCAATGCAGTGAGTCAGTGGTGAAACCACACTATATGAACAGTGAAAATCAATAATTTGATGCAAAATTATCAATTTAAAATTGATTTTATTGCGTGTGCTGTAGTCCTCCAGAGTCTATGATCAGAACTAGATCTGCACTGTGCACTTAAGTAGAATTCCGATTGTAGCACTTTTACTTGTAATGGATATTTTCAGTGTGTTATTGCTACATCTACTTAAGTAAATGATGTGAACAATTCCTCCATCATTGCTGTGAGAACCACAAATGAGTCTTAAATATCTGAAAACCTAACCAGACAGATCCTCTGCCCAGCCATGACTAAGCAGCCTTTTTGTACTTTGGGGAAGTGACTGTTTACATTTAGACAGGTAGTGCAGGGTTAAAGTTTGTTTGGTAAGTCAGTGAAGGTCTTCAGTGAGGTAGCAACTGATCCTCTCTCTCTCCTCTTCCTTGTTTTTAGTGTGATCATGACCGGAGCCTACAACAACTTCTTCCGCATGTTCGACCGCAACACAAAGCGTGACGTGACCTTGGAGGCATCAAGAGAGAGCAGCAAACCCCGGGCTGTCCTGAAGCCGCGGAGGGTCTGTGCTGCCGGAGGAAAGCGCCGGAAGGACGACATCAGCGTGGACAGCCTGGACTTCACCAAGAAGATCCTCCATACAGCCTGGCACCCGAGCGAGAACATCATCGCCATCGCCGCCACCAACAACCTGTACATCTTCCAGGACAAACTCAACTCTGAGATGCATTAATGAACGGATGTCAGTGGTGGACACAAAATGAGTTTACACCCGAACACACAACTATGCCAGAATGTACACATTTACGGACATATACCCACAGGAATATGCCTAACACACCTGCACACATAGACGCGATCAGAAACCACACACACACACATCTAGGTCTACTTCGACACACTCCCTCACCTCCTCCCCAGCCTCCCAGAACTGAAAGGACCTAGAAAGGGCTAGAAAGGGAACAGGCTGGATTACACAGTGGATTATGGATTGCAAAATGTGGATTTCTCGATTGTTAACCTCTGGATTGTGCTTGATGGTGTGTTGATTGCTACAGCTCAGCTTCCGAGGGGGATAAACCCCCCGCTAGACTGGAGAGACGTTTACACGTTTGTATTTTTTATTTCTTTATTTTTTTTTTGGTTCTTTAGCTTTCTCCACCTCCTCTTCCTCCTCTCCTTTTTGTATTTGTGTGCTCGAGCAAGCAAAGCCTATTCTTATCCCTTGCCCACTGTTTTGTGTAACAAAAACCATTCGTGGTTGTCAACCAGCGGCACTCATCAAAAATGGGCCATTTATGTAACAGGCTGTTTGTTTGATTTCAGATCAGCTACCCAACTTCTGTTTTGTAACTTCTTGTTAAATGATGTTGATGATGGTAATTATGATGACAGTGAGAATTTAAAATGATCTGTGTGATGTGCAAGGACGAACTCGGAAACTCTCCCCCTCAACCCAAGTGCACCCAGACGCCTCTGAGCTCAACCTGACCGCGTTCAGTGACGTACAAAGCATTCACAGTCCTGCAGATAGAAGCAGAAGTTAATAGGTTGTAACACCGCGGCATAATTGAGGACACACTCTCATGTTTGTGCTCCACACACTGTGTTTCAGTCGTTAACATTTCCCTCTGCTGAAACGAGCCCTTCAACATCATCAGTTTGTGGATTCTGCTTCTGGTCTGGGGCTGCGTCGTGTGCTACTTTGCCGTTAAATACAACTCAAACCAAGCAAAAAGAAAAAAAAAAAAAAAACAATTAAAAAATGATCAAAATAATTTCAACAATCAAGCAAAAAAGATGCTGCATGTAAAACCAATTTAGCCTAGGTGTTTATAAATTGACTGACTGACTTGGCTGCCTTCTTAACCATTTAGACCCAGCTGTACAAAGGCTTCAGGGGCCTCGGGGGGCCCCGTGCAGCACGAGTAACCATAGATGACCGAGCTATCCTACATTTATTTGTGTCTTCGGACACTGAAGCATGTTTACCAGTGTTCGGTTCATACACTTACATGTACATTTTGAATGAAGCCGTCCAAGGATCAGTTTTGACCAAAACTGAATGGGGAATGTTTTCACTAATGTTGTTCTCTAAAAGAAAAAAGACAAAAAAATCAAAAGGGCCTAAATGGTGTCTGTATATATCAACTCTGTTTTTGACATGTTTGAGGTTTTGTTTTGTTTTTTTAACACCCATAAACGGACTGCGGACTCGATTGTGTGTATCGATGATTGCCTCCGAAGCTGCAGCAGAGAGATGCTACTTTAATCTCTTCAGCCTTCCTCACCGATTACTTTGCTGACGTGCAGAAGCTTTTATTTTTTAGAGAACAGTTTATTCTTTTATTTATCTCTCTTCTTTTTGGGAAAACATCTGTCAATTTATCCCTCCACGTCCCGACCAAACTAATGTTGATTCACATATTTTTGTGTTAATGTATGTTGATGACAAAATTGTCAAAGGACAATTATAAATAATGTTAATATGTTTTTTTCTGAATAAAGATTTCAACGAAATTGCATCCAATGAGCGTACATCTGTAATTTTTTTATTGCAGTGTAATTATGTAGGTATGATAATATTATTGCCAGAGCCATTATGGCAACATAGACGCTCCAGTGTATATGGGTTTATACAGCGTTACAATCTGTGATACTAGAGAAGTCTGAGGCACCACCTAGTGTCATTACACACTTATTTCATCTGAAAAGAACAGGAGAGAGCTGTCTGTAGCTGGTAACATTACAGAAGAATCTGTCAATAAGAGCCAAGGTTTTTTGAAATAATAGATAAACAGCCTGTTTTGCTTCTTTTCTTTCTAGTCATTGTGTGAACTCGCGTTTTCAAGTTTCGATGAATGTTTGTCTAGGATCACTTTTTTCTTTTGTTTCCTGTATAAGGTTTGTCTATGTTGTACTTTTCTGAATTAATCATTCTAACCTGGATTGTAATAGTCTTGCTAATATCTGAGCAATCCCCAGAGAATCACATTTACAGACTTTTGACTTGTTACAAAACACATCATGACTTTTTAAGTTGATAACAGCTAACTAATAGCAGTTAGTTGTATACACATCCAGCAGTTACTAAATGTTCCACTATGTTCATCAACTAGTGGGTGTCATGTCTGTCTGCTGTTCAGTGGTGAGCATGTAGTGAGTTCTTTAATTATTTAAATTAATAAAACTATAAAATCAGCTTAAATCTCTGGTTAAAGCTGCAGATGGGTTTCAGCTGGGTGTGTGAGAGTGACACATCGGTTTATATGTTTTTAGGAAAAATATTGAGTATAGCTGCTTTTCCTACAGTTACATGTCAAAATGTCTTCTGTGAAACCAGTCTATTGAATTGAAGCTCAAATGTATGAGGAAAATGAAGAATTAGCACCTACTTTACCTTAAAATCTTTAAAATCAGTATAATGCAACTAATGTCCAAAATAAAGAGCAACAAGCAAAATGTTTTCCTTATCTTTATGAGTCACAGTATAGAAAACAGTAGTGGCATCCTAATTTGAAACACGTCATCACTCGGGGACTGCAAATATTCAATATATTAAATCTCTGCACAGCAGAGATGGAGACAAACAAAGGGAGGAGAAAGTCATCAGCAAGAGGAGAAGACACGAGAACAGAGAAGGCAGAGAACTTCTAAAGGTTAACGATTAAAGACATGATTCAGTCTACATTATTTCTGAAACGAGACTATCTCTATCTTATAAGGCACTTGAAAATAAATTTCCAATACGTTTCAACCATTTCAAAATTACATACTAAACACATACTGTATAATGTTAAATTATTAAAGCTTGACAGCAATAGAAACCCTCACAAAACCGCATAACAAGGTTCAACAGTTGAACAAGGAAGCTGTACAAAAGTAAATACTGATGATTTTGGCCACAAATATTTGATAACCAGACATAGAAATGTGTGTAGCACACACAGTGTTTGTATAACGAACAAACAAAAGTGACTTCATTAAAAGACTTGCCGTGATGGGCACAAGTTAGCTTAGACTAGACGAAATGCACCACTGACCACAGCTAAAAAGTTTTAGATTGTGTTTTTCTTCCTTTAGTGTTAGGCAGTAAAATTATTTATTCTAAAAACCTTATGAGTTTGTGCTTCTCCTCTTTGTACATTTAATTTCATTATATTATGTATTCTCACACATTTTGGCTGCAAAGCTATAAGAACGCAAACACACACTTTCTCAAGTTACAACGTAAAGGTCTCCTTTCTGTGCACCCTCTGACGGTACTAAATAATCGCCAGTATTGCAATTATATTCTGTGTCGAACAGCGTTGTACAATCATTAATGTCCTGAAACTGAATATAGTATTATCATTATCATATATCTTTTTTATCCCAGAGGTGCGTTTGCCAGATCTACCCCCCCCTCTGGTGTGTCAGTCTCTGTCTCGGTCTCCGAGTGTTGCTCTAGCTGAGCGGTCAGGAAGGGGTTGAAGAAGAAGTCGAAGCCAAACTGCAGGGCGGACTGAGCCGTGCGCCTCCAGTCGTGCTCAATCTTGTACTGCCTGCGGCTTAGCACGTGTGCGTTGGTGCACGACATGCAGTGAATGGCTTTTAGCTCAAAAACGGGCCATTTGGAGCCTAAACGACCCTCCAGTATGGTACTAAACTCCACCAGGCTTCCTGTGTTTAAGTGTAATAGCACAGACTTGAACTCATTACTAGCCCGCAGAACTATGTCCTTAGTTGCGTCTTCGTCCTCTATAATCGTCCCGTCCTTGGTCTTCCTCTCCAGCGGCATGCCCATCGTGACTTCGAATTTGTATCGATCAAAGCGTTTGATATGGCATTCGTGCTTGGCCAGTTTTTTAAGTTTACAGAGTGGATCTACTGGAGGAGGAGCCGGCGCAGGCAGAGGCTGTGGAGCAGCTGTGGAGTTTTTCACCTCCTCACACAAAGGATAAGGCTCACCGTACAAACACCGCATCCAGTTCCCCACAAATACGGGCAGCAGGTTGATAACCGAATGAGGCCCGTTCTCAATGTCGGTCACGCGGACGTATTTAAAGCGCCCAGTCCAGGTGACCCGATGTCCTTCGAGATGAGAGCAGAGAATCTGAGTTTGGGCCATGTTGGACTCTTTCCAGGCCATAGGGCCACAGAGGTTGCTGTACTCAGGCCACGTCAGGGTGGAGTTATAAACCTTCATGCCTTCAGACCTGTAGACATACATCCAGCAGAAGAGCACCACCGCACTGAGCCACACCAGGATGAGCTTGACAATGCTACTTCCTGACAAAGAGCGAAAAACTGCTATGGGGTTGAGGCTGAATCTGGTCCAAAGCCTCAGCACTACCGGCACGAAGCAAATTGTCAGTGTGACCACCATCTTTGTCAGCTCCAAGGCGAGAAACCACTGCAGTAACTGGATGATGAGCATTGCGGCCATGCCCAGTGAAAGTATAGGAAGGGCGAAAAGGAAGAGGAAGTAGCCAACGCAGGTGCGGATGAGTCCTATCAGAGTGGCGTTATTAAGGAACACCAAGGTGAGCTCACACCAAGTAAAGCAAACCATATAGGGTACCAGGCACAGGTAAGTGCCCTTGAAGCCTCTGAGCTGGGCCATACGGAAGAGGAGGTAGAAAAGGTGTCCATACAAAACACACGGTATCCCCAGGTTCAATACCACTATGTCCCCTAAAGGCAGAGTGATCCATGTCATCCCAAAGATCCTGAGGAACCAGAAGGAGTCTGGCAGGAGTGGGGTGAGGGAGCACGCTCCGGAGAGGACCTCCGTGAGGAGGGCTTTACGAGCAAAGAGCTGAGCGGAGGCATGAAGGCTGAGAAAGGCGGTGACGGTGAAGAAGAGGGCGACAGTGGCCAATTCGGAACAGGGGATCCAGGATTTATCAGCAACGGGGAAGGAGAAAACCACAAAGACCACCGAGAGCAGGAAATACCTGAGAACACGCAAAGACACACAATATATTAACCTCACTGAAGAAGCATTTTTAATGAATTCAGCCACATAGAGTGTGAGAAGTATTTGTCATCTTGATTTTATTCACTTCCTTTAATCAAATAAAGAATACTTCACATTTACAACATTTCTAATTCTGATTGCATCTACATGACAATGCTAGACTTAAAACTAGCAAAACCTGAACAAAACCAAACCTTACATTTTCCGGTAAAACAGATCAAACATTTACGGTAGTCAAGTGAGCAAATGAATGAACATGGATTGATATACTTACAGATAAGGCTCCAAGTGTGTCCATCCAAAGTTAGTCTCAGCCTGCTCCAGATCTAGACCGGGTTCAAAGTGAGTCAGCAAGTCAGTCAGGGCCCGGAAATTTTCCCATGCTTTGGAATTCTGTAGGAAAAGATGTGTGTTTTAATGTCTGTTTACTTGTACCTCCACAGATAAGTATGTTTATGCTCTTGTACACAAACCTAAAGCAAATCCTCTGGGAAAACAGCTTATGTTTACAGATTTAATATTACCAAAATAAACAAAACAAGTGACAGCAGTGACTAACCTGAAATACCCGCAGCGTGCAGATCACCATGGAGAAGAATGACAGGTAGAAAACTAGGAGGGGGATGAGGAAGATGAAGAAGTCAATTGTGAGGTTGGAGATGATAAAGAAGAAGATGAGTGCGTTGACGTGGTGCGTGGGGATCAAGGTGCTGAGCCACTGCATGCCAGCCCGTGACGCCCAGTCGATGAGGTGCTCCTTGATCTCCAGCAAAGCATACAGAGGGAACTTCAGCAGCTGGGGCAAACAAAAGAGAGGACAGTGTCAGTACATCACCACGGTCCCAAAATACAAGAAATGCAGACATCGGTCACATCCTTAGAAAGTCTGAGAGCTTCCTACTTTTTGGTGTAAGGGCAGATCATCAGGATGTTTCACTACTACATCATCGTCATCGTCGTCATCACCTCCTCCTGCTGCAGCCATGACTGGTGAAGGTGCGATACCCTGAGCATACTTCTTAGTCATCTCGACAAAGTCGTCAAGACCCACATGGGAGTTGGCTACACAAGACACAAGCAAATGGAAATCTGAACACGGTACATAGACACTGTTTTCTCTGGTCTGTCAAAGACATCCTACAAGTTGGATCCACGTTTCAAACCACACATACCCTCACTGGTGACCATAGTCTCCAGGACTCTCCTTTGTTTCTTGGCAGAGCTGTTCAGTGGGCCTGGAGAGATTGGTTTGCCTGTAGATACAAGAGACAAATAATTCCCCATAACACACAACTATGCAACTCTCAGTGTTAAATTACAATATATTTAGTATCGCCTGCTGTACCTGGCTCTGTGTGAACGTGTTCAACATTCTCTAGCATCTCAGAAACAGCCACTGCCTTCTTCCTCTCCGGGTTCAACTTCCAGTACATCAGCAGAGCTGCTTTCCTAACTCCTCTCTCAAATCGTGTCTCTGTACACAACTTCTTGACCTCCTCAAAGTTCTCCAGAGTGATGCCTGAAAAACAAGAATGTAAATATACACACTGAGGATGGACAACTACACCCAGCACCATGTGAAAGGTAATCTAACCAGTTCATGACATCAAACCGATGATTTTCATGCCACTTTGCTAAGAGACTGAAGGTAGCAGTGGGAGATTTTTGTACCTTTCCTGGAGGCTAAGCACTGTTGCAGCAGTTTGACGGCGTCCTTGCGGCCTTGTTTAGCAGCCTGGATGAGCCAAGTGACCGCTGTACAATTGTTCAACTCCTCATCTCTTTCTTCAGCCAGTGCCAGGAAGTAACGCCCCATCTGGACATACACACACGCACACACACAGTTTGACTTGCAAGCCAAGCATTGCTGTGACTTAGATGACTCATGCACTGTCCTTCCCATCAATATGTCGCTCTAAAAAAACATTTCTAATTGTTTGGCTGATCTGTTCTGTGCCCACCATCTGGTCATTAAAGTCATTTGCAATATGTTCTCTGACACCGACCTTGGTCTGTGCTTTAGCATCTCCTGACTTTGCTCTCTCCTCCAGGTCCTCAAAAGTGACCTCCTCCTCCGGCTCTTCTGAAAGAAACAGAAAATGATTCTAGAGTAGAGTCATAGGCCTTATTAAATATAGATTAAAACGCAATACAATGCAGTTTCTTAACAAAACATCTGACAACAACATGCCTTCTTGTGTAAAATTTGTGGCTGCTAAGGGTTTAGTAATGTAGCTCTTCTGCAAATAAGTGGATAACATTAAACAGTTCATTCAAAAGATTTTTTTCCTGTAGGATTTGAATTGAAGACGAAACACTTCAACTTGATGTCCTTTGTCCTAGTTGCAACTGTTCTTGACAAGGTGAGGCAACTCTATTTATATATCACAAAGGCAATAAGACAAGATATAAAAGTAAAAGATCTAAAAATAACAACCACGTGTCCTCACAAGACACACACACAGAGCTGTCTAATCATGGCACAGTAGAGTGAAAGTAAGTAAGTAGTAAGTTCCTCCTATTTTTAGAGGCCGAAACTGCTGACCAAGCTGTTTCTATCTCAACCGACAAACGGTTTATTTTTCATGCCTATAGACTGAAGTCTGAGGAAAAACTTTAAAGACTCTAAATAAATTAGAATATTTAAAAGTCACAGTTTGATTTTTCTCTGATCTTTGCTTTTAAAATACAGAAATGTTCCAGATAAAGAGACATTATGGGAACAGTTCAGTCTTATGAGTGATCCCCACAGTGTGATCGTGAGTCAGATCCTGTCAGAAACAGCTTCTGTCCTGATAAGAAAGTCCTCCTGACCCACGCTGATTTAATTATCATCTCCTTTTGGTTGATGAGTTCTGCTACTCTCTGCTAATCCAGAGCTACAGCTCACATCGAAAATGTGTCTTCTGCTTCTTCTTTTAAAGTGAACTGTCACCATTTGTTGTATTTAAAACATGATCAACATCTTTCTAGTCATGTATAATAGGAAAAAGATAGAGGTGGCATAAAATGCAGAAACACTTTGCAAGATTCAAAACACCCACAAGCTGTAAGTGATACTGTTGTATGAAGCGGGGGTCCATCAGATGTTGTCAAAGCTCCTGGTACGCTGCTCATATCCCGATCCTCCGCCTGAGCCCTAAAATAACTGTTGCTTTAGCACTGTCAACAACAGCTGCTAGCTTCTCTGATGTAAAATGCACAATTTCATGGTGATGCAATCTGTGCAATCTCACATTTTCACTTTCATTGGCCACATTATGATTATGTGTTCAAATATAGACTGTTGGACACATGGTACAGGGTTTGTATGTTTCAGACAACAGGACTGGATCTAATGGAGAAAAAAAACTGTGGTCCAGATTAAATGACTGAGGTGTTATATTTCACACTTCCCATTAATACTCCATATTTACATATGCAGACATCAGTGCAAAGCTATGCAACAAAATAACATGCGATATCCCCAGTGCAGCGCGGAGATCCCCTACTATGTGAACTTTATCTGCAGGATATTGGTTAGCAAGAACAAAGCAGAGCTGAAATGGTCGATGGAAAGATAGGGGTGAGACCGGCTTTTCTCCACAAGTCAGCAGAAAGTGGGAGAGGCTGCTTTACATGTTGTGGTACATGTCTTTGGTTGTCATGGAGACACTGTAGTACACACAGTAAACTGGGAGTGTAGGCTGCACTGATTGGTGGAGAAGAGCAAAGTGAAATGGTTAAAGTAAATATTTTATGATTAAAAGTGTCAAAGGGTCAAAGTTTGATTCTCACCTGGTTCAGGTGTGGGAGGAGGCTGTGGAGCCTTAGCTCCAGCAGCTGTGGATCCATTTGGAGGATTCTCCGTAGAGGCTGCATTGAGCTGAGATCTGCCCACCTGAGAGGGGCTCCTGATGGGCTGGCGGAAAGGTGAGACAGGAGGCGTGGACAGGGAGGAGGAACGGGAGGAAAGACCAGGAGAACTCCGAGGGGAGGCAGTTGAGGAAGAAGATGAGGGCGTCGTTGGAGGTGTTGGGATGGTGAGTTTAGGTTTAGAGCGGTCTGAGGTTGGTGCGGTTGTGGTAGAAGATGAACTTGAAGAGGAAAGGCCTGGCCTCAGGGTGGCGGGAGATGAGGGACTGGGTTTTGGGGTGGCTGGGTTGCCTGTTAGCGATGGTTCCATGGCTGAAAATGACATCAGACAACAAATCAGTGATGTTTGAGAGCATCTGAAAACATTTACAATGGTAAATTGTAAGTGATATGTGTGCTAGTGTGCACAGCAGCAGAGTAAGAAAGCACATGTTCAAGGCAGAACAGCTGGCAGGGAGAGGGCATGAGGGAGAAGGAAGTGACAGTGACGTAACAGCTGTTGTGAAAGGACACTTTCCCTTTGTCACACCACCTACACTCACTCAGCTATGAGACTGTCGTACACAAACAAATGACTGGCCGGTAAAACGTGATACTTGTGTATGAATATTATACTTACATACAAAATAATAACAATAAAATCACATACAAATAAATAAAAATGATTATAAAAAAGAGAGTAAACACACTTTTCTGATGAAGACGTGACAGTATATTTAACCATCGCAGCAACAGACACCTGTGGCTTTCAAACATGTGCTACCAGGAGTGCAGTACTGCACATTTCCATTCAAACCCTCCAACAAGTGACAGCGGATGAGTCACTACAGACTGGTGGTGTGTTTGGTTTAACAGCCTGCACATTGATATGCCACCATGGCGCGTAGTCTAGCACTGAACGGCCTAATTCCCTTTTATTTTATTATCCTATAGTTGCAGGTCCTACATGTTGTGTTTTGAGTTTAGTTTGGTTTACTTATGTAAATCCGTTTGTTTTCTCTAACAGCAAACAGGTCATGTGAACTACAGTCTATTTTAGACATTATGAAGTAAGCCCTCGGCAGCTATACTTGACATCCTTTAAGTGTCCTGACTGGAAACGTGATGTGTCCTGTTGCAATTTTAGGGAACCCCCGCCTTTGGCCAGCAAGGAGCAGCTCCAACAACACAGATGTAACCAGATGACATGCAAATAATCCTAATTACTGCAGTATACTGTACATACAGCGGCTATAGTCTTTATGTACCCGATAGACAGCGATAGATGTGGCAGGTAGTTAAAATAACCGGTGGCTCTGCTGCTAATGCTAACCTGTGTGCTCCTCAAACGTGTCACAGCTGTTGTCTGCTCACCTTTAACCACGAAAGCACCCGTTTATTTGAAGTCCTACGTGGAAAAAGCTTCGGGAAATGTCTCAGTTTGTTTGCTATAAAGTGTCCCAGCTCATTCTCCCCTTCAGCTTTTGTAAAGTCTGCCTCCTGTCCGCTGACTGCTCTTTGTGGTCAAACTCCAAAACACACAGCTGGTTCAGTCGACATACACGCCCACTTAGTATTCTGCGTGTTGTGATTGGACAATGCTGAAGGCACGCTTTTTTTAGACGCGATTTGATTGGCTGTGAGGCAGGACGTTCAAATATGTCGTCTCAGTCGACAACAATCAAATGTCGAGAAGTTGATGGATCCCTAAAGTGACATCAGGGAGACTTACTACTGTTAATATATCATATAACCGTTTAAATGAGTCAGATTTTATAATATAATATAAGTTTGAGTCTTCTTTATTTTTTTATTAAATATTATTCAATTTACTTTTTTTTCCTGTTTGCAACAACGTAATTAAAGGTTTGTACCAGGAGATGGCAGTACATGACATATTGTTTTCATTTACAAACGTGGTTTTGAACCAGGAATATTTTCTTTACATATTTCAGTATCTTTAAAATGACATAAAAACAAACAGACAAAATTTTAATCTACTCTAATTTTGTGTTGTTTTTTTTTTTGTTTTGTTTTGGTTTTTTTTTTACTTTTGCTTTTTGCTTTTGCAATCTCTATTGTGTATTACTGTTTTGAGAATGTATTAAATTATAAATTATACAGTCTTTTAATCAATGTAATCAATCAAATAATCCTGTGTGATCTGGGAGAGGTTGAAAATGAGATGCCAGCAGAATGTCCTGATTTGTTTTCTATGTTGGATGAATGCAGACTAAAGTTCCTGTTTACAGATGAAGTATTTCACTTTGCATAGTTTGTGTTGAATTCCTACCAGCAGCGTAAGAGGTCTCTTTATGTTTGATGTGTTTAAGGGAACAGTCTGTGCCTCATTTGTTTTCTATTGTCTGCTATGCATAGTTTCTCACTTTTATTCTTATAATTGTTTATTGCCTTTGTTAGTTACGTGTGTAGTGTCTTGTACAGTAAGTCCATGTGAGTTGGGCACATTTGTGCATGACACTTTCAAAAATAAATGTACTTACTTATTTACAATGCAGTGTGGAGAAAGAAAAGGTAGTACCATGGCATTTTAAAGCCATGTTGGCTTTAAAAGAACGTGTTGTAATAGCACTTTGAAATGTCATTTAAGAATTTAAATTGGTCTTAAAGGTTTATGGTGCTGAAACCTTACATTTATATAACCTGATTTTCTTTAGGATTCAGTGTTTGCCCAACAACTAGGCCTATGTTTAATCACATGCTCCAGATTCCAGAGGACGATTACCTCATAGGGTACAGGCAAATGGAATTAAAAATAAAATGGGTAAAAACTGTGATAGTCTGCCTCTAAATCTGTGATTTGGGTGTAGTATTTTCTGCCAGTTTAACTGTGGTTAAAAAATATATTGGTTGAGCCCAAACATGAGATTTTGTAACAATGCTCAGAAGTGTAGCTTTTTGCTCACATGTTCAGTGAAACCTGCCATCAGGAACACTGGGGAATAGACAAGGAAAGGAACACATTAAAGTTCAGAAGAGGGGGAGCCAGGGAAAGGAAAGGAAGGAGACAGACAGACAATTAAAGAACTTACAAAGCGAAAAAGCAACAGGACTCAGGGGGAAAAGTCAGATTAAAGTCCTGGAAATGAGAGTAGATACCACATTGTGGGAAAAGAAGGAAATGGGGGCTGTAATTGCAGCTGCACTGAAGCAGTTATGTAAATGGCTCTCGATTAGAAGATTAACGCAATCCAGTTGAGAGGATAAGCAGGACCCTTAATGGTTTTGGTCTTTCACATACACACCTTCAATCTATATTAGTCTTTTAAATGGGCTTAGGCGCATGTGCACTCACACACATAGGCAAAGGTGCTCAATATGATAAGTAATGAGCTTGTTATGAATCCAAATATTTTGACTATGTAAATCTCCTGGTAGGGTCAAAGTAGCCTTGCCTTAGAGTCACCATGTGGTCATTACTTAATTGATTGAAACAAGCTGTTTTTCTTTACTTCATTCTGCTTGTTTTTATTCTCTGTATCCCCTCAAAGTCGTGACTTATTATAGTGCTCAAGTGATGGAGAATTACTCTCATATCTAGCAAGCCTGACAGCTGCATGTCACACCAAAATAGACTTGTCAATCCAAAATTCACCCATGCATCTCCTTCTGTGTCTCTAAACAGTATATGCCCCACCCACGGTTTCCCCCGAACATTGCCAATGGCTCTCACAGGAAGACAGACCTGAGGAGGAGGAGGAGGAGGAGGAGGAGGAGGAGGAGAGGAGTTATGGTCAGTAACCATAGCAACCGGACGGGTTATATGAGAACGGACATCGACTGCAGTAAAGATGAGTATTTCCATCACAAATGCTGCCCAGAAGCTGCTCTGACCTTTGAAGTTTCTCTCTGCAGGGAATTGGGCTGTAATGCTGGATGCGCTGCAGCCAGCTCATACTTTGGTCAATTGTCAAGACTTATGGGATTTTTAATTGGACATTATATATAAATACATATGAACCACACCAGCTTGAAACAGACAACATGTGGTCATGCAGATTTCACTTAGAGGAAATTCTCAGACAGAGTTAATTCATCTCTCGTAATGTTGGTGCCACTGACTAATAGTCTTAGAACATGACCCATCTTTTACTGTATACAAACCTGTTATTAGAAACTCTTACACACTGTTATGTGCAGAATATTTCCACTTCCTACACACTTTTAAAGTGGGGAAAACTCAGCTCCTTCCTGTGGCTTACATCCCTTCTTCAGCTGCCAGCCCTCTGTGTATTGATCTATTGCTATTTTGAGGCCTGAGTGGAAAAGAAGAAGAGAAAGGAAAATAAAATAAAACAAAAGTTGGCGAATGGGAATAGTTGTATGCAGAGTGACTTTTAGTCACAGCTGTTTAAGTCTGTGTTCTTATTCTTTCTGTTGTGTTTGTCTTAAAGGGCTTCTCCAGTGATTTAACTTCACACTTGCAAGTTGATGGACACGTTTGATAAAAGGGTCGTACATGAAGGAGCAGAGGCAAAGATATCCTGATTTTCTACTAGGCCTACTCTCTAGTATGGTTCAAGATCTAAAATTAGATGGATCCTACATCATAATACGACTCAATAGTGTTTCTCATTGTGACACATATTTCCTTGCCTCCAAAATACTTGGGTCTTTCAAACCCCCACAGCTCCAGTTTGTAACGCAGACTTTCCCTTCAAATTTCCCTACAAGTCTCAACCTCTGATGTCATTGAAATTGTTTTTAAAACATCTGGAAAGCTCCCCCCAGAGTCACGGAATCATACAATGGAGTGAATCATCATCTAAAACAAAAGGAAAAAAACATTTTCTCAGTAAATGCCCTGAAAATGGCACAAAGCGAGGACAGAAACCATTGAATTTTATGTGGAATGTGGCTCACAACACTCAAACACGTTTAATTACAGACTATCATTATGGTGACTTCATGGTGACAAATTTAAAATCACACAATGCATTGTTTATTTACATTTCTAACCACTGGAATTACAATGTAATGCTAACACAGCTGCTTGTTGAGTCATACTACTTGTACTGTGGCTACATTAAACAACTTGTATTATGATCCTTGGTGTGGGCAGTAATGGTGCATTTGTAGCGCAGTATTGGACTTTCTAATGGAACATTTAACAAGAGCATTTCCATTAAACACCTCATAAATCACCCAGAAGGTCAGAAACACAGGACAATCTTTGTTCTGATGTTTGAAAACCTTTTGCAAATCACAGAAACTTTTTTTTTAAATCATTTTGTTGTGTTCATGTTATGAATTAAGGTTTTTGGTGATGTACTATGGAATATCAGGCTCAGATTTTTCAGTGACTAACAGTGGTGACTCATGCTCATGAAGCCTAATTACCTTCATATGAAAGTGTTACGTCACTACAAGCTTTCCAGACTGGAGACTCGGGGTTACATCGTGGAAAAAAAGGTCAGTTTGGCGGCTGGATTCGGAAACTAATGCAAAGCTGTCTCATGTTTTTTTTTTTTTTTTTCTAAATCCTGCACAGTTAGCTCGATATATTCCTCATCTGATTCTCTGGTCCCCTCTGAATACCAAAGGCGGCCACTAAAAGCAATAATAAGTTTAATCTGCTGACAGTCATGAATATGTTAAGCTTATTATGGACAGATCTCATGGATAGGCTGAAAACCTAAGATGATTATGTTAAGTTAATGAAAACAGTGACTCCTCACATTACTGTGTTACTCATAACCAGGCAGAGGAGATGGAAACAGGCTGACTGAACAGATCTGCTTTTATCACTGCTAATGAGTGAGATTACTTCTTTCTTTCCAAGAAATCAGTGATTAAAATGTTTGTATAACGCTCCATTCAGTCGTCTCTTAAATAACACAGCCTCAGGGTGTTTTTCACTTATAACTACCATCACTTTTATACTTGAGTCATCACAGATATTATCACCTGAATCTATAAACTCACAGTGTTGTTCTTTTATCCGACGAGGAGATATCACAAGGCCAAATCACAAGGTTCTTGTGAAGTTTCCTTTCTTCTTAGTGTGAATTCTCCCGTTGGTGTTTTCAGAGTGGTACAAAAACAGACCCACAGCACACCATATCGCAGAAAAGAGTAAAAATACCTCAGGCAAAACAATTAACAGAAACATTCATTACCGCTCTCTGACAGACCGAGTCAATCCTAACCAAAACAAAACAGATCCCACATCCCTCCCTCTCCTCACCACTCTCTGTCTGCAACCACAATGTTTTTTTTTTCACTTTATCTCTCCATCTGGGTGTCTGTTTGCTGGCCTCAGCAGGAAAATGAATGGAGCGCAGCTTAATACTCAAAACTCGCCCCCTTTTTTGCTCATCTGCTTTAACTCACACAAAAATGTTCCACAAACCTATACAACATGGAAAATGGCCCCTGAGACTCAAATTCTGGATGAGTGAGTAACCGCTGCAGCAGAGGACATAATGTAGAAAAATGAAACTCATCCCTGCCTGTGTGCTCTTCTTGCCTATGTTGCCCTGCAGCAATGGGCTGCATATGCTGCAGCCATAGAAAGCTGTGATGGTGTGTGCTGCTGCTGCTGCTGCTGCTGCTGCTGCTGCTGCTGCTGCTGCTGCTGCTGCTGCTGCTGCTGCTTGTGAATGGCAGACAGGCAGGCGCAGTGTGCAGAGGCAGAGACAGGCAGCTGTGCGAAAGTAATGCATCCTCCAGAATCTGGGTCACGCTCACGCCACTTTCATATTGTCTGATTATTTCACCTAGTTTTATGATTTGGCAAGTCATACTGTCCTATATACTGAATGTGGAGGCCTGTAGTACCAGTCATTGAGATTTTCACAATGCATCATAGTTATTGTGGAGGATCCAGACCGGATGGACAATCTGTGGGGATGTTTTTGAGTTTGTATGATGATGATGGTTGAACTTTAACAACCTTTTCCTGGGAAGACGATGCATGGCAAGAGGGACATTGGCTCTTACATGAAATATATCAGTCATCATCATCGTTATCATCTAATGAGATATTTAACAGAATATATCCATCCATTGGCTGTTGACTGAAGAGATTGATCAATAAAGTTTGGAGAAGATACACTAAAATACACACTATCTATCCAGAATAAATCACATTGTCACAATCATTTCATGAGAAGAGGTGCAAATATTTTATTCTAACGTCATGGGCAACAGTGTATATTGGTCATCATCGTCATCATCTAATGTATAATAAGAGCTCTAATAGGATTTCTATTAACATATTTAACATAAGTACATATGTATATATCTAAAGGTAGTTATACAATAAAATTAAAACAAAATGAAAGACTGTTAAACAGCCAGACATAAATAAAATAAGACATAATATAAGAAGATGATGTTACTCACAGCTTATGATATATAAATTGTTTCTATGCATAACCAATTCATAAATTAAGTTTATTTTTTGTAGAAAATTACATAAATGTTTTGCTCTCACAGACAATAAAAGCAATGCAAAATATTTATAGAAAGATCTAATGAATTGTCCTCTTCCCTCTGTGAGCATCTCTCTTTCACCACCGTACGCCTTGACGACGACGACGACGACGACGTACGTTTCTCCCGCACCGGTGCGTGCAGCGGCGGCGTGTTCACGCGTTTACTGCGCGCGGTGTCATTCTTGAACACGCAGTCAGGTGTCGCGCTTCTATCACGCGGCAGGTCTGTCACGCCCGCCCAGCTTTTTTTTTTTTTTTTTTTTTTTTAATTATCAAATTTTTTACTCACTCACACTCACATCGACACCACGGGCACTGAAACAATTTTATTTTATTATCATTATTTTTTTAATCTTATTTTGTTTCACTCATGTGCGTGAAATGCGTGTGAGCGGGTGACGTTGCGTGTGCACTCAAGTGTGTGTGTATGTGTGTGTGTGTGTGTGGGCGTGGAGCAAAGTGTCAACGTGCGGTGCGAGAGAGGAGGAGGAGGAGAAGAAACCTGGAGCTGTATCCAGCAGATCTGTAGCTAGAGGATAAAATCAGAATCGGAATAAAGTTGTGCATGGTCGCTGTTTGCAGGCAGACATGATTTAAGTGCTGGAGGTGAGTTCATACAGCTCTCCACGCCGAAGCACGCAAACCTCCTCCTTCCTGGATGTGAAGCAGATTGTGGCAGCGACGTTTCAACATCAGGACACTTGTGACGGCTGGAAATCCATTTCAGGTAAGTTTGTTCGCTTCGTAATGATAAAAAAACTCCATGCAAATCATTTCTAGACTCTTGACATGCGGTGAGCTGCTGTGACATATATCCGACATCCGCGTTTGACGCGCTCGGGGCGCAGTAATGGACAGAGACTTGGCTCTGTAATATCTGGCTTTCGATGTGAGTTTGGGCTAACGTTAGCTAGCAGTTGCAGAAACTGCCGTGCCTCATATCAAACCAGACAGGGATGTTTAATATTGGCTGCATCGTGAACCTGTCTGACATCTCTCTGGTCTCTGGCCGACTCGTCAAGGAGGAAGTGATGATAACGCTCCCCGATACTGCTTTTACACTGTCCTCGCCCCGATGTAAGGGAGGCCACTGCTGGGGTATGAAGCACATTAGTCTGTGGTCACACTACTACATGCTACACGGCAGACACATCAACACATTAGATTGCACAAAGCAAGGACATCCGACCTCTGTGGCTGGAGGATGCTGCTGCAGCAGCAGCCCCCATGCATGTCGCCGTGGGGTGTGGTTGGCAAGCCGGACAGGCAAGGCTGTCAGCAGTATAAAAGCACTCCCTCCAGCGGCACCCTGCCCTGTAATCTCCCATTTGACAGCTCATTAAAGAGCTGGCTATATTGCATTAAGCCATCCCAACATCCCTTTACTAAACCAGTCCTCTGCCATGCATGTAGCCCGTTTGCTGTTTACCAAAGGGATGGGTGGGTGGGTGGGTGGGGGGACTCTGTCTGTCATAACAGCTCTGCTGCTGTAGCAGGCGGCTCCAGGGGGCTCGTAAATCTGCCCCGGTGGACAGCCAACATGTGTTGCACACTCACTTCTGTTTGATCAGCCTGCTCAGGGCATGCTGCAAAAACTATGATGCATGCTGTGCTCGTTGTATGCGTTGTTTTAACCCATCCAGGTCTCATGCAGGTGCTGGAACAAAACAATCATTAAAATTGTGTCAGGAAGAGATGATAATGATTTGTGATTTTTTTTTTTTCCCCACCCTAACCTCAGCCTGTCAATCCGCTCTGTGTTAGGTGTAATGCCAATGAATGCTGACATTCATCGGGACTCCTGTTGACGTCACAGTTTTTTCCTCCTTTATCCACTCTATTCCCCCCTTACCTAATTCATCCCACATTCTTCATTCATAATCCTATATACTGCTACCTTCCTCAGCGTAACGCTTTGAGAGACAGGCTGCTACTAGAATAAACCCTGCAGACTGTACCCACATATGCATGCCCCTCTCGTTGCTTCACCGTCTACTACTACGGGAGTTCATCCTATATTCTTAATGCACAGAGTGGTGCAGATGAGAAAATGTCTCTGTGTGTGTATTTAATGTATATGTGTCAGCCAGGGAGCTAAATAGCAAGCAGACAGATCTGACCGATGTGCTGTGCAGTCACAGAGAGAGAGGCAAGGTTAATCACATTACTGATTGCACTATCATGTCTTTCGGAAGTGGGAGAGGCTGCGAACACACCCGTCAGTGCACTCATGCATGCAAAGGCACACATAGACATACATGCACAGGCCAAAAACACACAAGGCCTCAGGTGAGCAATACAACTAGCAATAGCATGACTGAATAGGTAGTATACATGTGTGTGTGTGTGACAGACAGAGCGAGAGAGAGACGTCTTGTTTATCTGTTTGGGTTGACTAGTCATCGGGGTCGGTAACTCGTAGTCATTCTGTTGGCATAGTAGTTTTTAGGTCATATGCTTCACTTGTATTGCACTTGGCTTAGTTACTCAGGCTTTCATTGGGATCTTTACAGTGTCTTTGGAGTATCACAAGACTGCTGAGTGTGCGTGTGTGTGTGCGTGTGTGTGTGTGGACTACGGAGGGATGTCTGGAGTGTGGCCAGACCTTTTCTGACAGTCTCCACTCTGCTGTGTGTGCGTGTGTGTTGTGTCCATATATAAGCCTATGGGGATTTGTAACAAACCTGTAGTATAAACAGGAGTATATCTTAGTCTGTACTTCCTCTTACTGTTGATTATTTAACTGCCACAGTCTTTATTTCAGCTCCCATTTGAAGCTCTTTTATGTATTTATTGGGCCTGTATGTCTCACTGGAGTCTAGTTAATGTTTGACACTTTGTGAGTGTGTGTGTGTGTGTGTGTGTGTGTGTGTGTGTGTGTATGTGTGTGTGTGTGTGGTCTGTCTAGCTTTGAGGAGGCCCATCTGTAAGTGTGTAATAAGCTTGTGACCATTGTGGAGATGTTTGTCTACCCAAGTTTTTGTACTTTGTTTATAACCTACAATGCTGCTAAAGGACAATTATAGTGCATTATCATACATTTTTATAGCTCAAACATGAAATCAGAAAAAACACTAAAATAACTGTAATTATTATAATATTATTTGTAGCCAGTTGGGGAAAATTGTATTATTTATGGTGACTTTTTGTGAAGTCTATATCATGATGTCTGTGTTAGTCATAAAGGTGACATTCCTCAGCAACACTGTCATTAAATGCGATACCTCTCTGTCCTCCAGGGACAGGTTTATTGCACGAATGCCAATACTTCCATCACACTTGAGCTGTTTTGAATAGATGACTTCATTAATAAACATAAAGAATTTTGAGGTGTGATGAATCAGGTAAAGTCATAGAGACAGACAGTGAGTGGGAAGCAATTTTGATTTTCATTGGAAGAAGCAGCAACAACTGGAATTATTAACTGATTCATGAGTTGGGCGATCTACAAGAAATTACTCAGCAACTATTTTTTTAATCACCAATATTTATTACAATACAAATGAAGTACTTATAATTCATCAGGCTGTGGTTACATTTTAAATGATAACTCCAGCTACGCCTGAATCCCTATCCCTATCCTGCTACCCCTCTCTACATCCCTATCTCCTCCAACAACCTATATTATTAGTACAGTAATACTGGGATATAGATATCCCATTCCTGATCTCATCTAATTTATTATAGATATGTCACTATCTGTCCTCGAATACTGCATATACATTCTGTATACTTGCAACTATTTTGATTTCTGATTAATCATAATACATGCTTTTCAAGCAGAGATGCCAAAACATTTGATGGTTGCAGCTCCATCATGTCTTAATAGGACCAAGTACAAAATACTTCTTCTTTACTCTCTTATCACAGCGATAGTTCAACAATACTGCCGTCACATGTACCTGAAATGGCAAGAGAAAACTCAATGGTTTTATTCCCAACTGGTTGGCGGTCATTTTTCTTTGTGTTGTAAGGGCTCCTTGTTTCAAATGATCAAATAAAATCTCCAGCTGTTAAAGTAGGTTAGTCTAAGCACCTGTTCTAAGAATGTACCTCCTTACCACTGACGGCATAGTGACATAGTGGAGTCCACTATACCGCACAGTTCACAACTTACAAACAATCTTATTCCAAAGAAAAAAAAAGAAAAAACAAAGACTGTCACATCCTGTATTTAAATTCTTTAACTGAAAGGCAAAACCCAGGAACACCCACCGACCGGTGTACTGTTGCAACATTATACAAGCCTGCCATTTCGCAGAGAGGATTTCCTCAGGCAGTTATGAAACTACCTATATGTTTTTCACATTTGTTAAGCCTGTTTAGAAAGGATCAAGGTTTCAGCATTAGCCAGGGGTAGCCATGTGCGACTCTAAAGCTTTAATTATACTGTGCTTCAACAAGACTAATATTCTTATACTATATTGATGCTGACATTTTGTTGCTGACTTTTGCAGCAATTAGCTTAATTGTGAAACTTCCCAGCAGCTGCAGAGTTCCTCATCAGTTCTTCCTTGCAGTCACCATCAAGTGATTTAGCTCATTTGTTTCGCATCAATGTTGCATTCAGTGCAGTAAAGTTTTGTTTAAACACTGAGGCTCTCTGGTGAAATATAAACTGGGTTACTGTTTATACTTAGAGTGGATGAGGTAATCTAAGGTCTGTGACCTGTGCAGACTTTTGTTTGCTTCTGTGAACATTAAAGATGCTTATTAGCTTCTTGGTGCACCTATAAAATGTTCCAGTTTCCCCTATAAACTCTCAGAGTTAGGTTCTGGCTGCCAGCTTGGGAACACGTGGCTCCTTTAGGCTTTGTGGGAACTGGGTGTGACTGATGACAAATTGTATATATTATTTGTGCCTGTACATGTTTTTCCCAGGGATAATCTGGGCTCGAAGAGGTGTGTTGTGATGTGCAGTAGCTGTAGCCCAAAATATGTGAATATCTGAAGATAGACATATAAATGATTGACATGGATCAGACCACATATAGTCACATATCCTCCGAGGAAGATGTTGGTGGGATGAGCATCCACCTCCTTCCTCCATAAAGAAAAAAACATCTGTCCGTCATCCGTCATGATTGTCAGCCATTTCAGCTCGAGTACACCTGGTCTCTGATCTTGGCACAGGCACGATTAAAAATCAGTGGCAGGGTCGGAAAGTATGCTTGTAAATTATCGGTGCAAATTCCAGTACACATGAGATCCATGTGAGTCAAATCTATTGACCCACTGTAGATAAATACATGTTTGTTACCAATCTGAATAAGTGCGGAGAGCTTTTAGAGCTGATGTGAATAGATGTCAGCTGTATCTGTCCCTAGTTGTTCGGTTCGAGACTCAAAGAATGTGTGTTTGTGTCAGGGTCTTCTGTGTGTGAATGATCTCTCTCTCCCTCTCTCTTTTCCCTGTCTGTGAAGGAGAGTGAGATCACTTATTGCCCCTGCTCCATCACATCGCCATGCCAAGCAAGTGGGGGTGGAGGTATAAGAGAGGTTAGAGAATGTAAGAGGAGAGGGGGGGGGGTGGCGGAGTGGTGGTTGAAGGTTGGTTTTTCTGGTAGAGCTCTGCATGTTTTTCTTCCCCCACTTTGCTCCGGCTCTTTCTACTTCTCTGCCTCTCTCTTATAGGCTTAATCCTCCATCTTTTCTCTCATTCGATCTCTCCCATCCCCACTGGTTCCCAACGTTTGACTGTTCGTGCTTTGAAGAAATCCATGTGGGAAGAAAGCTTACGCTCCCTCCAGCATAGATGCATTTCTGTCTGTCAGTCAACCTCGACTCAGAGATTGGAGGCGATAACAAAATCGCGTGCGTATGTATGTGTGTTTTTCAAACGTGCAGCTTCAATACGCCGCAGTTTGTTTGTGTGTCTCAAATCCACTCCGAGACTCCTCCTTCCCATCATCCTTTGCTATGAGAGCAATGGAGTTTTTGAGAGCACGGGTTGCCTTGGTAACCATTGCTGCCATCTGTGTATGTTGTATGAATGTTTGGTTATGAGCGTGTAGAAAAAAGATGGAGGCGCCTGTGGTCTTAATGCCTCAGCTCCCTCTTTGTTGCATTATTTATTTAATAGTTAGCAGACAGACTGTAAGGTTACTGGGTTACTATTCATTTCCAGGAAGAGATTAGAGGAGTCCACTTTCAGCTCTGTGAATGTATGTCATTGTAGCAACACATCAACAACAAAATATAACAAAAATACATGAGTATAGCCTGCCTTCAGGAGGAGTAACGGGTCAACGGTCTATTTGTATTTGCCGTGGTTTATCACCCTTTTTTCCATCTTAGCCGACACATATCAATGATATCCTCGTTGTTTTTACATTAAAGCTGAAACAATTAGTCGAATAATAGGTCAGCTTCTCATATAATGGCTCCTATTACCGGACAAATAATGCCCATGGCTTGTCCCAGCATGTCCAGTATGTTTAGAAAGACAAAAGGGGAGACGTATCTTACAATTATATTTCACTGATGGATAAAATGAAAGGATTGAATGACAGTAATCGAGGCAGCTGCTGTCTACATACACCTGCTCTGAAGAGATCAGATATTTGAAATGGTAATTTATTTCATGGTGAGAAAGTGTGAAGCCAAATACAATGCAATAGAAAGCATATACAGGAGACCAAGGAGTCTACCTTGAATGCCGTTAGACTGTCAGTGTTCAGGGAATTTGTAGTAAAGTGATAATGGAGTGCTGCTATGTGATGATTCGTGTTTTCTGTAGGGGTTAAGCAGACGGCAGGGATGCAAGGACAGCTCTTTATTCCAAAGAAAGTGTTTATTACAAACAAATCGTCAACGTAAAGGAAGAATTTCTAAGTGAACAAGACAAGTGTTGAAGGAGATGTGCGAGGCCAAGGACCATACCTATGGTGGTCAGACACGTTTTCATGCACTATAGAGCCTATAAGTGCAGCTCAGGGACTAGAATAGGATGATGATAAATCGCCCAGGTGTGTGTGTTAGAGAGAAGAGGCCGACAGAGGAGAGTGTAAATGTTAGTCCTAAAAATAGGCTGTTTTCCCCAGGCTGGCGCACGTCATGTGTCTTGGACCCAAAATATTGTGCAGAGTTGTGTCTTGTAACCCAGTTTTCAACACTGACTCACCCTTTTCCCATCGCTCCTTCTTCCCTCTGTCTGTCTCTCTCTAACAGAAACTCTCATGATGTAGGCCTGACAACGACGACGATGATGATGCTCGCAGGGAGGAGGAGCAGCGACTGACTCTCTCCTCCTTTTTGCCACACCTGGCACTCTGTGTCCGTCCTGATCGGACGGCCAGAGTGCTATGTCATCAGCCACACCCCCTGCGGCCCCACCCTTTAAGAAGGGAAGGAAGCCTGAGAAATCGGAGGTGATGGTTGATACGGTGCAGGTCACCAACGAGGAGCTGAGGAGCAAACTCATGGACGTTCAGATTGAGCTGCAGCAGGAGCGGGGCAAGGTGAGGAGGAGAATGAAGGACAAGAGGAAGAAGTGAAGGCCTTGGGTAGAAACATAATGACTGTCAGGTGACAGTAGTCATATTTGCATACTGTATTCACAATTAGAGGATGTGGCCAATACTAAAGAATTCATTATAAATATGTACTTATTATTTATGCACACTCACAGTCACAAAGTTGAAAAATCTCTGTTGCAGCTAATAGTCAACACATGCCAATAAATAAGTAATACTTATAATAGGAGCCGTAATAATGGTGATTGCATTCATAAGAGCTCGTAACTTAGCTTATAACTCGCAAACACTGTGAGATTTTTATTATTTTTGGTGGGGTTTTTTTGCCTTTATTTGATAGTCAAGCTGAGGACAGACAGGATACACTTAGTACACGGGGTGCAGCACTGTATTTCTGTAGTGCTGTTAGGCATGCTAACACTGCACATAGTCTTGGAGCAGCTGTCAGGGTGGTTTGCCTCTCCTTGTTTCTTTTGAGTGACACATAAACAGAGTACATCTCTGTGCTCTTCTCTGCATCTGTCATGGTTGTTCTTGGAAAATAACAGAAACGGGATCAGGATTCAGCTCTTACTGGAGAAAGCCTTGGTTAAATTTTTTATGCAGTTTGCATAAAAAGAATCTACTAGATGACGTGTGTGAGTCAACATCAGTGCATGAAGCATTAGGGTCAGTGTGGGATAAGTATACAGACAAATTCACTTTTTTGCTTATTTAAAATGTGATATAATTGAGATGGGCAGACAGAGATATAGGGATGTACATGCAAGAAAAAATTATCCTTGATTTAACATGTTTAAGCCTGCAAAGACACCAGCTGTTCTCCATCTGAGTGTCTACTGCTCCCTGTTGGGGAATAATGCGGTGCCACTTGATAGCTGTTCATCCATTTTGTTTTAGACTGCCAGCACTTACAGTACAAACTTGCAAATAAAGTCATCACAAATAGATGAATGGCGGCCTGTGATATGTGTCATTATCCTTGACTGGCCGATTGGATTTTTATGCAACTCTAATGGCAAATTGTTTCACTCTCCCAGGTATGTAAGCTCCGTGAGCGGCTCCAGGAGCAGCGACAGGCTCGAGAGCTTGAGCAGCACAAACACGCTGTAGCGCTCACTGACCTGCGGGCCAAACTCCACGAAGAAAAGCTACGTGAGATAGCAGGTGTCCGCGAGGCACTGGCGCGGCAGCATGATATCGAATTGGCCCGGGCTATCAAGATCCGGGATGCTGAGGTGCAGAGGCTCCAGGGACTTGTAAACGCACTGAGAGACGGAGCTGCTGACAAGCTCAAAAATGCTCTTCTTGGAGAGGCTCGGGAGGAGGCCAGAAGAGCTTTTGATGGGGAGAGGCTAAAGCTACAGCAGGAGGTAGGTTGTAGCATGTATATAGGTTACAGTAGTAATACAGTATTAATTCTGTTTCCATTATACATTGTCGAAAAACGTGGACGTGGCAACTCAGTACACCCAATCATTAGCCCTAACACTTTTGTCACACCACATCTGATATTCTCTGCTTCTCACAAAGTAGATCTCGGCCTAATGTGCTTCGAGATTCTGCGTCTTCTCAATGCAGCACACACCTCCCTGTATTTGAAGCACTTATATACATGCATCATCTACCAGTTGCGGTGGCTGTCTTGGTGTTTCTGTTGTATTTAGGCTGTGACCCCACAAAATTGTTGAATGTGTCTCGCAGATTGTATATTTTTGGAGGGCAATGTATCTTCTTACACGAACACTTTTATTGTGGAAAGTTGGCATTCTGAAAGTGCTTGTGTGTGTTTGGGCGTGTGTGGGTGTGTGTGTCTATGCAGAATGTCGATGTGAGACTTCGTAAACCTTTTGTAAATTTGCCGCTGAAAAACAGGAAGCAGGGTGGAAAAGCCTGTTGCCAAGCTATTGTTCCATTGTAGCCTTTCCAGACAAACAGGGCATCTATCATTACAACTGTCTAATGGGATCGGACGTGTTTATGAATGGGTATCACTCTCTTTGTAGTTTTTGGTGTTTTGCGTATTATTGTATCATGTGTGTGTTTTTAGATCCAGGAGCAGAAGACAGCCAGGAAGCAGGCTGAGGAGGCGCTTGGAAATGCTCTGCAGGCAGATAAAGCCAAAGCGGCAGATCTCCGCACAGCCTACCAACAGCACCAGGATGAGGTGCACCGCATTAAACGGGACTGTGAGAAAGATATCCGCCGACTGGTGAGACCACATGCTGTCTGGACGACATACACCACAGACACATGTATCTTATCCTAACCTAACATGGGCAACAACTAAGTCTTTTGATGAAGGCTAATAAATTGAAAAAGACACTGTTGAAGGCGTACTCACTGGTGCCTCTAATATTTCCTTGATGTTACGCAAGAGATAATTGAAATTTCACATGATAGGTTAGCTTCAACAAACCCAGCAGCTGTTTTATAGCCCTTGTCTGTCCCACATTTGAATATCACCAAGAGTTCCTCACACACGACATCTGTTTTCCTTTCAGCTCAGGGTTTATCTCACTGATGTTGTATGAAGGTTACAGACTAATTGCTGCACTGTCTGTCTTGGGCCTGTCTCACCGTGTGGTGCTTATCTGCAAAAATAAAAGTTGTTCATCTGCTGCAGTTACTCATTAACCCCAAAAAAGGGCTGCGATAACAGGCATTATTTTTGTTACCGTAAGGAATGTTTGTACAAGGAGGCTTACAGGAAAGACTAGTGTTAAAGAACAAAATACAGAGGGAAGTAGAAGTGGGTGCATTTGTCAGAGCATGTGTGAATGTGTGTGAATCCTGGGCAAGAACAAAACTTCATGAATTAATCACAACCACAGAGCGATATTTCAGAGTCTTAAACAATGAAACTCTCTTATTCTGTTCGATTGGAGCATAAAGCTTATAAGAATGAGGGTGTAGACAGTGTGAGACAAGTTAAAAGTTGCATCACACTAAGCCTAAAACAGAAGAACATAATTAACGTAAACTGAATAATCATTGGTGTATAAATCAAGTGCAATAAATGGATCAAGCCCAGTTTTTTTGCTGAGTTTCATCAACATTTCTGATGTACTTTATTACTGTCTATTGCTCTTATAGATGGATGAGTTAAAGGCGAAGGACCGGGTGGTGTGTGCCCTGGAGAGGGAGCTTGGGCTGCAGGCTGGCTACACCCAGAAGCTTCAGCTTCAGAAAGAAGCCCTGGATGAGCAGCTGGGCCAGGTACGAGAGGCTGAGAGACACAACCACGGCAGTCCAAAGAGAGAGGTGGTGCCTGGACTGGGGGACAGCCCAGACCTGCTCAACAACCAGGTATACATATACACGCTGACACAAAGCCAAATGTATACCCACGCATCTGTACGCGTACATCATTATACCCACGCAACTGTACTTCATTAACTTTGCAGATTTTCAGCCAGCTTTGTATCGTTACAATCCATCCAGGTTGGCTGAGAATTGGCAAATTTACCCTTAAATTCACCTGTTATGTCACATATGCTGTATATATGTATTTCTGATATTTACTATCTTTAAATTTCCCCGTTTTCATGAAGAACATTCCAAGTTACCAGTAGTCACTTTGCTTTGTGTTTGTGTTTTTTGGGAAGTCTTTATGGCAGCATAACCCACCCTATAATTTCATTTTATAGGAAAACATCAATCATATTGGACATGTACAACAATGTTGTATATCTCTAAATTCAGTCAGACCTGCACCTACAGGTCATACACTCATGAGAAGTGTGTTGATATACTGTATACTGCACATACAAGTTTACTGTTCTGTGAAATGGCATCTCAACCCTCATCCCACCACCTCCTCTTTCCCATCCACCTCCACTACCTGCCTGCCTGCCTGCCTGCATGTTCCCCTGTTTTTAGATTTTGTCTTCCTCCTTCTCTCCTCTCCACCCTGTTCCACAGGAAGTGGAGGAGCGGGACATGAGGAGGTTCCAGCTAAAAATTGCAGAGCTTCACTCGGTCATCAGAAAACTGGAGGACAGAAATGCACTGCTGGCCGACGAGAGGAATGAACTAGTGAGGAACACACGTTCAGAAGTACATACATGTAATGGTTATAGGCATGCGAATGCACACATACATATGGTTAACCTTGTGAGAACATGCTGTATATACACAGATAAAAAAGCACACAAAGAAAAATGCCCATGAGACGTGTATTAAGTATTTTATTTTCTAAGCGCTACAGCCTTGATCTCACCTCTTTGGCTAAAATTGGAAATCTGTGTCACTAGAAGGCAACTTTACAATGTTTCCCCTTCCTGTTTCCTTCCTCTGTCCAGTTGAAGCGGGTGCGAGAGGCAGAGAGCCAGATGAAGCCCATGTTTGAGAAGAATAAGCGGCTGTCCAAGAAGAATGACGACCTCCTGCAGACGCTGCAGCGCATGGAGGAAAAACTGAAGAACCTGAGCCGAGAGAACGCTGAGATGGTGCGAACATATGTTTTACCTCTACTCTCTGCCCTTTCCCATTTTCTCTCTTGTTAAAGGTTAATTCAGAGTTCAGATACAAGATATATTTTTTGATTTCTGTACTTTTGGTGTCGCTGAGAATATCATTAAAAAGAAAACAGGCCCTCTAGTGGCCATTTGAGGAAAATCGTAAAATAATTTTCCATACAAACATAAATGGGCTCTTTTTCTTCTTCCCACAGAAGGAAAAGGCGTCCTCCTCTCGGCCCCCCTCACAGCAGCAATCGATTCAGCCCCAGCTGAAGCGGCCAAGCTCCCTGACTGACCTGAGCCACGCCCACGAGGAACAGGAAGTGGAGTTCCTTAAGCTGCAGGTTTCTGAGCAACGTGGCATCATTGATGAGCTCACGCAGGTCAGGATTTTACTCAGACCACCAGGGTCAGATGTCTGAGTCCACTGATGTTTGTTTATGAGTGCTTATATCAGTTTTTCTTGAAAATATTCAAAGACCGCACTAAAATGCAATTAGTGTTGGACGATATAACAATATAAGCTACATCAATGTGAGCAGTGTTGTTAAAATGTGATAATAGGACTTCATCCAAAGCCTTTACCCCTAAATGTGAGCATCACATTGTGAAATCACCTGCCCTTCATTTCTTCTCATGTCTGCCTCGGGGATCTCTCTGAACATTTCTTCACAATCTTTAATTTGGCAAAGAATGTCTCATTTATTCACTTCACTCTCTCTCCACGCTGTTTTCTTTACCTTTCCATCCCACCCCAACACATCACTCATCAGCTGCTCATCTCGTCATTATACAAAGCTTCAACCCACATGCTTCATCCCTATGATTATATTGTTTCCTGTCCATCGTTCCCACTTCATCCCCATCGTCAGTACAGTTTGGTTTTCATTTTCCGGTGTTCTTATTTGACCTCAGATTTTGTAGAAACAGGCAAAATTGGACACTGCTGCATGTAATATTATATTCTGATGACAGCTACTGTTGTGATTGAACTGTGTGAAGTCTGTGCAGCTCACTGAGTCATGTCTAAATCTCAAACGCGAGGCTGTCTGATGTCGATCTGCTCTGTGTGTTTGTCTTCAGGAACGTGACCGATTGGTGATGAGCAGAAAGAACAGGAGGAAACCACTTAAACTAACCAAAGTAAGCGTCCATGAGTGATGTAAAAAGTCTGTCAATCCACTGGTGCGTAACTAAGCAACTACCCTGTTGGTGGATGACTGATCCTTAGGCAGTGTTTTCAACTCACTGTGTGTGTGTGTGTGTCTCTCTCTCTGTGTTTGTTTGTGTTTAATTGGGCTCAGGAGACAATAATGACAGTATCCCTCACAGCTGGGAGTATCATTCTGAGCACACAGGCTGCTCCTGCATGAAGCACATCCACAGCTAATGGAAAATTATTCATTTTTTGCTGTTGTTTTATTTTATTTTGTGTGTAGTGTTATTATGGGACCTTGAATACATCTATTTTAACTCTAGAAAGCTTCATTTGTGTGCAGCAGATTGTGTCTTTGCTTTTCTGTGCTTCCTTGTGTGTGAACAAAGAGGGAAAAGGGATGACAATAACTAATTGCTGTGATACGTGTGCGTTTAAGTGTTTGTTTGGGCTAAAGCATCAGGGGACTTCTATGATGTTGCTAGGAGGAGGAGCTTTTGTAGATGGGTGTCAGATATTTTCTCCCACCCTTCCTGCAGGAACCAGTTTGTCACCTTGGCAAGGTGCACACAGGGTTTGGCACAGCGTCTTGGCTCTTGGACTTTCACCTGGAACTTTGTCTCTCTTTTTGGGAATTTAAAGCAGAAGTTTGGAGACAAAGAACAGGAGCCAGCCTTTTGTTTTTTTTTTTAGTAGTTTGATTGTAAGCAGAAACTTTGTTGTCTGTTTTTCCATTTTGCGTGGGAGTGCAACGAAAAGCAATTGTGCTTTGTGGACCTTATTGAAGGCCTGCAGAGCGCTGTATAGATCTGGTAGTCCAAAATATGACAACTCTGTTTTGGGGAGATTCTTTATAGTTTGGAGTTGGTGTTTTTATTCGAGCAGCAACATGACAGAATACCTTCTCCTTATACTCTACTTCTCTGCCTTCATTTGCCTCTGTGCCCTAGTCTGTCTCTACTTCTCTGGTTGCCAGGAGATGACTTATAAACACGATGGTAAGGCAGTCTGTGAGGTCTGGAAAAGTTAATAGCAAGAAAGAAGTAAACAAACATACAGAGACTTGATCTGATATGATCTGATCTGATTTACTTTACCTAAGACAGAGTGATAGTTCCTGTCTTAGACAAGCTGTTACTGTTACAAAATGATGTCATTTAGTATACATAAGAAGACATGGTGGATTTAGGAGCTTTATCAAACTGAAATTCTGATATCAAGTGCTTTCCATAGATTGGGCAACAAATTATATGTTATTATTTAGGTTTTATTTAACAACGTGAATATCCTATTTTCTTCCTCTCTGCAGAGGCATGTTGTGGAGACATATTTTGGATTTGATGAGGAGTCAATAGACTCTGAGACCTCCTCTCTGACCTCCTATAACACTGACCTCACTGACCGCACGCCTGCAACCCCAGAGGAGGATTTGGAAGAAGTAAGAAAGTCCTTTTGAAAAAAATCCTAATGAGATAAAACATGACAAAAATAAGACTTACAATAATAAGGGCTTACAAATAAGTTATGGTGAAAGCGTGTGTTTTACACTGCCCCTTTTTAATACATCTTAATTATCTTTATCTTTATCTATTTTCCTTAAATAAAGAGCGTTTCCCGTGAAGAGTCAGAGCTTCGTTTCCGTCAGTTGACCAGAGAGTACCAGGCTCTCCAGCGGGCCTACGCTCTTCTCCAAGAGCAGACGGGGGGCTCTCTGGATGCTGAGAGGGAAGCCAGGGTTTGTACCATAGTTTTTAACCTCTTTGACCCCTTTACCCATCATCCAGCAGCTCTCAAGTTCTTCACAACTTTGCAAAAGACTATACACACTTGGAACATAACAAGTGAATATTCTGTAACTTCCAAGTCTAGTAAATTGTTGGAAGTATCATGCAAACTCTTCAGAATCTGTTCTATGGTTGTCTATCCAGTTTGGTCCCTAATGGTCGATTTTCCCTCCCACAGACACGTGAACAGCTGCACGCGGAGCTCAGCAGCTGCCAGGCCAAGATCGTCGACCTTGAGAAGGCCTTGGCCGAGAGAGGGCAGGTAACAAAGACGAGGGATGGTGACAGGAGCTCACTTGTCCTGCTGTCATTGGCCCTCCTGCATGTCTGTTTGGCTCTGCTCCTAGGCTGGCGCTATGGCGACCAGGTCTGCCGTAGAATCCTGTGATGTCACTTCCTGCATGTGTGATGTCACAGCTCTGTGCATGCATGCTCTGCCTCACCTGCTGTCCTTCCTGTTGTTGGTTCTGTTTGTTTATTTGGTCTCTTGTTGCAGCTCAGCCTGGAGAGAAGGCTCAGCTATGAATGGATTGACAAACAGGATCTGAATCTAGTAATGTCTGACCAATTCTGGACATGAAAATACACATTTTACATTGATTTTAGTTTATTTAATAAGTAGAAAGGTAATTGTGAAATATTTTGCTCTGAGAACTAAACCAAACCTATGCATGTGTAGTCGAAAAGCCTTTGCTGTTTTGTCAGAACTAAGTACATTTAAAGAAATGCTGACACTGAGCACCTAAATTATTACCTATACTAAAAAGAAACAATTATTTGAATGAATTGGTATCACTACTCTTTGTTTCTTCTTTTGTTGTGAAGTTTTTCCTTTGTCACTGCACGTTTTTCTGCATATTGCCTATTCCACTGTGGCTTGATCCAGCTCTGTTATTTTGATTTCCTGCTCTGCTGTTTTTCACCTCCGATCTCCTTCTGTTCCTCCTGTTAGTGTGAACTCCTGTGATGATTGTGAATGCAGCTCCTTTGCTTGTTATCCCAGGAGTGGTCTTTATTTCTCTGGATCAATAAACTACTACTGCCACGCTGTTCCTGTCTGTTTGTGTCTATGGTGTATTTTGCATGTGTCATTTGGCAATGCTGTAGATGGTTTGGAGGTTTTGAGTTGGCTGATTGGTTTCTGACAGCTTTGCTCGTTACACCATGTCGTCTGGGGTCCTTTCCTGTTCCCAGCAGTGTCATTTCTTGCTCATGTTGTGTTTGGTTGTTATGACAGGATTCAAAGTGGGTGGAGGAGAAGCAGTACTTGTTCAGGACCAACCAGGAACTTCACGAGAAGGTACATTGCATGAGCTTCTGTTCCCTTTTATTGCACCACTTTATTGGCAACATAGATACTGTATCAAGATACTGAATCATGTTAGACTTAATGCCAACTAGAACCTGGTTTTGTTTCTCAATGCCAATGCTGATAAAGTAGCATAGTGTTGTACATTCTCTGCAGATACCAAACAACAGTTTATCAATGCTGAGCTGTGAGGTTGCTGCAAAGTCTTTGTTCTGCTGCAAAACTTTTTTTCTCATTTAACAAAAGGAGGCAAAGATCTAAAAACAGGCAGCCAAGAACCAATAAACTATAGTCTAGAACTTGTACAGTTGTTGTTCAAATCTGAAACTGACTAATTAAGGCAGAACACATTTCATACCTTTAAATATTTTCGGCATTAAAAAAGAAACTCATACAGCATTCAGATGCAAGGCAACTGTTTTAAAATAAATGTATATTTAGAAAAAAACAAGGCTTGCTGTTTCATCTCTGGAGTGAGAGAATTAGAGGCAGCATTCAATACCAACTTTTGGTATTTGATATTTTAATTGTCTGCCATAGAGCTGATAAGGTTCAAAACCCAAGTGCCGACCCCTTTGTTATCTATGTTGAATGAAAATGTATTGAGTGCTTCAGTGCTATTGTGAAATTGTTAATTTGGAATAATTCTTGGCTGTCTGAACTACATATAATAACTACAATGCTTTCATTATTTACAGTATTCATGATGTATTGTAAAACATGCCAAACTATTGAATTAGTATAACAAAGGTGTGTATATTTATGTGCGTCTGTAGATGTGTGCGCTGCAGCAGGCCGAGTTGCGGCTGCAAGCCGAGGTTCAGGACGCTCGAGATCAGAACGAGCTGCTGGAATTCAGGGTCCTGGAACTGGAAGTAAGAGACTGTACCAACGGCAAACTGTCACCAGGAGGTGACAACAACAATCTCAGTTCCAGACGCAAGACCTACATACAGTGACTCGACAGACAGACAGACAGACAGACAGACAGACAGACAGACAGACAGAGACAGACAGACAGACAGACAGTTCACTTAAACACACTTGAGTTTTCCTCTGTATGCATATCTGTGTTATGCATGGCAGCTGTGTGCATACCCCCTCCTCTGAACTGGAATATTTTTTTTATTGAAATAATGTTGTGTTAAGATGAATATAATTTTCATTTAATAAAAATGTATTTAAGTTCACCATTCAATCCCATCTTTGTTCATTTTGTCTCTCATTTGTGCATGCATGTCTCGTGTTTTGTTTACATTTTCCACATGATAAAAATACACGACCACCGATAATTAAGAAAAAAATGAACAGTTCAGGGTAATTAGGGAATTTTTATTGTTTATCTACTACACACATTTTCAACAGAAATATAGATATACCAAAAGTTGAACCAAAGGTTTGGAGTATTAATTTCATCTATTTTACCTATCACACATATCAGTTGATATTGCATCTAATATTGCATCTTTTATATGTTTATTAACAGTTGTGTCTGAATACAGATGGCGTAGCATCTGTTTGAGATCACATCCTTAGTTTTAAGTTGCAGCATGTGTTTTCAAACTTATCGGTTTGGGTTTGCTGTGGTTCATTTTGGTTTCCCATTTAATTCTATGGGTTTCCACCTTCCTCATTTTGGCAGATCCTGACCATGTTTTCAGTTTCATGTAAGTAAATCCCACATTCACTCCCTTTCCACTCTCATTTGCATTCTGTGTCTCGAAGTGCAACACCACCACTGTTCTGATGAATTATTACATGACTGTAGGACTTGTTAGAAATGTTAGTTTGGCTGATGTCACGATATTTTTAGGTGTGTGTAAGTGAATGCTGATGGTGTGTACTTTCTGTAGGAGAGGGAACGCAGGTCTCCTGCCCTTAATCTGCACATGTCTGCGTTCCCTGAGAACAGTAGCAGTGCCCTGCAAATCTACTGCCATCAGGAGGAAGTCAAGGTGATAACACACTTACACAAACCCAGACTGTTTTCCTTTAAGGCTACATGCAGTGGTTATGGTGACTGAAGGTTTTGACCTCTGCACAGGATGTAATCATTCCTGAGCTGATGAAGAAACTGGATATCCTGGGGGATAACGGGGTGAGTACAAACAAGATGTTGGATTAAAATAATCTCTCTGTATATGAGTGTATTATGTAAGTTTTCATTTCTTTTGTATTTTCTGTAGAATCTTAGAAATGAGGAGCAGGTCGCGGTGATCCAGGCAAGGACAGTGATCTCACTGTGTGAGAAGGTGAGCGAAGAGCCTCTCAGATGTTGTGTTTTTACTGACACACAGTGGACGCTTATTGCCATAACATTTCATTTATTCCCAGTGCAGCCACTGTGTTATTTTAAGGTCCAATGTGTACGATTTTAGGGTGCTTTATTTACAGAATATAACAGAAGTGGAATATAATATGCATAACCATGTTTCCATTCACCTGAATCAATTAATCATTATGTTCCTATTACGCACAGAAAAGGAGGTCTAGCTACACCGCTAGATGCTACTAAAGCCTACACACTGAACCTTTAAGTCCAATATCGATGAAAATAATCAATTTTTTTTTAATCTTCTGAATCCTCCACCTTTCTTCTTTCATCCCAATCCTCCCCACCCTACAGTGGTTGAAGCAGATAGATAACACAGAGGCCGCCCTCACACAGAAGATGATTGACCTGGAAAATGACAAGGTGAAAAATCTATTTACCATTAGAGTACACAATCAAATGTTTTGACTGTACGTTAAAGTAAAGCTAATATACTTGAATTTTAACTGTCGTAAACACAAATTATAATCTGTGTAATGTTTAATGTCAAAAAGAGGCACACTGTCGCACTCATGAGTATATTCTCCATATTATATACATGATCATATTTTGTTGCAGGAGCTGTTCAGTAAGCAGAAGGGATTCCTTGAGGAAGAGCTGGACTACAGGAAACAGGCCTTGGACCAGGCCTACATGGTACGGAGCCCGGAGCAGTATGACCTGTCCCTTTATACAAAAGACAGAATGTGCTAATTTGTATTAATTACAACATTAATCAAGGTCCTGTACAAGGCATAAGGGTTCATGATAAAATGATTCAGGAATGCAGCGGCGCAACATTGTCATTCCAGCATGACGCATAAACATTTGGAAACTCATTAAACATCATGAATGCGACATGATCCATGAAGGTAAAAAAACGTCACATTGTGTTGGGATACTGCATCTTTTACCACTAGTCTAAATTCTGTATTAGCCACTCATTTGGCTGGGGTATATGACTTCCTGTTTATTGGCCCAGTGCTCTTTTATTTTCTGAGAAAGCCAATCACGCAGTTACTCTCTTAAATTGGAGATAATATGAAGATATAATGCCTTTATGAATATCCTGTTACTTGGTTGAAGTGCACAAATAGTGAAGTTGAGGAATAATTCTTGACAGAATGGGTTTAATAAGATTTTAATGTTAGATTTTGTTAGCATAAATAATCATAAAACTTTGTTCCCTTCCACTGACTTAAATAGGCTTTAACCAAGAAAACAGAAGCTAACACTTAGTACAGTCGCCATATAAATCTAACCATTTTATTCGGTCAGTTTGTGTTGATGGTCCCACTTTATATTGTGTTGGTAAAAGCTTGTTTTTTACATGGTAACTTTGCTGTAAAAGTCAAGCAACTGTGGACTTCATCTGAGAATAAAATCACAGTTTCTGCTGTTTATATGATGAAGTTACTGTGTGAAGGTCAAACTTAAACCTCCCCCAATATAAAGTGGAACAATGTTCCCCATATCTGCCATGGTCACAGTAGTGTGTATGTGTGTGTGTGTGTTTGTGTGCATATGTGTATCCGTTTGTGTGCGTGCCTCCATGTGTGTGCTTGTGCATGCCTGTGTGTTTCTGCATGTGCATGTGCACGTCTGTGTGTGTGTGTGTGTGTGTGTGTGTGCGTGTTTGTGTATGTGTGTGTATGTGGCTGGTTGTGCAGAGGATCGAGGAGCTGGAGGCCACGCTGTATAGCGCTCTGCAGCAGGAGCAGCCAGCATGCCGGGCGGTGGCCGAGTCGCTGACAGACAGGCAGAGGGAGGAGCTGAGGCTAGCCGTGGACAAGCTGCGGCGTCAGATTCTCCGGCAGAGCCGGCAGTTTGACAGTCAGATCTTACAGGAGCGCATGGAGCTCCTACAGCAGGCCCAGCAGGTAAGGCTTAAAACAAATCGAGTCAGGTTACTGAGTCCTGCCCTCCCTCAATCTGACCCCTGGTCCCTGTCTGAAACGTCTGACCCCATCAGACCTCTGGTACTTTGAAAAAGATGCAGTATCCCTGTGTGTGCAACCTGTAAGTCTATCTCTAGTTGCATAGAAGTAAAAGAGTGAAAAGATGAGACAGAATGACTGTGTATGTGTGCGAGTGTGTGTATATCATTGTGATCTGAATCCCCCCCCCCACACTCCTTCAGTATCCCTCCACTCCGCAACCCTCACAGTAGTTTTACACCCATGGCTCATACGGTATTTGTTATTCATTGAGTACATCAACAACCACGGCACCTTCTACTTTGTACAGTAACTTACTAACATGGCTCTAACATTTCTAATCAACTACTCATGAAATATACTAATTAAGTGTATTCATAGTGAAGATCACAAACTATATATCTGCCTTGTCCAAATAAAAATCTAGAAAGTCTTCTCCCTTGTGCAGTAAAATTGTTTCCACCTCCCCACAGTTGGCGTTTAGTTAATGCACTTTCTTTCCCCTGGCTGACTCAGTGGTCTAGTAGTTCAGACTTAAGTAGCTTGTTTTTATTACCTTGATTAATGATGAACTGAAGCATTCAGCATCAGCTCCACCAAGGATTCATTTGAAACAGATGGTATGAAATAAAAAGCTTGTGCTTTAGTTCAATGACCCTGCACGTCATCCCTTCTGTTGCTCTTCAGCTGCTCCTATCAAATAAAGGCAATAACCCCCCCTCACTCCAAAAAAAACAAACAAGTCTTTTTACTTTTAGTCACATTTAGTCTATGTCTAAAAGTGTATTTGCCAATAAATGTATATCCTCATCTCTTACAAACAGCACAGTAAAATGTAACACTGGATGTAAGTTGTAATCCCATCCGTGCACTTCTAAGTTATGTTGTTATTCTTTTTTGTTTTGCTTGTATATGCAGCAAACAAAGTGGAGAAAAAAAAAAGAAATATTGGAGCTAGATAAAAGATTTTTAATTGCTGAGCTTCTGTTGAATTTCCACTGTTCACTGTTAAATCTGCTCTTTGGTTGCCATGGCTTCTCATTCTTAACCAACACAGCTACCATGGAGACAGAGAGCATGATGGGAAGTAGGCAGAGTATTTGGAGTATACACAGCAATAGTTGGATCACTGTCGTATGAACTGTTCAACAATGGTCTTAGTTTTATATCTTAACACACTGTGACCACCTAACCTCGTCTGTCTTTGCCTTGCAGAGAATTAGAGAGCTGGAGGACAGGATTGACTTGCAAAAGAGACAAATAAAGGAAATAGAGGAAAAGGTACACATTCATATTTTATTAGTTTCTTTCTAAGAAAGCCACGGCTGGTAGAGGAAGAGTGAACTGTAACTTGACCAGGCAAAGATTAGCAAAAGCGAATGTGAGTTTACATACAGTGTACTGATGCTGTGTGTTATTTTATTAACCCTCTTTTTCTTCTCTCTCTTCTTTCACCTGTTGATTAAACCCCTTGTGTTCTTTTAGTTTTTGTTCCTCTTTTTGTTTTTCTCTTTAGCGTTTATTCTTTGGCCTTAATGAAAGTGACCGTGGACCCACATCAGGTACCACCTTTATTCACTGTGTCATATTGTGTTATAGTTTAAAAAGTTATTGTAAGAACAATACTGATGAGAAATAACATTTAAAATGTTTCCTCTTCCTTAGGTGTTAAGGTGCTGTGGAGGCAAGCGAGGACGAAACAAAACCTAATTGTTTTTTATGCATTTGTAGACAGCTCATGAAAACCCTATGGCCTTTTTAATAAATGTGCACTTTTGCAGAAGACCCTTACCTGGAATGCAAACATATTTGAAAATGTACTAAATAAGCAGATATACATGAGATTAAAGTGAGATTTATTTATAAATGACATTTACTATAGTGGTTCTTGGACTTGGAACATAAAACTTTAACTCCTCTGTGAGAAGCAAACACTTGGATTTACTGAGAGAAAACTCTGAATCAGAGGATTTATTAAAGAGCGAAGAGCCTCGGCTGACAATGGAACAATGGAAAAGAAAAAAGAAAAAGGACGGAGGAGAAGAGGAGTGAAAGTGCAGGGCTGAGTGAGGGGGTGAACAAGCTGAGTGCCAACTGGATATGGAGGATTTTGGCAAAGCCCAGCGTCTGTGGCATTTCCAAGGAAACAGCAAGGCAACCGAGTTCACAAGCTGAGAAGCTGAACTTACTGGAAGCTTCTCCGTGTGCTGAGAAGATGAACCTACAATCAGTGGAGCGAAAAGATCAGGTTATTATTCAAGTTTAAATTAAGAATTAACTCCTTTGTACATTTATTGTTACAACGGCTAATTTAATGTCACGTGAGTTCTGTTGTTTTCAGAATGCAAGAATACTTCTCTGCAAATTAATGATTTTCTTATATGTGAACTGGTTATATATTGACTCATGCATTCTTGCCTGTATTTGGTTAAGCATTAGCAAAAACCTGCTTATCTAGGACAGGTTCACATTTTGTGTCTTTCTTAAAACAGCCAGTTTGAGCAGGGGGGATGATTACAGGGGCCAGAAGCTGTTTTAATGAACATAAGGACATGTGAGTATTGTTTTCAGACAGAGCTGAAAAATGTGAACCTCTCCTGTTAAGTTTTTGGGGTTGAATGATTTGTGAAATGTGGTAGGACGTGCAGGAGGGGACAGGATGATTAGGAGGCAGGGTAACCTGAGAGAACCCTGTCCTCGACAACTTGCTATCAAGCTGTTGACATGGTGAATAATAGATGAGTGTGTTTTGTGCTTGTATATTATTTTATATGTCTGTGTTTACCTTTTCCAGTGTGTGTTTATGATGGACAGATAAGACGAGAAAAAGAGAAGTGCAGAGAAGATGTGTAACAGTTTTTTTTCCTGAAATTGAGTAAGTCTGATACCATCAGTTCCTGTGCCATAGGTAAAACTCTCCTAGTGGGCACAGGCAATCCAATGGAGGATCACATGACCTCATCAGACACGACGGGTACCGGAAGCGGCTCCTTTACCATGGTAACCAACTCAGCGGGAACTGATCCGGACCTGGACTTGGACCTGCGGGCTCTGTGTAACAGAGTGAAGGTCCTGGAGCAGAATGAAGTTTCAGCCCTCCAGACTGACAGCTACCTGAGGAACAGGTGAGAGACTGGGGGAGAGGAGATCCAGTGACACACACACACACACACACACACACACACACACACACACACACACACACACACACACACACACCTGCTACTATATACTCACTTTTGGCCAAGGTGATATCACATATCACATGCAGCTGAGTGCACTGCACACTTGGATGTGAGCACGCTGCTGCTAACATCTCCCCTGGAATTACTTGCCTGTTGTCTTCTTTTCTCACATTTGGAGGGTAAAACGGGATCAGATGTTTTGTTGGCTTTTAGATCATATTATCCAGAGGAACTGGACAAACCTTTCTGCTCTATGATTTTTTTTTATATTGCAAATTCATGTGAAGTTAGTGATATTATGTAATGTGAGCTTGTCTGTGTTGTGTTGTGGTGTTAGGATCAGAGAATTAGAGAGGTCAGAGAGGAGACTGCTGCTACAGCTCTATCAGCTAGCCTCTACCTCCCACTTCCCCAGCATGCAACACTCCCAGAGGCTGGACCAGAGACTCTACATGCTCAGGGAGGAGGTCAGGACAATGGTGAGTGCTCGGGATATCTGAACGCATCAATAGACTTGGATGTACAAGCTGTAAAAACACTACGACTGTAATGGATGTGTGAGTTTTGCAGGTTTAAGTAACACAGATTTTACTTCTCATCGGTGTGGATGCCAGTTCTGTGTACAAGGACAGACATAATAAAGCATAAAGACCTTAACTATGAATAACTTAATTAAAACAAAACTATCAAGTCAGTATCAGGTTATATTAAAATTGATTAATCAGCACATCGATATGCAAGTTTAAAGGAATATGTGACATTTAGCAGCGCTCCCCCCATCTTCATCAGTCCGTGCATCAGTATTCAAAAATATTTGATATGTAAGATAAACAGTCCTGAAAAGAATTTGCTTGCTTGCATGCAGCTTAGTATGATCCACAACTGTAGGAATGTTTGCTTGTTACTTATTTTACTGTTTGTAAAGTATTTTGTGTATTTCATCTGGTATTTCTTTGCCTAGACATAAAATGTGCCTTCAGATTTTCCAAAAATCATGTAAATTATTTTGGTGAGAATGTTGACTGATGATTTTTCAATCTGTTACATGTTGGGCAGTTTGGGGGAGACTTTTCCATTGTGTATCTGCTTTAAGCACATTGTGGTGGTTTGACAGAAAGATTAACTCTCAGTGGGGAAAAAACAAAAGAGACAGCAAAAGACACAGGTCACATCAGGTAACATCTATAGTAAATAAATACTACTAATATAATACTAAGACACAAACTAATCCATACCCTAAGATAGGTACCTAGTGACCGAGACGGTAGCAGAGACTAAAAGTGATCAGATTGCCAGCATGCAAAGCAATTGTAGAGTAGAATGTTTATTTTTAATACATTTTAGACAGGGGTGACTTTAGATTTTTCAAGGGTGCCATGACTAAAAGAAGCTGTGATATATCCCTCTTTAATATTTTCTCTCCGTCTGTCTCTCTTTTTTCTCCCTCCTGGCCAGACCAAGGAGAAGGAGCAAGGGGAGCGGGTTTGGAGGGATCGACTGCAGCGATGTCAGAGGCAGCTGAAGGCCAAAGAGGATGAGATGACTCGCCAGTCCCAGTACTTTGAAAACTTTAAAACCCAACTTCAACAGAAGCTCAGCCTGGCCCGGGACAGAGAGCAGAGCCTACAGAATCGGATCTACACTTTAGAAAAGCAGCTATTAGATATGACTGTGAGTGCAGCCACTGGTATGGGAACGATTAGTGCGGTCAGAATTACTGCCGGGACTGTAACGCACTGGGAAGAGCAAGTAAGGCTACCTTCCATGAGAGGAGAGGGTGAAGGAGAAGAGGAGAGAAGCCAGGAGAGACCGGTCAAAGACACAAAACAGAGCTCAAAAGAAGCCAGACTGCATGGCTTCATCCTGAGCCTGCAGGAGGATCTCAAGGTGCTGCTGGAAAGAGAGGAGAATGGCATGACAGAGCGGAGGGGACTGATGGAGCAGCTCCAGGAGGCCCAGGAAAACTGCCACTTTCTGGGCTGCAAGGTAGAGGAGATGAAGGCAGAGGCGTACCAGTTGAAGCTGTCTGAAAGCTTCTTGATGGAGGAGGTTGAAGAGCTGAGAGAGGAGAACCACAGACTCAAGGAGGTCCTTGGGGACACAGCTAACCAAACACCCAGTCAGTCTTCCACAGTCCCTGGGTCCACATGCCCGGATCCAGGAACCAGCTTGCCTGACTGCAGTCCTGTGTCTTCCAACACTCTCTCATATACTGCCACCTCAGTGGGGAGCTCTGGAGAGGTGTGTAAAACATGATTATTGTTATTATAACCTTTTATTTAAGCAGGTAGAGATACAGACAACACTTGCAAACACAAACAAAAAGGTCCAGAATAGAAAGCTGAAATTTGTCCATTGTGATGAGACTTTCCTGTTTCATTGTCTTTTGTAGCTAGTTTATTATATATGGTGCAAAGTACTGAAAGTCACTCTTGCTAAGTACTATCAAGGTATCAAGGGTATCAAGAGTTAGCCAGTCCTGAGATCTGATCTGGTTTCAAATGGGAGAAGTGATGTGATGGCAGCTTTAGTTCTGTGTTACATATCCCTATACCACTTCCCCTATTATAAATGCTTATACAAGTGTATTTAAATTTAAACTAAGAAATTAATTTTGGATTATGTTGTGTTATTGTTTTATTATTTTTCATGTTTGTATAAATGATTCACTGCTCGTTCCACAACTATGATCTGTATGTAGGTCCATCTGACCTCAGATGAGGGAACAAGCCAACCTCAGTCATCTACAGTTTTACCTGTTGACCACCAGGCTACAGCAGAGAGCGCTCAGAACAAAAAGGAGGCTCACTCCCCATCTGCCAAATCGGAAACTCCACCCAAAAATGGCCCTCTGAACCTCTTTCACCACCGTGGTACCCAAATCAACCCCAGCCTTAAATCACTTTCCTTGACTACAGAGACATTAGATGAGTTTACACTGGGGACCTGGTGCTCAAGAGGGATCCTAAACCTGGAGGAAAGCCCCAGTGAGGAGTCGGATGCCCTGAGGGAAGCCTACAGGAGCCTGGGGTTGGGGGAGGATCTCGAAGCACTTCGAGAACAACGTGACCGCCTGGAGGTTGCCCTTCAGCAAACGCGGGAGCAGATGCAGATGATGGCTCAAGAGAATACTCGACTGAAATTACAACTCAGGAAAGAGATGGAGGCTGAGCAGGGGCCTTCAAGAGAAAAGGTACTGTAGATACTGTTTATATACTGCTGAAGTTATAACCAATTACAAGTTATCTAGTATGTCACTGATCAAATTCTACTTCTGTATACTCAGATTAGCTCATTACCCATCAGCAATGGAGCTGAAGATAACAACATTCTCACCCTTGCTCAGGATGATCTTGTCCAAGCCCTGAATCAGGAGAATCGGGCCTTGGCGGACCGGATCCAAGACCTTCTGGCTCACATTGAGCTCAGAGAAGAGGAGATCAAGAGGGAAGAAACACAGATGAAGGAGCATATCTCCAAGTTAGAGGTGGATGGAGTCAGGTTAGAGCAGGAGAACCAGGAACAAGGGTGTTTGATTACAGAACTCACCAAGAAGACGGAGGATGATCTCAATACTATCATGGAGCTACAGCAAAGGTTAGTGGAGGGTGAACAGCATATGGAGGGATCACAGGTTGATGAGAAATTGTGTGGATCTCAGCTGCAAAATGAATATACAGCTGCAATATCAGGATGTTTTCAACAGAACAACCTAGAAGAGTGTGTGGACAGTGTGGTAGAAAGCGTGCTGAAAGGAGAAGAGCCACAGCTGATGTCCCGTCAGCAACCAGGGGATTCGACTACAGCTTCGGCACCTGGTTCTCAACATGATAATCACGATAATCAGTTGCAGAACGGCTTACAAAGCAGTCTGGATGTTAGTTCACTGAGTGAACAAGTGGGCCAGCTGACCAAGTCAGTCCAGAGCCTCAAAACGGAGCAAGAGGATCTGTTGGTTTGCATAAATTCTCTTAGAGAGCAGCAGGGAGAAGTAACTCTGTCAGTTCAAACACAGACAGAAGTAAAACAGCAGTTAACTCGGACAGTTTGGGGCCTGAAGGAGGAGAAAGACAGCATCTCTAAATCTCTGGCACTCCTCAAGCAAGAGAAAGAGCAGCTTACCAGGACCGTCTGTGGGCTGAGAGATGAAAGGGACCAGTTTGCAAGGTCTATGAGTGGCCTGAAAGAGGAGAAAGAGCAGCTAAGTAAATCTATATCTGGTCTCAAAGGAGAAAAAGAGAAACTGTTAGAATCTCTCTCAAGTGGAAAGGAAGAGAGAGATCAAATTATGCGGTCACTAGAAAGTTTACAGACAGAGAGCGACAGGTTAAGCCAGGCAGTGCTCTGTTTGAAACAGGAGAGAGACGAACTATCCAATTCCCTCAAGGGTCTGAGGGAACAGAGAGAGAAGGAACAATCGTCTTACACTTCACAAGAAGATTACAACAAGTTGATAAAATCAGTTAGGAGTCTGAGAGAAGAAAAAGAAGGAATTGAACTTTCAATCAGTTGTTTGAAAAAGGAAGAAGGACAGATAAAGCTACTACTCCATGGCTTAAGAGAGGAAAGAAACAGCCATGAAGCTGCACAAACAGAAGAGAGGAATCGGAAACAGCATCTACTGAATCCAAACAGTGCTGTTACAACAGAGAAGACTGGGACAGAAAATGCTACACAAAGATGTCAGACTAAAGACCACAGAGGAAACGTTGTACAGGTACTAAGAGATAAATATCCTTTAAACGTTATAGCACATTGTCTGTTATTATGTTAGATTGTTGTGTACTTATGCAACATGGTTTTAATTGAAAGCAGGAGCAAAGTGATCTGATGAGGGAGATTGAAGCCTTGGGAGCAGAACTGAAGAGGTCACGAGACGAACTGGACCAGAGCCACGTAGATGTGAGTTTACACACCGTCGTCTTTCTTCGTTAACATTTGTGGACATTTGTTGTGATAGAAGATGAACTTAAACTGAATAATAATCCCAACTCAAGGTCCACGTACTAGCTTTGAGCGATCTCCAAGGTAAAGAATGAACTTCTGATATCATAGCAGATGTTATCAATACAATAATGTGCTTTCTTTTATGATTTTTACTGCATGTAGTTTTTTTGGATCTCCATTATTGGACATTTCACTAACTGTATGTGTTTATGTGTTTTGTTGTGTGTGTTTGTCGTACGTTCAGACCAAAAGGCTGCACTGTGAATTGTGTCAGTCAGAAGCTGGGAGAGAGGAGGCAGAGAGAAAAGCAGTACAAGCAGCTGACAAGCTGGTGAGGCTAACAGAAATAGCCAATCACATGGAGGACACCACAAAGGAGAATGAAAACCTCATAAACCAGGTATTTAACTAGATATACAGCACATCACACCAACAGTGTGCCATAATCTTGTCCTTCACTATTGCCCTTCTGTCTTCTTATTAACTACATATACATTTTCGAAAAAAAAACTCAACATACAATGCCTGCCATAATTAGCCTTCCTAATCTCTTATTTATCTGTATGACTGTTTGTGTCTGCTGCAGCTGAAGGAGCTGCAGAGCAAACTGACAGGCCTGGTGAGGGAGAAGGCTGATGCTCTGTCGCTGAAGGCACAAATAGAGGAGCAATACAACATCCTTACAGCTCAGCTCAAAGCAAAGGTAAGAATGGCAGAATATTAATAATATTTGTTCAGTTATTTGACTTTTGATGATGTTTTAACTAATTAAAATTGAGTAGTTATCATGAGGCATAGATCTCATCACAGATTTGTGTATGTATTGTGTGTGTGTATCACCTCTCAGACGGTGGCTCTAGAGGAGCTAAACTCAGAGTATATTGCTCTAAAACGAGGGCAGGGCAGCAAGGATGATCTGAGCGCTGTTCTCATCTCACTCAGGACACGATACAACGACATCAGAGCTAAGGTGGGTAACAAGTCAGCTCAGGCTTTGCAGATTTGATGGTCAAAGCAGTTAGTTGTACGTTACGAGCTCATAAGCTTCCATGTGTTCTATTATATTTTGTTTGTACTGTAGTATGACGCGCTGCTGAAAAAGAGGGGCCAGACGGATCTGGATATAGCTCCATTAAAGGTAAGGAAAAGAGACTTATAGCTCTTCATTTTGCTGTATGCTGCACAGTGTGATATTTTACAGTACTGACAAGTTTTTTTGCTCTGTATGACTATCACGTAACTTGTTATCTGTCAATAGCGATTCAGTTTGATCGACAGGTGTTTTATCCAATAACAGGCCAAGCTGTCTTGCCTGGTGCTGAAGTGTCAGGAAAGGAACAGCTTGTTGGCTCAGATGATGAAGGCCATGCATAGACAAGGCTGCGTGGACTCCACACTCAGGCAGCAGGTTGAGCAGCTTCTCATTGACGCTGCTCTTCAGGACTACACTGAAGCATTCACACCAGGGAGCAACTTAAAGACCTGGGATTACAGTACGGGGTTTACACCAGGATTCATTTCAAAATTTCAAGACTGCACCAATGGACTCACACCTGATCAGACCTGCTCCACTATATCTGGACTTGTTAACCAAAATAGCTTCACACCTGAATCTGGAGTAAAATGCAGAGAACTAAAAACTGAAAAACAGACTTCTTTAGTCACCACTGAATCCACGTCAAATCGTCAAACCTGCAGCGGTGAACTCACACCTGCACCAACAGGAACGCTAAAGAAAAATGCCAACTCACCTGTGCCAGCTTCACCAGTGCAAGAGCATGTCAGTGTCCAAACAGCACCATCACCTGTTGGCCAAGCAAAGAAAGAGAACTTGATCACCAGTACAGCACAGGTGAAATAATACAAACAAATGTTTGTAATGTAGCATTTTAACAGTAATAAACCATTACGGCATATAATTTCTTTTTGTGTTACCATACCTGAAATATATAGGACAAAAAAGAATGTGAGAAAGAAATTTCCAGATGTTTCAGCCACAGTGTTGTTTAGTGTGTACTGTGTGTTTTCACAGTTAATTTGATTAATTGATGTATTAAAAAATTAAACTGAGAGAAACATGACGATGTGCCTTTTCTCTGTCCCATCACAGCCTTCTCCTTCCTCCAGTGGACCAGTCCAATTAACCAGTCCAATCCAGCTTGAGAAACTTGGATTTCGTCATCCAGATGTGAAAGGGACATCCTCCCCAGATTTGACTAGTTTGACTGGATCCTCACGGAGTTCCACTCCTCCCTCCTCCAGCTCACGTGTCAGTCTGGGCAGGAGGTTGAGTAGTCCTGAGAAGATCATAAACCTACACGAGCAACTGCAGAAAACTCTAATGAGCAGCTATCAGGTAAACGGATGCTTTTTGAGCATTCAGCATGACACAGATGCAGGATGGTGTAGAAGTATGTAGAAAAAAAACATCATTACTTTTGTTTCTCTTCATTTCAAGGCTCCAGTGAGCAGAGGAAGAGGACAGCAACCCCGGACAAGTCTCTCTTTTTCAGCTCTTGCAGATCTTGGACCGGCCTCTCAGACAAAGAAGCAGAGCCTCAGTTTCAGTACACAACAGTCCAGCTCTCTCCCAGTCACCACTGCTTGGAGCCAAGCTAGGCACTCTCCTGCAGTGACCGCGTCTGTTTCCACTAATAAGTCAACAACACTTTTTAATGCAGTCGCCTCTAGATCTGCTAATGTTACATTTAGTCCCAACATGTTCACTAAACATCACTTTAGAGCAGACGCCTCTAAATCCACGTCTGCTCTTTCTAGCTCTTCAAACGTTCCATTTGCCACGGTGGCACCTTGCAAAGCCAAATCCACCTCAAGCAGTGGCGCTAATCTAAAAATATCCCCAAAAGTGGCAAAGAAAATCACTATGACTGACATGTCTCATGCGAAACATACAGCTTCAACTCCTTTAACTCTGAAGACCACTACCTTTGACACTGATGTCTTAATATGTTCTGAGACAAATCCAAAACCCACCGCCTCAGACACAACTGCCCCTAGCATATCAACTGCCCCTGAGGATAATCATTTAAACATGCCTTCTCAAACCAATGGTGCTACCCCTACATATACTGCATCCTGCACTCAGTCTGCTCGTTGCTCTCCTGAGAAGTCCTACAAGTCTGCCAAAAAGACCAAAGCAGCAAGACCCAAACCAGGTAATATAAATAAATATTTAATATTTGAGATTATTTACATAAAAGCAAAACAAACCATTGCTTAAAGTCTTAGTAGAAGGAATTCTTGTTTTTATATATATAAAAAAAAAGTTTCAGTGCCTTTATTTGTTTGACAATAAAACAGCATTTGCTGAAACCTTGCACAAGTATGTGTTATAGCTTTTATGGATAATATTGCAGTTAAGGATCGTAGAATATTATTTTCTGGTTGTATATTGCTGCAATGTGATTATATCTACCCAAGATAAGAGCCATTCTCTGTTTCTGTGTCTTGTATTGGAAATAACAATCTTATGAAATTCCAGCATAAATTCTGTCAGTTTGATGTTGTGTGTGTTATTGTAAAGTAACACACTGCAGTACATGACTGTTAAACCTTTACTAAATCGCTTAGATTCATTAGCAAGTTCATTTATTTTGGTAGAATTTTAATGTAAAAAGGTGAAGTGTACAAGTAATCTGCTACCTATCAGAGAAATAAATGTGTTAGTATACTCTGTTTACAGCATTGCAAGCAAGATAGGGTGCTGTGCTTGATTTTCTCTGTCCAATCACCCCCAGAAGCCCCAGATGAAGTTCGCTCTGTTGAGGTCATCAAAACCGTGGGCCAGAGCAGCCTTATGATTGGCTGGGAGAGGCCGCCACTCGACGAGCTGGGCTGTAGTAATGGCACATTTGTGTATGGCTACAGGGTAAGCACAGCAGACACTCACACTTGGTGACTTGGAAGATTTGTTAGTCTATAGTTTCTGTAAGTTTGGTCTTGTACTCATTGCTTCGTGTCATCTCTCAGGTGTTTGTAGATGGGGACTTCCACAAATCTGTCATGAGCTCTGCGTGCACCAAGGTATCAGTCTCTCCCCTGAATGAACAGCTCTGCATTATCGTAACCTGTTAAACTTAATAACAGTAATTCGTATACTGCTTTTTTTCCTGCAGTGTGTTCTGGAGAATGTGGACTTGAGTGTCCCAGTCCACATCACTGTCCAAACGTTGGGCTCTAATGGTCTCAGTTCAAACAGTGTCCACACCACGTACAGGAATTCAGTCAGAACAGACCACCATTGACTCACAGTGTCATAATGGTGGCATAAGTCAACAAGTAAGTACAATAATATTAAACAGCATGTGCTTCCTACATATTTAACAGAGACTGCATCAAATCTGTGTGTTTATAAGTTTATTATTTTGTCAGTGTCTCTGTAGGTTTATGGCAACTTCTCTGTGAAAACCTTCACTGCCAGTAGTTTGAATGGTAAGTTGTGTGCGACTTTGTGTCTATGTATAAATATAAATAAATATAAATATAAAATATGTGATACCTTTATGCAAAACTTTTCAGAAAATTTCAGATACTGTAAATAAAAAAAAATCGAATCTAATTAATATTTAAAAATGACTAAACAACATTTTTTTATACTAAAACTTATATGGTAAATTATTTTTCACTTTGTTCTGTGTGTCCCGTTTGTCCGCCCTTCACTGCACAGCCATCTATAGCTGCAGCCCTCTGAGGGACCGTCCTAACCTCCATCTCAGCGGACAGCGAGGGTGACACCGTCAGACTGCTCAGATACCCTCAGGCTCAGGTCAACCAATCAGAATAACTTATCTCCCGTTGTCATTACCAGCCTATGAACACGCAGTGACCTGTGGCCGACCACTAAACCTCAAAACAACTTACCGAAGATGTCAAACTAAACACCGTGTCAGAGTTAATCTGCATGTAAAGGCAGGTGAGGATTAACTCTTGTTGGAAGAACTTCCTGTTCCCGGATTTATCTTTTGAATGGAAAGGACATTGTGAGTGTTTGCCAGGTGTAAGGCCAGAGTGGCTGCCAATCAAACAAATCCTGACAAACTGATAAAAAGTGTTACTTCACTTCAAACTATATGAAGCCAATATCAATCACATTGTCAAAAGCTGCCTGTGACACCAACATTTCTTAACATTTTTTCAACAAAATGTTGGAGGGACATCTGCACCTGCTGCACATTTAAACACTGTGTTCAACACTGAGAGATCACGTGTCATACGGCTTCATCTGCCTCTCTGGACTGTGACATGACACAGCTGGCTAAAGGGACATTCACTGTATGAAAACTGTATAATGTGCCGACGCAACATTGTACCCTGAGTCATCTTACTTGATTTTTACACATGAAGCCAAATATGAAAAAAAAGATGATTCACTCCAAAGACTTGTCCGTTTCCTTCTCCTCATAGGTCTACGGGGGTTACTTTAAACACAGAAGCCAGGTGTTATTTAAGTTCTGAAATTTGCACACAGTCATTATTGATAAATCTAGAACAAGAAATAAAAAAAAAAGAGATTATCACTGATATTTTTTTGTAGAGAATATTATAAATATATGCCAATGTACCACATACTGTACGTCTTTTTGTATGAGTGACACTCTAATAGATGTTATGTTTGCACGCTCATATTTTTTTGTTTTATACAATGTTCACAACACACAATATGATGTTCGTTTTGCTACTTTATGTATGTACGGGTGTGGAGTGATCATGGTGCAGCAAAGGTATTTTTCTATCAGTAACTGAAAATATTGACTTCCCATTGATTCCTTGCGACTGTACAGAGAATAAATGTTTATATAATATGAACTGTCATTCCAGTGTCAGTGTGTATGTCAGGTTACAACATTTACAACAGTTTGGGTGACTCATTCTGGTTAAACTTGATCCACAGTTGAGATTTGGCAATATGAATAACAATAGAGATAGACCAATACATTTACTCTATCTTAAACTTCTTGTGTAGATAATTAATTATAAAACTCCTCTTCAACCTTCACTGTTTATTCAACTTAAACACTTCCCCTGAATGTACACTAGATGGCAGTCATTCATGATGACTTTGTAGTGAAAGTGTGTTTGTGTGTAAGTCACTATTTCTGACATGTGCTTTCACGAGACATTTAGTGGAGCGGATGATGCTGACAAACAAAGAGGTTTCCCAAGAAGCCAAGCACGTCTTAGTGTCTGCTCTCCCATTCAATACAAACCAGGCACAACATCAAAAACTAAAGTGATAGACGACGAAGAAGAAACATCAGCAGCTTTTAAAAAAGGAGCTTCATAATCACCTGCAGTGCTCAGCAGCTTTGGGAGCGCCTCTGAGGACGTCATCGCTCATGCTCAGCAGAAATGAGAGTACCAGGTGGAGGCAAAGGGTGTGTGTGTGTGTGTGTGTGTGTTTGTGTGGTGGGGTGTAGATGTATGAGTTCAGGAGGAAGACACCTCAGCTATGAGCAAACAAAAACATTATTCCTCTTCTTCAAACCTTTTCTCCTCTTCCTCTTGTCCTCTCTTGTTACTACACTATGTCATTTTTTTTTTTTTTACAGTGAATCTAACTATTTAGAATTTATCGAGTATTTCATTTACTTCATACTTCAATTCAAATGGAAATATTGAGCTTTTTACTCCATTTATGGATTTCACAGCTTAACTTTACATATTTAACATATATCATAAACTGAGCATAGAAAATATGATGTATTATCATAGTACCATGGCTGAAACCTATCCCAGCTGACTTAGGGCAAGAGGCAGGTAAAGCTTGGACAAGTCTATATATATATAATAATTGATCTATTTATATTTTGCACGACTATGTTTTTATTAGCGTACAATCATCTGAAAATAAGAATTCTTATGTTTTTCTTTCTATCATGAGCGCTTAATATCTACAGACACCACGGGTCCTCTTCCACACAGTCCGCCATGTTGAATCGCCATGTTTCTACAGTAGCCCAGAATAGACAAAGTAAATGATGACTCTATATACAACCTTTACCTTTTTGCATTCACCATAGTTTCTCCTTCATTCTATGAAGGAGAGGGTGAAATGACAACCCTAGATACCACTAAATCCTACACACTGGTCCTTCAAGCACTTTTACCTGAGTGACATTTTTATTGCAGTATTTTTATATAGTAGTATTGCTGCTTTTACTTTAGTCTTTCACCACTTGCATGTGTGTATAAACAACAGAAAGAAACACAACAGAAATTCTCATATTGCAGAAAAGGAAAGGAAAGGTTAGAGATATAAGCCATAGTGCATCTACTTCAGGATTTTATCATACTGTTTCTACAAAAAAAAAAAAAAAAAAATGTAGTTTTGTATTTTGGATCCAAACAACAAACAAAAAAAATACTCAATACAGAATACTCAAGTTCAAAAGTTTGCAAACCATATTGATTCTCTATACAAGGCCTTGGGTGTCCATGCATAAAAAATGATCACTTTGTTTATGCAAAACAATAGTGGACTCAAGTTCAAGATGAATTAGTGGTCCACTGTAGTCCTGCACTGCACCAGCTACAGAAGCCTCAATAAAAACTGCAGTGCAGACACAACTGCATTGGTGCTTTGAAGCTCAGCTGGACCCACTGGACTCTCATTACACTCTCCAGGGAGACTCACCTCCATTATTAACACATACCATGCATGCATTACACTTAAGCAGTGTGTGCTTAACGTCTTGTTTACATGAAATAATGACCTCGGTGTTAATTAATTTTCCATGCTCGATGTTAATGATGCCAAGCTCAGCTCTGACTCTTTACATGTAGGCCAACATGGGAGTTAGAGAGTGATGGGGGAGAGGGAGCAAAGCATGTGCTGTAGATAAAAGGGAGCGTGTATGCATGACTTGTCACAGGGGTGTCTATGACAACGACAGCTGGGCTCGACAGCTTCCTACAAGAATGTTTTGTTGTGACGTTTAAAGACACTTCTGGAGCTTTCTTTGTGTGTGTATGTGCTCTGCATATGTGGCTGAGAGTGTATCATCACTGCAGGGGATATCTCCTTCTTGCAGTAGCGTGTGTGCGTGTGTGTGTGTGTGTGCAGATAGACAGTTGTCAGCAGCAGGGTGTCTCGAGGGGTGCAGGGGCTTTGCTGGAAAAGGAACGGCAGATGAGAAAGATGAGAGGAGGGATGGTGTGTTGAGGTTTTAATTTCACCCAGAGGGGACATTGTCACTCCATCACTGCCACTGACACCTTGAGCGTCCTGGGGCTCAAGTGGGGTGGTGGTCTGGAGTCGTCTTCCAGACCCCCAGGGCGCCAGCTTGGTACTCACACCCAGAGATAAGCTCTAAAAGTGGGTTTCTCCTGCTGTTGTGTCTGGGCAGATGGGTCTTGATGCTGGAAGGTTGTTGTGTTTTTGATTTGTGCGTTGTCTTACTGCAGTGATGTGGTTGTGATGTTGTCCTTGCTCAGTGTGTGCACATTTGTGTGTGTGGTAAGCGCTGGGGCTTGCATGGATATTGTCGTATTATGCAAACACAATCATACAAGCTAAAAATGTCACCGCATGAAAATTACCAACTGCTGAATGCTTTTTGTATGTGTACAGATTTGGCAATTTGTATTTCTTCTCGCTCTCCTTTGTTGTGATGCTTCTTTTATTCTCACCATCTCTCTGTCTGTTGTTGTGGCCGTATCACTCCATCTCTGTGTCTGTTATATTTAGAGCCAAAGCACTATCAGAGTGTACAGCTGGCCGTCTATGATTCAATTCTGACAGATCTACAGCTTTCAAAGCAATCGCCTCCCTTTTTGTCTCACTCATTTTTGCCTATCTCTTTCTTTCACCTCCCTCACTGACCTTTCTACTCCTTCCATGCTATTTCCACCTTCACACTTCAAGCCAATCCCACTTCTTTTTCTTTCTCCCTTTCCTTTTGTTTGTTTGTATCTTTTCTTTGTATGCCCTAATCGCTCTATTTCAACCCATTCTATCTCCAGACAATCCTCATTTCCTCCTTTTATCGATACTATTTCTCACCCAGAAGTAATATTTTTCTCTTCTCTTTTAGCTTTTTCTTTGCCAGTTTGGCCCTTTTTCCAGTTCAGTTTGAAGTACTTTCATTGTTGTTGTGTGCGTCATGAAACTCTATCTCTCTCCCAGCTCCTCTTCTCTTCTCTCCTCAATTTTCTCCACGTCTTTATCATCCACTGTGCCTGTCAGGTACGTTCTACCATGTAGAGAAACAAGAGCTTCATCACTTTGAGCAAATCCACGTAGAAACAAACATCAAACAACGCAACTTCTAATTTGGGAAGAGACAAGCAATTATCTGCTATTACATCCTTGAGTCTGTGCGCAAAGGCAACCCTAATCTCATTAATCATGAACAATGGGGGCGGTAATAGAGAAGCATGTTTATGCAAATTCCCCCACACAGTAATCTCCTTCATGCTTAATAGCCAAAACAGTGGTGGCGCCTCAGAAAACAATCCTCCCCCTTCTTCTTCTCCACTCAACCACTTCATCCTCTCTTTCTTTCCTGTTTTTCTGGCTCTCATGCTGTTTTCTTTATCCCACCTTCCTTCAGCTTTCATTAAGTGTGAACCACAGCATTGAGACTGTGAAAAGGCATTGATCCCAATCCACACAGAACCTTTTCAGTTTGATAGCAAATAACCCAGAGACTGTGTGGGACTTTCAGTTTTACACCCCACCTCCACTTGGCAGACTCCACAGCTCATTCCCCTTCTCCTCCATCAATTCTCTCTATTCTTGTGTTTTTATGCCTTTCATTTGCATTTTTATTGTTTCATTGCTTGACTCTCTTTCTCTCTTCTTGCTGTCTCTCTCTTCCCACCCATAGCGTCTCTTTACATCTATTTCTTCATTTCTCCTCCTCTTAGCTGCTGTTATTGCAGTTTTTTTTCTGTATTTTGCATTCTAGCCCTGAGTCCAGTAACCATATGTGATTCAGAGCTAAATATAGCACAGGACATTATAAGATTATGTCCCTGCATCCTCTTTCCCCTTCCATCTCTCTCCTGTGCCTCTCTGTCTTTTCCAGCTTTTCTCCCTCTCTTTTAGTCTTGGCATTTCTCATGAGTTATGTGCAAGTTTCCAGCGATGATGATAGCGGCATGTAAAGTCTGGTCAGGATGAAGCAAGGGGTCTGGTGAAGGTCAAAAGCATGTAATCGATTACAAGATTGGTCAAATACAACTTGATGAAGTGATTGGCAGTCCTGTTATCTGGCAGAATGTAGGAATGAAGGAATCAACGGAGGGCCTCAGGATAATCAATAAATATATTAACGCTTATGAAGTGTTAACTTCGGTGGCAGAGAGTAAACTAAGCACATTTACTAGTGCTGTATACAACTTTATACTGTTTACGACACAACATTTCTTATGGATTTTACACACAAAATATTGTATATGATGATAAATAAGATTAATTGTTATCAGTGTCCTGTCATGAATGCATGGTAATTGTTTTCCAGTATTTGAAGTGGCAAAATTATATGTCAAAATATGAAGCTGCCAGGATCAAAAATATGAGCTCTGATTAGAAAATTCTTTGTTATAATCACATAAAATCTTATTTTAGAACAGTATTGGGTTGTAAAAAATATATTACCACTAATTACACAAAAACTGCAGAAACATGTAAGAAATGTACCTGATATTACCATTACCTTGTTTTTGTGCTTCTTGTAAGTCTATGCCTGTAGATCACTGAAAATATTAATAAAAATATTAATCAAAATTTTAAAACATTTTAAACATTTTGTTCACACCAAATAATCCACCTTCAACTATTTTTTTTTTTGTCTCTACACGACATAAAAATGAATATAATATATACAGAAAATTGTCATTCTGCCTAATTAGCACTTTTTAAGTGTATTTTAATTATTAATTTACATCTCATAATACTTCTGCGCATTTAGATTTAAAATGAGAACAGAATATTTTTAATTTGTGCCATAATGTTTACTTAAACGATCCTGTTTGTAATTTTTAGGTATTTATGCATAACCATGTTTTTATTAGTCTATAATCATCTGAAAAGATACACTGCTGGATGCCAATAATAAATCTTACAAGCAACTGCCGACTTTCATTTTGTGTGATTTTTGCGGCCCCTGTGGTCAAAAGTGGTAGTGTTTCTGCAGCTTCCTGTATGAGCTGGCTAGCTAGCGCATTTAACGCAACATAGTTGTTTCCAGGATGCATAGCGATGAGGTAATGCACGTGTTTGTGGCTATGTAAGATAAATAACTGTAATATCGCTGATGCAACAAAGTGAGCTTTTCTTATGTCCAGCTTAATTGGAAGCCTCCAACAAACAGATTCAGTTGCTCTGAAATAGTAATTCTGATGAGAAAGTTAAAGTTATCAGCATTTACTACTAATGTTACTTTCAGCTGGTGTGCTACTCACACAACATACTGCTGTGTAACTTTGCCTGGGAAATGGTTGATCCTGATTTCACGGGCTATTAGACCCAGAAACAGAAATCAAGAATAACTATAATAATATATAGAAATAGTTATAGGAATACAAATAGAAAATTTCTTGCTGATGGTTTTATTTTCTTCCAGAACAATGGTTCCCAACCTTTTAGAGTCGTGACCAAACCCCCTCCCCACACCCCAAACTCACACAGGAGAACCATTGCTTTGTCTAATTAAAATAGTATAATAGTAATAGCATAGCCTATAGCATATGGTGTTTTTAAGTTCTTATCCCATGTGTTGAATTCAAGATTGACATCACTGAGAGCTCTCTCACTTTGCACTGCTTGGTACAACATATTTTATTTTATTCTTCACAACTATTTTGTGACCTTGAGAAATTATCTTGCAACCCCCCTCATGGGAACTACTGATATAGAGCCATCAGTATTGAACTTAAACTGTTTCATGACAATCTAAAAACTGCTTCTCAGATCTCATTACTTCATCAGGATGTATCTACCTTACTGTTTTTAGTTATTTTTTTGAAAATGAAAAAAGATATTTGATGTTTCTTCTTCCGCTTATTTATGCAGCAATCAGCTCAGGAAAAAAAATAAAAGAAAAAAGGCCACAGATGACAAACAGAAGTGCAGAACAGGATAAACTCTCGCTAATCCTGATGTGAGCTCAGCAGTTTGGACATGTAGTCTCTGTTTCAAGGTATCTAAATAAAGCACATTTATTATTTATAAAGATGGTGATCCCATAAAAAGAAAGAATTGTTGAATTTGATGAAAAGAAGAAACAACCATAAATAGGCACACAGCTCATTTCATAAACTGATGAAGTGTATTTATTAAGGGCTGTGGGAGGGGTTGACGGAGGAGCGTGCACGCGTGTGTGTGTGTGCGCCTTTGAGCTCAGTGTGTTTGCGCTGCATTGTGGGGAGCTGTCCATTGTCACTGGTGCTGAAAGTGGATTACTGCTTCCTCACTTAAAAGGTGGGAATGAATTTGATAAGCAGGAGGGAAGAAAAGGAGAAGAAGAAGAAGAAGAAGAGAGAGAAAACCAAGAACAGCTCATGAGACTGCTTCATTACTGCGATCCCAGAGGCTGACTTGCAGATAGAAATGGAAGTTTCTTGGAAACTTGGATTGTAAGAACACCTCAAACTAGCTGAAGTTGTCTTTCTTGGACAGTGAGAGTTTATTTCCTCTAACACATTTCCTCTCTCTCTCGCTGTCTGTCTATACATGCACTCCTCGCTCTCAAGCACTCACTAATTTGGACATATTCAGAGACGGGAAGGAGAAGACAGAAGAGGAGTGGGGGAGGGAAAGCAGGGGGAGATCACCATTTCTTTTTTTATCTCTCTTCTAGCTCAGCAGGACGAAAGGCGACACAGTAAGAAGAGTGCGCTCTCCTCTGTTGGATTTATACACTCCACCAGAAGAAGTTGTATTGATTGCCATTTCGGTCTGAGAGTGCTGCTACGGCTGCTGATTTGGACCTGGAAACCCCCATCCTGCTCTGGCCCTGCTCAGCCCCGCTGTGTCCCAGGTCACAGTCAGGATGACGGGGTGTGCCAAGCGCTGCAAACAGGGGCTCGTCAAGTTTGCCTTGTCCCTGCACAAACTGGTCACTGGGACTCTCATTAAAGGTAAGTGCTCTGAAGTGTCTTTATTGTATTTGTGCAAGTGCAAATTTGTGTTCACAGTTTCTGTACATCAATTAAGTCGCCAACATTGACAGTAGCACCTAAGCGTGCGCATCCACTGTGCTGTGAGCAGCTGTAGTACACGGAGCCCAACCATCTTTTATTCTCAGCTTGTATCTTTTCTTCAATCGTGTCTGGAGTTGACCTCCTTCTGATCAGTATGTTCTCTAGAGAGAGGAGTGAAGGAGACAGAGATGAAGGGAGGAAGAAGCTAATAGAGAGGAGAGATAAAGTTGATATAGAGCAAAGTGTGTGTGTGTGTGTGTGTGTGTTTGTGTGTGCGCGCGCTTGTGATAAATGTGAGTAATAAAACGTGTCGGTGTGGCAACGGGGAAAGAGCTGTACACACATGAAGATGAGAGGAAGGGGAGGGTTTTACTATCATGATTCATTAGTTGGTATTTGTTGTGTGTGTGTGTGTGTGTGTGTGTGCATCCATCGTTCATTGCCTATATGTAAGGGTCCTGTGCTTTTGTGTGTGTGTGCAACATTAAAATGGCATTTTCAGTCTAATTTTGGTGCTTTTATAGTTGAAGCAGTAAAGCAGTGCAGGAAATACACACAAAGCCATGCTTCAGAAACTGTATGCGATACAGCAGCAGCCCGGAGGCGCGCACACACAGACACACACACACATACACTTACAGTATAATGCTCTTTGAGCCAATTGACATTATGTCTGGAGGGATGGGAACATCAAAGAAGTCAGTCACACACATACAGTAGTTGGACAAAGACATACCCAAACACGCACACACACACACACATTTTCTACACATTTGTGGATGGCTCAAGCATTCAGCCACAGTGGGTAGAGTTGCCCTCGAGGTCTCACTCTCTCTCGCGCACACACACAAACGTCATGAAGGAGCTGCTGCTGAGGTCTGGTTGCGTAACTAATTAGTCCTTAGAAGAAAACCTCGTATAAAGTCAAAAAAAGAAAGCAGCAGTAGACAAACATATCTTTGTCATACACACACACACAAAGACATAAAAGACACACACATGTAAAACACATGTAAAAAACCCTGGCACTAATACTGTACACAACCATTAAAACACCCACACAGACAGTGAGGAAATGAGCTGCAGGAACAAGAGATGTTGGTCTGCAACATATCAGAGTCCCAGACACACAAACAAACGCACACACACATTTGGACACACACAAATAAACACATTAACACACATGCACGTCCATGCACACACAGGTCTACATCTGCTCTTTTTCAGAGCTCCGGTGGGAGCGAAAGCTGCATCTGCAAAAACATCAGATTAGACAGCGGCCATAAAAGCAAATAGGCTAGACACACACACACAGACACACACAAATTTGAGCTCCTTAAAGCGCCATTACAGTTTTGTAGTTCTATGGATTGTCTTTACTATCCATTGCTTTTTTATTTGGGACATTTGTGTTTTAATCAGGCATGAAGAGAAGTTGCCCTGAGCCCTCTTTGTTTAAATCGTTGAACACCAAGGTTGGAAATAACTAATTACACATGGTTCCACAGTTAGTAATTTAGTGGCAAACTGTGAACATGTAATATTGAGCACTATACTGTTGGAATTTCTCCTTTACATGTTTTCTTACTGAGTGCTGTGGTCCATTTAAAATGACTTTCAGATACTGTCTGCTCCAGACTGGATAAACTGGTTATGAAGCCATTTGGAGTAAATGAGTCTAGTGTAATGTAATTAGCGTTGTTTTACTTGGTTTTATGTTTTTCTAATGGTGTCTGATATTTGAATATTTAGTTGTTCGTAGGATGTATTTTTCCACATAGCTAATGAAGGTCAGATAAGAAAAAAGCTGCATCACTAATGTGTCTGTGAAAATCGGAAGAGTGTGCAGCAGCATGTTAAAATGCAAAATTACATGAATTAAGTTAATGTAATCTAGTGTAAGAGACACTCTGTAAAAGGTACACATACACATAATACAACTTGCACCTTTCACAGGAATGTCCTAAACACACACAACCTTCAAGCTCTACAAAAACAACTGCCGCTGCCTCTGTTACCGTTTGACAAAATAAAGCAAAACAAAGTTTGTCTTGTATTTTCCACTGAACAAGAATAAATGCGTCTCGCTTTGGGAGCTGTAGGCAAAAATACAAAGGTCATAGCATGATGAGTCAATTTCTTTAAAGGCCAAAATGCAACAACTCCAAATATGAAATACCTTCCCTTCAAAATTCATGTATGATTAATTAGAAGCACAAAATAATCGATCTATCCGTCACCGAATCTATTTCTTTAGTAAGATGCTGACATTAAAGGGCAGCCATGGCCAGTCCTTTCTGCAGCCACCAGGCCTGGCTGCCTTTTATATACTTCAGTGTAAGTTACAGAATATGTTTCAGATGACCTTTAACAGTCAGCATTTTAGGACTCTTTTAAGAGCAACAGTAATAGATTTTGGAGGAAGAATATAGTTTTCTCTTCTTCTCTCAGTAGCAACAGGCGCTCTACATCACCTGCATGGGTGAGAAAATATTGAGGTTTTGCATATTCAGTGCACTGAAAGGCAATGCAGGTAGAGGTATACTCAAAATGATTTGGGTCTGTGTAGAGCGACTATCAGAGCAGCATTGACCTCTGCTGGTAGTACTGAGGAAATGCAGGTTACCAGAAATAAAACCCCAAACGCAAACCTGATTTCATATTGTTTCATATTTAACTAGAAAATGCTGATAGTAATGCTCACAAAAAAAAATCAGTTTTGTAAAGACACGCAGACTAAAATAGCACAAATCATCATGTATGTCAAACTCCAGTGACTGCCTGAAAGTATCCAAAAGTAACATTAGGCAAAGTCAGTGTGATCGGAGAGGAATATCCATGGTAAAGAAGCAGAGGATCAAAATGTAGAAATATAATTGAATGGACAAATACAGAAATGGTTTGTTCATTAATATGACAAGAAGGAAAAGTGATAGGGTTTGTTTTCTACTTTGACTTTCAAAAATAAAGCTTATAAGACCTCAGTAGGGGACTGCAAAGCAGTCTAATACATTAAACTATAACTGTGATGCTTCCTGTTTCTTTGCAGCCAGAGTGATTTATCCTGGCTGTTTCCTGTGTATCTCCGGAATCGACTACTGTATGTATTAAAGTCAAAAAAAGAAAGGAAAAAAGAGTAAATAATCTTGAAGTGCAAGATAAATTTCTCATTTATTTGCCTCTACCCACCAGAAATTTCAGGCTGGAGTTTAAAGACCTCTTTTAAGCTCTGCTCATTTCGTCTTGCTGTAGACTGATTACTTTGGATTCCCCTGCTGTCTGTCTCTTCCCTGCACTGCCTTTGCTCTAAACTTCTCTTCAGCTTTCTGTCATCTCTAAAAACCCTGCAAACATCGTGTCAAGCTGTGCCAGGCTGTAAACAGCCTGCATGAATTCACTTATCCTATCCACGCAGCCTGTCCTCAGGTGCTTCTCTCTGGCAGACACGTCCAACCTGCTTGGATGCAGAACCGTGTGCCCTGCGGTGGTCTGGGCACAGGTGATGGCACCTGATGGCAGCCATCAGCAGACAAACAGTTTTTGGCTAAAAAAATGCAACGGACTCCCTCTTTTTTTCTTCAGCCAGAATAAAGTAAAGCTCATTGCATCCTATTCTTTGTGTTTAACCACCTCACGCTATTTAAAAGTGTCTTTAAAAATAAGTCTTATGTTTACCTCTGAAGGTTCAATGGTAATCAGAAACAAACTCCCTTCAGAGGAAACTTTCCTGGAGGAACAAAGCAAGAAACTTAAAATGTGCTGACTCCTCTCAGTCTTCAAAGCATGCCTCTGTTGGGAATAGGAGGAACATGCAATCTTAATCATCCTTCTCCTCCTTTCTGTCTGTTTGCCGATTCGTCTGGAAGAGCTCATTTCAAAAAGGAAAAAAAATGTCAGCTGTTGCTTGTTGAAAACAGCTTAAATCATTTTAATTCTAATATGACGCATGATATCGCAGTATTATCTTTCCTAAAAAATATTTAGAAGTGTACAATTTTTACATTTTTTAACCAAAACTCAGTATTTTATGCTTCTTTTCTTCTCATTTCTCGTGTCTTCTCATGTCTCAGACTGCACAGCAGAGGGCGTCAGATTCCTCTTCCTCATTTCTCACCATTAGTGTAACCCCACATTGCCAGGGCAAATCAGAACAAAAGTTGAGTTGAGTTGAGTCTTAACCAAATGATGCATTAAATATTCAGCATCTTAAAGTGCTTGCTGCAGCTCTTCCCCTGATGGTTGATGAATGATGACGGACACTGAGGTGGATTTTCAGTTCTCGTGGCTGATGCTGGCGTACCCTCAGATCTGAGGTGTTGGTTATAAGCGCTTAATGAAATATTCAGCAGCTCCTTTTTTTCCCCCCCCTGTCAGATATTCTCTTCAGGTCCCCCCTCTTTGAGTCAGGGGGACTTGGTTGCACTTTTGTATTCAGAGAAGAGAAGGGAGGAAAGCAGGGTGGATGAGTAAATGAGAACAGAGAGCAGGGAAGGAGAAAAAAAATGAGAGAACGGAAGTGTGTGTATGGCCTTAGTCTTTTCAAATATGTGGGTAAGAACACGTGTGTCTCTGTGCACGCAAGCTTTGATGTGGATATTAGTGTGTGCTTTCCCCAGTGTGCACACTCTGCACCTGTGTTACATACTGCTGCTTAGCTCCAAAATGCTGCCATATCACTTTTATTGTGCTATAGGGGACACAGTGCATGTTTAATACAAAATATAATGAATAATAATTCATATGGGAAAGGTTCTCAGGGGAGGAGACACCGTTCATCCCCCACCACCACTGTAATCAATCCCCCCAGCTGCATACAATTAACACTTCCATCACTCTCATATGTTGGAAAAAACGAGAGACTCAGAGGAGGAGAGTCAACGGAGGTGTTTGTATTCAATTCACAGAAACCACTGGGGTACTCTAGATAAAGATATGAGACTTTGCTGTGGTTAACAAAACTGTAAATTTCAGTTTAATTTGTACTTTTGAGAAAGCTAACACTGCTGTGTCATGTGCTAACAATCTGTATCCAGGAATAGTAATAGAGGGTGTCAGGGCTCGAGTACAGTAGCACCCACAGGCAAGGTGATGCTGTCTGTAAAACATTCATGCCAAAAAAACAAAACAAAACAAAACAAAACGTAGTAAATATTTAAACCAAACTGGAAAAAAAAATAGATAAATAGTTTGGTGTTTGTGTGTTTCTTACTGGTTTATGTCGAGTTCAGCTCAAGCTGGTTTTAAAGAGCTCTGCCAAATGTGTCAACTGTGCATAGACCGGAGAGAGTAGGTGGTGGCCGCAAAGTGGAGTTTTTCACATCTTGACAGGTGACATAAAGTATGTGGGCAGCATACAACCGTGAATCTTTCTGAGAGATTCACTGTGGGACAGAAAAACAGCAGCCATAGCCTTGAAGAGAGAAATAAACTGTTGTAGAGAAAGCTCAAGACTGCACAGACTCGCCAATACAGGCCTGTTCTTTCAAATATAACATTGTTACCACTGATTAGTCTGTTAGAACCGGGCACCAGTACAGGAAAGTCGTCAGCCATCTTGATTTAAATCAAGTATAAGGTCATTTCATGCAAATTCCTGTATGTAAAAGCAGATTTTCACTTGTAGCCACACGTTTTGGCTTAATTTGCCCAGGTTTTAATATAACAGTGACCTCATTTTTCTCTGAATGGCATTTTGTTTCTGGTGCTTATTGAAATATTAGCCTACATTTAGCAATGGGCTTACAGTAAGAGTCTATAGCCATGCTAGCATCCTTGTAAGGCTCTAGCTAAATACTAACATCAACAGTGTGTCCCACACTATTTTTTTTAATTAACCGATTTTCACAAAATGCCTGAAAATAATGAAAGATACTTGTCAGTTTGTGGAACCCAAGTTACGTTTTGTAGTCTCATGTCCTTACAGCTGGTGTGCGGGAAGTCTGGAAATAACTTAATATGTTCTGTCTCAGTTAATTATTTTCGTTTTATAATCCAGCTGAGAAACAGTCTAGAACTTTAGTTATAAACCGTAAAAACTTGGCTATAAGTATATGACATAACCAGAAAAAGTAATAACCTGTAAACATAATACTCATTTTGTATTTAGTGTACTAAATTATCCCAGAATTTGTTAGGAAAGTGTGGATAATCAGGAACAGCAAAGCAATTGGATCCACCTGCAAAAATTTCTATAGATCTGCATTACTCGTCACTTCATTCAGTACAAATGATGACATTTTTACAGTGATCTGATTGGTCACTGGCTGGTGGCAGGTTCTGTGATCATAGTTAGCCAAGTAGCATTAGTCACCATAGTTACTGGCCTAGTAAAAAGTGAGCTAGCTCTGTGATACCAAACAACTAAAACCCAAATCTATCTATCATATCTTATCAATTAATTATCTCATTAATTTTGCTTAGTGGTACAGGACCTAGGCGGATGTGTCCAATATTCACTCCCTTCTGAGCGGTTTGGTCTCCACCAACTCCTTTAGCTGCTAAATGCTCCAATATGTTCACCAGCTCATCGCTAACTTTGTTTGTCAGCACTTAAGTGCTCAAGTGAAAGGGTGTATTTCTTGCATTTTTGCTCAGAGAATAATCTAAATAAAAATATTGTTGAGTTGGCTAACCAGGGAATTGACTATTCATTTCAGATCTATAGAAGAAATAGTCCCACAGATTTTTTAGCACCACAAGCGAAATTCCATCCACCATCACTGTAGGTTTTTTTTTTTTTTTTTTTAGCAGAAATCTCAGATAATGACATACATGGTGTGATACTAATAGTGGCAATTTGTTCTTTATACATTTGTGTGAAATGATCCTTTAAGTGATTTTATGTATCTGCATTTGCAGCTCCATATCAAATGATTTTTTATCAGTGTTTACTCAGTTGCTGCACATTGATTGCAGTCAAGCCTTGCTGCACAGCTTGGACTTTGTAAGGAGCAGTGGACGCATGTTTGTTAGAGCAACATGTGACTGAATTTTTGCAGTAGGGATTGGCTGATCTCTGCAGCGTTACACCTCGTTCCCATGTCTATCAGGATCATTGAGCTTGTCTCCTCACTCCATTAAATCAAACTGTTAGCTCTGATGACTCAGACGACACTGAGCCCGTTTGAGCCAGTTAATGGCCTCCGTCTCCATGAACTCCATCTCTCTGTGGTGCCTCCCTCCTTCTTTTTCCTCTCCCTCCCTCTGTTCTGTCCCACCATCTTGTTTCTGTCATTTTTTTTACTCCCTTGCTTCCTCATTCCATCTACCCCCTCCCTCCTTCCCTCCTCACCTATGTCCTCTAGGTCTACATTGTCCACCCAATTCTCTGCTCTCATTTAATTCTCCCCACCTTATCCCTGTTCCTCCATAACATATCCCCATCTGTCTTGCCCTCCAAATTCTCCACCCTCATCTGTCTCGCTCTCTTCACTTCCCTGCCTACAGTTAGTGCTCCCCTGTCTCATTTCTTTCTCTCCGTTCCTTCATGCTTCCCATCCCAATTCTCTACTGTCATTGCCTTCATCTCCTCTGCTCTGCATGGTCATAACTATGACAGTTTCCATCCAGCCATCGTCTGATAAGAGCAGGCAGCAACTAACCAGACAATTTATTATTCACTGTCTTCTCGCCACATTTCCTGTGCTTGTCAACACCTTCTTTCTCTGCTGTCAAATACTTTCTGTCTTTTCCTCTTTTTTCCACTCCACAGTAGACTAACACCATCCTTTTCTTTCTTTACCTCCACCCATTCATCCAGGCAGCCATCTCAATCTAGTAAAAGGTCCATTGTGTAATGGTTAATAAATGATGAGATAGAGGTATGCTGGCACTCAGACGGGTCCACAGCACCCTGGACAGAAGAGTAGTTGCACAGACAATGTCAGGCTTAATGTCTTGGAAGAGTTTGGCACTTGGCCTAATGTGATGAACCTGTTGCTGTGTAGTGTAATTGCACTGCAAGAGCAGGTCTGCAAAGCCATTTTGGTTTCCTTGTTTGAACCATGGAGATGTTAATGCCTGAATTACTTTGTCTGTTTGTGTTTGTCAGCAGGAGAGTTAAAAGATGCATGAATTAGATTCTCCGAAAGGAATACAGTATTAATGGGGCTGTTTTAGAGCAGACCTGAATATATGTGATGAAATATCATAAACTCACTTACTCACTTACTCGCTTTCTTCTGCAATGCTTTATTTTACTTATCCATAAATCCTTAATAATTTCCATATAATAATTAGTTTCTCATGCAATTTTAATTAAAGCTAAAATAAAGATACCAAGCTAGCATAACCTTGACTTTAGTGTCAAGTAGTTTTTTCAAGGAATTTGCTTTGGTAATTTTTTTTAAGGTGATGATTAATAATGATGAATAAATATTTGAAATATTTGGAAAAGTCCTTAACTGAACTACTTGAACACTTAAACACTTCACAGACTGAGGAGATCGGGGTGGTTCAATGAGTAAACAAATGTTGGTCTTTGACACCTGAGACAACATTTACTACAGGCAGTCTGCGTTTTATCTTTTCTTTAATAATGATCCATAACCTTGATAGGGGGTTGTTATTTTAACTATGACGGTAACCTTGAGAAGTAGTAATTTTATCTCAACCCATGACCTAGTAACAGTTTTATTTTTGCCACCATGATTTGTAACCATTCAGGAAAGCAGCGGTGGATGATGAACATTTATATGTGTCGTTCTGGAGGACAATGACAAACAATTTATTTTGTTGTTTAATTTTGCATTAACTTACAGTCTTCTACAGCAAATGGAACAGATATGCAGTATATCATAAGTAAGGAACTATAATTATGTGATGAGAGGTGATGTGACTGCAAACATTGTCCCTGGTAAAGGACGATCTCTGCCCTTGAATGTGAATATCCTCCTCGATCTTTCTCCGCCCCTCCACTGACTCCTGGTCGATGACTTTGAGCTCTTCTGAAATTATGTTGTGACCTCATTTGTTGTTCACATGTTCACAGGCAGCTGACGTCATCTTTTACCCTGTTACTCAGTGTACTTGCCATTTCAGTGGCTACAACAGTTATTGCAAGTGATGTTATCACCCAAGTCTTCTTCTTCAGGGTCTTTAGGATCTCATCAGAGACCTCACTTATTATCACTGTTCACAGTTCTTCTCAGTTTTACCATTTGCTGAAGAAGCTTGTTGGATTCTGTGGAGATCTCAAGTTCAAGAATGAATCTCTTTGCTCAAACAGTTTGCTCTGTACTATTTGCATTTTGTCCGTTCTCGTCCATTTTTTTACAGCCTTGAAGCTAAGAAATGATAACTTAATTACAGACCCAATTATCTATTTATCCTAAAATGAAAGTGATGTGAATGGTTTCCTGAAGTTAAAGCCCAAGAACCATTCGGTTTTTGGAGGAGTTTGTTTTCTTGGTGTACCTACTGGGTTCGGGGATTCAGGGTTTTTGATTTTAATTGAGTTCTTTTCTATTGTAGCTGACAAACCAATCTCTCAGGGCTCATTTAGTAGCTGTTCTGGTGCTTTTGATTGTATCGCACAATCTCCCTCAGAAGACTCGGAGTTTTCCAATTTTTCATGAAGTTGCTGATGTTTAACTTTTCGCTTATCCGTGTTGGCGTAAAGATTGAGCTTGAGATTCATTCTTGGAAACAATAGTTGATAAATCCATCTCACCCCATGGTCCATTTAGAAGCTATTCTGAACTGCCTTTACTGTGGACATTACACTCTATAGCATTTAGTCACTGATTACATTGTGTGCCCTTCAAGTAAGTTCATTCAGTGCTGTTTGAAACCTGGTATTTATAAAATGTCAACTTTGCTGAGACTGATCAAAACAGCCTGCTTTTCAGCTTTTCCACTGTGTTTTGTTCTTTCAGTTTATTCAGTGGATTTTCAATGTGTTTAATCAACCAAAAGCTTTTTCTCCTCGCTGATAGGCCTAGATGTGTATGTAACCCCTCCACTGAAGTTAAACATCATCACTACAGCAAATCACGCTCTCTTATCTCGCCTATTCAGCCGAGCTTTCAGAATTTAATCAGCATGTCTTGTATGTCGCGGCTGTAGTGTGTATTCAAAAGCTCATTTCTTTCTGTTGATATATTACCACTCTCACTTGTGGGTATTTGTGCATGCGTGTGTGTATGTAGTACGTGAGTGGTTGTGTGTGAAATGTTTGTTAGTGTTTGACTTTGATTAAGGACTGCTGTTAGATCTGTCTCTTTCTGCAGAGCTGAAAAAAGGAGAAAGAGGAGGTGTGTGTGTGTGCGCTGGGGTGAGCTCTTGCATACCCAAAAAAAAAATGTCCTCACCGTTACACACATACACACATACTTGCCCTGCAGTGCTCCTTTTTTTTTATCACTTTCTTTGTCTATCTGCTTCTCATTTTCTTTCTCTTACAGTCCACACCTCAGTGTCTCACCTCCTCTGTCTCTCTCTCTCTCTCTTGTTTTTACTCTGCATTGATCCTCAGCGTGCAGACTACTGCAGCCAGTAGCTTTTAATGAATGTCATGGCCTAATGGCTTTATCATTGGCCTTGATGGCCTCGGCTCAGCCACAGCGATGGCTCAGCTGTAAATTGTTTTCTTAACTAAAGCCACGTGAGGAATTTCAATAGGGGCTGCAGTCGATGGCGTCGGTGCAGCCTGCCAGTCTCGACGGCAGCGTATTACATGTGGGGCAGCGAAGGGTTAAGCTTGACTGACAGAGGAGCACATGTGTGAGGTGGAACTGTGTAGTTGACTGCCGTCATTCCCTTGGCTGTATTGTCGTCGAGGATGTCTGAGTGTGTGTAGCTGATGGATTCATCAGTGGACTTGAGAGCAAAAACATGTCTGAAAACAGAGTGTTGATGTCGGCGCTGACATATGCGAGGCGGCGATACTGCATATGTAGTGGTGTCACATGTACAGGGCTTTGTCCATGACCGACTAGCAGAATGATTACACACACACACACACACACACGCACACACACACACACAGACACACACCACCTGTCAGACTTGTGCATGTAGAGATAAAGCAGCAAATACACTCTCCACAGTCGGAGCGTTTGCCTGCTGAATAGTAAAGGGAGACTGATCAGTCTAGCCCCCCCCCCCCTCCAAGCTCCCTTCACCTCTTGCACTCTTCATCTCTCTCGCTCTTACACCCCCTTCTCCCGCCCTCTCCCCCTCACTTTGCCTCCCCTGCTGTTGGTGAATCCTCCCAATTTGTCTTTGTCCCTTCTTTCTCTTCTCCTCCCCCATTTCTCCCCCCGTCATTTTCTCATTCCCTCTTCCTCGTCTCTCTCGCTCTCCCTTGAGTTTTTTTGTCCTCCTCTCCTCTCTCACGCACACATCCCCTTCTCACTCTCTCCGTCTCTGTCTCTTCCCGTGCAACAGTGTGCAATCCGTCTTTCCCCACTAGACAGACAAAGCGAAATAGCGACTGAGACGAATAGGAGGGGAAGAGGGAACAGAAAGAAGCAGAGACAGAGAGAGAGGAAGGCTGATACATAAAGAGGCACAGAGGAATTGATGGAATGACAGTCTGGTGGCAGGGGACACAGTGACAGAGAGAGAAAGAGAGAGAGAGAGAGAGACAAGAAAGAGGGAGGGTGTGCATGGTAGAGAGAGAGAGAGATAGACGGGATGTAAAATAGGCAGCTTCAGTGACAGCGTAGACAAAGGTAGCTTCAGAGTGCATGTGCGCCCTCTATTTCATTCACACTCTTTCTCTCACACGCACATAGAAATTCTCCCTCTCTCTCTTTCTCACTCACTCACTCACTCACTCACTAACTCGCACAGACACACGCACACACCCTCGAGCAGAAGCGGCAGAGCTGAGTGGGTGTGAGGCAGCATGAGAAGTGATATCTGTACTTCCACACATACAGCTGGTTGATGGACTAACTTAATTACATCACACACCTACTGTAGGCACACTCACTAGCACACCTTGATTATAGGCGGGCAGAAACACACATACACACACAAACGCAAGAGCATACCCAACAGTGTCTGCGGCCAGAAGTCAACATGGGTCTTGTGATGGGAACCTTTTCCATGCAGTCCAAGCAGGTGAACTACCACAAAGGTAAGAAATATATATTTTTGAACGTTTCCAAATTTCTCCATCAAACGCACTCGTGATGTTTTCTCGAACGTGAGCGCATGCATGTGGCTGTCATATGAGAGAAGCACTTGCCATGTTGCGTGTTCGTGCCTTGATGATGAAGTCTTGTATGTTTGCTCTCAGAGTCATGAATATTGCACAATAAGTGCATTATGGGAATGAGCTGACTGTATAGTGAATAGCGTATAAAGTTGGTAAAAAAAAAAAAAAAGTCATTCATTATTGGTTTATGATGCCATCTGTCCTGTGGATTTAGGAATGGAAAAGGGAAACGTGCGTGCTTGTATGTGTGTGTATTTGCAGCCGTGCCATTGGGGATGTCTATAAAAGGTGATGGTATTTACCCCTGTCTGCTCCCCTAACCAACCTGTTTCCTGTCTGCCCTGCAACTGTTTGACAGGAGGAAACTGGCACTGCCACTTGACGCCTGCATGTTAATGTTTGTGCCTGTTATAGACACAAATAAGTGTGTGCAGCTTTGTCCAAGAAAAATATTTATGCACAACATTCTCTCCTAAAATATAGGAATCTGTATGGGGTCTTGCACTTTGTGTGTGTTGTGTGGAGACTGTGGCGGCGGTGTTTATATGTGCGCAGTAAATCAGTGTGGTGTAATCCGTCAGCCTTTGGCCATGGTCTGTCCTGCGCCTGTTGACCTCAAACCTGATGGTTATCACCAGCAGACACGGAGCTGCATCACTCTGAAGAGACTGAAGAGACAAACTGAAAAGCAGATCAGGTCAGGTCACATCATGTGTGACCACGGTGTCACATGGAGGAAAAGACAGACATTCATTTCTTATTGGACCATTTATTCGGTGTAATTCAGTTCGTCAGTGAGATCATGTAAAATAGGCTGTGAGTTACATACACTGTGGAGGTGATCTCAATCAATGTTGTGAAATGCCTTTCAGCTGTTTATATTTTCTGTGTTATACCTGTCAAATACTACAGTCAGATCACACAGAGTATTTAAAATGGATGTTAAAACACTTCAGAGACACAATAAATGCTTTTATGAAATACAGGCATATATAGCATCCTGCGTAGGCTGTTTATTTTAATTCCCGACCCGAGCCTCATTTCATTGCATGGCAACAGCTCTTGAGCGGATACTTCAGATCTGTGGTGAGCAGATACTCGAGGCACATTTTCAAACTATAGAAAGATTACTGAGACAACAAGAAAAACAAATGTCCTCTTCCATTTTTGAGCACAACCCACTTCCTACTTAGAGGAAGGCAACAATGCTTACAAAGCAACTGAGATGTATTTTTATCCAGTTTTGTGTTGTAAAAGCTCTCCTCTAGTTAGGGTAACCTCTAAATAGTAGCCACTTTGAAGTTTGTGCTGTTGGGATGTGAGCAAGAGGGTGATAGATGAATAAAAGTGGGAGAGAAAAATTGAGAAAAGTTGCGAGTGGAGGCGAGGTTGCTCCTCAGGGGGCTGCAGTGTGAGTGTCAGTGTGTGTGTGTGTGTGTGTGTAGGTGTGTGTGTTTGTGTGCGTGTGTTTCACCATCTGCTGCAGCGTTATAAAAAGTGGCCTAATGAAAGCAGGGCAGGATTCATTTTGCATGGAAGGTTGGCCCATCCTTGATGGCAGCCCAACATGTGGCAACAACCAGCTGGGATGGACCCAAAGTTAACTTTTCGGGATAAAAAAAAATATTTTCCAAGGCACAGCAGACTTTGTGCAAGGCAGTAACTTGAGTCAAAGTCATGAATTTGATGATTTTGTGCAGATGACTGGACAAAACTGAAAAGAAATACAACTCGACTGAGCTTTACTCTTACAATTCCTGTCTTGAGGCGAATTCTCCTACAATATCCTCCTGTGATAAAAAAAGAAAAATCATTACAAAAAAGTTTGCAGTATATTTTATATTTTGCTAAAAGACATTTGGATTAAGGCACACAGACACAGAACAGATCAGATTGTCATATGTGGAGCTTATACTGTGGTCAACAACAAACAGTCCAATTAAAAAGTATTAATTATTTCTGTGAATTGACTCACTGTTAACGCAGGGTAGTAGGACCTCATTCTGTAGGTACTGTGCAAGTCCAAGTCTACTGCAAGTCCAGCAGTGACCATGTTTCAGAGTGTGTGCACTAAAGAAGTGGCATTTCACCTCCTCGCCACTGCCGACAATAGCTAAGACTCAAGACATGTCACAATCAAAACATTTGGAAGTTTGGAAGCCATTAACTAAAGGTTATAATTTAAATGTAAGAGATCACAGCAGACAGCAAAACATTTTTATTATTATTATTATCTCATTTTAGGCAATTTCTTTTTTCTAAATGGTTCATCCTTTATTTAACAGTTTTGTGAGACCAGATTTTGAGAATAATAATGTGATTTAAGAGCAATAAACAGGCCACTCAGTCCGCATATTGTACAGTGCAGTTATGTAAGATCATTAAATAATAACGATGGAACTATTTATCACATATAAAACTAGTTTGCAGAGCTGCTTATGTCTTTTCATCCTTAGCCTGATTTAGAGCTGACTCCTTTCCCGACTGTTGTGGAGCTTATGTGTTCAGAACTATTGGAAGGTAAATAGACTTTTATTTATTTAGCACTTTTCTGGTCTAGTGACCACTTAAAGTAAAGTACTACTGTACCTGCTCATCACTGCTTCCTATACAAAGTGCTCATGATAATACTAAGCTACACAAATAGCACAGCCATTGGAAGCAATTTGGGGTTCAGTACCTTGCCCAAGGACACTTCACCTGGACTGCTGGGAATCAAACTAGAGACCTTCCAATTATTAGATGACCCACTCTACCAGCTGAGCCACAGCCGGCTCCGAAGGAGAGTTCTACTGCACAAGATAACCTGATAAATGCAGACAGCAAACCAGTATAGTAACTTTAAAGAGAAGCAGGGGCTCTGTTGATAGTCCATGATTTAACCCTGCAGTGGCTGTAGAGGTAGGGCAGGTCAGATGTTAATGGCAGGGTTGGTGGTTTGATCTCCAGCTGCAACCTCTTGTTTCCATTTCAAAGTATCCTTGAGCACTAAACCCCTGTTGCTTTCCATGTGCCGTGCAGGCTGAATGAGAGGTATAATGTACAGTGCTTTGGTATAAAAAGTCTTAACAAATTCAGTCCGTTCACAGTCCTATCTAAAGCATTTTATCATGATAAATTGACTCAAGAAATTCAGAGTGTTGCTATACAAACTGAAGCAGGTGTTTTTTGTTGAGGTTTGCTAAATGAAGCTGAACTGATACTGTGGCCTACATAAAGTTATAACTTTTCCTCCAGAGAAACTTGAAAGCAGAGCTATTAGCTGGTGTCCTGACCAGCTCATATGGCCATAGGTTGCTGTTAAGGAATTTATCTATAAGTCTGTCGTCACCTGGGGCCAAAAAATAAATTTATCCACTGTCACTGTGCACAAACTTCTCTGCTCCTATGAAATATTTCCCAGTGGGTATGTTATAAACTACAAAACCTGCACCTTGCCGACACATTCATCTCCCTGTCCGTTCGCTCCATTTGTTTTTGCCTCTACTTTCATTTCTCTGTACTCGCTCGCTCTGTCAAGTGAATTTTCCTTCTCCCTCTCTTTGTCTTGCTCACTTTCACCTCGTTTCACCTCCTCATTTAGTCTTTTATGTGTTTCTCCCTTCAAGTTTTTCTTCTACCACTCCCGAAGCTGCTCTCCAATTGATCTGTGGCTATTCGTCTGCCTTTGCTGTTTATCTCAGGATTTCTGTCTGTCTCTTTTGCTCTCTTGAACTCTCACATCTCTTTGCGTTGTGAGATTTGCACAGAAGATAGCCTTGTTCTCCTCTTAAGATCACTCCAACAGCTTGAAGCTTTCATGTGGAGTTTTAGTTTTAGGCCGGCAGAATGTATGTAAATAGAAGAGAGTTAATGCGAGTCTTCTGGAGAAGAAATGCGTTTGGCTCAGTGTTTCCATCTGCTGCAGGGCTAAAGAGCTGAGGGGAGAAGAACCCTGTTTCTTTAATAGGCTTTCCAGTTTCCACCCCTCTCTCTCATCCCTGCACATCAAAAGAAGTGCACCAAAAGGGCCAATTAGGACAGCAAAAGATCTTTATTAGGCACATGGCAACATGAAAACGTGTTTCTACTTAATCCCATGCCCAAAGCATGTGTGTGTTTGTGTGACCGAGTATGAGCGTGTAATGATGAAATTGTGATATTACAACCTCATAACTCATATGTCTTTACACTCTATTCCATACTTTGAAGATTTTCACAGGAAGCGTCATGTCTATTTTTAAAAAATCTGCCTGTCATTTAAGATCCTCTGTCAGCGTTTGATCGTTCGGTGTTGCAAATTAAACCCACGTTCAAGCATTTTATTAGATAAAAAATCAATATACTGTATAAATAAAGATACTTTATTTGCATAATATTTGCAGGCACAGTTCTGCAAAGATAAACAACATTTTCTGTGCAATTTATCTTCGTAGACAGCTCAGCCCGGCGCTTGCCTTCAGGCCTTTGTAATACTGGAGCCAATGAGAGAAATGCAGATGGTGAATATAGATAGCTACTTAGCTGTGACTACATGGTTAGGCCTGTATGCAGAGTTGTGACAGCAGTGACTCACATTACTTGAACTAAATTAATGTGATGGCTGAAATGAGACATAGAGTAAACTGTAGATGTTGTTAGTGTAGTATTTTACACCACATGCGTTAAACAAACTGAAATCTCAGCCAAATTGAATTTAAACCAAAAGTGTTATGCAACATGAAGTACATAGACATAGGACATAGAGTATGTGTCCATGGAGCAGGCGGTATATTTCTAATGATGAATGAATGTGAAAAACACTCAAAACATCATCATCATATTGAAAACAAGTGTTGCTCTCTCTGAATTTTAAATGTTAAATGTATTAAGCTTGCATTCCCATACCAACCTGTACAGTATCTGTTATATAAACATGAGTGGGTGGAGGTAATGCAAGCACAACAAAATAGTCATTTCTATTTACATATCCCCTAATTAAGCCCTACAGGACCGGGTTTCGTGTCGGATAGAAAAAAAATCTGTTTTTTAATTTTTGCATAGAGCAGCAGAATAACAGTAAATCTCTATTCCACCAGTGTCACACAGACCAATCAGGTTTTCTTTCTTTTTTTCTTAATTATTAACAACCTATCACTGAGGGGACCACGTGTCGTCAGTAAGTAAATCTACACCTCAGAGACATAAAGATGTGTTGCAGTGTGAAGGAAGGACAGAAAAAAAAAGATGAACAGTTTCAATTACCCGCCAAATAAAAAAGCTCAAGTGAGTCTGTATGAATCTAAGAAATGGCCGACATTCATCACTGCTTTCACTGACACTTGGCAGTATGTAGTATTTCTGTTTATTTCACTGTGCACTGACACTGGGAATAATACTCTGACTGTTCAGCTGTTAAAAAAGTATGTAATCTGACTCTTAAAGATGTGTGTGTGTGTGTGTGTGTGTGCTCGTGCTCCTGTTTTTGCTATAAATAATATATGATGTATCCCTGTGCCCTCATAAGCGTCAGGTCAGTGACTCATGGTTCATAGCTGTGTCATGCAGTTGATAAATATCTTCTCCACACTTGTAAACCGAAGCAGCCCGTTACAACATTTTGCAATTTAACACATTGACTTCTCTTAACTAATGTTACACTATAGGTATTAACTAATGGTTAATATTAGTTAATATCTATAATATTAGTTAGTAGTTTAATGGAAATACGGGAGGTAGGGTAGATGTGGAGGGAAAAAGTATGGATGGATGTCATGTGTTAGGATGGTCTGGAAGGACAGGTTGAAGGCTAGGGAGGGGTAGACTCAGTGTTGCTGCTTATAGTTCCCAAGATGGTTCCTATAATGAGATGTGGGAGAATTATGTGTTATGGATGAGGGGAGGAAAGAAGAAAAGATGAAGGGACAGTGGGTAGGGGATAAGCAAAAGGAAGGATGATGTAACGTTAATGGCTGAAGGGAAAGGAAAGGGAGGGTGGGTCGAGAAACGTAAGACAAACGGCTCAAAGGTTTGACGGGTATGAGTAACTTGACGGGTGGTTAGAGGTGTGGTTCAGTGTGTCCCTGCTCCTGAACTTAAGCTAGTGCTGCTGGAGACAAGGTGGCATATTCAAAACAGTTGTTTTATTCAACTGCCAGTCTATAACTCTAACTCTAACTTTCATACATGCATATTTATTATCATGAATATCATAAAAGTTTCACATCCTCACATTAGAGAAGCTGGAAGCAGTGAAATGTTTGGCACCTGGGCTTAAAAATGAAACGATTTATCAATTATCGAAATAGTTGCCAATTAATTTTCAGTGAATTGACTAAATGTTTCAACTGAGTGAAGTGAAACTACTTAATACTGCTGGAACTCAGCCCTTCTCTGCCCCTCCAGGAGCTCCACATCCAATAGACTGTCTGTCAATCTGAGCTCTTTCTGTTCCCCTTTCAGTCCTGCAGGCAAAAACCTCTTTAAACAATCTCTGGAATCGTGGCGAGTATTTTCCTGCTGCTCCTTCCCTCTGCCAGTGTGTGTGTAATGTTTCCTAAGGCATCACGTCCCATGTCAAACTAGTTAGCTTTGCGAGAAATGGTGGAGCAGAAACTGTGTCGAAGAGGAAGATGACTTGGTTCTCTTTGCCCAGCGTCTCCCTTTAGTTTTCTCATCGATTCTCTCTTTAATCACTCTCCATCTCCTATTCAAACGTTATCTCCCACTTCCTCTCCAGACACATTTCTGCCTTTTTTTTGTGCTTTAGTCATCTTTTTCCTCTCTACACATCCATCTTACCTCCTCTCCATCACCATTTCTCACTCTCTCCATCTATCTTTGTCCCTCTGTTTCTCTTTTCCTCCTCTCCCCAGATGATGACAGATCAATAGCACAGGCTCCTTTAATTATTCCCTTTTTTCATAATGTGATGGGCGCAGGCAAGAGCCTCAGCATGCGTCCACTAATAAAGATACAGAGGAGCATCTGTGTAAGGAGTCATTTGGACAGCAGCAGATATTAGTATTGATTTTCCTAATAGACATGTTCTTCCCTGTAGAAAGCCACGCCACCCCGATGAGTAATTGCTAAATCCTCGCTCAGCAACAAGACAGTGGCATCCAGCAACATGATAGATTTATAAATGGACTGTTAGGTGGAACCTTTCAGGAGGAAAATGGTGAGTTTTTATGTTGCAGGCCTAAACTAACTGAGGTTGGTCTGAGTGTGCTGCTTTGAAGCTGAGCTGATTTTCTGAAGCTTCTACTCGGCAGTTTAATCTTAATCAAGATCTTTAGAGTTTCATTTTCTCTCACGCTTGCTCCCCCATTTTATTCCTCTCATTCCCTTTGTTCCTCCATTCTCTTCTCTGGAAGTGTAGTGTTTGCGCGTCCCACTCGCTCTCTCCTCTGCCTTTTCTTCTTTGCAATACCACTCGCCCACTCTCATGGCTCTTGTTACCCTCTTCTTTCTCTTTCTTTTGCTCTCCGCATCACGCTCTAATCTCCAGCTGGAAGCTTTCCTCGTGTGTTTCCTCTTTCTTTTTCTCCGTCATTCATTGCCAAATATGTTTCAATCTCCGTCTTTGCTGCTTTTTTTTCCCTTCCCCCCCTTATGTGTGTCCTTCCTACCTCTTCGCACTCTTGCTGTTTTCTTCTTCTCTCCTCTGTCACTTATCCTCTCTTTCCTTAAAAAGGTGACGGGGGTCTTGTAAGACAGTCTGCAGTCATTCCCTCACATGCCTGCAGGGAAATGCAATTCCGCTGTAATATTATACACACAAACACAAAAACAAACAGACTTGCACACATGCTCATTTCACTCTCCTCTACAGACAGTTTGAAATGATTACTTGAAGGAGAAACATTTCTGTCAGTGTGTGGAAACGGGCCTGTCAGAGACAGGAGGGAGATAGAGAGGGATGGAGATATGAGATTGGAACAAGCCAGGAACAGTGTTTGAAACGACAGGAACACTAGGCCGATACGGTCGCCGAGATTTATAGGGAGAGATGGCCTGATAAAGGTGTATTTGGCGTAGGCCGTTTGCCTAGAGACAAGTTCACAGATAAGAGAGGGGCAAGATGGATAGATACGGCTAAAGATGAAGTAGGGTGCAGCGCAGATAGGGAGAAATCACTTTGATAGCCTGCAAATTCCTAGAGGCACAATACAAGCAGTGTGTTATGTAGCAGAGCAAGCTGAGAGGTAGAGCTGTGTGTGTGTAGCAGGAAATGGTCATGCTCCACGGTGCTGCATGTTGTATGGTGTCCACAGAGACATCACCCTATCTCCTATCAGCCATTCTTTCTGCCCACAGTTGGTGCATGTACAAAATGTATGTGTGTACATATGTGTGCTTCTCTCTGTGTGTAAGCTAGTGTGTGTGTGTGTGTGTGTGTGTGTGTGTGTGTGTGTGTGTGTGTGTAGGCAGGGTGAAAGCATTACTCCCCACTGCTGTCCATTCTGTCTCTCTCGCTGTTGTGAGAAAAAAACACACACACTCACACATCCGAGCACATTTTCACAGAAGCAGATTGCAGATTTTTTACTCACCAAACTAAATCTTTCCAGCTAAATCTTCCCATATGGCTTCCTAACAATCACGCCTCGTCCATGATTCACCATCAGCAGACAAAACGTGCCCCATATTCGGAGCGGATTCCACATTTGCAGGAACATTATTACGGATGGCTGGCTTGATATAAAACGACAATGTGTCTATTCTCCGAAGCGACTGCTGAAAACTTGGCTGCAAAAGCGACATATGTGTCATTTGCAGAAGCAATCGCAACTCTATTAAACATTCTGTTTTGCTCATTTAGTAGCAAAAAAGATGTTTCAATCTCCTTGGTGCCAGCTAACTTTGACTTTGATTTTTGCATGTTGTGTCCTCGGGTGAATGGCTTTTATGTCTGGAAGCTCGAGACATCAGCCAGCCCAGTGATGAAGCAGATGAGAGCAGAGCATCCAGCAAGTTCCTGTTAGTGTCAATGTTATTATCTGACACTGACGCTGACACTGCTCTCTCTGCCACATTTCTTTGACAGCTATTGCTGCTTTGCAGATTCAAATTTTTACACAGAAACACATCATAGGTTTATAAATGAACACCAAACAGAAGAGGAAATTCATATCTCAGGCAGCAAAATACAATAAAATGATAATAATGCTTTCATAATCCTAATCATATATTATAATTATATCAGTGGCCACTTTATTTCATTGTTAAATTAATTTGACCTGTGTTGTGTCATGCTGTGTTGGACTACATTATACTGAGAGATGTTAAAAAAGACTGACTACTACTACTTTTACTTAAAAGTACTTTTTCCGCTGCCGCATCCTTGAAATACATGTCTTGTACATGCATGTTGTACAAACACAGCACATGTTTGTCATCCGTAACTGTCTTCCAATTTGTCTCTTTGTACTTTCATCATGTAAGAGCGTGCATCTTGTTTGTATTGATCAGGCTGTAATTAAAATGCGATTTCATCTTGAGCGTGTGTAATAATATAATTCATGTTTACCTCTCAACTCAATGTTTCAGTTTGTATCTATTTGCATATTTGTTCTCCGTCGGAGGAAAACAGATGCATTTAAGTGTGAAATGTAATGGGGCATGTTTGTTGTTTCCAGAGTGACTCACAGAGTGTTATCATTTACAAATCAATGGGTACACTCACATTAATTTATAATTTAGTGAATCAACATCCTGACGATTTAATACTGAATCACTGATGGTCCGCTCAGGCTTTTGGCTTGAAGGTGGGAGGAAGAGAGGGAGGGAGGCTACAACCCCCTAATGAAAAACAAGGAAATCGGAGGGAGGGTGATAGAGAAAGTGTGGGGAGAGAAAGAGAGGAGGAGCGCCGTGAGATGGAGTGAGAAAGCATGAAAAGAGGGATGAGAGAAAGAGGGTTTCTGTCGAGTGAGGCGTAGGAGGAGAGGGAGGATGACGAGAAGAGGAAAGAGGGCGAGGGAGTAGTGTGTGTGTGTGTGCATTCTAACCGTCCAAACACGTGACAAAGAGATACAGACTCCAGCATACAGACGCACTTGTTTCCACGACGACGACTGAAAACATGGGGGCTGTGGTGGGTACGCTGACCATGCAGACCAAGCAGAGGAGGCCATCCAGGGGTGAGGGAATACACACACCCACACACACACACACACACACACACATGCGCTCTCATACACACGTAAATGAACATACATAACACAGTGTGTCTTTTCTGTCTTTTTAATGAACACGTGCATGCTACACATGTGAAACTTTGAACAGTGTGTTTTTATTGTATCTTTCAAACGCGCACACATATACTCACTGGAGTACAAATATACAGCGCAGAGCAAGATTTATAACTGCTGATGTTTCAGTTAAAATACAGTGAAAGAAAGAGGGCATATGGTTTGTAGTGTGAGTATGTGAGAAAGAAAGAAGGAAAGAAAGAGGAGGAGAGGGAGAACAACAGGTGCTCCCAGAGGAAACAGAGTATCTTTTTATTGTACAACAAAGTTGTAGTGCGACAGTGTGTGTTTGTATTTGTGTGTGTGTGTGTGTGTGTGTGTGTGTGTGTGTAGATCGTTCAGCTTCTCTTTTTAGACAGAGCAAACCAAGGGAGAGAGAGTAAGGGGCAGCTTTCTTCACTGTGTTTGACTCTCTACCTATGTGTGTGTGTGTGTGTGTGTGTGTGTGGGTGTGCGTGCGTGTGTGTGTGTGTGTCGCTCTGTCTGTCTGGCTGTGTGTGCAGATGTGGGCATCGACCCTGTTAAACACACACATGTCGTAGGTATTTGTCACTCTGCTCACACACTGCTTTTCCGTCTTGCTGTTACCTTGGAAGCACGGTAGCCATGGCAACAAAAGATGTCAGTTTTGGGGTGGGGAGGGGTTGGGGGGTTGTGGGTAAGGGGGCTTTGATGAGATTGGGGTATTCCTAAGTAAGCAAACCACGTGAAAGGGGCAGAGACAGTGAGATGCAAATATGTGAGATGAAGCGAGGAGGGGAGGGTTTTTTTTATATATATATATATTTATAAAGACCTGTTGACTGTGAGAAATGTTTTACTCCCTTGTTACTCATGTAAACCTCATTTATATAAATCTAACAAATCCAAACCGGCTGCTCCAATGAATGGGCACACTGAGCAGGAGATCACTGCCAGAGTGAAAATATCCCCTATTAATAGTGTGCAGTCATTTAAACGTATTTGTTGAGGCAGGCTTTTATCGTTTCTTCAGTGCATATTAGACCATACAGGACATTTTCCAAGTGAGTGCATATGGCTCGTTTCATCTTTTTGAATATGCTTTTCTTTTATACTCCACAAGCTCAAATAAACACCTTCTCTCATGGGTGTTAACAAAGGCAAGGCGTAAATTTGTTGCTATTTTGAATAATGAGGTGCTTGTAGACGCGCTCACATTGTGGAAATGTGTGAAAAATGAGTCTTTCTGCAAACGAAAACAAGCCTTTTTACCTCCACAGACCGAACAAACCCCCCCCCCCCATGAAAACATGAAAATAATGGGCTGTAGAGCTGGAGCTGCTTTTGGAGGAGGTTGTTTGTAATTCTGGTGTTGTGTTGTGGTACTTCACCATCCCTCCCTCTCCTGCTCTGACATGTTCGTTGTATGCAGGATTAGTGCAGCGGGGCTCGTACGTGTACAGCCTCCTATTCTGTGGTGTTGCAGATAACTTGTTATCTGGGGATCGTGACACTGACAGCAACTGAGAGGAAGACAGTGCACGGCTGTAATATTGTGAGATTAGATTCCTACATGATTGATCCTCTGAGCGCGAGCTCATCACTGTGTTCTGAAGAAAAAAACAGAAACGCCTCGCCGTGTGTTTGCATCCGCCTTCCTGAATATTTGCATGGCCGCGTGTCTGGTTTGTCTGTTATCATCAAGGCTGCTTGTTGTTCTCTCAGCTTGCTTTGTTTTCTGTCAAGTGTTCTCCTGACAGCCTCTCTTTGGTGGTAGTTTCCTCCTACCTGTTGTCTTGTCTGTCTGGTTTTATCTGTCAGGATAGCCGCTGCTTTCCTCCTCATCTGTCACGGTGGCCTCTTTCAACTCTAGCAAAATTTTCACCTGCCATTTTTTTTTCGTCCATCCCTTGTGAATTTTTCATTTCTTTTCAGCCCCTATATGTCCGCCTTCCCTCTCTTCCCCCCCTGCAGCAATGTTGTCTCAATCTTCACCCTCTCTTCCCTTCTCTGTCACTCCTTTACCCCTCCTGCTATCTTACTTTCTTTTTTATTTCAACTGCCTCCTTCTCCACCCTACAACCTTTCTAGTCTTCCACTGTTTCTTTCTTTCGCGTCTTTTACCCTGCACCCTTCTCCTCTCCCTGTTGTTTCCTCCTTTTCTCCCTCCCAATTTCTTTTCCACGCTTGTTTCTCTTTATCTCACTTCCCCGCCACACTCTCACATGCCACCACCACAGTCTGCTCCTGGCACTCTCATCTCTATACCTCTCTCTTGTATGCCTCCATTCTTTCTCTCATTTGCTCCCTTTCTCCATCACCCACGCTCCCATTAGTTGGTGTGAGTGCTTATTAAGTCATCCCGTCATTCTCCTCTCCTGGCATCCAGCACTGTGTGTGTGTGTGTGTGTGTGTGTGTGCCATTTGTATGTGTATTTCTGCAGAGTCTAGACATGCATTTACTCAGAAATCAACATTGGCATGCTGCTTTGTGTGTGTAAGTGAGCTGCATTTGACTCACTTCTCCCAAACATAATCAACAGAGGCACACTGAGGAAGTGACATTAGGTTGATTTTTGTGTGTGTGTGTGTGTGTGTGTGCGCCTTATTTACACACAAATACACAATAATGCAAACAACCTTCAGCATTTCAGTCCTCCCTCACAGGCTGAGGATTAGTAAGCAAACAGATGTGTTTGTTTGTGAACCTGGGCGTATATATTGTTTTATGCACACGGACGCTTCATATTTTATCTGTGACCCTTGAAATAATGTGGTCATGTTTGTCTTGTTGGAGGGTGTGTGACTGGATGCGAAGGAGCTGAAGTGTGTCATTGGACTTTCAGTGAACCACCCAAAGGCCAGTCAGGGATTGGCCCCATGTCCACCGGATTGAATGTTGAGAGTGGAAAACAATGCGTCTCAGAATGAATTCATGCTGTGGAACATGATTATGTTGGCCAGTGTTCACATGGTGTAAATAGGACTGTAGCAGCTGAAATCTATTTTTAAGATATTTCATCCATACCTCCAGGGAGCACATGTCCAGCAGAGCTGCTACTTGCCTGGAGAGCGCGCTCCACCATTAAAGAGGCCTGGTAAGAGCGAGCCCTCTTCATTGCTGCCTGGACAGCAGATTAGGCAAATTGAGATTATGCAAATGGCAGTCTCTCTGGCAAGGATTACAGGACACAGTACAAGAAGGAAAGAGAGCATGGCAGAGATAGAGTGACAGAGTGAGAGAGATAAGAAGAGAAAGAGACTCAGTGGGCAGCAGAAGAAAGGAAGCGATGGAGGAGAAATGAGAGCTAACATTGAATACCAGAGCCAGCAGGAAGCTAGGAGTTAACTCCTGTTTTTGGGTTGGAGGAAGTGTGTGTGTATTGATTTGTGACAGGTTGCCGGCCGGGGAGAGTGACAGGTAGTCTTTCTTTGCTGACAGTTCAGGCCACCGCTTAATACTCCAAACAAGCTTTGGAGGAAAAAGGTTCAGGCTTTTGGTCACTGTCAAACTCCACGCTTATAATAGCCTGTGTAACAGATGGAGGTGAAGCTCTGGAGGTGGCTTTCTAGGTTGGGTTTATCTGGGTTTTCCCAACCTGCTAAGTTTGCAGATTCAGCTTTATGCAGGTTTTGCAATAAAAACTTTATGATAGCACACTGCCACAGCAGAGCTAATCCAAGGATTGAAAACGAGGTTTCCTGGCTCAGATACTTACCTAGATATATATTACAAAAGCTCATATCTCTTAACACTGCAGTCAGATATAAATTATTCACATTTTCTGTGCATCTTCCGTTGCACTTGGACAGGCAGGGATCATAGAGGCTCTGTGTGTCAGGGCAGCCCCTAAGCAGGAGCCTTACTTTGAAGAGTTATTAGGAATGTAGGAATGATGTGATAATGTGAATTCATCACACTTGTAATATGTCTCAAATTGATGTTTCCCCATGTCCCTTCTGCTTTATTTTTAATGTTTCGTGCTTCTATGCACATTGCAGAGCTTTGGTATGTTTATTTGTATTAAATTTTCTTAATTACCAGTGTCCTCCAGAACTTATATTATATCTGCGGAAATGAACCTAAGTGTAGATAAATTGTGGCAGGAAGTTTTCTCGTTCATTGTGTTTGAGCATGAATGCTAACGGTTGATTATTTGAACAAACACAATGTACACTCAATCATCCTTATCAAGTGATGTTTACACTACCGAGCATCTTTTAAATGGCAAATTAAATTAAATGCTACTCTTGCCGCTAAATTAAATTTTACCCAGCACTGCTGCAACAGTAAACAGAACAGTAAATAAAGCAAACCTTCAATCGACAACTCTGTGGGAAACCTCTTGATACAGCAGAGCCCCCTGCAGTCTGCAAGTCAGCGGCTACACTTCAGCTCATCGGGCGATCACAGCCCCCTTTCTGCATTCACATCAAGACTACAAATGAGCGCCAGCTGGCCACAGCACAGAGGTGCTACAGAAAATAATTCATTGTTGTTTTCAGTGTGTTTTACCATGTCATACATGCTTTATGTTTTGTGAATATACCATATTTTATTTTATTACACTACTTTTATTACAAAAGACACATTTCGGCGTCACCGTGTGAATAATCATCAGCGAAACCTGAAGAAACGTGCTGAAATGTACAGCACGTCTTCATTAGGAGCTTTGACGCGCACTCAAACACACACACGGCTTGTGTCTGCTACCCCCTGCTGGAACTTTCAGATTATGGCAGGTTATATTGTTCCTGTACTCTGCTCAGTCAGACCCAACACAATATTAAGTCTATATGAAGTCAGCAGTGCAGATTGCAGATTAGATCCTGGGATATTCATGATTTTTGATTTGATTTGATTAGTGTTTTTACATCACTGAGTGGATCATATCAAAGGTCTTAGTCATGTTTTATTAGAAAAGTCACTTTGAAGTATATTAAGCCATCTGTTGTTTGGGGATGACAGTGTGTTTTAATGGGGCCAATTAATCAAGTGCTGATGTGCTCCTGCACACACATACACACATGCACACAGTCACACAACAAGCGCATATGGCCGTACCGTCGTACAGTAGAAGGTGAGTTTATCATTGTTACAGTGTGCTCACGTTGAGCAGTCGAGTTGAAGCCCAATTCCCAAAGAGTGAAGGACACAGTGACTGTAACATAGGGGGGGGTTGGGTGGGGTGCACAGAGAGAGAAAGCGAGAGGGGGGAGAAAGAGAGAGAGAGCTAGTGGGATGGAGCGAAGGTCAGGATAAAGCGAGGGAGATGCCCCAGGGAGTAGAGAGACGGGGGGATAAAAAGACAGAGACAGAGGGAGGCAGGTGAGTGCTGATCTCACTGTAGGAGGAAGCAGCATGGATAGAAAGTTTATAGGCATGAGAGAGAGACGTGGTGAGAATCGAGTTTAAAAGTTTAGAGTATGTTTGCATATTTTTGCATTGTAAAAGTGGAGTGAGTAAAGGAATAAGAGGGAGAGTTGAAGACACAAAACTTCTAGAGGGCACAGGAAAGAAAGAAGTAATCAAAATGGAAAGAGAGCAGCAGAGTGAAAACAGCTTGCACACCATAGCCATCATTCTGCTGTGCTGTGGGGCCATCAAAATGCTGCACCTACTGGGAGTCATCACTGTAGAGGGTGAGTCATTATTACTACATCTACTATCAGTGTAGTCCAGCACTAACTCAAACAGCAAAGCTGGAGGGAGCTTGTGTTTTCTCTGCTGTGTGTCTGCTATTGGCAGACATTATTGGGGAACCAAAGATCTAGATTATTCATGTAGAAAAGTTTGTGGGAACCGACTGCAACCTTCTCAGAAAATCGAAGGAATGAAAAAATACATAAATAAACAAACAGTGAATAAATGTTACAAGCGTCAGACTGTTGACTACTGTAGTACTGAATACTGAAATATTGCCATTAACAACTCATAGTATATAGGTTGCTGCAAAGGGCTTGTGTATTTCTTCTCTGCTGCTTTTGATATTCATATTCATATTCTAATGTTGCACCTATTGCATAGTTTTACACATTTGTCTTTTTTTTTAATTGCCTGCATACAGTGCGTCTTATCTTTGTAGAAATGTCCTTGCCCTGCTAAAATAATTGATTGTATAATAATTTGAATATGAGAGGGAGAAATGGGCCGCCATTCAGAGAAAATAATTGTTTTCTGTCCATAAAGTATTGTCTTGTTGATTATCAGTTCAGAGTTTATTATTTGAGGTAAATAGAGTGTAGAAAACAATTTTAAACCTGAATAATAACTGGCCCTGACTCTCACACACCGTTGTGTTTTCAATATGCTGCATTTCTACATGTTTATACATCCTGTGTGTGTCAAAGGAATTATAATACATACTAATATATGTTCTTTCAAAACATTCAGGGTGTGATTGGTGACTTTTTCTTGTTTCCTTTAGAGGTATAACTCCACATTGTACCTTGAGATGGAGCGTCCTATGCTGTGGTAGTTTTCAGTGTAAGCATGGAGTGTGACGGTGACCGTGTATGTAGGTGCCGTCAAGGTTTTAACATGGACAATAGAGTCGTGGTGAAGCCTTTCAGAGGCGTGCATAGTCTGTAACTCTGTAAGTCCATGAATGGCTTTAACAAAGTCAGACCAAACCGAAAAGACTAAAGCAGGTGCTGGTGATGTTGAATGACATGTGTAGTGCACTGGATTTGTGTTTTGAATGCATTTACAAGAATTTGCGCTATCCATGTTTTATTGTGTGTCTGTGTGTGGGACTGTAGACTCTACCTGAAGACCCCTGGGAGTTGGGTGTGAATAATCTCACCTTGGACATGAGTGTGAACCTCCACCCTTATGTGACACAGAGAGAAAGACTGAACTGTCTGAGTGATGAAACGAAAGGCCTTCAGGGGATGTGTGTGTGTGTGTGTGTGTGTGTGTGTGTGCGCGCGTGTTTGTGTGTGAGGCATGGGAGAGAAGCTATATAAAGAGAGCCTGCTTAGCAACTCAACAGAAGTTATACAAAGTCATAATGTAATAATGCACTCATAATGTAGAAAATTAGTGGGCACAGTGTAATAAGCTCTTGCTGGATAACATGATATACAGCATTATTGTGTTTTAAGTTGACTATTACAGTTTGAAATTAGTTGTTTGTTGTTTTGTTTATCATTATAGAGTATCTACAGCGCTGCATTTGAGGGACAGATTTGGATTTTGTGGTTCAAAGTGGTAATATCATAGCTGACATGTAGATTCAAAGAGGAAATGTGCTCTTAAACCATGATGGCAGCAGCACTTCCATACAGTTGTTTTAAATGGTAACACTGGATACTGAATCTAAAAAGGTTAAGCTGTTGACTTCTAAGGTTTAATTTAGCAGTGAGATGAAGTTGTCTTTGTCTAGCACAATAAAAAATGTCGACCTGGTGCCCATGATTCACTGAGACAATGGGACTGAAGAGGGGTTGGTGTAATGAAGCTTCACAAAGCACTAATGGTCTTGCCTCACCGATAAAAACGTTTCTATTTCAAGACTGTTGATGTTTCAAAGTCTGGATCGCCAAGGACAGTGTGAACGTTGCACTCTGTGACACTTCATTAAAGCAGAACATGAGCCCTTAAAAAATGCTTTAGCACGGCCGCTGTATCTGTGTATCAGACATTGCCAGCACTGTGGACTCTGATGACAGTACTTTGCATGTAAATGCTAAGAAGACAGAGGAAGTTGTACTAGATCACCATGCAGTGGATGGGAAGTCGGCTCTTACAAATAATTAGAGATCTACACAGGCAGCAATTTAGACTGACATGATGTCTAAATGTGTGCACATGTGTTTGCAGTCAGTCCTCCAGAACATTCGTATTGCAAGGAGATATTAGAGTAATGGACCTGTCCATCACTGTAACACAAACACAGCGACACAGGTTGATCAGTCATGGACAGTCAGACACACATTACTCTGAAATGACGTTCATAAAATGTACCATCTTATTACTTAACCAGTAGGTTTTTTTCTTTGGACTTTTATTACTGCACATTATGACCACTTCATCATATTCTGAATTTTTATTACTATTTCTATTAAATTATGCACCATTATAACAGTATGCATAATTATTACATTGTAAATTGCTTCAGGAAGTATGCGCGCGCTCATGCAAGTGCGTGGATGAGTGTCTGAGACGGAGAGAGTGTCACGTTCACCTATAGGCACTATGAGCCTATATATATATATATATGTGTATATATATATATGTGTGTGTGTGTATATTGTGTGTGTGCTTGTTGACTCAGAGTCAGTGGTTTGTCCTCTCTCCCCTCCCCTCCAGCGAGGAGAGTAACGAGTTGTTAATCAAAGGGCCGGTGAGAGGAGGAACATTAGACTGACCTCTACCTCTCATCCTCTTCTCTCCTTCCTGTTTTATTTCTGAAGAATAGAATAGAGAATATTTCCCTTTCCATGTCATATGTCCACTTCCTTCTTGCCTGTATTACTCTATTCCTTTCTTTTGCTGTATGTTGCATAGGAGTTATGTTAAAAATGTTATGTTTTGGTGTGTGTTTCTACAGACAGAGCTGACGATGACTTGGAGATGACCATGGTGTGCCATCGACCGGAGGGCCTCGACCAGCTAGAGGCTCAAACCAACTTCAGCAAAAGAGAGCTCCAAGTGCTGTACCGGGGCTTTAAGAATGTGAGTGACTGTGATAGATAGATTTGTCCTCCTTATAGATCTATGTGTTGATCCATGTGTTGATCACTAGATTGCTTGCTGTAGTGCTAACATGTAGAATTAACTGACTCACTAAATCAAGACAATAAATGATTTTTTTTGAGTATTTGTGAGCAGTTCCAATATACTGTAAGGGTTAAAGTCCAGACAGACATGGCAGAGCATGTTCTGTGTTAGGTGTGTTAGATAGAAATTTATCATGTCTGTCTCTAACTGAGCAAATGAGAGGTACATAACAATGTCTGACTTATTTGCAATGAAATGGATGTTTCTATAAAAACATATAACCTTAACAAAGATCGCTTAAGGTTTGAAGTATAGATTTTATTTCATATAAATTAAGTGGTTTTACAATTCACATTCTGGTAAGTCAGTTAGACTTTATGTCAGTACCAAAAGCCATCTAACATGTGACCTGTTAACAGTCTGCTGCAACGTGAGGCTCAAAAAGTTACCTCATGTATATTTATATTATGATACTGCAACTACAGTAGATTTATTTATTAATTTAAAACATTCTGTAAAGGTTTGTGTCGTTGTGTCTTAAAAGGCAGATTTCATTTGGATAATAGTAATATACAGCGAGGACCATACTTTACGTAGCAGCTACTATTTGCCCTTCACAAGAGTTGTATGTTTTTGGTTGTATTGGTGTTTTTTTTTTAATTTTATTGTGTTTCTGAGGTGACAATATAAATGCACTTCTTCTTTTCTGAGTTGTAATACATGCTAAAGTACTAGAACAGAATAAAGTATCATTCAGGGACAGATGCATGACTGTGTAAAAACTAGACTCAATAGTGACACCCTGGACAGAAGGCCAGAATTTGCAATTGCACTCTGTTGGTCTTTTGGTGATATAAAATATTTAATTATGTATATATATATATATAAATTCAAACTGCTAAAACTATATTTTCCATTCAAATGTACCACACAGAGGTTTAACTGATAGTCTCTCACAAACTTAAACCCTTCAACAGCCTCTGTCCAGCTCTATTAAACCCGCCCTCGAGCTGGTATCTGTAATTTCTATCTCCCACCTCCTCACCCTCTCTCCCTCCCTCTCTCTCCCTCTCTCCCTCTCTCTCTCTCTCTCTCTCTCTCTCCAGGAGTGTCCAAGTGGGGTTGTAAATGAAGAAACCTTCAAGCAGATATACTCCCAGTTCTTCCCTCATGGAGGTAAAAAAAGAGTGTTTGTTTGTTGTGTCTGTTTGCGTCTTTGTCTCTTTCTCTGTCTTGTTTCTGCTCAGTGTATTGACAATTGTTCTTCTCCTCTTGCAGATGCCAGCACCTATGCACACTTCCTGTTCAATGCATTTGACTCAGCACATACTGGCTCCATAAAGTTTGAGGTTTTCTTGCATTCCCTCGTTTTTGCATACTAATGCTCGGGTTTTGAAAAGTTCATTCTTGTTTTTCAAATTCTTTTTTTTTTTTTAAGTTTTTCATTCTGTACTTTCTGTCTCCATCAGGACTTTGTGACAGCTCTGTCCATCCTGCTGAGGGGCTCCGTCACTGAGAAGCTACAGTGGACCTTCAACCTTTATGATATCAACAGAGATGGATACATCAACAAAGAGGTGTGTGTTTATGGATGTGTGCACCCTTGACCTTCATTATTTTTCCAGTTGATATGCACATTATGATTGTATTGTTATCTTAATCTCATACTTCACTTCTGATTTGTATGTGTGTGTATTTCTGTTCTCTGACAGGAGATGACAGACATCGTCAGAGCGATATATGACATGATGGGGAAGTACACTTACCCTGTCTTGAAAACTGATGCACCCAAACAGCATGTGGATGCCTTCTTTCAGGTGATAACACTTGAGTCCTAATAAAAACTAAGTCTAATAAAAACCAAACAACACAAATATTGATGATTTTCACTCACAAAACTCCAAGACAAAGACATTGTGGTCCTGAACACACTGATAAGTGAATTGCTGAAACATAGAATAAGCTTCTGATATTAGCCTTGATGGTAGAAGGAGTCTTTATTTAAGTAAAATTAGCAATACTCCACTATGAGTAAAAGTCCTGCATTCAACATTACTTAAATTAAAGTATGTAAATATTGTCATCAACATTTACTTAAAAAATGAAAAGTAAAAGTAGTATGCAGAAAAATGTTTTACTATTATGGTATTTTTGGATTAATATTGCTGGCACAACTTACTGTTTGATTTAAATAACTGTACATACTCTTTGATAGTTTAATGTACAGCATTGCATCATATTCTATAAGATTGTCGTTTGTAGTATAATTGTCCAAATATCTCTAAAAAGTCAACTTTTCATGAGCTCAGAAAACCCTTTTTTTCAGATTTGTGACAATGTATCTTCCAGTTTTTAAAAATAGTTTATTTATCTTAACCTCATTTCATTCAGTCCTTCAGGTCATCAGAAAAGTCAGTGAGGGTATGAAGAATGGTAATATTTAAAATGTGTATCTTCGTCTTAATATTGTTAATCCTTAATGCACTTTGCTCTCCACAGAAAATGGACAAAAACAGAGACGGTGTGGTCACTCTGGATGAATTCATCTTTTCTTGCCAAGAGGTACTCTTTTCTTTTTCTCTTCCAGTTCTCTTCTTGCACACATAATCCTGATGAGATGATCAATTTCACTTTGCAATAGTCCCTTTTGACCTCATACATTTGGACATGTCACAGCAGGAAACGTGCACAGGTCCAGGGCCAGCATGTATTTTATTAGTAACATCTGTGCTCCTCCGGCAGTGACAAGTCAAAATATTTGCTGTGGAAAAAGTTCTTATTTGTACAAAAGCAATTGTATTTCCTATTCATAAAAGGTCTTTTTTTTTTTTTTTTTTTTTTTTTTTTGCTAATCTCACTAATGCTAATCTCTCGCTATTAATTATGGTCTTTGTTACCTTTCATATCAACTTGTTTGTCTGCAGAGAGATCACTAGGCTTTTGCTGCCCCCTAGTGGTCAGTAAACTGAATTAAGGGGTGATTGATGACTTTCTCCTCACTGTCAGCTTCTTAATTTTTCATCTTCTTTGCACAGGATGAAAACATCATGAGGTCTCTACAGCTCTTTGAAAATGTCATCTAGACAACAGAGACGAGGGAGACGGTGCAACAGATAAAAGCACAGAGCGAGAAAAGAACAAAGAAGAAGGAGAAGGAGGAGTGCACATGAAAGAGAAAAGGAACAGGGTGGCTGCCAGTTGAAATGAAACAAAGATCTTGTCACTTGGTGCGGGACGATTGCCACAGAACTTCATGGGAGGCGTCTTCCTGTAACAAATCCGCGGCCACAAAACCATCACTGGTTTTTGGAAAATGTCCTTGAGATCCTAAACGCTTCATTTGACCTCCCCTGTGACCATTTACCGTGTCTCCATCTCCCTCGTTTGTTGTCATTACTGTTTGTACTGACATCGTGTAAATACTGATCCTCTCACATTTGGTCCAATACTTTTTTCAAGTATGTAAATTGAACCACGTTATCAAGCAGGACTGGAATTCCTCAGATAAGCTTTGCAGTGAGATCAAACAAATGCAAACTGTGTGCATTAGAGGCTTAAATAATGGCTGTTTTCATCATGAATTTCTGTGTCAATACAACAATTGTGAGCAATATTGTGAAGCATGCAAGACAGAGGCCTACGGCATATTTAACGTATGTGTGTGTGCCATAAAAGAAACTTGGTGGCAATATACTCTATACGCTAAGTGCATACATTTGGGAAGCCACGGCCTGGATGCAGCATCTCACACCTCATCTGTTTAGAGACGTCCACTAAATTCAGACACGGGCCTGTAAAGGTTTGCAGAGCTGAATTTGACAGCTTGCAGCAGTCTTACGTCTTGTGACAGCTTCTTCACAAGCCCTCTTTACTCCTACTGTGTGTTCCAGTGGTGTCAGTCAGTGTTTCAGTGTTGTAACGACTTGACTGTAGATATTTAAGTGTTGTATCTCTGGCTTCTTCACACTGTATGGAATCATTTGTGTCTCGTCTGTGTGTTTTCTCGTTCTGACTACCTGTCTATCTTTCTGTCAAATGTCAAATTGGATTTTACTGTAATTATTCGACCTTAAATTAAGAGTCCATTTAGACGTTTACTGGGACACAGACGCAGAGTGATGAAGGGACGAGCATGTGTTTGTGTGTGCGTGGTGTCCTGATGTAAAGTTTCTGTTTGCCTGAATAAAACTGAGTGTTGTTCTTTTAGCACGTAGCTTCCTCTCGTGGACGTCAGTTCAGATCAACTGACCGTGTTTCTGCTAGAGAGGAGAGTTTTTGTCAGCAGTTCTGTCCAAAAAAAAAGAAAAAAAGTTGACTCCGACAGACCAAACCTTTCACTGTGAGGGAGAGACAGAAGAGAAGGGCTAGAAGGAGGGATTGTGGAATGAGAACAGAGGGAGACAAAGATGAGAGAATAAGAACGAAGACGAGGGAGACCTTTTCACTGACTCTGACGGAATGGAAGCCATGTTTCAAACAAGAGCCATCGTTTTGAAGATTGAGCGGGACAAAAAAAAAAAAAAAAAAAGAAATACACATTTCTGAATGATTTACTGTCATGCCCACTCACTGTGCTACCAATAGTGTAATAAAGATCTTCACTGAGATGTGTTGCAGCTCATCTCAAATGTACCCAGACATACTTTCAGATAGACTGACAGACAGGAAGACAAACAGATAGACAGCTTAAAACTGTCAGAATGAAATCATGTGTGTGTTGAAATATTGTATAAAATCATTATATTTATCAATAAACTTTTCAAGAAACAAATTCACGTCCGCTATTTTTTTTTTCTACCTTGTCGCTCCATAACTTTTCCTTTTTTTTTTTTTAATAACTTATAATTATTAAAACTGTAATTTTTTTTATGGTTCACCATAAAGAGCACAAGCAAAAAGAAAAAAAAGAGTCACAAGAATGGTTTATACTGTTATTTACACATATATACAATGAAAGTACAAAAAGAGTTGTACATTGGTGCCTCGATCACAGAGGACACGGCCCACGAAATAAAGCAAGATAATGTGCATATGAAAAAACGTCACCACCATCACTGAACATGCATCACTCCCTTTATTACCCAACTTACAGCCTCTTTCATATTTTCTTCACTTCTCTCCCCTCTAATCCTGACATCTATTTTCCTTTTATTACTGCTCACAAAAGCATTTTCTCCCCCTAATGTAACATTTTGGGCATCATTTTCTCAGGGTTATGGTGGTGCACCACACCTGAATATGTACAGGTGACTGTGGTGGCACGCTGTAGTTTCAGTGGGTACATTTATAAAGGAGATTTGAAGAAAAAGAGAAAGAAAGAAAAAAAAATCTCTGAACGAGATTTTCTGTGCATTCTTGTGAAGATTTTTCTTTGTTTTGTATTTTGACAAAACAGCAGGAAATTTATTTAAAACTCATAAGCACATTTTTATGCTAATACTCTGTTGTGTAGGTGGAGGAGCAAAGGCTGTGCCTTTATTTGGCCCTTTCAAAGTGCAGCAAAGTCTGTTTCAGATTAAGGAGATGGTTGTGTTGAGAGGAAAAAGCCTTCAGAAAACACTCGACCATATTGCGTCTCACTGCAGAGAATGAATTGCCTCTTTCAGATAGAGAAAATGTCTTTGTGCGTCTTATTCTAATAAAAAGAATAAGTACAAGCATAACAAGGACAATCACGGGGTGACAAGAAATTTTAATGACAAGTTCTATTTCCTTTCTGGATTTGAAAAAGTTTCACTGTTCTCAAGTAAGATTTATTCCAAGAAAGTTTTTGCTTCAAGAGAGGCATCACTCACCATCATTTTAGGTCCATTTTCACAACCATCCACTCACATGGCTGTGACACATTCTTCAGTTTTTCTGGTCCAACATATTTTTTCTCCATTTCGTGGATTAAAAGTAAGTCCCACTGTCCTCATGTATAGGCCTAATTGAATTTATCTATCCTCCCAGGGATAATAGATGATGCTTATTGATTAGAACTTGGTCTCTATTCCCTGTCCTCGGCCCAGGGTTGGAGGTTCTGCAGGGCATACAGAGAGGAGTTATGGGCGCACAGTGGATCCGACACCGCTGATTCGCTGAGGGACTTCTGGAGGGCGGACTGCTGCAGCTGCAGGATGAGGCGATTGGCCTGTTGACGCTCCGCCTCCCTCTCCTCGGCTGTCTGTCTCCTGAAAGAAGACAAGAGGAAAACAATTAAAACATTGATTAATAAATAAATAGATAGGCAAATAGAAAAGTGGGGTTATGTAAGATTAGAGGACAACAAGAGAGCGTGTAGAAGTGTGAAAATACCCGATGGCTGCATAAAATAGCAGTCATGATAAAAATAAAAAGAATATCTGCAACGATGCGGAGATGAAGATTTGTCCAAGGCATAAAAAATAAAATAAGATCTTTGACTTCCTGTAATTATTAGTAAAAATCTATCTATCTATATTTTGGAGATTTTTTAAAAACATATTTTACTACTGTTTTTGATATTCTATAAATTATAGAAAGAAAACGCCAACAAAACTATATTAAAGCTCAAATTGTTAATATGTCTCTGTTTGTATTTCGCCTGTAGTTTTTGTCTTCTCTGTCGACGGGGTCAGCTCACAGGAAATTACGCGTGGAGGTAAACGAGAAAAGTTTGTTTTTTGAACGGGAAGTCAAAAACACATGGAAGTCTGATTGAAGTGTCCCCGTTTCTACGGGTGAAATGTGGTGAAACGCACTTACAAACGCATTTAGAAACAACTTTGACATGAATATGAAATTTCATACCAACCTCCACTTGGTCCTGCGGTTCTGGAACCAGGTTTTCACCTGTGCGTCTGTCATCTTCAGACTCTTCGCCAGTGCTGCCCGCTCGGCGCTGGCCAGGTACTTCTGCCGGTGGAAGCGCTTCTCCAGCTCGCAGATCTGAACTCTAGAGAAGGATGTGCGGGGCTTTTTTCGTTTGGGAGGTGTCCGGTTCTGGTACGGGTGTCCTATCCGCCGCGTAACGGCGAACGGCACCAGAGCCGCTGCATTGGAAAAGAGAGACACACACCGGTGAGTGGAAGATGAGATTTTATAGAGCACCAAACAGGCTAATTCACTCCCCACTCTGTATGGAAATTCAAGGTCATATATCAAAGATATCTGCCCTGTTTGACAACAATTCCCTATTTAGACTGTGTAAGCCTGCTGTGAAATATGTGAGATGAAATTTATTGTGAAAGATGAGTCTGGCCAAAGTATTGGGAACAGTGCAATTATACAAAATAAATAAAAACTCATCTTAAAGTTGTTTGGGCTTTAACATATAGCAGAGAGGACACAGGGCCTATTGGCCTATTAATCTTTTCTTACTTACAGGCCTTTGCTAATAAATATTCCTGTTAATCTTTAATAAAAACGGGCTGCATGGCTGCTGTTTTAAACTAACTTTAATCCGCTTAATCTGCACTTCAACTTTCTCCACCTTTTTCTTAAATGCAGAGAACATATTACACTGTTTATTATTTTAGACAGTATTTTATTCTGACTTTTCTCTATGATTTATTAAACAAATAATTTTACATCATAACAGGTCAGTTCATTCCTTTTTATCTTTAATTTAGCCCATTAATAACATTTAATATAGTTTTCACTACAGCAATAAATGATAACAGACCGGTGCTGTTTGGTTATTTAAAGACAAAGCCTGATAAAAGTGTGATTGCACATTACTACATTTGTTTTGCTAATTTACATGATGAAATATTCAGCTCCTAACACACGAGTGGCGCCAGTAACATAGAGACAAAGCGTTTGATATTAACATTAATATTAATAATAATGATCTGTAAATGTATTATTCTCCATTATTTAAATTAAATATTTAAACTCATATCCTGTGTGTGTTTTTTTTTTAGCCTTGAATAATTCAAGTGAAAACATTTCAGTTGGCTGTAAATAGGCTTCACAAATATTTGGCACAGGTGTTCAGCAGCAGTTACCAACGTTTTAAACATGATACAATATTAATGAGGACCCATTAGGTCTAACAGCTGCCCTACCTGATATTCTGTCCTTGGCAAACCTGTTTCCTATCCAGGGGAAGCACAGCCCTCCAAATCCAGGGACACCACTCTGCACAGGGGTCGGAGGTCCCGGGGCTGTCATGGGTCTGTGGGCCGGGACTCGAATCACTCCCCGGCTGCCCAGACTCCTGCTTTCCCCGTAAGAACCTGAAGCCTCCACCGGAGGCATTATACCGGAGAGGGAGATGGAGAGCGCGGTGTATGAGGGCGCGCTAGCCCCGGTAGGGCTGCCTAAACTGTAATAACCGTCCCCGTTGCTTAAATCGGATCCACTTTGTCTTCCAGCCGTGCGCCCGTTTTCTGGCTCTGTACCGGCTCCCAGAATCTGGTCGATGCCGAAGCTGATGGGCTCGTGATGGGCCGGTTTGGGAGGAGGGCTCGGCGCGCTTGGTGCTTGCTCCATCCCCGTCGCTGTGTCGCAAAAAGGACGAAAAAACTGAAGGAGGATGTTTTCAAGGAAATTCACAGCAGGGTCAAACTGTACCAAAAGTCATCGCCTGTAGTGTCTCCATCGCTGTCCAGCCAGTCTGCCCAGAATCCAGCGTGTCCTTGTTGTCTCTAACAGGCCTCTTTCAGAGGACTGGGTCCTCTCTACAGGCTGTGGTGAAAGTTTGATGGGCGTTTGGAGAGATGTGACGCTCTGTCCTCCTCTCAGCGCGTCAAAACGCTCTGTCTAGCAGCTCCGTCCTCCTCCATCCCTCTCCACCATTCATTGGCTGGCACCAGAATGACTGATTGAATGTTAATGGGGGTAGGCCCACGATTTGGCACAATAACCAAGATTTCCCATAACCACGGCCGTTAGCTTGTTATATAGGCCTATATATGGCAAGATATGGCATTTTCATGCCTTCTGCGTGAGTCAGTATTTGATGTTGTCGTTATTTTATCATTATAATGAAGAGAGTGAGTAAAAAGCAAACGACAACTTCATGGAAATTTATATGGCATATGTAAAAAAAAAAAAAACTCGCACCAGGGATCACTGAAGATCAATGCTCTTTTATGCATCTTTGGTGACGAACATCAAATAGTTTATTGTTTCAACCAAATGGTGTTTTGGCAGTCATCTGTCAGTGTTCCGCTCTGCCCCATAAATGTGTTCACCGTGAAGGGGTTTATAAGATTTGGTGACAAATGATATCAGATGTGTGAAAAAAAAAAAACTTTTTGCACACCTTAGGGTCTGATGAATTGATGCCTCTGCCGATTTCCACTTTTCAGGCTAGACACAAAGTGCGCATCATCTGTCCTCTTGCTGTCTGTGTCACCTCTTCAGTCTGCATCATTTGACACATGTGGAATGTACGGGAATAATAAGTTCACACGAAAACGGGTTGAAAGCTATTAGGCAGTGCTTTATAACCTCAGGACTATTTGTCATGGATATATTATAAAGGCGAGAACAAAAGGAAGAAATGCCAGTCTCTGTTTATATTCCTTTTAATTTAAATCCGTCATAGTCCACGCTCTGTAATCAAATGTTGAGAGTTCTTATTATATTCTTTTGACACTTGTCTGTACTATGGCGTTTAGTGGTTAACTGTTTAAAAATGCTGGGTTTTTAAGCTCAAAGCAAAAGTGATAAAAATGATTTTACAATATTCATAATGCGTCGGATTTGAAGCATTTAAATGTTCACACCTTTATAGCCAAATGCAGAGCAGGCGTATTCATGTTTATTCATGTTAGTGTGATGTCCAGTCATAGAATCAAATAATGTAAAATCACTGAAAAACATTCACTTCATAATTAATTTAAACAGCTTTTTATTAAATATGATATTGTGTGATTATTGGAAGAGTATAATCATGATAAGGTCTGGGTGCTCATTTACCGGTGCGTAATTACGCACATAAAACCCATCACGTCTCTCTTTTAAAATAAAAGTACAGCAGCCAAATTGAACACTGGCACTGGATCACCCTGCACCTATTGAGCATGGCAAATCATAACGTGGCTTTATTTGTTCCTGGTAGGCAGTGCCACATTAAATGGTCTGACAAGGGAAGGCCATGGGCTACTTCAGATAAAGTGTCCGGGCTCTGGAAGCTGCTAACCGCTCAGATTCAATGTAACAGGCGCCCAAAGTGACCTGATAATCACATTTTCACTAACTTGTCTCAGGGACAGACAAATGCGCATCGGGTTTGGATGCGGCAGGTGGCTTTTTAAGCGATCACATTACAGTACTTTAACCAACTAATGACCAACATATTCATTTAGTGACAATGGAGTTTATATTTGTAGGCTTTTAAAAGATCTGTCCACTCTGTTCATTAATCATTGTTTTTGTAGGCACATATTTTGATGTCTGAACTGTGTAAATAATTTAGTTTTGATGTTAGAGTTATACTGGCATTCTTGGATAAACTCTACACGGACTATTAGCTATTATTGTCAGTCTTGGTGTTTTTATAATTACACTCCATTATAAGTGCATCCTGAATTTATTTGATACTGTATCTGAATCTTAAACTGCATTAACGATGTTATAATAAAATAAAATGTAATTGGTTACATTTATGAGTTAGATGCCACAAATGCAAAGATAGTGTAGTGTGTAATATATATTTTAAAAAGCATCCGCATCTCCCCCTTCACAATAAAGTCTTATGAAGCAATATGAGATTGGACAAGGCCCGAGGTGTTTGTTTGGCAATATGGACAGACTCTGGGTGTTGGCTGGTTCACCCTGCCATATGTGAGCTCACCGGTGGCTTTTGATGGGGGAGAATTGGTCTGTTATAGCTGTCATCTTTGTGGACATTTTTATGTTTGTCTTGATGACATTTGTAAAAAAATAATAATTCCCCAATAGGATTCACGGCGCAGTTTGTGAAACAAGCACAATTTTAAATTAATGTAACTATTTTATAACAATTACACGGCCACTTATAGGATGACGCACACTCAGAATAACCTCCTTCATCAGAGATAATAAGTATTGCGTTTATTTCCTCCAAAGAGTGACAGCAGTCTCTACAAGCCTGTGAGGAGCAGACGGGGTCCCACTGGTTGCAGATGTTGGGTGTTAGTAATCCGGTGTAATCCAATGATTATGAGTGATTATGACACATTAGCTCTGACCTACCGGGATACCACCGTGACACCGGTTATCCAAAACACACCACGAAGAAGCCCCGGCCCGCCTCCTGCCAGCATCTCTGACTTTATTGATGGCCTGAACGTTGAAGACGGTGTCGGATCATTTCATTGCTTCGTGATTACAGCAGAAAAGGTACAAAAATAATTGATGCCAAGAGTCCACTTAAACAGACACACACGCAACCCCCTTTAAGAGGGCAGCCTTGAGGTTTTCTCGTTTAGGCCAAAATATTTAGATAGTGTTTCTGAAGCCTACAGCCCGCATGAACAATTAAGATGCACATCAATCCTCGCTTTTTTTTCCACAGGCAATATAAATGCTGACACCCTGATTCCAAAAGTCCAAAAAGAAACGACAACAAAAGAGTGAAAGAGTGCGATTTGTTTGAGAAATTACCACTTGATCTGCATAATCGGGGGTCTGGGCTGCAGCTCGGTACCCGGGGGCTGCGTTTTTATTGCGCGTCTCTTCGCCGTTATCAATTTCAGCAGCGCGCCTGACTTTTTAAAAGGGGGACGAGGCCGGCTGCTTCTGAATAATGAATGACACGCTTTTATATTGTCGCTAAAGTGCCCGTGATGTTACAATATGAAAAGGCAGCGGTAAGTAATAGTGCATTTAAAGGGGATGTAGTGTATTATTATGATGTAAAAGAGAAGGAGAGAGGCGGTGGAGAGAGGGAGATGAGTGGATAGCAGCACCCAGAGAGAGAGAGATTGTTTTATTACAATAAGAGGAGATGAGTTTGCCTCGCAGCGAAATGGGGACCAGTTAATGAAACTTTACCGCAGCTAACGATTTCCCCTCCCTCGCTCTAAAAACCGCCCTTATGAAATATTTAAACTATTTAATATAGGTAGTATTAAGCTGAAAGACACTGGCATCGGCCATCTGACAACATTTACAAGGCTGTGGATTTTTTAAAGTTGGGTAAACAAAGCTTTACGGCCCGATTTCCCTCAGCCCACATACAACAAAAGTCGTGTAGTAAATCACGCTCACATTGAGTGCAATATAGTGAAAATGTGTTTTACTGTTGAGAGACTTGATTTGGTCTAATTTCTCTCCATACCCACACTATGTATCTTTTCACACGCAGATGCGGCAGTTTGCAGGCTTGACCTATCAATATGAAGCCTGTCTTGTCTATAATGGGAGGGATAGCCTAGCAAGGCCCCAGTGTGGGGGGGTATAGTGTTTCATATTGACATGCTCAGTGGGATTGTTGGATGAGAAGGAGAGGAATGGGATCCCCCATCAGGGACTCGGTCAGGGCCATCATCATCCCTGGGCTGTCACTGGACCACTGCTCAGTGCACTGTGTGCACGCAGTTTATCTGCCAAACACTTAAAAAGCAGATAAACCATGTAAAAATGCCAGCGCTAATGTCAAATATATGGGTTGGTTGATATGAAAGGGGTTTAATTACTAAGTATGAATGCTGTCATTTCAAAATGATCACTTTGTTGGAGGAAGGGTGATCCAAATGTTGTTTTTTTGAATGCTGTATCAGCTGGTCATAAAATGTGCTGGATTATGATATATTCTTCACATGCAGTCAAACAACAACCAATAGAAGGACTTGCGGTGTGATTTTCTTGTATACAAATCAGTCATGTAAGCCTTTTTTCTGCAAATATCAGGATGCACATTTAACCACACAAAGATGCCCCGATATGGTGGATATTTGTTTCAATGAACATCGCATTCTTGTTACACTTGGAGGAACCAATACGCTTTGACTCTGTGTGTGCGTGTGTGAGGGTAGACCATGTAAGCCTGTCTGATGGTTGAATGCATGGCTGCCTCTTCACGCTGGTTAAAAGTCAGGCAGGGAGGGAGAGGAGGATGGAGAGGAAGAGAGTGAGAGAGGGAAGTAAGTAACCGCACAGACGGAGAATTATAGGGATGGACGGAGAGCAGAGAGCAAAAACAGGATGGATGGATGGCTGAGATTGAGATGTGAGAGAAAGAGTTAAAGCATTAATGGGGATCATTTGGGGCTGATGATAATTGAACACATGGTTTGAGTTTGGACAAGAGGATTCCCATCGCATTGTCTTGTCTCTATTTGTGTGTGTGGTTAAGGTCTGTCTTATCTATTCTGAGTGCTAAGTAAAAGTTTCTCTGCCTCTTTTTGTGGCGACGCTTTAATCTCTGATCATACTCACTGGCTTTCACAGGGATCTGCCATCGACAAAATGACTGATGCAATTAATAAGTGTGTGTGTTTGCTGTTACTTTAATGACTTATGACTGATTTATGTGTGTGTGTGTGCGTAAGAAAGAGCTTGCCACTCTGGGTTTGTGTTTAAGAGCAGCTGAGTGCTCCTGAACGCCCCTGGTCGTGGCGCTAATGTGTTAATTCATTACTGCTTGTAGTCAGTTGCATTGTGTCAGAGCCTTGTTTCCCATCTCTCTCTGTCTGTGTCCTCTCCGCTTCATAAAAGCCGATTATCCTGCATGTCGCCGCCGTTCCACCCATTTTCTCCTGCCTCTTGACCTCCTCACCCCTCCTGTTGCCTGCCCGCAGGGCGCTTGTGCAGGGGAGGAGGGGAGGGAGGGACAGAGGACCAGCTGCCACCAGCCATAGTACTCTGGTGCCTGGCAGAGGGAGCTACTCCAGCCCCCTGCTTCGCTGGGCCTTCTGGCCCCTCAGGGTGGAGGGGGGGCACCAGCCTCATGCCACCAGCCCCACCTGTCTGGCCCCAGGCGCAGGAGTGTGACCGATTAGACACACTCACATATACACAGCCACATATGCATATTATTGCCTGATGACCCCAAAAATGTCAACTCTCCAATAACTTTGATTTGTTCTAATGTGCGTTTAAAATATTTTACCATGAAAATAAAATGTTTTGTAAACTTGCATACACCACGGCCTGTAGTCAAATTCTGCTTCACACACACTTGCACAGATTTCCTACATGCTCACACACACACACACACACACACACACACACACACACACACACACACACACACACACACTACACTACACCGTGGCCCCCCCTCACACACACACAAATACACAGAGGCACTTTGCTTTGAGGCGTGAAAGAGCGAGAGCTAAGTGAGGCCACTCCAGAGCGCTATTCTCTATATTGATTTCCCATTATCAGACCCCAGTCCCTGTGGAGTCATTAGTGCTGGGATCAAACAGACAGACAGAGAAGGAGACTAATACCAGTCACTTACACCAGCACGGGGAGATCACCTTACCTCCCTGAGGGTAGGAAGGCCAGAGAGGAGCAGAGGAGGAGAGGAAACAAGGAGGGGGGCTGGGAGGGGTAGTGGACGGACGAGTGCAACGGCTAACAGATGGAGATGGCAATGTGTAGAGAGAGAGAGAGAGAGAGGAAGAGGAAAGAGGTGGGGTTTCGCAGTGGAACGTTCATGGGCAAATGGCAGACGCTCTTTGATCACTTTATTTGACCGCTCTGTTTTGTCTGTTGCAGTGGAAATGTCTTGCCCCGCTTTCTTCCTCTCTGTTCTCCTTTTCGGCTGAGCATCTGAGCATCGCCCCCCCCCCAAAAAAAAAACACGGCTGCCTTTTTGTTATTACTTAATTTAAGTTTTTCATGTTTCCACTGATGTGTGACTTTTCTCTTTGTCCAACCTTGTAAAATGTAGCCAATAAAGCTCCTCGGCCTCCTCGCTGTCAATAATTTTATGGTAAAGATGCAATGATGAATGGTTTTCATGTAGCCAGCAGCTGTCCCCACACCAGAGAGAGACAAAGAGAGGGAGAAATGGAGAGAGAGAGAAAAAGTGAAAGAGGAATATAAAATGTGAGATGCTCATTTTGGTCCCTTGCTTCATAATTTCTGTGGATGTATTTATTCTCTATGGATTCAGGGGGAGCAATGAATTCGAAGTATGAATCAACACCATCCATCTTATTCACTTCTGCCTGCCAGTGAGCCCTGGAAGTGGTGGTCAGGCTCCACACATGTAGAGACTTAAACACACACACACACACACACACATACAGCTCAGACGGGGGTGACCCTGGCCTGACCCCCCTGCTGACCCCCAATCTGTTCCCCAACCTCACACCATGAGAGACCGGGGCACACCAGGATGAGGACACACACGCTCAAAGACACACACATACACACACACACATTGGCATATTGCACAATGTGTGATCTGATGGATATCTCCTCAGACAGTACCATGTGTGTGGGCAGTGTGCGTGCGGACAGCGTGTGTGTTTAAGTGTGTGTGATGCCGTACCCTCTGCCCCCTCCCACTGGTGTTAATTGATTCTTGGTGCGCTTTGCTGATTGGTGTGAGGACCCCTAGAGGCGGGCCCAGTCTCCACCGATGCCCCCCTCCCCATTTGTGTTGCACCTCTCTCACACACATACACACACACTTCACACACACACACACACACACACACACACACACACACACACACACACACACACATACATACGGACACACACATCCACATACACACAGCACACACCACACAGATATACAATGTATGGTATATCTCTTCATACAAGTCCACATGTCTACAAACTGTTCAACGCACATGTGTTGACTCTGCATGCACTGCTGAGAAAACACACACACACACATAGACGCACACAAACACACACACTCGTGTCTTTCAGGGGGTTTTCACACCCTGGTAAAGAGGAAGCTGGCTAGCTGACATGAGCAGATTGCGGATCATATGAGACGATCCACACAGAAAAAATCAGTGTCTTAGAGGAGATTCATGAACAATATAGGTGGGCATAGGTGTGTGTGTGTGTGTATGTGCGTGTGTGTGAGAGAGAGAGCCAGAAAGACAGTAAGAGAGATGAATCTCCGGTTATTAATTTCCAGCCGCGGCCCCTGGGTGAGATGTTAATATAGGGCTGATTGTGACTAATTTCTTATTAATTGCCATCAGCGATTACACAGTGGCCAGTAATGTGGCTAATTTGTTGAAATGAATTTGGTTTTCTGAGGCATTTTAATTGCTGCAGGTGGGCAGCGTCCTCTGCATACTCACTTTTGTTTTTCAGCAGGAAACTTTTGAAGTTGTGCTGCTGCTCTGTGTGACTAGTATTAATAGGATTGTGTGAATTATGCTATGGTATATTACTATAACAGTACACTATATGCACACGTCTGTGCATGTGTTGTCTTTCGTATGTGTTTCTGCCTCTCTGTCTGAAGACATAGGCGCAAACAAATCTTTGCAGCATCACTGTAAATGCCACGATATCTTATTCATCAAATTTATGCATCCCCCTACTTCCATATATCTCTACACGTTCATAATCATTACAGTGGGGACGGAGGGACATTTAAGTTGTTGCCTTTGTTTGTTGAATGTTTATAGCTTCCGTTAGCACAGTCTCAACGACCACTGAGGAACCAGTAGATACAAAATCCAAATCCCCCTATAAAAGAGGAGATGCCCTCTGGGCAGCCATAGCTCATAGTTGGCCTGATTTAGTGGCAGCCAGGAATCTGGGCTTGAATAAAGACAGAGAGAGCGAGGGCAGAGTGGGAGAGAGAGAGGGGAAAAGATAGCTCCCTGTGTGATAAATAGCCCCGGCTCTCTCTATTGCATTAGCCGTCCGGGCCGATAGATTGCGAGCCCAATAGACCCAGACGTATGCGATTGGTTTCTCATATAAAAGTTGCATATTAAATTCCTTCACAGGACTGTGCCCCCCAAGCATGAAGGAGGGAAGGAAGAAATGGGAGTGAAAAAGCAGAAAGTGGAGAAAGGAATGGAAGAGCAAGAAAAAGGCTTTTTATGAGACGAAACGAAGGCAGAGAGTTGGGGAAGCCGGAGAGGAGAAGGGGGAAACATAATGGCAGGAGAAAAAGTAGCTTGATGGTAGAAAAGACAAATGGTGATGTCATGTATTTAATAGGTCCGTGGATATTGGGCGATGAGTGCGACCGTACGTCCATTTAATCAGTATTGCTTCCCAATGAAGATTTCTCTCTTGTTTTGTGCTCGCTCCCCCCTTCTTCTGTTCTCAGCCGTTCTCCACATGCTAACGACCTCTCTAATTGTTTCCAAGCTCATTAAGATGCTGATGTTTTAATAGTAATTAATCCGTCATTTGCCTACATGCAAACACGGGCCACTGAGGTTTGTTCATCGCTGTTTCAATACACTGATAATGCAGTAGCCTAGTCAAAGGAGACAATATCCTGCTAATTTAGCTCATCACTGTTAATTGGTTGTTAAGTGCCTTTAATTACCAGGCAGGCTTTGGGATTTAGGTCGGCAGAAAGGGGGAGGGGGAGGGGGGTGGCTTGATTGTCCCTGCCGCTGTAATGGATATTGCGTGAACTTTGAAAACTGGAATAAATGACCAAATGGTGAAAAGAGACATACGTTGACCCTGCTCTGCTTTCTATCAGCGCTGTTCTCTCTCATTTCCTTTCTTCTGTTCCTTCCTTTCCTCAGTCCTCCTGTCCCTTCCTCCATCTCTGTCTCACTCCCTATCTCTTTCTCCATGATATTATTAACTCATTAAGTTTTTTTCATTATTTTTAATAAAAGATGAGTTATGGCTTTAGCCTCACTGTGGCAGCACCCCCCTCAACACCCACCCCCCCCTCAACACCGCCCTCCTCCTCCCTCCTCCTTTCTCTCTCCCTTCCCCTTCAACCATTTACTCCTTCCCCTCCTCTCCTTCCTCCTCCCCATTTTGTCCTTCCTTCTTGGCCATATTGTGCCTCCTCCGATACGTTTGACCCTTGAACTGCAGTTTCTGACCTCGGTGTTGCTGGTTACAACCTTCTGTCCATCTTCTTTGCTTTCGCCACAGTCACTCATGTCTATCAATCATCTCTCTTTTCTCATAGCGCTGAGCAGTCTTTAGATGGCATTCATAAGATTTATGATTCATGATTCTCTCTGTTGTGTGTGTGTGTGTGACAGAGAGAGAGAGAGAGAGAGAACAGAGTGAAGGAAAAAAGGAGAAAGAGAGACAAAGCTATAGACTGGAGAGAGAGAGGGGCGGAGGAGAGGGGCTTGTCGATGACACAGTTGAATAATGACAATATCTATGATTGATAGCTTGTAGAGAGCTAGAGTGGAGTGTGTGTACTGTATCTGTGTGTGTGTGTGTGCATGTGAGTGTGTGTATTAGAGTGACAGAAAGAGAGAAAAAAAGAGTCTATATGTTCTGTTTCCCCCCACATTAATCTGATGTTAAAGAAGCAATGATGAATGGTTTTCATGTAGTTTGAGCTGTCAGTGGTCACTCTGAAAAAGAGCGAGGGAAATAGGGATAGAGACGGGTAGCAAGTGACCAGAATCACCAAGGGACACATGATGTTTATGTAGGAACAGAGGGACTAAGGGAGATGAAAGCATATAACAGCAATATAATAAATGCCTTTCAGTTAAAGAGTACAGATGAAGAAGAACCGCACTGGGTTTCAGCCATGAAAACCTTAATCAAAAATATATACTGCATCTGCTTGTCATTGTCATCATGCTGTGAGTCATCACTATATTAAGTTTTTATAAAGCATTTTTAAAGGAATTTCAACTTGTATTGCTGTTTTTTGTTAATAAAAATACTCGCATGCGATTCCTTTATTTATATATATGCAGTGCTGTCATCATTCCTCGTCAATAAGTGATCCCTTCTAGCACTCCTCCACTGTAAGTGATAGGGGACAAAATCCAGACCTGGTTCTGCATTTGTTTCGCTGAGCCTAATACGACGCTTAAGATGCCTGCATAGCCGAAGTCAAGTTAAGTAGGCATCTTTCAAAGTTTCCTTGCGGAGCGACGCCGGATGGAAACTACCAAGATGTGGTCAAATTACCCTTCTGTTCTTTTAAACTGCAGCCTGAAAAAGGACGAGATATTGCATTTCTGATGTGGGTAATAAATAAATATTACTCAGAGCTAGCAAACTGTGGAATGCAACTGTAATGTCATCATACCTTTACTCAGACTACAGATGCCTTGTATTGGCTTTGCACAGGAATTAAGCTTTGGTTTAATTTAGGTGAAAAACTCAGTTGACCCTTCCTAACTCCTGCCCAGTTGAGCAACCTTGGTCAGCTTTCTCTTCAAATATATTCAAACATGTTTCAAATTAAACTGAATTTAGTAGCTGAATAAAACAATGAAAAATAGACGTTTTAAACATGAAAGTTCAATATGTTTTGTATGAAAAACAAAAAAAGGTTTTCACTGTTCATATTCAACATAGACAAACTTATAACCTCAACCTGACAGCACAGTAACAGTCTCTTTGACATCAGGACTTTTCCCCAACATCTTATGTGCCAAAATAAAGTTAAGTTAGCTCAGAGGATGCTCTCTGTCAAAACTCTGCCTGTCCTCTAATGCTTAGCTTACATTGACCTACGGTCCATTTTGTGAGGCAGCTCCTTAGTAGACTTCATCAGTTTGGATCTGAAGCGAGGTCGAGTGTGGCTTGTCGAGGCTGGCTGCTAACGCTAGCATCAGGTGTTGCCTCCGTCATGTTTACAGAGCAGGTGTGGGCGGAGCGTTTTCCCGACTCAAAGGCGGCACCAGCAGGTACCACGCGGCCTGATTCTTCTTCTTTAATTTTAATGGCGGACGGCAACGAGCGTTTGAGGAGCATTACCGCCACCTATTGTGCTGGAGAGTGGGCTGAAGTTTCCTAATTCCACTAGTAGAGCTATAAGTAATGTAGCAACTGCCCGCTAAAAGGTTGACACAGTGGAGGTTCTTCTTCTTGCCTTTTTTTTTTTTTTTTTTTTTTTTTTGCCAGAACCACTTGTCATGACAATTACAGGACCAGACAGGATTGGCCTGGCGAAACCAGAACTTGACCCAACCCTATGATGCCCAGATGGGCTCCTCTCATCTATTGCACTCATGTCAGCTCTCATTCACGCTCGGTGTCATTAGCTGATTGATGTATCATCTGTTACTAGTTAGCTACCAGATGACTAGTAACATCCAATTATATTCATATGAGTGTACCGTAAGTGATTTTTAAAAAGGTTCACTTTTTGTGCCAACGCTGCTTGTTGCCACAACTCCGTCCACCGTGCAATCTCCTCCTCGTATGATTAGGGTTTGACATTGGTGCTTTTTGTCGAAGCTTTAATGTTAATGTACTTTTGATTTTCCACTGTTAATGTATGTGTTTAACTCTCCCCGTAGAATCTTTACTGCTGCTCAGAGCGTTTTCCACTGAATTTAACTTTTCTATAAATGGTTATCTCCTTGACTGAATGAGGACTGTGTGTTTTGTCCCACATCTGTTACAGTGTTGTTGCGCAGAATGGGAACACGTCCTAGCAGACAGAATGGTTGGTTAGAGTACATATGACATGTGAATATTTATTAAGATAGATCAATAGAGCCTATCCCGTAACCCCGAACTGCTCCAATAGAGTCACTCAACAAAAGATGTCGCTATCGGTGTGAGCGTGGAGGAGGGATTTCCTAAATAGAGCATTTGTTTTCAGCAACTCTATCCTGGATAAATACAAGTAAAAAAAAAAAAAAATATGTGGAGCTGAAGTGAAGGAAAACGTAGTTGTTATAAATGCGATAAAAGTGTTTCCATATGGTTGAATAGGTTGTAAATCTCTCCCCTAACACTTGTTTCCAGTTTGTTCCTGACATGCAGATTGCTGTTAGGTACACTATGTGTCAGTCCTCAAAGGAAATAGCTTGAAGTATAGAGAAGGTTAAGTGTTAATGTGGCAATAGTTTGAGGCAATATATGCTGACAGCTGTGATGAATTGTTTCCATTGTACTTGTATTCCTTTCCATTCACACCGTGTTTTCTGTATCAACCCACATTATAATCCCTAGCCATACTCAACTACAGCCCATTTGTAATGCCTTCAAAATGGTGGTGTATACTGTGTTGTATTGTTTATTTAAACTGCTCTTTATTAGTACAGTATGGTTGTAATTTTCTGTTTTGGAGGAGCAGTACATGTCATTTTTTCAGTCCTCAGTTTTTTTTACAATAGGATACAATAAATACAGTTTCCAGCTTTACACCACTGAATGAACAACGGTAAAGATAAAGTCTGGGGGCGGCTGCATTTTTAAAAAATAGACAATTAATTTACATGCTATACATTTCAAATGTCACTCATGTGAACACATTACATGTAACGATGAGTGTAATAAAAGTCCATGTATCACTTTTTCCCTTCCCTTCAATGATTTTGTGCAACATCCATTTTACCGTGCCCAGGTTGAAGTTGTGATACCTTGTGTTTCCACTGGAGTGCACTCTTGAGTCATCAAAAAAAATGTAGTTCATGAATTGGACGACCAACAAGTTAATCGGCTGGTCTCATTCAGTCCTCCAGAGCGTCGATGCTATCCACAGTTAGTTCAAGGGCATAATCAGGGCCACGTGTTGCCCTGTTTTATGGTTGGCTGTGGTGGAAGGATTTTGTTAGTCTACTAGACGTTTAGCTCCATCGACGTGGAAGCATCATCGTTTGTTCGATGCAGGACGGATGGTGGCCGGCTGTGTGTGTACAGTTGGTGCTTGCTGATGAGGGTTGGAGTTGCTGAGGTCCCACGTTCTTTTGTTTGTTAGATTACAGATAGAGTGATTGCTAAGAGGTAGAAGAGACACACAAATAAAGTGGATCAAACGTTTGTCTCTATGTTCAATCACATCAAGAAAGAATAATTAACTTCACCCCTTTGGTGAGTGTGCTCCAATTCTTAATATAGAGTCACTTGGCTGTATCAACAATCACGTAAACACAGGGCTGCACAAAACTGTTTAGAGGGGAAAGATTTGAGAGGAACTGCATATTAAGAAAACATAATTTCCATTAACACGGAGTTCATCGTTCTTTTTAGCTCTCTTTTTGGGTGTTGTGAGAATGTCTCCTTTACTTAAGGCATGGTCATTATTTTTTAAATCAAGTCTGGCACATATATATATGTCGGAAATATATTTCATGAGACTGTACTTATGTTAGCTGACATGACATATTTTAGGAAGTGTTGTTTGATGTTTACAATGCTTTACTAATGTCAATTCAATAGACAGCAAATCTGAGGACACCATTAATACATACACCCAAGTGCCTAGATAAACATACTTGCTCATGGGAGTCTGTGTGTGTCTGTGTGTGTGTGCACAGGATGGATTTTTTTGGTAATCACGAGGAAAAAAAAAAACGACTTTACAAATAAGCACATAGAAAGAGCAAAGCACTTAGTCGAACAAAGAAATAAGAGCAGGATGTGAAACTGGATAATGTGTCTCCTCTGTGCTGAAAGCAAATTTCTTGGCCTAATAAGCATATTGCCATATGGCCTGATGCACTGCGGCTGACACTGCTAGGATCTGTGTGTCACAGTTCATTTATTCTGAGCTTGACATGGTCTGTGGGGGCTTTAGGGATGTCATGTATATCTACTTACGTAGTGTATTATGGGTGCTTCTACTGTGGCACTGAAGGCTTCCAAATAGAGGGGCTGTAAATCTCTGTCTGTCTTTTTGTCTGTCTGTTGCTCTGACTTCTTAGGTTGTTGGACTCTGGGTCTTTGTTGCAACCACAGTATAGTGAACACAACATCCACCTCACCAGCACAGGCTCAGCACGACCTTTAAAGTAAAACAGAGACAGAATATATGATCCAGTGCAAATACATACTGAGAGCGAGCTGCACATATCGCTAGTTTGATCAAGCGCTGATCAAAGTCATTCCTTCCGTTTTTCAAGGCACTGTATTTGTCTTATTATGAATGTCAATATTTGATGCATGCAGGAAACCGAATTGCTAACATGAAATTCTCTGCATGAAGTCAGGTCATGTAATTTTGTGTTTGTGTTGATTGCGATAAGTATATGCTGGATACAAATTTACCGCTCATTGCCATTGACATCTGTGGCAGTAGTGCCATTTGCAAATTGGATAGTAGCTGAAACTGTACTGCTGTCCATTTCTTGAAGCATGAAGTTTTGATCTGCTTGACCTGCCCTGCAGGTGGAAGGGGTGTGGCCACATAGCAATGTCACCTCTGTAAGCTCGTCTCTGGCTGAGAGGGGCAGAAGAAAAAGAAGAGGAAAAACTGGAGAAACTGGGGACAAGAACATATGTTTTCACACTGACTGGTCATAAATAAATGTCCTCTTATAAATGAAACCAATTCTAAACCTTAAGAGCATGAAACTGTGCAGATTTACCTGCACACTTTAAGCTCCTTCTAGTGCTTTACCTGTTGCTACAGTTAGAGATGGCTGACGGCTCCTCCACCCGCTGTAAGTAGGGCATCGACATCTCAGTAGATGTGTGTACGCTGACCTGAAGTCCCTGTTGAGGGCTCCATAAAGGATAGGGTTGAGGGCTGAGTTGGCATAACCCAGCCACAGCACAATGGGGTATGCTGGTACTGTGCTAGGGTCTGGATGCTCCTTCAGGCCCAACACTGTGAACAGGATGAAATACGGCAGCCAGCACACCACAAAAGCCCCTATCACTGCTGCCAATGTCACTGTGGCTTTATGCTCCCGCAGAGCCACAGCTGTAACAGTGGAAACCACAGTGGTACTGGTGGAAGGATTGTTTCTGCAGTTGTAGCTAGTAATACAAGTAGGTCGGGCACTGATAATGCGTTTGGCTTGTGCCCGTGCAATTCGAAGTATTCGGAGGTAGGTCCAACACATAGCCATCAGAGGCAAGTAGAAAGTAAGTAGAGAGTCGGTCAGTACGTAGGGTCTGTTGAGCTCAAAACGACATCTCCTCTCTGGAGCCCAAGGCCCTTGGTTCTGCACCGTTCCATTAACAGTGTTCCACCCCATTTGGATAGGCAAAAAAGACACAGCTACAGACACTGTCCAAACACTGACCATGGCCACAGCAACTCTCCACGGCAACACCAGTGAGGCATATCTCAGAGGCATGGTCACTGCCAGGTAGCGGTCCACACTGATAGCCAGGAGTGTGAGGATGGAGGCGGTGCACAGCATGACGTCCATGGAGATGTAGAAGTTGCAGAAGACCGGGCCAAGCGGCCACTCTTCATTTAGCTGGAGCATGGCAGAGAAAGGGAGGACCAAGAGGCCGAGCAGCAAATCTGTCACAGCCAGCGACACAATGAAGCAGTTAGTGAGGCAGCGGAGGCGACGAGAGGCGCACACAGCCAGGCACACCAGCACATTACCGCCAACAGTCAAGAGGGTGAGGAGGGACAGGAGGATACCCAGCATCACGCTTGACAACATTATTGCTGGTGCTTCACTGGAGACAAGCTGATGACATCATCGCTGGAGTTGAATGTGATCCATTGTTACGCTTTCTTCACTTTTAAACTCGATGAGAGGCCCCACTTTTTTGCAAAGAATAAATAATTAGAAGATTTAGCTTAATTGATAATGTTAAATATTAAATATGCTCGCACATAACATTTTATTTATTAAGGTGCATACAATCTCATCTTAATGTCTCCATTGTCAAATGTGATTAACGGCCTTGGCCATGTGTGATCCCTGTATCTCCCCTCTCTCCTAATATTTCCTCTATTTTATTTAACTTGACTGCTGTTCTTGCTGCGCCTGAACCCCACTGTTAGCTTTCAACTCCCCTGTGACTTGACCAGATCAGCATTCCCACTCACAACAACATTCATCAAAAAAACTCTTCCAGGACGTTGGTTGAACAACATTTGTCTCTTTACAAACACTGCTACTGAGAATTGTTTGGCTGCTGAAATGTCTGAACAGCTTTCTGTCTGCCTGGTTGACTTGTGGTGATCCATGGCATCACGTTGGCTTCAACACCATCTTCTATGACTGTGGTGACACCTAGTGGATGAAGATGAGAAACACAGTAATCAGTACAGTATTTCCCATAGTTATAGATATTGCACAGACAAAGTTTATGCATTATTGATTATTTTTTTTATTATTAATAAAATCCCTGTGATAGATGATATCTGATTTTAAAGTATTAAAGCTATAAAAGCATAAGAACAACTAGATAAAACATCTAAAAACTACTTGACAAAATGTTTAGACATAATTTTATGAGTATGTTTGCAACTATCTTGAGGTGAATAGGTATAACGCCTCTGAGCCTCTTTTTCCATCTAAGAATTAAGAGTACACGAAATGATGGAATATACCAGTTTCCAAAATATTATTGGTTGAATATCATGAGCTGGAAAATAAAAGGGCTAACTTGGCTCTAAATTTGTAGTAGCTGATAAGAATTATGAATTGGTAATCTGACAGAATGATTTGACAGAATGTTTATTGGGAAACATTTACAAAAATCTGTGTCTGGAACAAGTAAACTCTGATGACTAAAGACCTAAAAACAGTGTGTTTCTTCTCTGATAAGTTTGCTATGAATTGATTGATCTCCTAAAGTGAGACTATGAACTTTTGCTTAACAGTGGCCACTTTGGCTACAGGTGTAGTGCCGCTAAAGGCTTGCTTCTGCAACTGCTGAATTTAAACTGTCATAACTAAAGAGCTAAAACAAACCCTAATCTGAACCTTGACATTAAAACTGAAACTAAAAAAGTCCTTTTATGTAGTGACAAATGGCGAAAAATGTCCTCACTACGACGGTTTAAAACTGAAATTGGTCCTCCAAGGATAGGAACATGAGCGAACACACACACATACATGCAAAAACTATATTTAGCGCCGGCTTACATGATTGCTGAGCTGCAAAACAAAAAGTCTACATAGTTGATGTCTGTCTGATTTTAAATTTAAAGCCTCAAGCCAGCATGAATGATTTATGATGGTGAAGAATTCAGTATGGGGTCGTCATAGAAATAATAATTAATCCAGTCACAACATTATTTATCACCGCAAGGACTGTTGTGTTTTTGAAAAAAAAAAATGCATGCTGCTTTCAAAAATAAAGGTATTTGTTATTTCTAATGTTATTTCATGGAGATTATTTCCCTGATAAAACAAGCAAAGTAAAGCTCCCATTTTAGACAGTCTACTAATGGAAATTCCAATCTATCTACAATAAAATCATAAACCAAGACAGATGACTATGCTTGTTGTGGGCACAAGCATTTGTTCAGCTAAGTATAACATGTGCTACTGTGTAAACAGTCAGCATGGCTAACTGTCTCTGAGATGATGTTAAGACTTGCTTTGGTCTCAGTATTGTTGAATATGATTAAGGTTTTGATGCAATAATGTTGCAGTGCCTTAGAGAGTAACACCCCGTTCGATTCCTCGATGTCTGAAATGGAAATCTTGAGGTATAAGACCTCAGGTCTGACTGAGGATTGTTAATGACCAGATGAATGTAATGAAGACATTTACCAAATAAATGATGAATAGTTGTTTTTAAATAATCAATTACATTAGTATGTTTTAAGTATACTTTCTCATATAGCTGTATTGGTATGAATTGTTACATTTTATGTTTCTTTTTGTAGACCTTGTTGAGGGAGTTGCACAGTGTCATTTGTCCTTTGTGAACTCATTCATTAATGGCATGTGGGCATGAGTTTTGAATGTGTGCTCGGTGGAATGAGGGTAACTACTTGATAAGTGAGGATGTGTGTGTGTGTGTGTGTGGAGTACATGCGTTTGCGTCAATGGGTGGTGGGTAATGTTTGCTCGTCTATTTTCTAACGCTGTAATGGGTATTGGGACATTTGCCAGACTTGGTCCTGAGCCACTCACTTTTCACCTCAGAGAGAGAGATACGTCGAAAGGTAGACATACTGGCTTCATGTAAAGGAGAGAAGAAAGAGCATTTGACTATATAATCGAAAGAAAGGTTTTAATTAAATCTCGGTTTGGAGAAAGCAGACAACCATCTCTAATCTTTGAACTCTTCTAATCTTCACTTCTTTGTTCCATGGACACATTTCTGTCACTGACTCGCTGCTTTGAACCTCATCCAGAGCAAACACTGATAACACAACCACTAACGTATGAAGTGCAGCTCTCAAATGCGCATGACATCTCACCCTTTATATCTGACAGCACCACAGAATGGCTCTCTGAGACCACACATTTCAACTGTTTTCATCATCAAAATCTTTCTCTTGCACTGTCAGTCACTTTCTTGCTTTGTTTCAAACACAGCCGCTTGCTCACACAAAACAGTTGGAATGAGTTTTGGCTTGGATCCAAGGCAGGCCTGTGAGGAATGTTCGTATATAGACATAAATTATGATTGCTAGAAGTTTATCAATAACCTTGTCACAGCCCAGGGACATAATGTATGTGAGTTTGTGTATATGTGTCTGTGTGAACACAGGCTGCTTTTTATCTGCCCTTAGCCAAATGCATTGGTTCCTTTTCCCATGTTACAGTGCAAGTGTGGTTGAGAGTATAACCATATTAGTTTCCTGTGTTTATTTTTACATAAACATTTGTGTTTTAATAAAACCATATTAATATACAATCCTGCCCCACTCACTTATCAAGAACCAAAACTAAGGACAACACTTATTTAGTACAAGTCACATTTACGTGACTTCCATGCATTTTTATTTTATCATTACCAAGCTACTATTAATCTGTACAGTTACAGTAGACAGTCAAAGTCATAAATAAAGCAGCCCTCATTCAGACAGCGCGCTACTTTATTACTGACCATCTGTTTTCTTTCACACACTTCTCATTAGTCGTCCCTAATGGAAAACAATGGTGAGTGTTACTGTATCTGTATATATAATCAGAGACACACACACTTGCATGTAGGCGTGCATGCACATACTAACACTCAACCCAAGACATCTGTCTTAGTAATGGATTTTGAAGACTGTAATGGATTGTAATGGATGCTGAGTGCCATGTTTTTGCACAGGAGGAAAAGGCGGCGCTACTTTTAGATGTTTTCTGCAGGAGAATGCTGTTTTATGTTTTCAAGAGATAAAAAGGGTTGCATGGGGTTTGTGATTTTGAGGGAGAATGTTTAAAGGGTTCATCCCGGGACAGGTCTATCTGTGTGTAATCGAGGTAACACCCAACAATCGGCGGACATAACAAAATGATTAACTTTTAGGAGCGCCCAGATAGCATCCTATCTTTGTCTCATAAGGATAAGCGCTTGAAAGATGTAAACGAGCTGGAAAGGATTCATTCTGCTCCATCTAGACCTTCCATTACTCAGTGAGTGGTCTGGTGAAAAGAGCCCAATTTGTGTATTGAGATGAAAGGCGGCAGAAAAGAACTTGGAACAATGTCTCCCAACCAGACATGGTCTGAACTCGGAGATGAGTAATGAGGTTATTTACCTCTCAGCTGGAACTCACTGCCTGATTTGTGAGATTCTCTACATACCAAGTTTAATACAGCGACCCTTTTTACCAGCCAGATGTGTCTTTTTAGAAATGCACAGATAAGGACTATCTGCTCTTCTTCAGCCCAATGAGCAACCAAAGTAATCATGCAAGCAATGTATTTTAATATGTGTACACACAGTGAAAAAAAAAGGATTAATTTTGCCTTCTCAAATCACTGGAATATCGTGATGAACTCTGAATTCTCAGCAGGGGGTAAAATTACCTGTTTTGTCCAGCTGCTACAAAACTAGTCATGAATGCAGGAAATAACTAATTCATTCATTCACTCATTCAGCCCATTAATAGGGAATCTCAGTTAGTGGATCGGGTAGAAAGTCTGCACTGCTGCTACAATCTGTGCACAAGTACATGAAGTGACTCCATGCACTTCTCAGTAGTAGTCTTTGTAATGGTCGGTCAATGGTCAAATAATTACAAACATGAGCATGAAACCAGCAGTAGCTGATGTTTATTTGGCATCTTTTTATCACAGCTGTTTATTCTAGATTTACTGTACACAGAAAAGTAGATGCAAGTGGTACTAGGTCAACAAACATTTAATTAGTGAGGACTGTAATGCTAAAAAGGCCAACAGATGTTGAAAGCAACTTTTGTCCCTGCACACAGCGTCCATAAAAGAGCACCATAATGCAATCAGAGATCTCAATGCTTCATTTATCCTAATATAACTCAATTGAGCACCAAATACTTGGCTCGCTCACTTCCTCTGCTTTTGCAAAGTAATCTATAGCTGTCTGCATTTTTGTGAATGTGCAAACCCCTGTGTGTGTGTGTGTGTGTGTGTGTGTGCGTGTGTGTGTGTGTGTGTCCGTGTGTGTGGCTATGGGTGGGTCTGTATGTGTATGTGTCTCTGTCTTCCTGTTTGTCTTTGTTTTTGTCCTTGACACAGAGACCCTGAGAGCGAAAGGGAAATGGTCTGCGATGCTGGGTTGCTTGGTAACAGTTGCGTGACCATTAAAGGGTGGAATCTTGCGAGGCGTGAAAAAAAAAACAAACATAGAGAGCACATCAGCCACAGACAGGCGGATCAGCCACGTAAAATATGCATAGATACTAACAGCGTGCACTGGTGTGACACGGACGTATGCCAGTCTTGACCTTACCACACCACACCTCTGTTATGTCAACAAACATGTTGACAATACAGGTTCAGTGCTTCAGCTCAATAAATGGCTATGTAAGTAGACACACAGATACAGATATTCGTATATAAAAACACACACTTGAACAATGCATTCAGCTTCAGTCAGCAATTAAAAGGGGACTTTGTTCTGAACTGCTCAGCATGGTGTATGCCTGCGTGACCAAATTCTGACACTTAACCACATCCTCTCACTTGTCTGCTGGCTGCTCCAGCTGATACAGACATTGCAGGTTCGCCATTAGGTTACCCCTCCCCCTGCTACAGTATAATAGTGAAAGTTCATCTTGCTATAATTAACCGATGTCAGATAGTACATCCCTTTAAAAAAAAAAAAACTAACTCTAGTAAAGCTGTTCCTCTCATTTTGCCAATGGGGTGGTATTGGAAGTGACAGCCACAACTTCTGAGCATACATATAAATAAAGGTCCCCAGCCACGGAAACTCGACCTTTATCAACATAAAAGCCAAGGAAGAGATCTATGGATCTGTATTGATCTATCTGTCTGTCTGTTGATGTGTTGCTGTGGAAATTCACACCATATTTGTTTTAGAATATGAAGAGTGAACTTCAAATGCAGAACTTGACAGTATGACATAAATGTAACAGGGAAAAGATAAATTAGTTCTTCTTTTGTTACGCACACACAGGACTGATTAAATGACCCCTTTGTATATTTGTCATTGGGCAGTTCACATGCTCACACTGACCCTCAGGAAGTCCACACAACCACAAGCCTATAAATCTGCTTAGTTAGAAGTTAATACGCTATTGTTTCACTGTTGTTTGAGCTGACAAACATTCAGAGAGTCTGTGCATGACTGAAGTCATGTATCACTAACCACACGATACTATCACACCTTTTACTTTCTTTTACTTGTCTTTGCATGAAAACTCTTAAGATTCGAACTCTAAAAGGGCAGAAATGCAACACAATCTGACACTGACAAGTGGAAAGGTGAGAGAACATACACTCACCTTGATTGTGCTGTTAATTAAATAAATGGTTTATCAAATATTTTTAAATTTGTAATCTTGAAATCTGCATCGGCAAGTCATTGTAGACTCATTGCAGAGCAAATATTGAGTTATACTTAATTATGCCGTCACACCACAAACACAACTGGCTGCCTATATTTTCACACACAACTTATTTAAGTCTGATGATATGTCAAACCTATTTCAGAAAGTATAAAGAAGGAATTTATCAGCTCACCTCATGGCTGCTTTTCCTTTTCTGTGACGACTGCCCCCGCAACTCTGTTCTGCTCCCTGAGAGAGCCACAGTCTCACTCATGAAGTGTGTGTGTGTGTGTGTGTGCTTGCGTGAAATGAGTGTGTAAGTGTATGTGGGAACGAGAGGAGAGAGAGTAAACGAGGGAGCACCAGTCACTCTCACACAGCCCCAGCTCTCTCTCTCTCCCTCTCTCTCTTTTTCTTTCTCTCTCTGTGCGTCCCCTCCTATTATTCTTCTCTATCTCTTTGGGGTAATTTGCTTTAGAAATTATTTTAATAGCTCTTCCATTCTCTTATCGTGCCTTCTAACTTATGTGTGCCAGCTGGTGCGATAAAGCAAGTTCTCCTCAACAAACTGTTGCCATTGGAGACTGCACCGTATAACCTGAATAATCCAAGCAACCTGTTGCATTCATCCCTAATGTGATCGCTGAAAATTAAGTCCTCTTTGTGGAGGGGAGAGACATAGGAAGGCATGGTATTAATGCATGCATGCATCAGTTCTTGTCTTTACTTTTCTGCTCGCTACACTTAATACAATTTTTAAAATGTAGGCTGTTCTTTACAGCCTCGTGTGTGGAAAGCTTTCAGCTAAATCTCTGAGAATTGGAACCAGTTAGATTGGAGTGATGTCATTGACCTGATAGGTCACACAGATTTTTAAAGCAATCTGTCTATTTCTGGTGCAGCCTTTTACTCAGGGTTTGTATCTATTTTTTCTCTGGCCCCTGGTGTGGCTTCTCATCCTTTTCCAATGCCATTTATCTGGGCTTGAGACTAACTTCCATAAGTCATTATGTCTGCTCTCATTACTTCTGCCCATTTTTGCCTCCCTTTTTCTTATCTGTCTCATCCCTGCCTGTCTTTGGCTTTGTCTCAGTTTCCCTGGCCTTGTTCACATATTAGTGGGTGCTGGATTCAATCTTTCTTTGTCTCTTTTTGGTCTTTTTCCTTTCTATTAGAGCTGTCCCTGCCTGCTGACTCTTTTTATTCCTTTATCTGTATATTGCTTCATCTGTCTGTTACATTTTTTTCTTGCTTTCTTTCCACACACCTTTAAGCTCCACCCTTATTTCTCCTTGTGAGTCACAGCAACAAGGTGTAGTGGTTTTGTTCCACTATACAGAACTATGCGATAACATATCTTCATTTTATCTTTTATCTTTCTTCTTTTTTCTCTCTTTCTTTCCTCATCTATCTGGCTGTCTTTCTCTCATTCTTGTGGTCTGAAGCACACACGAAAAAGTGTCACCTCCTTACATGCATGTTTCTACAAGTTCATCTTTGTGTCTGTGTTAAATCCATAGTTTGTTGACACCTTAGCTCTGTTTTACGTCATGTTTCCATGACAACAAGAATTCTGGAGGATTGGTATTCCCGTTCCCGTGGGGGCGATGGTTTCATCTCTGATTTAGCTATGTATGTGAGGTCTGTTATATTTAAGGCCATACTTGGGTGTTCCTTCGCTGTGACGCCTTTGGACCCAGTGTTCCCATGCAAGGTAGAGTAAGGAAAGGGACCATTTATTTAAACTGGAAGGATGAAAAAAGCAGTTGGCAGTGGTACCTCAAATTCCATTAGCATTGTAATAAAATTTTTTATGATGGGAAGTTACACCACAGCTCCAACTCTTGGGTCAAGAGTGTGTTTAAAATATGCCATATCTTTAGATAAGATAAGGTGAGGTAATGCCTGGGGAATTAAACATAAAAATGAAAAATGATTTAGTACTCTACCACCCCCCTTTGGATTTGCAAAGTAATGACATCATTTTTTTTGCGCATTTCAGTCATTTGTTGGCATTATTCTGAAAAGTGGCAAACAAGCTAAATACAGTACAGTATATTCCTAATATTTCCACAGAAGCAAATATAAAATTAATTGTAACGGTAAAACTAGAAAAATTCTAAAGAAATTTTGAGTGTGGCTGATTCTGGCCCTGTCGAGCCAGTATACTATTATTGACACTGCAGTAGCCAAGCAACCAGGGTCAGCTGCAGGCCAGAGCAGTTAACTGCAGATGTACTCTGTCTGTGTGTGAGTACTGAGAGACACAGAAAATCTCAAAAATAACCCTAATGGCCTCTAATGCCAAATGGAAGGTCGTATCAACCATGTGAATGCCGAATTTCAGTGTTTAAAGTTAAAAAAAATAGGTGCCCCGTGCTCCTTTGGGAAATTTCCCCTCTCCAGTTTACATGGGATAGCAGTGTTGCATGTGTGCCGCAGTCGCTGCAGTGATACGGGGCCATTCTACTCATTGTTTTAAACCCCACCTGTTCTGCCTCGGTCCGGTTCAGAAGCAGGCCTCCACGTGAAATACGTGGCTGTTCTATTTTTGACGGCGCAGCTCGTGTCAATTTACACAGAGCACCTCGAGAGGGTGGAAGCCAGACACAGAAAAAGCATAGAGAATCAAAAATAAAATACCCCGCGCAAACTGCCAGTTGTAAAAGCAGCAAACAAAAAACAAAAAAAAAGTAAAAGAAACTAATTAACTATGTAGCACATTTACGCATGTAGCATATTTAGAAGCACATAAACCAAGAAAATGACCAAATCTGAGCAAGTAAACTGGCAGGCTAACGCTCCGCTTCTGAAACTCTCCCAGTGGGGTTTGAAGTCCAGTGCAGTACGGACCAAAACAGTGACAATACGCATCCGTGACGTGACGGAGACGTGTCTGGTGGGGTTTTGGGGTAAGTCTGACAGCTTCAGCAGTGGGCCACAAATTTTCCTAAGTTTCTATGTATAAATTATTTCTGTAGAGTGACATTTGTGGCCAAGAGAGCCGTTTACAAATTTTTTTGGACAAATGTTTCTCTCCCTCTCCGCTCTAGCGATGATTTCGCCCACTCTAGCTCTTGAACATTCTACCAATACACACCCATTGTAAATTTTGGCAAAAAGTCATGGCAAACCATTCCCGGCCGACCAAAACTGCGGGAGGAGTAGCGGGCGAAATTCCTGGAATACGTAAGACTAGTATGTAGTAAGTACTAGTAAGTATGGGGAATAGTAAATAGTGCAACTTGCAGGCACACTTAATACCTTTGCATGCTATTAATCCATCATAGTGTCAGCCACTGTCATTGATGTGTTGTATTTTTATATTTAATATTTTTTCCATCACCCTCATACCCGTGGCATCTTAACCAACTTTTCCACTAGTTAACAATGTATGGTATGGTTATTTTATAATCTTTTGATAGTACGACATAGCAGAACAGTTGTGAGCTAGTTGCATATTGTTATTAGTTAGCTAGCCCATCAGATAAGTATGTATTGTATTTACAGTAAACATGCAAATATACCCAAGCACGGTCAACACAGTCTACATCAGAGCTGAAGTGGCCAAAACAACTTGTAAGAAAAAAGCTGTCCTCCCTGTAATTGTGGTGATGACAAAGCATACCCGTGATAGATAATTACAACTAAATACTCCACATTTTTCTGCATCATTTTAGAGGTAGCTGATATTAACGTGTGGCGAAAGCCAGTCTTGTCAATCATCACCATAATAAAAGTCAAACACATCACCCACGCCATCAGTCAGATACTGATAAAACCATAAACCAGCTCTGTTGTGTGGCTGTCAGGTTTTGACAGTCTGTTTCTCTCTGAGAGCCAACCTGCAAAGCTGTCTTTTATATTCTAAATGCCATCCAAGAAATGGTGACTGGAAATGCTAAGGACATGGAGGAACAGTCATTTCCTGTTCCTGATTTCAACTTGTGGGAATCTGAACTCAAGTCAAATCTAGTTACAATTACTTTACACTTAAAATAAGTTTATAGAATTGAAAGAACAGGATTAGAGATGGAAATGGACATGAAGTAGTTATTTATAAAGTTGTTTATAAAGTAGTTATTAAACTTGCCCTGTGGATTTTTCTTTGAAACAAATAAAAGTTATGTTTGCCCTTTTAAGTATTTTAAATCCTGCCTTGTTTAGATCCATGTTTATTTGCTTGCCATCTTCTCCTTTGCTGTCTTTGTTGGTGCATTGCTGCATTTACTGGTGAATTGCTGCCACCTGTAGATCAGTGGAGTAATGTGAAACAACTGGTGTGACTGTGTATCATGTCATGTGCGTGGGCGATAAACAAACAAAACTGGGACCAACTCACAGAAAAACAGCTCCATAGCACTATTAGAGGTCAAAAACTATTGCCTTAGGACTGTTCTGATCCATTCTGATCATAAAATGTATAAGGAATGAAGGATGAGTTTCAGATTAGTTACTCTCTGATCCATAATATAGGAAAAGATGATCAAGTTCATGTTTTTTCATTTTGCACAACAGTGTAGTCTATAATTTATGTTGAGAGTAATATTGGAAAAAAGTCCTCTCTGTTGAAGATGTTCTCAGAATGGGATGTTCCCTGACAACATTATATGAAGGAGGTAAAAGGAAATAAACATTTGCTGAAGGTGTTTTATTTGACGTCTCAGGTGTAGCTTTATAAAGAATTCCTCAAAGAAGCAAATCTGAGTGTTTTCCTACCAAGTGTGATCAAGGATTTTCCCAGTCTTAGCTTTCTTGTTGCGGAGGGAGGGAGAAAGTGGTGCTGCTTCTTCTCCTGACTCCTAACACTTTTGATTTCAAAAGCTTGAATACACGAGGGTTAGAACAAAATAATCTGTAGACAGTTGAGTGAAGTCCTAGACTCTGCACGCTGTGTGGTATCCAGTTTATATTTTGTTCAGATTTAAGAATGGATCAAAAAAATAACAATGAAACATTTAATTCCACCTTGCTCTTAAAAAGGGACATGTTCAAGTCTGGTTTTACTCTAATGAGAACTGCAACAATATATACGTTTTTACACACTGTACACACCGTTACTTTAAAACCCTTCTTTAACACGATACACACATTGTTCATGTTTTACATTCAGCTGTAATACAGATAAGGTAATTCACTGAGTACAAATGAGCAAAATGGAGACTTCACCCACTGCGCAGGCCTATAACCTCTATAGGGCTCCACCTTGTTGCACTCACCCACTTCCCCTTAACCGCTTGAAGAGAGGAGAAACAGAAGAGGAAGAGATGCGAGGGGGATGGGCCTATTGCTTTCATTTAAAGTAAAAAAAAAAATACAGAAGTGAGAAGTAGACACCCTCACCCAAAAGAGAGAGCTAGAAATAAGAGGAGAATCAAAAAGGGAGACTAGACAGGAGGTAAAGGAATACACGCAATCATGGCTCCTTGGACAAGGACCATCTCGGAGCGGTATGGTGTAGGTAAGTCAGTACATGCTCACTTGTGTGTACCTTTGTATGTGTGTGTGCACGTACATGTTGCAACAGTGTCTCTCTGTTTAAGTATGTTGGTAAACTATTCAGGCTATTAATAAGAATGAGGAAAATAGATGTCCATCACTTCCTGCTTAACAGGATGTGAGCAGGTGCTAACAGCTTCATAGAAGTTTAGGATGAACACATCAGATGTAATCCCTCCAAAAATATTCACTGTTTACCTTCAATGCAGAACTCATAAGCGATACAGTGGATTGTCTGAAGGATAAAATCATAAACAAAATTACCATCCATCCTAAGCTGATGGAGCACTGAGCGGCAGTTAGTAGGCAATCTTGTATTACACATTATGCAGCGCATAACTACAGAAGTAAGAAGATAAATCATTCGTGAAAATGACAATTTTGGGTGTGGAAAGATGGATTTTGGCACCAGGAACAAATCCTGCCCCATCAAAGCATAACTTCTCAGTAAAGTCTGCAGTTTATCTGGTATCTGGGTTAAATATGGCCGAGCTGATCAGCATGTGTTGCAGTTAGATATGTGAGACAGGCACAAACTTATATAGATTTCTGACTTGTAATTTAAATTGTACAAGCAGAGGTCCACCGGCCTGTTGCAGACGATGCATTGATTTATCAGTTCAATAAGTAACAAAGTAAGGGAACGAGTGAAGACAATTTTTTACGTCTTTCATCTCAAATAGTTCTACCACTTATAGTTTAAGATTGACACAGAAAATGACAATGACTTTACACAAGTCATTTTGAATCAGTTACTAATATGATTAAACTGAATGAAGTGTTGTTTATCTACAGCATTTAGATTGAATATCTTCCGGCTCTATGTAAGACTACAACACAGGAAGTGGAGGAAGAAGGAAGGAAGTTTGAAGCCGCACAGCTAAATACTGTAGCAAGAATTGACAAAAACCACATAATGTTATGCACTGTACACACAATTTCCTTTTGAAAGCATTATATATCTTATTTAAGCGTTGGTCTGAAAGTAGTGCGCCACTTTATACAGTTACAAGAATTGCTCTATGTAGCAGGCATTTTATAGCATTGTGTAGCTTGTTCAGTGCCCAAACTGTGAAGCAAAGCCAGCCTGTGAGCTAGTGCACCCAGTTTCACTATACGCTTACTTACTCTGCAACAACATGATCTCAAGTGCACCCTTTCTGGTGAGGCAGGATAGGCTACGGTAGATGCTGCCAGTGCTCGACTTACTGCTCTACCTACTGCTAGCTGCTGCTGCTACTCCTGCTGCAAACACCCGTTGCTATGACTGCTGCCTGTACAGTAAATCTGAGGCGTAAATTAAATGTAATATTAAACAATCTGATGATTATTTTTCATCATTCAATCTGATGATCATTTGGTCTATGAAATATCATAAAATATATCATAAAAAGCCCACCATCAAAATTTCCCAAAGAGCTGACATCTTCAAATTATTTATGTCTGACTACCGAAAATCCAAAATAAAAAAATATATTCAGTTTACTATCACATAAGATACAGAAAGCAGGTTATCAATATAGTTCTTTTCTTTTAATTTTAACAAATGAATGTAATCTTTTTCAGCTCTATTAAAACTCAGTTTATAAGCAACCTGCAAACACATCGCCCATATTTACAGTTGTAATAAACCTCCAGGTTTGTTGATATGTCACTCATCAGTTTGTTGTCGGTTTGACAGGTGAGCTATTTTTTAGGCTAGAGGTAACTTTGTTCTATTTATATACTGATAGTTGTAGTGTTGTGTCTGTAAGTGTTTCTCCTTTGCTACTACTGCTAGCTAACTCTTTGTGCTAACATTTATTACACGAGAGGTCTTGGCTTTGCTCAGTTGGTGTTTGAGTGGCAGGGAAAGTTTTTCATCATACTACCATTAAAAAAGATCTAATAAATGCATCCCTCATCAGACTGTAACTATTTTTTTTTTTTTTAGTCAAGTGGAATTTTGCTGGAAAAGGAGAAAAGCAGCTTCCACTTGAGATAGGAGACATGGTCTACATCCAGGAGGCCTGTGATGGTAAGAATATAATATTCTCTCTATATAATATTGTTGCATGGTGCTCATAAATAACAATTTTATGTTGATTTTTGTAACATGGTCATCAGTTAATTTTAATATTTTACATCTGTGGCATATCCTAAAATGGTCATAGTTTCCTGACAATGACAATACAGTAAGTATTGAAGCTATATAGCTAAATATGAGACATATTTGAATTTTAACAGCCACTGAATTCATAGCATTGAAATATTTTAGTTTGGACACCATGTTTTTGTTTTTGTTTTTTTTTAAAAAGGACCATTTTATCTTGATGTACAGTATTTTTCTCAAATAAATGTCATGTCAGACACCAGACAGTCTAGACGTCTCCACATTTCTCACTTTCTCATATAGAGATGTCAGTGTGGTGTGATAGCACTAAGATGACAATCGATTTGTCTTACAGGATGGTACAGAGGCTACTTGGCCAGGAACAGATCGCAACAGGTAAAAATTCACACTCAAAACCTGTTTTTTTGCATCACATTGATTTTAACAGAAAGGATACAATAACATATAATACATGACATTCAACCAAGCTTTATTAAATTGGGAGATATTCTTTTCTAGTTTTGTGGATTTTGTTTTTCACTTCCCCCACACATTTTCCTCTCCAGGGAGTGTTTCCCGCCAGTTTTGTCCATCTTAAGGAGGTCATCATTGAAAAACGAGGGTGAGCAGAATTAAAAAGTCTTCAACTGCATCCAAAAGTTTTTTGTTTGTTTTTTAATTTGTCATGTCTTCATGTTTCATGTGTGTGGGACTACAGAGATGAGGAGGTGGTGATCTCTGCAGAGATGCCCCTGGTGAAGGAGGTGACCACCACATTGAGGGAATGGGGAAGCATATGGAAGCAGCTCTTTGTGGTAATAAAAAAAAAAAATCCTAACACATGAAAAACGCTTTTGTAAATGTGCATGTGTGAGTTTGAGTATAACATCTTACGTCTACCCATCCAGGCCAATAAACCGGGACGTGTGAAACAGGTCCAGAGACTGATGTGTGAGTTAATGGAGTGGCGTTCCCAGCTTCTATCTGGCACTCTGCCTAGTGACGAATTCAAGGAGCTCAAGCAGAAAGTCACCTCCAAGATTGACTATGGCAACAAGTATGTTGAAAACAGAATCACTTTAATGCAGTTACTGACTAAAACAGATTTTTCAAACTGATTTCAATCTGTTACTCCTCCTTGCTATGACCCCTCTGTTGTCTTTCCCCCATTACCATTTGTTACCTTTCTCTTTCAACCTCCCCAAAACTCAACTCTCGATTCCCACTAAAGGATCCTAGAGCTGGACCAGGTGGTTCGGGATGAGGATGGTAACATCTTGGAACCAGAGCGGGCCAGTGTCATCAGTCTGTTTCGAGCTCACGAGGAAGCTACAACCAAGATCAATGAACGCATCAAAGAGGAGCAGGTGAGGAACAGGATAAGAAGGCAGTAGAGAGCTGTAGCTGCTGTAGAGAGCAGAAAGAGGACAGAGGGAGAACCTTACAAGTGGATGGGAAGACAGATGTTGCAATTACAATTAAATTTAAATTAGATTTAGATTTTCTAGAGACGTGTACATAAGAAACTGGGAAACTGTTCTCCCCTTTCATGAGGCTATAATATTAGAAAATGCTAAAGTTATTGTTATATGATTGATCACAATTTTGTCATTTCATTTAGTTTTTTAATCAGAAAATAATACAATTAAACTTTATCTACATAAAATTCCATGAGTAATACATTTTATTGCCAATCATGTCTGCCTGCCAAGCCTAATTAACAATTCACTTCCTCACAAATTGGCTTCACTTTGACTCTACACAGCCTGTTTTTTTTTTTTTTTTTTTTTTAAATTTCAAAACTGATTCATTAGTAAGACGAGGATGTGCTCTATTCTGATTTTCCTATTCAGTGATTTTTTTCTTCTCCTTTACAAACTCACAATCTGGATGCTGCAGCTGGTACATCCCAGAATTAAGTAACCAACTGTTATTAATTGTTATACCAGCTAACCAGATTTGACAGGACATTGAAATGAAAGCTTTTTGGCTGGCATTTTCTCCTGTTGAATCTTTGCCTCCTACAACTAATGTCCTCTCCTGCCAGTCCAACATCCAGACAGACCACAGCGGGATCTCAGCACGGATCCAGTCTTCGCCCACCCACAGCCTCTACGTCTTTGTCAGAAACTTTGTCTGTCGCATTGGAGAGGACTCAGAACTCTTCATGTCCCTCTATGACCCCATCAAACAGACCATCATCAGGTATCACTTTTATTGTCCTTCTCTCTTGGCTTCAGGTCCTAGTTTCATACACAGCTTTATAAGGTGTTTAGACGGTTGTCAGTGCATTCTTTTCAAGTTAATCTGAGACTTAAATAATAAAGTGATGTTGAAGTCTGGTAGATTAAATGATCTCCCCTTTCATACATTTGAAATCATTTATGTTTATGAGTCTAAATGTCAGGATTGATATCATTAGACAAGTAAATTATATCCAATAATGATCCCTTAAATAATATAAAAATATTATAAATATAAATAAAAATATAAAATTAAATGGGTTTAGCCTCCGTTGTATCTCTCTTAGTATCAGTTTACTGTCTGAAAGGAATGAGATTACCTTTGAATTCAGGTTCAGATTTTCTGTACCCCACTTTCATCTCAGCTGTCTAAGATACACTCACACACACACACGCTCCAGCCCACGCTCTCCTCCTTTCCCTTTCATTTCCTCATGTCTACATACCTCTCCTTCTCTTGTATCCTCATTTGTCCTCTCTCCTCTTTTGTTGAACCCCACTAAATTAGAACAATGGTATGACAAAAATAAGAATACAGAAAACACAAATTACAGGGCAGCAGATACTGACTGGCAGCACTATGTGGTGCCTGACAGGGCTGATGCTAAGCCCTGTCACTCACTGTCATAGGGGGTATATCTATGTCTCAGCTACTGCAGCTGGGGGTATTAAGATAGACCTGGATCAGTAATCTTTTTCTCAATATATCCACCAAAGTTTGATTGGACATTTTTATCCATCCATGTTTGATATTTTCTGGTCATTTATTCTGATTCTCTTTCTTCTCATCTGCTTTTTGTTTGTTTTGTACTATCCATTCTCTCACCTTGTCTATATGTCTGTCTTTGTCTAAAAAAGTGGCAGATAGTAGGGTTTTATGACAGGAATGTTTTAGAAAGGTATCAGCTTTTTCTTTTTGATTTACCCCACTGTACTCACTCACTCATCTGTCTTGCTGTCTACCTGTCTTTTGATCCCTCTGTCCGTGTTTGGTACATGCTTATACGTCAGAAAACATTATTGGGAATAGAAGAGTTGTGTCTTTAGCACTTAAATCAAAATGATTTAAGTGCCTGCCTGACACGCCTGTCAGGGGTTAACTGAAAGTTTTGTAGCTTCATTTTCCAAGACATCAAGCAATGTCATATCATCAAACTGCGTATAGTATCCTCATGTGTACCAGACAGCCTGCTCTGTGATGCTCTCCCAAAGAGTACCAAAAGATGCAAAAGATGATAGAGGCAAACAGCCCAGCTTTATCTGGGCCAAACACTCGCTCTCTCCTGCAGTGGACAGAGATGGCATTTCTATCTTTTTGGTTCATCGCTTCCTGTAGGTGGAACTACTTACAAACAGAATATTGTTTTTGAAGACTGAATTCATTGCAGTTGCAGTTTTTGATACTAAATGTGGTTGACTATTAAAATATTGCAATACAAATACAGTAATTTCATATTTTCTGTCTCTCATACTTGGTGCAGTGAGAACTACTTGGTTCGATGGGGTAGCAAAGGATTTCCCAAGGAGATTGACATGCTTAACAACCTGAAGGTCGTCTTTACAGTAAGTGACCACAGGAGGGCACTATCATACTGTTTCTTAGCTCCACAGATGCAATATAATATAGAAATAAATGAATTTATTCCCTGTTAGAAGATTACATTGTTTTTTCATTCTCTCTCCCACTAACGTTCTGTCCCCATCTCCTCTTTCCTCCATCTTTTCATCCTTGTGTTTTTCTGCGTTCTTTTCTCCCTGTTCTCCTTTTGTTCTCCTTACAGGACCTGGGTAACAAGGACCTGAGCAGAGAAAAGATTTATCTGATCTGTCAGATAGTAAGAGTGGGCAGGATGGACCTGAAAGAGGCTCACAGCAAGAAGTTCACTCAGGGCCTGAGACGTCCGTTTGGGGTGGCAGGTACTCGTAGAATAGCCAGTACAGTTTTATTTTAGCTGAAGGTGCTCCTAAATTGCCAGTCCAAGTCATCAAGCAATGTAGAAAATATTTATTGGTGTTATTACACTTACCACCAAATTGCTAAACAGAATGATTTCTCTCTATCGTTGGTATAGCTTTTAGTAGCCTCTCTTGAAGCTGCAGTATACGAAGGCTGTTTTGCCAGATTTCACCAGTTTAGCCAACAATTATGCTCGCTTTTTACTTTTGTTCCCTAAAGCTTTAAAAGTAATTTCGTCTGACTTGTCAGCTGCTGCTCCTACTGCTGTGGGTATTATCACCCATACTTACACCTGGGAGCTACCTGGTGCAACTACAGACATCTTTTGTAAACAAAACTAAAATATTGATAGTGGCTGTCCACTACTGTTTTCCTCCCTGAAGTCTATTGTTTTGCCCTCTGGCTCAAAGCTGCTTATATCCTCATAATACCTCACAAAACACCTCTTGGGGTGTGTAGTGAGGCCTGTTTTGCCAGACTATTGTGTGAAAGAGCTTTATCTACAAAGTGTTCACTGGGGCTGTTATTGTTGATTGATATGAATCAGTGAAGTCAGAAATGACTGCACAGCGTTTTCCTTGATTTTGCTGTCACAGACACGTGTTTTCTTTTCTTGGCAGTGATGGACATTAGTGATCTCATCAAAGGGAAGATTGAATGTGATGAGGAGAAGCAGTTTTTCATTCCCTTCTTCCCGTATGTCCTATTTATTCTCTCCAAATACACTCCAGCTCTGGTGCCTCTTCACCTCCTTTAAGGCACTTAAATCTCTGTTCACAGATACTGCCTGTAATCAAAATAGCAAAAATTGCAATTTGCGTGTGTAAAGGTTTCAGCATCTGCACGAGTTTCTGTGTGTGTTAAATACCTTTTGTGTGTGTTTGTTTGGCTTCAGGGTGGTTGCTGAGAATGATTTCCTCCACACGTTGCTGAACAAAGTGACGGCCTCACGAGGAGACAGTGGTGGCCAAGGTACTGTTTTGACGTACAGGCTTTAACACTCTGTTTCCTATAGAGTGTAAGCCATGTGGCTATTCTGCTGTTAGTGATCCTGTATGCGCTGAAGGTTCCCAATGGACTGTGAACGCCGAAGTCATTTGTGGTCAGCCAAAAATGGCCATTTCTCATTGCATCCTGCCTCTTCTCTCTGCTCCGTGGGTGAGAATGAAGGTCATTATCCTGATGGATAGCATGCGCCCTTGAGCCGATGTTTTCATATTACTTACCCTTTATTTCTCCCTCACCAGCCTCCAGTCTCACTGCCCACTACCTCATGTTTATGGCTGACTTTGACAGCTCCTATGTGTGACACTGTCATGTTCCACATAGAGTAACCCTGCATGTTAGACTGCACTGTTATATCGCTCAGCTTTTATCTTTCCTCCTGCTCCTGAAGGCTCTGGCCATAACCTAGATATGAAAGGAGCATCCGGGCGAGCAGATATGGACGGATCACCTGAGGCCACCAGATGTCTGTTCTTAACATCATTCACCCCTAATCTCTCCTTCCTCTCACTTTGAGATGCTCCTGCCACAGTACACACACACATACACACTGACACACATGTATAGAGTATTCCCAATAGATATGTAGTTAGCCTTGAAAATGTAGGTTTGTGACATAGTCCAGATTTCATCAGCTATGTACTGTATTTTCTTAAAATAGCTCACCCCCTTTCCCCCCCTTTCCTCTTCATTCTTCATTTGTGCTTTCTCACATAATTTCTCTGAAAGCTGTGTGAGAGTCCATATTCTTTAGGGCTACATTCTGTCTATTAGAGTAACGCCTCCTTTCTATGTGTCCTTCGACAACTTCTTTCACAACACTTTAAAAACAGGAGGCAATCATTTTTATACTATTGATTAGTCTTCAACAACAGCAAGCATTTCCACATCTCTGGCTCAACTTGGAACACTTTTACATTATGTTTGCCTTAGATAAATGCTAAAAGTTTACACAAAGTGGATCTTACTTTAAGTTCATCCTTCAGAGCTCATGTTTCAGGGGTTGTGAAAACAAAAAAAATGCATTTATTTCCGTTTTAATGGTACAGAGCAGTGAAATTCCTTATTCATTCATTTGGCTTTAATTTGAATCCTCTTAGTCGCAGAGAGTAATGTAAACTCCTTGAGTTCCTTATTTAAAATAGCCTGGAGTGGCACTTATTTGTCTGAGTAAATTTATTAATATTTGGACAGACAGTTTTCGGAATTATTAAATTGAACTCTGATATCCAAACAAACCCTTGCTTAGTTGTTTTGTGTGATCTACTCTGATTAACAGACCAATATTACTCTCTTTCAGGCCTATGACAGAGCACAGTGATATACACAAAATCTTGCATTATTTAGGGGAAAATAAGTAATTAATCAGGAACTAACAGTTAATGAATCATATATCAGCCATACAGAAACAAAGTGCCAAAATGAAATATAGTTTCTCTCACACTTTATTATATTATATCTATAAACTTGATAAATTCTTATACTTGATAAAACATCTGTCTAAATTCTGTCTAAAAGGATGGATTCTACTCATACACATCTACTGTAAGAGATAAATAATATAGTAAGTATATCTGTTTTACCCTAATATGGACAATGTACCCTCCATGATACAGACATTAAATGTCTGCTTATCAGGTTCATTATTTTTCACAACAACATAAAAAAAGCATCCTGATATTGTCTATATTTAATGACTATATTTTTGAATGTTGAAAGGCGTGAAGTCACATAACTTGAGTACTTGACGCATCCCCCCTCAAGTGTTAGTCATGATATAAATCGCATCCACTTAATGACCTACCCCCCTCACAGCCTGTAAAATGACTCTATCCCCCAGGATACAGAAACCATTTAAAGGTTATCAAGAATATGTATTTTTAAGGGACAGACTGAATACTGCTTCAAAGAATAAAAAAAAAAAGAAAATCCAATGTCAAACATTAACACATAGTCTTCCCTCCTCCTCTACCCCTACTCCCCTCCAGGTCTGTGGGTGACCATGAAGGCTCTGGTAGGGGACATAGTTCAGATCCGGAAGGAATACCCTCACCTGGTGGACCGCAGCACAGTGGTGGCTCGCAAGCTGGGCTTCCCAGAGATCATTATGCCGGGAGATGTTCGCAATGACATCTACCTCACCTTACAGGGTGGCGACTTTGACAAATACAACAAGACGACACAGAAAAACGTGGAGGTCATCATGTGGGTCTGTGACGAGGAGGGCAAGGTCATACAGGTCAGCAGCTTGAATAGATGAGGTTGTACGGAGCACGTCAATGTATTTGATAGGAAATGGATTTGTGTAAGCAGGGATTGGTTTATGTGTGGGGGTTTGAGAGGCAGGGTGCAGGTATGAAAGTGTGTATGTGCAGTATTTAAGAGATTGAGGTGGTATGGGCCAATGAGCAAACATGGCACTGATCAAGCTTACTCACCCTCTCATAGTCTGGGGCACATAGACATGGCTTTATTGCAGAATGAAAATTCTAGGCATACGTGGATACACATACACACATGCACACACACGCACAGACACACACACACACACAAATGTGAAATCCTTCAGCTCAAAATGACAAGTATTTTTTTCTCTCTCTCCCTCTTTCCTAGAACTCCATCTGTCTGGGAGCAGGGGATAAAGCGGTCAGTGAGTACAGATCCGTCATCTACTACCAAATCAAACAGCCCCGCTGGATGGAGACAATTAAGGTGTGTGTGTGTTGTGGAATGAGTTGCACAGCTAAGGATTCAAAAGTAGTGACTGGTGAAATTTTATTTCCTATATCTATACAAGTTTCCTTGAAGATGGCTGATGTTTATATAGCCTTTGTGTGTTTCTCATTTCAAGAAAATAAATCCCAGAACAGCCCTGGTATGCCTTTAAAATTGTATCTGTTATTTTATCTGTTTATGATATGAATGTCCTCCAGGTGGCAGTCCCTCTAGAAGAAATGCACAGAATTCATTTACGCTTCATGTTCAGACACCGCTCTTCCCAGGAGTGTAAGTATCAGCCCCCCCGTCCTCTGCCTGTCTGTTGTCTGCATGCTTCCACACTCCTCAACTCCTCTCCACTGATCCCCTGAGTATAATGTGACACTGAAAGGACCGAATGATTGGATGCAATTTGGAAAATTACCCAAGTCATCATTGCATGCACTTGATTATACAAATCAGCAGTCTTTCCTCCTCCCATGCCTGAATTCAACCCTTCCTACCCCATTTAAATTTCCATGATGTGTTTCTCCTCTGACCCTCTCCCTTCTTCTGTTTACACGTTCGTCTCATTTGTCTCCAGCCAAGGACAAGAGCGAGAAGAACTTTGCCATGGCCTTTGTGCGTCTGATGAAGGAGGATGGGACAGTTCTACAAGATGGGCTTCATGACCTTATCGTCTTTAAGGTCAGAACCAGAGACAGAACTTTTGTGGAAAGAAAACAGATGAACTCATTAACGGATCCAGTGTCTCTCACTGAAAACCTTGAAGACTTATTGTCACCCAAATCTCTTCTTTGACCCCCTCTCTGCAGAATAATACCACTATTCGACTGAACAGTAGATCAACACACAAGGCTTTCAGAAGCTCCTCTGATAAATAAATGACATAGTGAGTCTTTTATGATGAGGTTTTGGATTGAACAGCCTGATGGATATGAAATATTTTTAAGTAGGATATCAATTGAAAGGCACCTTGTCAACTGGCGGTTAATAACAAAACCACTTTACAGAGCTTTTTCTGATTCAGCATTCATGGTCCAACATGAACAAATGTAAAAAATTGAGTCTTTGATCTCAGTGTATAGTGATGAGAAATTAGTGGTATCACGAAAGCATACTGGGTTATTTGACTAAAGGATGGTAGAAGATGTTTCTCTGAAAAAAAAAGTTTACACTGTAGCAGAGAACAAATTTCTGAGTTGCAACCATCATCAAAGCAGACCTAAACATATAGTGGGTCTGGATGGGAGATTATGGCCACCCAGACAGGTTGAGTGAAGCCAAATAGATTTCCTGCCAAATGAGCCAGAGCTAAGATTGAATCCCCATATTGATTAAATGCCAAACGCAATGAAGATTAATTACTCGTGATTCACTCAAAGACCAAATGGATGGTCCCACTGTGCACTCTTTCTCGATTATCTCTCGTTACTCCTGCATTCACCTCAATGTCTGTGCCACTCATGGCTTCAGTCTCTTACTCCCAACCATTTCACTTTTCCCACTCTCTCAATTTAAATCAAGTTTATTGTCACATACATATGTACACATACACAGTACAACATATAGTGAAATCCACTCTCTCTGCACACTGACCTTGGTCAAGGGCAGTGACGGAAGAATTAACCTAACATGTGTTTGGTGGTCGGGGAAACTGGAACACCTGGGGGAAACTCACACAAACAGAAAGGCCCTGGGACCTTCTAGTTGTAAGGCAACAGTGCTAAATACTGAACCACCATGCTGCCACTCAATATTCCTTACTGGCTTGGCATTAAAGAGGGCAACACAAGTGTGAGGCTCGAATGCACCTGAACTGAAGATGGTACACTAACCCATATATGGAAGAATGTACAGTAGTCAAAACAGCTAAACAAAGTACAAAATCAATATGCCAAGAGGAGAGATCTTGTCTCTTTTAAGAAGAAAAAGAAGAAATTGTTTTTCTGCTCTTATTTTTCTAACCTGACCTTGTCCACTGTTTCCACAGTTATGAGTTTACAAACCAAAGTAGATGGCAATAGTGATCACAGAGGATAACTGCTATAGAACTGGTGACTTCAATCAATCAATTTTTGTCATATTTTCCTCCAGGACTGGCCTGATAAATCACTGCAAGTGTAGCAAATCCTAAGAGCCTCTCATTCTTCTACTCCCGCATTCGCATCAAGACATTTTGACTAAATACAGGAAATATAATTCTCGTCCCAATGCTGCTGCGACACCCGCCAAACATCTGTGCCATCATTAGCGAAGTTGTAGTATCACTGGTGTGTCAACGTTATTGGGTTAAAAACGACTCTCTTACTATGTCCTCTCAGGGTGACAGTAAGCGCATGGAGGATGTGAACTGTTACTTGTCGTTGCCCTCGACGCGCAACCACAGCGACCTGCACAAGTCCGTAACGCTGAGCCGCAGCTCCAGCAACTTGTCCGGGAGTGGAGGAGGCCTGTCGGTCAGCTCTAGAGACGGCTTCACCATCTCCACCCTGGTCTGTTCCACCAAGCTTACACAGAATGGTAGGTGCATGTGTGGGTTTGTTTGTATGAGTGGTTGGGGCAGGTGTTACAATGTTCAGATAGCCCCGTTTTGACACCGTGTTGATATTAAGCTGCTGTAGAGACTTGTCAGGGCAAATTATTTTTATTCAGAAACACACACGCACACACACACACACCTACACACCGATATACACACAAAAACTGAAGAGGGTTAGGGCAGAAATTATAAGGAGTGCAAGGGTGTTTGAAATTAAACCTGACACGTCAAAAAAACATTCATTAACATCTTCTTTCAACAGAGTAATAAGGGCAGGCCAAGACAATGAATCATCCGTTGGCTGTGAAACTGGTAGAGGACAAATCCACAACTTGGAAGGTTGCTTTAAGTCTCAAAACACCGCTGGTCCAGTGTGCATACTGTATTGGGCTAAATGGTTGGGAAGTTTAGATTTCTCCTTAGAAAACTAAAATTGGTAGTGTAATGCAGGTGACATTTTTCTGACCTGATTATCGTTATTTTTAGGCTTACGGCTAAAAGTTGAGTCAGGACAACAGTAGCTGAAGGGTGAGGCGAAGTGAGGTTAGGGTTAGGGTAAAGGAGACGTCCACCCAATTAACAGTGAGTCAACAGTGTGTTAATTAGGTCAATGGTGCCAGAACTGTGTTTGTGTGTGTGTGTTTGTGGAGGGGGGCAAAGGATGCAGGCAACTGTTTGAGTATGCAGTGTGTGTATATTTTATTAGTGGGGGGTGTTGCTGTTTTGTCCTACACACTCTGGCAGGTAGCCACACACACAGAGAAATGCACATCCACATCTACAAATGCATACACACACTTACACTCCAGACTGTAAGGTGCATCAGACACAGGTGCAGTGCAACAGCTGTTACTGAGGAAACCAGTCCATCACTATAATGAACATTATCCTGCAGTATTAATCACCTCTACTGGCAGGCACACACATACACACACACACAGGCAGACACACAATGTTGTTTGGGGCCACCCACCAGATGTGCGGCTTGGCTTGGTGAGTCAGACATTATTGGACAGGGAAAGCAGTGAGTTTCAAGCGGGCAGCCCTACAGAGACGTGGAAATCTGCCCCATGTCAAACTGTAGCAGAATTAATGACAGAAACTGTGGATTTGAATGTACAGCTGAAAGTCTTACTAAGTGGAGGAACGGGGTCTGTCCACATGACAAATTACCACTTGACAAATTGCTACTTTTTTGTTGCTTATCATTCAAAGATGAACTTGGAAAACAGGAATGGATTTATATATGTATAAGAGAGAAGCAGCGAATAATGTTCTATTCAAACAACAGATGTAATATTAATACAGTGTAACAACGTCCACCTCCTATCTCATACAGTCAAGTCAGTTTAACAGTTCTGTATTCTGTGCAGCACGCGTTATCAAATGTTCAAGGACAGTGAAATCTACGATTTGGAGCACTCTTGACTATGAAGACATATTCAGTACAATAGTTTTGATCTGCTTCCACTCTTGAGCAGCACAATAGGTGGTGAATGGTTAAGACAGCTGAGCAGAAAATGTTTTTCTGTGTGTCTCTCCTCTCCAGTGGGCTTGCTGGGGCTGCTTAAGTGGAGGACTCGACCGGAGCTCCTCAAAGAAAACCTGGAGAAACTCAAAATCATTGATGGAGAGGAGGTAGTCAAGGTCAGTGGTGTGAATACAAGTTTGTCTTAGCATAAGTGTGTAGTCTGCCGTGTGCTAAACAGACGTCTCTTTTGTCTATATATGTGTAGTTTCTGCAGGACACCCTGGATGCCCTATTCAATATCATGATGGAACACTCTCAGACTGACGACTATGATATCCTCGTGTTTGATGCATTGGTGAGTGTGTTTACCCAGCAAGTGCTTGTGCTTGTGACTCTGTTTGTGTGCCTTGTCAACAGATGCAGCTGATTTTTGACAGGCTGTCTGTGCGTGTGTGTGTGTGTGTGTGTATCTAGTCTGACATCTTTGTGTCTACCTGTCCATCTTTTTCCAAATAAACATGTCTATCCGCTGATTGTACATAACTTCTCATCTGCCTGCTGCTATGTAAACACACAGCTGTCTGTCTGTTTTCTCCATTCTGTCTGCCAGATTTACATCATAGGTCTGATCGCTGACAGAAAGTTCCAGCACTTCAACACAGTGTTGGAGGCCTACATCAAGCAGCATTTCAGCGCTACACTGGCCTACAAGTAAGTTACTTTCTGGATCAAAGCACGCTTATTTTCATCTCATTCTGTTATGTTATGCATGATTTTCTTGAATGACAGTTCTCATTTACATATGAATAATATAATATGTTGAACATATGAACATTTAATGTGAATGTGACAGAGATATATTACACTTTCTATCTGAGAAAGAAACAGCACGACAAATATAGACATCGTAGGCATGAAACATAAAACGTGTATGTGAAAAAAATTGTGCAAAGAGTAGCACAAATTAACTGAAAAAAAGTCCTTTTGCTCCTCATAAATGCTCCGAGAAGTTCAGTTGGAAATCAGTATGCTCATGCAACAATGCTGTTAATGTTTTGAAAAAGCATCTCCTTATTGAATCTGCCATGGGAGACTTTATTATCAATTAAACTCAGTGAGCGTGACTGACCATATAAAGTTCAAATAAATTTACTTTGGGCTCCATAAAACGACAGCTGAGCGCTTCATTGAGGTATCACCTTCAGGATGTGCAGGACGGAGAGTGTTAGACTTCCTGTCAGCAAACATGCCACGCTGTGTTTGGGTTTTGCAATGTTCATTTTTGTATTTCAAAAGAAGGAGTACGTGATCTTTCATGAGGAAAGAGAAAAGGAAAGAGGAGGAAGAAGGAAGGAGGAAAGATGATAGAGCATCATCAAGTATAGGTCCAGAAATGCATACATGGACTAGTGTGGGATGTTCCAGTTGGAATCAAAAGCATAATCCTGTCAGGTATCTCATACTCTGTGCCCGAGGTATACAGGTGTGAAACCTATTTTGGTGACCTGTGCCACCTGGAGATGTAATGTTAAGTGATTAAACGCTGCACTATATTCATCTGCCACTGGAGGCCAGTATGTGTGTTGGCCTTTGGAGCGCTTGACTGAGAAGGATTAGAGTGTGTTGCTTCACTGTACACCCGGTTAGCCAGAGTTTTAACCCTGCCTCTCTGTGGAGTAGCAGCTAAAGCACTCAGGCATGCTCCCAAACACGCCCGTCTGCTTTTTACTCTCTGATAATTCACTTCACTTAATTCAGCGGGCACGAGAGAAAACATTTGTTTGCACTGCCAACGCTTCAGTTAGGAAATTAAAAACATGTCTGACTCCTCCTGCTCGCTTTTTGCCCCCTGAATGTTTTCTTGCTTTCCTAACTGCTTCTCCTCAGCATCCGTCGCTAAATTATCCACGCCGCTTCTCTCTCCTCATGTCTGTTTTTCACTCCATCTCTCTCATATGTCTCTCCACCATCTTTCCGTCCTTCCATCCCTCCCCTGTCAGTGTGACGGTGTTCACCCTCTTTAAGAGGGTCACTGCAGCTCAACGCCTATCAGCCCAGGGGCTGTTATGTAAAACGCTCTAACTCCCTCTCACTATCATTTTAAACTCCCTATCTCTGGCTCTTAAAAAAGAAATAAATCCTCCTGTGCTTGCCTTTAAGCCATGCGCCAAAACAAAACCGGGGAAGACTGTATGGTAATAACATTAGTAATATTTTCAAGGCCACCCTGACAGCAATGAGGCCAGATTAAAGTTCATTTTTTAAGGGGACTTTTATTTTTTAAGAGGATTTGGTAGTTTTAAACAAGTTAGTGGTTGAGCCACTGTTGCCATTTCATGGAAATCACAAAGCCAAATATCTTAACCCTCTGCAGGCCTGCAGTATTGTTTTATGTGTTGTAAATATGCTATTAGTGCATGCCATGGATATAATGCAGAGGGAGACGAGACAGAGAAATGCTAATATTGTAGGTCATAAACTTAGACTGAACTCTGTTACACACATCTCTCTTTTTAGCTGACACACCGGAGTATTTCTGTCTAAAGATGCCTTTAGGCTGCACGTGTGTCAGAGAATGAATTTTTTTCATTATACATCTGAGGGCAAATACAAATGTCTGCTAGCTGTTTGAAGGGTATATCTGTTGAGGTGTGAAATACTGTTTTGCCATTTTTCCATCTCCAAAGTAGTATTCCTGTCTCCCGTTCTTTCACTCTCACTGGGTCGCACTCTGTCTTTCTGCTCTACAGAAGTGAAAAATGGAGTTGGTGATTAACTTTCCAACTTGGGGAACATCAGAGAAGGAATGACAATTCTAACTGAATGATTTTGATTTCTCTTTTCCTTCCTTTCTCTTTTCTCTCTCTTTCTTTCCCTTATCATTCTCTCTCAGAAAACTGATGTCGGTGTTGAAGAGGTATCTGGATGTGTCCAGTCGAGGGGAACAGTGTGAGCCCATCCTCCGAACCCTCAAAGCCCTTGAGTACATCTTCAAGTTCATCGTCCGGTCGCGCATGCTCTACTCCCAGTAAGTTTTTGTGTTTGTGGACTAGTCATTACAAGGACTTCTAATCTCCTTTTGAACTCACAATGGTGAAAATAGAGATCCTCGAACGCACGCACACACAAACACACACTGAGTCCACTGACACTGTATCGCCGGAGTAATCGTTTTTGACAGCTCTGTGAGAAAATGCTGCTGATTACAGCACTGCTGTTGCTAATAAGCATTGATGATGAAGTTCAACATCCGAATAAGGGCTAATGATGGGGCAGGGCTGCTGAATGGGCAGCCAATGAAACGCCAAACTGACAAAGTTTCTTCAGGAGAGACTTATGACACCCTCTGTGCTGTGTGGAGAGCTGCACCATACGATAACTGTAAACACCATTTATAAAAGCGGCGCAAAAGTTGATGCTGACAGTTCAGAAACATGATCCACGATTGTGTTATATATCTTCCCTATGGGTGATTGGAGTACCTATGTGTGTTTGTGCAGGTATATAAGACACAATCATATCCGTAATTTAGTGCTGGTTCATGTATGATTTAAGTTTTATGTACATTTTTATGGGTTGTCTGCCTCTGTTAGGAGCAGTATATTAGTGGTTGTATAACCGAATTTAAGAGGGGATCTCTGACTATGTGTGTGTACGTGTTTGTCATTCCAAATCCACTGGTCAAGAAGGTCTGTGTTTTTAATCTTCTAGAGGGCATTGCGGGCTCTATTTGTTGGAATTGGTGCGTTTGTTTATCGATGGTGTCGTGGGTGTTTGTTTATTTATTCATAGAGTGTGTGCGGATTTGTGTGGATGCATCAGCGTGGTTTCCCAAGTGGTGTGTGTGTGTGTGTGTGTGTTTATGCATAGGAGTGTACCTCTACATAAGCCCACACATATACATTTAAGCATACTTCTAAGTGTATGTCTTTGCGTTGGTGTGTGTGTGTGTTTGTGCACGCATTGCATTAGCTCCACTGCTCCTGGATTGACTGAGCTCCAGTTGTCAGCCTCCCCTGGGTATCTCTGAACCAATAAATCTCACTCTCCTTTTCTGTCCTTCTCTATCTGTCGTCCCCCAACTACCTGCAGCCGGCGACTTCAACTTGCTCTTCATCTAAAGTTTTCACATCACATTTTTCCTCATAAAGCTGTAGGGAAATAAAACAATTTAGAGGGGTACCAAATTATGTATGTGCTATAAATCAATTTTGGCTATCAGAATGATCAAAGACAGAAGAAAATAATAACTTTAATTAAATTAGTTTAGTAGCAGTAGAAATTAATACAGATTGGAGGAAGCTGGCTTACTACTTTTGTTGCTCCTTGTAAAGTTAGCTGTCAAACTTGCTGCTTGCGTTAACTAAACTTAACTCTTGGTTAGCGGCGTCTACTCTACTAATCAGGAATCTAGACAGGCTCTTGCATTTCCACCGTGACAGAGCCGTGCCCTGTGGAATCAAGTGTTATCCTTTCTTTGGTGCCTCTGCTCTGGACAGACCACAAGGTTCAAAGGGCCATTAGCTTGTAAAAGAGAGCGAGCAATGAGGCGACCTGGTTACAGTCACAGGAAGTGACAGTGGGAGAGGTGCGACTGTACACCTGCTACTAATGTTTCGCAGTAAAACTAAATCATCCAAATTTATCTGTGGAGTCCCAGTGGTTGCTACAACTCATTATCATGCTAAAAGAGAATCAGGTATTCATGAGAGCCGCAGACACTGTAGGTGCATCTGTATGGCTCCATCATCACCATCAAGACTAGCAGTCATTAATAGTTAAATAGGCAGCATTGAAGATTTATTAGCTTGTCAAACTAGCTCCGTGTTCATGCAAAGTCTATTAGGGTGTTTACTTGAAAAATATGTAAGGCACGACGTACCAGATTTTGCTCTTTCCTTCACCTTCTTTCTGTCCTTCACGCCCTATAGCTTTCATTACTTCCCTGTAGTCTAGTTCATCAGCTGTATCTGCTTCTTTTTCCGTTGCCCCAAGCACCTGCTATGTTCTATATTTCTCCTTTGTTTTATTACATCCCTATGTCCTCAATATTTTCCACTCATCTTTAAATTTCTCTATCTCTCTTTTCATTCATCCTCTTTTCATTTTTTCACGCCTTTCCTACAGAAGCACAGTGTCATCTTAGAAAGTAAGGATGTTTTCTAATCTGAAGATCTTTTCGCATTGATGCGATAAGGATTGTATTATTAAAGATCTGTTTCCTATGACATCTTATATTATTATGATATTATATATATATATATATATATATATACACACACACACACACACACACACACATATATATATATATATATATATATATATATATATATAATCTTATACTTATAATGACAATGACATCTAATTATTTTGAGGTCTTTTCTCATTATAGGAAGGCATAACATATCTGGTTATAATACTAATACTAATACAACTAATAACAACATTCATGATATGGAGAGCTACAGCTTCAGTGGCACATACTTATATTGTGGTCTCTTTTTCACAATAATACTGAATAGCCTAAGGGTTTTACATTTTTTTTAATTGTCTGCATGAATAAACCTCATGGCAGTTATATGACTCAATGCACCACCCTTCCATTTTTAAAAGCTTCACGTATCAGTCTTAGAGGCTTAGATGTACTTTTTTATCAAACTGTTTTGATGCGTCAGAGCAATGATAGTCACCGCACCACTGATTTATTCTTCCAAGTGTCATGCAGAATATTTGCACTTCAGATTTGCCAAACCTGAGGAAACCGTGTGTCTTACTGCTTAATTGCAGTATTGAACATTTTAGCTGATTGGTCCGAGGGGTGGGGTTGGTGGACAGTGGGTGGCACTGCAATTAAAAATCATAACAAGGCATTTGTTACTGATTTGCTTAGACAGTGAGTTCGTAATTCATGGGGGACATGTTTAGCCTTGCCTTGTTGTCTACCCCAACCCTCTTATTATTGTTTTCCTCCTCTGATCTACACCTACTGGCTCTCCCACTCCCTCCGTTCTTCAGATTGTTCCTCAGTGTCCTTCACTCCTTTCCCTCCCCCCTACTGATTGCCTTCTCTTTATCCCTCTCTCTCTCGTCCCCATCTGTCTCCAGTATTAGTTTGCTGAGCTAGTATGATGTATTTGTGTTTTGTGCTTATGTGTGGGTATTAAGTCCCCATTGTGTGTGTGTGTGTTTGTAAAGATAAGTTGTCTCTGGATATTTTTAGTTCCACATGTATCTTCTGAGTTGGATTAAAGTGGTACTCAACATGCTATAGTGCACTAATGGGAAACATTTTACTCAAGTGTACATATATGTGTGATGCCTGGTGTTAGCACACCAACACTGACCCTGACACATCTAGACATCAACTGTCTACACACAGAAATACACACACACACACACACACACACACACACATACATTCATGGACAGACAAGGCTGGTGGATTAAACGGGACAATGCGTCTGTAATCATAACTGTACTCTGCAAAGAGCCCAGTGATAATACCTCAGTGTGTTACCACCTAATCCCTCCCCCCACATGCTAAATTCACTGTGTGCCACATGTTAATCCTTCCCTCCAGCACTCATAACTTCTATTGTAATTAACAACTGCACAGCTCCACTGAATCACACAGAGAGGAGATGGGGAAAGGGAAAAGGGCGGAGAGATGGATGGGACAAAAGTTAGCTAGGGGTGGAGAAAGTAGAACTGAAGGGGTGGTAGAGGGGCGTGTGGGTGTATTTTTGTATGTGATTGAATAACGGTGCCAAAGATCCCAGTTTTATTTGAAGTCGGAGGAGGATTGTTATAATCACAACAGTCAGTGCTTCAAACTAAACATTAGTTTTACCTTGTCAAAGCAATACAGCATTAGTTTGATGTGTCACTATAATTGAATATAATACACTGGATTGCAAGTGTGTATTGTTTATCTCTTATAGACTTATGCAATATTTTGGTGTGATGATATTACAGCTTAATAAGAAAAATAAAATACTGACTTAAGAGTTGAAGTGCAATATAACACCTTCATGTTGTATGCATTTTCAACCAAATTGAAAAAAAATATGAGAGGAACTTCAGCCAATTCAGTTGATGGTCCATTTCTATAAAAAACAACAATTTTGGCGTAATTTCACTTGTTTTCAGATTACTCTGTGTTAGCATAAAGATGAAGATAACTCCAAAAACATTATCATTACCAACTTGGAAATCAATTTAAACTGTGATGAAAAACAAACACTGCAGAAGAATTTACATCCCAGCGGAGTGGAGAAATAATAGAATATTTAAGAGGCAGAAAATAAGGATAACAATACAATAATATAAAACAAAGCTTCTTCATGAAATGTATGGATGTGAGGCTTGTCTTAAACATTGCTGCTGGACCTCCTGCAGTTTGCCTGCCAAACAAAAAGGTTAATACTGTAGGTAATGTGATTGCACTGCATCCTGCAACACCTCAACTCTCCAAGGACATATGCAACGATCTTGTTTGTGAACTTCAGCTTGGCGTTCAAAACCATCATTCCAGATATCTTCACACCAAACTCACTGATCTCACTGTGCCAACCTCCTACTGTCAGTAGATCACAAAGTGTCTGAGGGAGGCAGCAGGTGACGCTGGGGGACATCATAATGAGCTCCAGTGCACCCCAGGGGTGTATGCTCTTCAGACTGCTCTGCCAACACAAAGGACCACACCTCAAGAGACCAGTCTGTTAAACTCCTGATGTCTGCAGGGGTCATCCAGGATGGTGACAAGTCTGCGTACAGATGGGAAGTTAAATAGCTGGTCCTCTAGTGCGGCCAGAACAAACTGGAGGTTGACACAAAACCAAAAAGTGAAGATGACAGTGGACTGTAGAAGGAGCCCCCCCCACCCCCAACTCTGGACACCATCACCATGATCAACAACACAGCAGGTTTTTGAGATCCACAATATCCCAGGACCAAAAGTGGTAGTCCAACACAGACAGGATCATAAAGAAGTCTCAGAAGAGGATGTTTTTCCTGCTCCCCCTCAGGAAGCTCAACCTGCCTAAGAAGCTGTTGATCCAAGAACAGTGTCTTCCCACAGGCCATCACTACTAGTAACAGTTAACAGCAGACACAGTGTGTCAGGAACAGTCCCCGTGCAACACCCCTGTGACTCAAACATTCTCTGTACCTTTAAATTATTTATTGTCATCATCATTAAATATAGTTTTTCTTTTAAAACATGCAAATATCATCACTCATACACAAATCTATGCATGCTGTATATACTATGCTATCATATCTACCTACATTATGTACATAAAGCAACCTACTACATAAATTTATTTTAAAATCCTTTACACTCTGCACCATTACTACTGTCTTGGGGGAAATTAATATTCAACAGTCAACATTTTTTTTTTCATTTAATATATTTCCAGTGCAGCTCTTCACATGAAATTTATAACAGACATTGATATTAACTCAATAAAACTACAGTGATAAAGAAATTATTTAATGATTCATTCCAACATTCCAATCCATAAAAAAGTATGTGCAATAAAGTGGACACATAGAAGAAAAAGAAAACGCTCTTAACCAGCTGATTCCGCTAACGAGTTGTCCTACCTTGTCTAATTCAAATCATCTGGGTTAGTGCATGTTAGGTCAGTACTTCCACTCTTGAAAAAGGGTTACCTACCCACCTCTGAATGCAAGTGAACGACTGATGGATAAGATAGTACTTTTATTGTTCCCCGAAGAGTAATTCAAATGTTACAGCCTCATAGAAATGAGTCAGTGCAAGTTATGTACTGTAAGTGCATATCTAAATATCTGCCTTCTGGAGAAGTGTCACAGAATGAGTCTCCTCTCAGGGGAGTCATTATAAACTGTAATGGCAGTGGGCAGGAATGACTCCCTGCAGTGCTTTTTTTAAAGTGGAGTGCAGAAGCCTCCGACTGAACACACTCTGTTGTTTAACCAGTAGGTTGTGCAGGGGATGTGAGCTATCGTCCATTATGTTGAGTAGTTTATGGAGCATCCCTCTCTCAACAACCAGCTCCGGGGGCTCCAGAGCAGTACAGGGCCAGCCTTTCAAACCAGTTTGTTTAGTTTTTTAGTGGCCCTAGCTCTGATGCTGCTGCCCCGAGATGACTGCAAAGAAGATTGAACTTGACTGGTACATCTTCAGCATCTTGCTGCACACATTTAATGACCTGAGCCTTGACCCTTCATCAAGAAGTAGAGTCTGCTCTGTCCCGTCCGGTAGACAGCCTCAGGGCTGCGCCTCCAGTCCAGTCTGTTGTCCAAGTGCAGTCTTCCACCGCCTCCACCTCTTCACCCCGGATGGAAATTGTCTTCATGTTAGACCTAGTTCTCCTCAAGTCCATGACCATCTCTTTATTTTGGCCACATTCAAGACAAAGTGGTTCTTTCCGCACCGCACCACAAAGCCGTCAACCATACATACACCTGACAAGTGAGAACAACGACAACTCAGAGACATCTGAGAATTTCTGCAAATAAAAAGAGCTGGGAAATAAATATGGTACTCAAATCAAATAAAAGTACCCTGAAATTTACAATAAAAAAACTCTTTATTCATTGAACTATGTTGACTCATTTATATATTTATACTTACATATCTTGTCTCAATTATTTATTTCAGATTTATTGCAGGCATATTTAATTATTCATGACTGAGTTTATTTATTTATTACTGACTAAAATGGGATTCCATAGAAAGTGAGTATATGAAGATATATTGTGAACTAAACACTGAGTAAACTGTCCATCCTTGTACGTCCATTCAAGTCACATTTTTCACATTGTTATATTTAACTTACCTGTAGTAAACTCACAAACACGCTTATCTTTTCATATTTCTGCTGCACATATAAAATATAAATGCAGCTCTTTCTGTCTATATTTATACCCAACGTGAGCTTCTTGTCAAATATCCTTGTTTTGACCCGTTGTCTCTTATTCTCTCTCTCCCCATGCCTCACCCTCACCGATTATTCACCCCCCTGCTGTTTTGCTTCATCTTTCAATTCCTTTCTAAATCTTTTTTGCCTCCTTCATCCTTCCATCTCCCTTGATAATCATGTCACGTCATGTTTTCTGACGTTCGCCCCATGCCTTCTCCTTTTTTGTTTTTCCCTGTTGCATTTCCATTAATTTCCTCCTGTCGTCCCAGGCTATACGAGGGGAAGGAGCAGGCAGAGTTTGAGGAGTCGCTGAGGAGGCTTTTCGAGTCCATCAACAGCCTGATGAGAACAGACTACACCACCACTCTACTGCTGAGGGTAATCACGCACACTCACCCAGCCTCACACTTCTGCTTCCTGTGATCGTCTACCTCCCAGTCGGACTCTGCCTCATCGTCTTTCTCCTTCTCATGTTGCAGCTTCTCTAATGTGATCTCTCAATCAGATTCTGACCACATCACCATTCTGCTACTTTAATGTCTTCCTCTCATTCATGCTACTTCCACTCAAACAGGCTGAGTCACAAAAAGTTAGGCAGGCAGACAAGATGAACTGAGAAAAATAAAGCCGATCTTTTCTCACATTTGTGATTAGAGACTCCCTGATGGCAAAGTCACCTTTTATTTACCAGCAACTTCCAAGACAGTAATTTAACAGTGTTTACTTTTGGTGCGTGTGTGTGTCATCAGGTTGCAGCTCTGAAGTACCTGCCAACAGTCCTTCATGATGTTGAGAAAGTGTTTGATGCCAAACTCCTCAGGTAAGCTTAGACAGACACACAAACACAGACATACACACACACCCTTGTACTTATCTTAGGTCTCATACAGGGACACTGACAGAGAGGATATATGGGAGCTTTCAGCTTAGCCCACGTATTCCTCTTGGCTTTGTTCAGTGACCCCCATCCCTCTGCCGTCCACACACTCCATCCTGGTTGAACCTTGCCTTCTTTATCAGGTCATAAAAATCTCATCAAACTGACATACACAAGGGCACACAAACAAACACACTCTGCACTTGAGTGGATTCACAATTTCAGTGAAACCATCATACCAACAAAACCATTTGAAACCTCTTGTCTTCAGCTTCTCAAAGAGCAAAACGACTTGTTTAACCTCTCTTTGACCCAGGATCTTATCCTCATCCCCGCAATTTCTGTTTTTTACCTCTCCGTGACTTCTGAGTGCTTTTGTGTATAGGCGTATGTGTGTTTGTGAGGTATCCTCATCTGCCACTTCACTCCCTAGAGTGGCTCAATGTCAGTGAAGCCTCATCGATGTGCTACCTTTAACACTAGACGCACACAAGTAGAAAGGTGATGAGGGGCAGAGAGTTAAAAGTCAGTGCACACATTCTCACTTTCCGTCATTCATTTTTTTTCCCCCCTCCACACACTTTCACTCACCCTTATTGTCTGTCTTCTCCACTTCTTTACACACACATGCACAAACATACCTGAGCCATCTAAACTTGAAAGTTAGGTCCCCATTGCATTCTTGATCAGAACTGCCTAAGGCAAAGTTTCAGAAAACAAGCTGTGTGAATTACAATCACCGCGCATGAGGTGGACATCAAAGCTTTGTCTCAACTTCTCTATGGTCACATTACGTAAAAGCTTACCTACAGTACTGTGTGAACCACAGAGTGGTACAAGCATATACATTATTATTTATTAATGTTTTTGTTAGCTCTCTGTGTCCTTTGCATGTCCACGTGGGAATAGGCTGACATTTTGGGTTTTAATTAAATTCAGCTCGGATGATTAGTGGGCCTGATAAGTCTGCGCTGAGCCTCTGCGCCCCAGCGTGTCAGCTTATGCACATCAGAAGTCAGGAAAACCTTTTTGTTATGTTTGGGTTTGGGAACAGAGGTGGTGCATTTCGTTCAAGCATACCATTACTGAAAGTGCTTCCGCAACCTGTGTGGCATAATTTAAGGAGACAAAGTGAGAGACAGAAAAACAAATGCAGACGGAGGGTTTGCCGTGCTCTAAGCATTCAATCTTTCTAAGTAGCATCAGGGCTTGCAACCAGCCTGTTTAATTATTCTAAAATTGAATTTGTGGGTGGGGGATGACTCAAACCTGTGTCTTCATTAAAGCGCGTTTAGGCTGTTGCTCATTTGTTTTCATACGGCATGCCCTGCTCTGCTCATGTTTGATCTGCATAACCATTGCTTTTAGTGGATGCTTTTTTTATGACGTTAAAGAAGAGATGTTTTAAGCTTGACTAACTGAGATATGGTTGTTGTTGTTTTTTATCTTTGGATCAATTACATGGTAGAAATAATTAGAGGAGGGGATTCTATTTTATTAAAATTCAAAACACACACGATAATCTGTACAAAATTATTCTTGAATATGTATTGTGCTCATTTTCAAGTAAACAAACCTGTTGCTCTTTTCATATAATGATCTTTCTGATTATTTATTCCACCGCCTCTTGCTTTTTTTTTTTTCTCTCCAGTCAGTTGCTGCATGATTTTTATTCCTGCATCCCCCCTGAGAAACTCCAGAAACAGAAGGTGTCCTCCATGACTGAAATCGTCAGCAGTGAACTCTTTCAGAGACAAGGTGGGTCAGGTTTTTCCAGGTTCAGGCTTCTGCACTAAGCTGCTAACCAGCAGGCTTAAAAGTTGTGTGAAGAACCAATTACAGATGTGCACAGTACCAAACTACTACTACCAATTCACTGTGAAATCCTACAGAGCATTAGTTTTTCCTCGCTTAAAGGTTACATTAAAAGGTCTATTATTCAGTGAGCAATTCCAGCCCAGCAACAGGACTGGGTCCACCCAGCTGTTTCAACTGTACTTTATGACCAGTAAGGGAGTTGCTTTGCTTTAAAGGTTTTATCATGATACATCGCAGTGGATAAAAGTGTGGTGCTAATACTGCAAGGGTAATGTTCCATTCCCTGTAGAGCAATCTAGTAAAGCGCTTTGGATAAAAGCATTAGCCAAATGGTGAAAGGACGTACTTGTGTTTATGCATTTATTTGGTTTACTACGACTTGTCACTTTAATTTATATAGAACAGATTTGACATGTTACATAATTTCTATCACAATCTCTCTTTCTTCTGAGATAAAGAAGAGAATATGGATATTTCATGTTGACGCTAGCACACAAGTGCTGCTATCTTCTCCTCCACTGACATTACAATCAGTGCAATGGACCCCAGTCAGATACCATCTTATTACAATCAGCACAAGTGGCATCTATTAATGTCCTCCTCTGGTGATGGTAAAGGTTACATCGAGTCACGCTTGCTGAGGTCAATCAGTCCTGAGGCTAAAATAACATTGAGCTAAACAGGTATTTGTTAGTCATTGGCAGTACCTGACAGTTTCCTTTTGTCCTTGCGGCACTGACATTCCCTCTTCAGCCAGACTGAAAATGTCCATGAACCTTATTGCAAGAGGAAAATGAGAACACCATTCACGCCTCAGTGGGTGTTGGTGGTGAATATAGAGAAAGATAAGTGTTATCCATATTAATGTCACAGGTGATACTTGCTGTCTGCCAAAAGAGAAGAAGTAATATTATCTAATGTCTGAAGCAGATGCAATAAGACAGAAAGTGTTTTCAGAGCGCTGCAGTTTCACCGTCATTAACATGTCAACTCTCCACACCATGTCTAGTCTTCTTTTAAGTGATTTTCACTAGATTTGGTATAATTGTCAGGAACACATGAGTTTGTCTGTATCAGTCCTTTTAAAGTGCACTACACATCGATGATCGCACACTCTGCAGCAATCAGTCCACCCCCTGCCTCTGTTCAGGTCTATTATGTCTGTCTAATTTGCTTGTAGTGGGCTGATAAGTGGTGGGTCCCCCTGCATTGGAACACACGGTGATAGATAGAATGGCCTAACGTTGTACTGCTGTATAATCCAGACTCGATAATGGGGGCCAAAATCAGGCCTCTGCAGTGCAAACGGAAGAATTGGAAGTAGACTGTGAGTGACTAGACCAACTTTGGTTTAAGACAAAAATGGGTCTGAATGGGGCTGAGAGATACATGCTCAGCTATGCTGGACAGATATCATGGTCACTGCTCCATGTGTCAATGAATGCATTCTCATACACAACCTGCAAACACATTTGTATGTATTTGTTGTCATCAGAGTGACTGATGACATTATGGCTGGGTGTGAGTGTATTTGTGTATTTCAGTGTTTGTGCAGTGATGCATGCTAAATGGGTGTGTGCATTGCCCTCAATGTTGTTTTTGCCCAGTGTAGCAGTGGGTCTGCTCATCAGTCAGTCGCTGCCAGCCAAGTCAGTAGCCGGTCCAGGATACGGTCCTTTGGTATTGATCCTGGCTCAGATGATTGATTCCCCAGGGAGCAAGACGACAGGCTTGGCCCTCTAGCTAGCTGTCAACATGCTCAGAGTCACACTCCTTCACCAGGAAAGGAAGGGAAGAGGGGGTAGAGTGATGAAAGGAACAGCAGAGGGAGCAATGTTGATGACAAGTAGAGAAAGAGCGCGCAAGATAAAGAGAAAAAAATCAAAGGAAAGTAGGGCATCATGCCCAAATGCTATATATCAATTCTGGCAAACAAAGACCTCAGAATTAACAGTCAATATGTGAAGAACAGATGCCTTTCCTGCAACTATTTTGGAAGCAAAGCTTTGGAAATCACTTTTAGCTCCAGTCTTAGCCCACAAAGTGGTTTGAAATCATGCCAAGAGTCATTGAGGGCAAAGGTTTATTGAAATTGTGTTAAGTCTTCTTTTGGAATAAAAGTATTCAAATGCAAAAAGGACAGATTGAGTCAGGCATAGGTAGCAGAGACCTCAAGGAGATAAGAACAATGAAAAAATAGAGAAGTTCATTTCAGGAAGGGGCAGGGGTTAGCAAGGGGAGAAGGGAAGAATCTTTGGGAAAAAAGGAATTGAGACTGGGATGAGAGGAAAGACAGATGACACAATGATTGGTAAAGGTGGAGCGGGGGCAGAGGGACTCGTAAAGGGATGGGAAAGATGGATGACAGAGGTGTGGGGAAGAGACAAAGGCGGGTTGGAAAAGACGGAACAAGGGATTTGAGACAGATAAAGAGGGAGGAGGGGACAGGTGGATTGTGGTGCTGAGTGAAAACAAAATGGCTCAGGAGGATGGAAAAATAAGAATTTGTAAGAGCAAGAAAGAGACTGGTCTCGTTTTGCGCTTAAACTGTCCCAAAGTGATTTAAAGTTTAAGGCCTGCTCACATGCAATCTATCAGCAAAACTGCATTCTGTTGGTAGATACATAGCCGCTCCGGTGTCTCCTCTCCATCCCTTGGCATGCTGCGTATTTATTTATTCCTTCATTTATACATTGGTCCATTCTATTTCGATCCCTGCCTTGCCAAATGAGGGCTGACACTCAGTCTAATTGAGATGCATTTTAGCATTGGGATGCTAATCAGAGGGCTTGTATGCTAGGGTGCCATTCGCCCAGTAGGCTGAAATATGCAGCAGCGCTAAATTATATATTTATTATAGCTAATGGCCCCCGGTGTCCCATCACTGCAATGCAATACATATTTAATAACCCCTACCTGTCTGTCGGACTGTCTGTCTGAGCAGGCCTGCCAAGCTCATTCTCGGGGGAAAAATGTCAAGACACTGACAGTGCAGGAGAGGTTAGATGATGGAAGGAGATGGTGTGTGTGTGTGTCAGTGTGAGACAGGAGATCACTTGCTTGATCGTGTTTGACAGAGAGTGAGAATAAATGATCTTAGGGATAATTATTTTTGATGTTGACTATGACTATGGTATAAAAAAAATCAGAGCATTTATTTTGGATATAAAGAAGCAGATTAAAACATAGAAAAATCTAGGTTTTACTTGGATTTTAAAAGTACTACATGCAATGCAACCACTCGATATTTTAACTTATTTTTTTTATTTATTCATTTTTGTTTACAACACTTGGAGATGCATAATGAGCAGCACCTTTACGTCTGCACGACAGTTTCTTTCCTCCCTGGAAAATTTTCTGAGCTGTCCTCATTGAAAGAGGACATTGTTTACTGCAAACTGCATTGGTCAGCATTTTCTCCTAGTGGAAAACACCAGAACTTTCGAGAGGGAAACTAAAATCTGGATGAGAATTGGTTTAAATAAATCTGCTTCTTTCTGAAAAAATATGGTGAAGCTATATTTTGAGGAACATTAATCAAAAACCCAGGAAAAGTCCTTCACACACACTGTGTGTGTATGTAAGATTGTTACATAGTTATATGTAAGGTTGTTCTTTTTGCAGTTAGTAGGAAAGCAGTTGCTATTTCTGTAAGGAGGTCCCTTCACATGGTCACATGTATTCATTTTTCTCCAACCCTTGTTAGAAATGAATGTACGTGTGTGTGTGTGCATGCATGTATATCTCTGTGTGTCCAACTGATTTTGCCTGTCCATGTGTTTGGCTTTCTCATGATTGGTTGCATCCAGTGTTTGAAGGGATTGGATTTTTTTTTTTCTCTAGCTCAAAAATATTCCTGATTTATTCAGCAAACACTCCTGGGATTAAGGATCTTGGCAAGCACATACTGTATACACAAACTCACACACAATGCACCAATATGGATGCTGGCATGCTTGTGCAGATACACATGTGCATCCTGTCATATGGGTTAATCTGGTTTTGGGACTAAATTAAATTTCCGAGGAACATTATGGCTCAATTTAGTCGAATTATAATGCCGTCAGGCAATCACTGTGACAGATTGAGAGCATCAACACTGATAAAGGGGGGGGGGGGAGAGATCAGGAGAGCAAAGAGCAGAGGGACAGAGGGATTGAGTCTGTCATTTTGTTTGCCCGCTCATTTTCCAAAGCTGGTCAAAGTCCATGATTCAGTCCACTAACCCTCTGTATTTTCTCAGCCAGGCTACAATTTCCCCTCCTCCATCTATATAGCTGGACACAAGACTGCAGTCACATCACTCTTATAGTACATATTAAATAGATGAAAGGAAATCCAGTACGTTTTAGCACAATGCTTACAGTAATTTTTAAAGCTGAATATCTCTATAATATGATGTAAAAAAAAAAAAAAAAATAACCCATAATACATTAAATCAGGAAAACTGCCTGTGAAGAAAGTTTTTTATTTATTGTTCACATCAGCCTCTATAAACAGCAGCGATCTCATTACTAAAATTGCTTGCATTTTACTGCCGAGCATTATACAGTATTGTTGACATTGTTCACACCCATGTCTGTATTTCCCCTGCTGTGCTTAACAGATGCATGTCAGCGCTTGATGAATATGGATGAGTGATGCGCTGTACAGTTATTATTGTCAGGATTTAATCAGCGCTGAGTGATTTCAGTTGTCCCCACATTCTCTACCAATCAGCATTAGTGACAGGTCACTTTGGGCCCCAGTTATAATGATACTAAATGTGGTTTGCTACATTTGTCTTCTAAGACAGCTTTCGATTAGATATTTCCAAGAAACCAATTAGCCAATTAAGTTCTTTTCTGCATGTGGTCTGATACAAAAGCTGTGTTTGTATATTACATTAACTAAATGTCCTGTGAAAAGCCAGTGTTTTTAATGGTGGAAAGATGGTGTGTGTGATAAACAGGCTTCCCCCGAGGGTAAGCAAGTGTTTGCATGTGCCACAAGGGACCTGCATTTATTGTTATGTATTTCTCCCAGCCTTTCTCAAAGCAGCTGGTTTAGCTGTAATTTCAAATCTGTCAACTCAACTGCTGCTCAGGGTGTGTGTGCATGTGTGAGTACCAGGTTGCACGGTGGTCCAATAAGCCCCCACCCCATGTGGCGATATGCTGTGTCCTCGGTTATATAGCCATATTAAGTGACAGACATGTGAGTCACAAAAAACATAATTGTCATAGGCTGCTGTGTTCCCCTCAGGCTGTCTCAAAAGTGCCTCTTTCTGTTCTGTTTCTGCTCCACTCTGCACCTCATGAACTACACTATTTTTTGTTTACTGCTCTCTCCTCTCCTCTCCTCTCCTCTCCTCTCCTCCTCTCCTCTCTTCTCCTCTCCTCTCCTCTCCTCCTCCTCCTCCTCCTCCTCTTACCTCCTGCTGCGCCCTGCTCTAATATATTATTTTATGCTGTTGCATTACATTAGCTTTTGTTACATCACATTAAGGTTCATGTCACGCTTTACAGTAACTGCACTGAAATCACACTCACAAACACCCAGCAACTGCCTACCATACCTGTCAGAGAATTATGAATATATATTGGCTACAAGAAATGGTGTGTGCGTGTGTGTTAATATGGGTTTGGTTGTTTGACAGCAGCAGAGCCATCTGCCATAAATGATTTTTGACTGTTGTTGTACTGGCTGACCCAATATAGCTCTGCTTACTGTAGAGCTGTGGGTTGATTGTTCCACAAGGTTAATGAGAGAGACAGAGAGGGAGAGAAGGAGGTAGATTCTGCCATTTGTTCACAGTCTGCAGAGACTGCAGTTTGGGAAGTTGTGGATGAAACAATGGGAGAAAAGAGCGATGGATGAGACTAATGGAGCAAAGTGAATGGAGTTTAATCATTTTGGGAAATGCCTCTGTCTCACACTTTCCTTCTGTCTCATTTATATTCTGATCCATGTGTCTGTGTCTGTTGGTTGATCCCAATGGAAACCAGATACCAGACAAGAACAGTAGAGGGACACAATGGTCAGTGTATAAATACACTCACTTATTAATTTTGTTTGGTACAGATGTGAGACACACACAACCTGACAAAACTGCTTGGTGCTTTTAATAGCCGGCTTTCCACTGGGCAGCTAAGTGGCGCTTTTCTTTTATGTGTTTCTCAGGTTACAGCAAAATAAAATTTCTGGGATTGTTTAGAGCTTAATGATCGCCGTTGGGACACTGGGTCATTATGCAGTGGATGGCATTGAAGATATTACGACAAGTGATTTCAACACTTCAGGAAATTGGAGATAATATAAAGAATAAGTGAATAAAGATTTACAGACTGAGCATGTGAATCAGTTGTGTTTTTATCCTGTTATCCAATCTGAATTACAAAAAAGCAGGATTTAAAAACTGAAATCAGATATACTGTAGTGTTAAACAGAGCCGGCAGCTTTGTGATATATTAGTCTCCTATTAGACGGCACTGGGAATAAGCCTGGCCATCAGTCAAAGCAGTGAGATGTTCACTGTGAGGCATTCATCTGCCATTGATCTGCCTTGGTTAAATTGATCAAAAACGCTGTAGCATCTATGCTACCAACAGACTTATTGGTCAATCAATTTAATAGTCACATGGAAGACAGAGCAGAGGAGGAAGGCAAAGATGAGGGGTGGCAATTAGTGGGTGACTCAGACAGTGACTAAGGCAAGTGGAAAGAAAGATAATTCGCAGGCCATGAAAGACAGTGTGAAATAAATAAAAGCTGCACCTACAAGCAACACTCGGGGGATTATCTGAACAGTAACAGCAGTATCTTGTGCTTGTTATTCTCGCAACAAATCTTTGTTTTAGTGGTAAACATGACAATCATGCCCAGTTTTGTCTGGGCTATTGAGCAAATATCAACACATACATGATGTTATGCATCTCTATTGTTCTTAATTTGTTGTCAGGTTCAGATCTATTTTTTTTCGGTGTGTGTGTGTGTGTGTGTGTGTGTGTGTGTGTGTGTACACTTGAAGAAAACATGAAGCGAGGCAATTAAACTCAAGACAGAACCCTTCACTGTGATTGTGTTTACTTTGGTTTTGCTGACAGTATGTGTTCTGTGCCAGATATTATCAACATCAACAGCAAACATCACAGTGAAAAATGCACTTTCAGGCGTCGTATCTACTGTATGTATCACCATCATTCAATAGTGCACTCCATCATCTGTAACTTATTGGCCTAGGATTTTGGGGTGACGCTCACATATTCACATAGACAATTTTATGCAGGTCTATGAAAAAAAATATTACCCCAGTAAACCATGTTGTGACAGCTTGCTTGCTTTTACAAATCATACATGTCAAATATATTTTACTATGACACCAAATCGAACCGGTGATTTAAAAAACACCAACAGAGAAGCGTGGGTGGGATAGGAACAACCCAAATATGAACAAAGGAAATGTATGACTTTAAATTTCTAATGGGGTTTAAAGATAGAGCAACGGAAAAGTGAGGAAGGAGGGAGGAAGACAAATGGAGGATGGAGGGAGAGTGGATGAGAGGAGACACCCACAGTGACACGGAGAGATGAAAAACCTGCTGAGAGAGATATTTAGTCATCACCAAGCAGGAAGACAGTTGGCGTGGTCCCAACCCCCTCTCAACTCGAAAGATTTACTTGTCGTTGCGCCTCTAAACCTCCTCATTATCATCTTTTCTATCACTCTATCTTCCTGAAAGCAAGGCACGACAAGCAAAGGGAGGGAAGAGAGAGAGGGATGAGAAAAAAGGGGAAGACGCCTCTGATTTACATGCCTCTTAGAAACTGAGATTGCATCTCATTATCATGTGCTATAGTTTATTGTGTTTGGCTGTCAGATGGAAAAAAAAAAATGGAACAGAGAAAAGATGAGCTGGATGCTGAGCCATCAAAGCTGCTCTCTTTGCGGTGGCCTGCCAGCACTGGCGGCTGTCTGCTCTCCCAAACTTGGTAACCCAAACACATAACCACACTCTCACACAGGCACAAAAAGATTTCAGTTCTTACACATCAAATAGCGTTGGAGCACCAAATCAGACGCGAAAAGGACAATTCACACTTGGGCACACAGAGACACATTGGTATTAATAATCAAAGGGAGATTACAGCCAGAATAAACAGACATTTCCATTGAATATAGATGAGTACTTGAAGCATCGTCGGTGTGCGTTTTGAACATGTTGTGTGTTGTGCGTGAGCTCCTGTGTGTATTTCTCTTTCTCGGAACAAGTGTGCCTTTCTGTCTCTTTGAACAAGTGTGTATATCTGCACACGGTGAAAGCTAGATGAGAAAAAGTTACAATGCATCCCGGTGTTTGCCTCAAGACCTCAATTTCCATTTGTCTGTCAGTGCCTTTTGGCGAAACTCTCTTCCACAGCAAGGCTGAATTGATTTACTGCATTGTTGCACCGCAGGCTACAACACACAACATACAACTAAATCACACAGGCGAGTGGAACATAGAAACAAGTGTGCACAGGGATGTGTAACCATTGGTGCATTCACTAATGTTAATTTTAGTCATGTGTCAAGTTGCACCTTTTCCATTTTGAATTAGTTTGTAAATGTTTTTTTCATGTGTTATATCAAACCTATGAGCAAAAAGCAACAACTGCATCAGTTCAGAGGCATTTTTTTGGCCTTTTCTCTGGTGTCTTTTACACAGTTCCTCTTTTTCATCTTCCCTGTCACCCCCAAACCCTCGCCTTTAGTTGAGCCTCTCAGGCAGGTGTCTATTTTTTGGCAACTTTGATACAAAGTAGCCTCCAGCAAGCTCCAACAAACAGACCTGTGCAAAATGGTTTAAGGTTATAGGATTAGGGCCATGACTGGGGTTAGACTCTGCCAATCCCTACACAAGATGTCGGATTTGCATGCATCCTCAGAAGAAGTTCTGTAAGAGAGACTCAGTCCAGTGCAGATCTAGACCACATTGCACATGTGTTCCATTCACTGAGAAGGCAGGTTAAAAAGACTGTGATCACACAAAACTGTTGGTTTGTTGGATCTCTTATTAGGTGGTAAGTTTGCGGTGAAATGAATTTTACCTAAAATGAGAGGGGACATGTTAAATAACAGGTAGAAGGGTCAACGGAGAGAAAAAAACAAGACGGGAAATGACAAGACAAGATTTAAAGAAGAAGCAGATTGCATTGCACATACAGGACTACCGCAAAGAATAGAAATAGAAAGTGAGACACACACACGAGTGAAAGACAGCCAGGAGTGAGGATACAATGGCAGAATCTTCAGATATGAGGAAGCATTTTGCTTTTGTGCAAGGGGGAATTAATTGAATTTTGCCTCTAGCTTAAATGAGGTAAAATTTCAGTTCAAGTTCAGATAGTTAAAGTACTCAGCCAATATAAGTTTTTGACTCAGTCAAGAAATAAAATCCCCCAAATCACAGTGTGTGCTCTTGCAATATCTCTTTTAAAAAAAAGTCTGAGAAGAAATGCAGGAGGCATCCATCATGTTTGATTGGATCAATGATGTGATCCACTGTGAGGAGGCATCATTTGTTGTTTTTTTTTTTAAAAAAGAAGAGAACTTATTCATTATTGTGGAAGTTTTTTTGAAGATCTCTCTCCATTGGTACAAACTTCTTCACAGAGAGCGTACGGTCAACGACAGTGCAGCGCCCCGGTGCAAGTGTTATTGAAACTGAAGTTGAAATAGCAATAATTTAAAATGCCCTCTTAGAGAATGATGATAAACCTGGGACCTCCACACCATTGTAGCAGGTGTTCTTACAAGAGTGAAAGCCCGGAGGAGCACGGTGCAGTTCAAAGAAGTCTCTGAGAAGGCCACCTTTGAGGCTGAAGCAGCAGATATTAGCATTCCTGATGTTATTCCAGGCCAGGCAAGGTGCTGAGAAATACCTGCAAAGTTAAAGGCGCTGTTCCACATCAGTGCCTGCCACAGAGTCTGGAGGAGCATTACCGAGGCAGCCTGTACTTCATCATTTTTTATGCTCATATTCAGGATCTCAAGAGGTCTTTTGAAGGGAAGGGGAACTTAAATAAAATCAAAACAGACAATCCCAGCCCTGACCAATCTAAAGATGAGCAGGCTATGGGGCTGTTTATAGATTTCAATAAGTTTTCTGAATTTTAAGATGAGAAACAGCTGCTGACTGAACTAATGTGTGTTTTACTCTGCAAACAAAAGCTCCCAGAGGAGTGCAGGTTATACAGAGAGTGTTCAGTTAGCATGAGTCTCTGGTGGTTGTTCCATCACTATTCAAACTGGGGAAAATATAAACACTTCCAGTGTCAGCATGCCCTGTAGAAAGGTCGACCAGATTGTGTCACTGTGGAAAATGAAATTGCAGCAGTCTACAGTACATAAAATGTGAGTGTGCCTCCTGTTGCTGTTGCTGAAAGTCGTCTCTACTTAGAAAATAACCACAATGAAACGGGAAATAAAATTAAGTTCAGCTGTCGTCTGGAGCTTTTTGTCCAACATGTCGCTATTACGCTGCCATGAAATCAGTGTGCAGCGATGTTATGCATGGCGCTTCAGTAAATGTGTTCTTCATCTTCCTGCTCTTTCACTCAACAGGATACCCTTTCAACCCGCCCCGCCTGCTCTCTATTTCGCTTTGTCTCCCTTGAACAGGTTCCACCTCATAATATCAACAGGGTTTGTTTCTCAGGTCTGTAGAAATATAAATGCATGTAGCTTTGGGGTCATTTCACCAGGGATTGAGCTCTCCACAGGTTGCACGTTACATCCAGCCCCCGGAAGGCAGATGGATTAATTTCCAAGCACCCCACACGCAACAATACCGCTATATAACACTCATTGTTTTCTCTATTTGAAAGGACACAAGATGATGAGTTTATGCTTTGATGGATTAAAGAGATTTAGCAGAGTTTACACTCAAACACAGAGCCATCCTCTATCTTTCTAAAGGGCACAGACCAGGAGGCCTCCCTGTTTTATCTTCTTTAATTCTGACAAAAGGATCTCTTTATTTCAAGTTGTTTATTATACATCATGTTAAATTGAACTGAATGACAAGCTAAAGTAGTATGTCAAGCTCCTCCACCTGTCTAGGCCCCTCCTCTGTCTTCCTCTCCTTGTCCTTCCTCTATTCATTAAGGGCATTCGGTGACTCATGCATTTCCCCCTCTCTGCATGTTTGTGTGATTGAGTGAGTGTTGTGATGAGGGTCCACTCAGCAGGCGTGCAGGCTTGGCTCAGTTAATAATGAAACTAACGAGCATCAGCCCAAATGAGCTTTTAATGGGCTCCGTCTACCTGCGGCTACAAGAGAGGAATGGAGGAAGTCGGGGTGGGGTCGGGGGCAGAAAGATGGAGCAAGAAGAAGATGAAGAGGGGTAAGGTCATGTAGACGTGATGACAAATATTATGAGGATCAAATCACAGTTTTCTTAGATTATACGCATCTGTGACCGCATCATTTATTTCTGACCTGTCGTATCTATTTTAATCAATTTGCTGTAGCCTTAGACTTCTAAACAATATCAGAGGAGAATTTTAGTAGGATGGCTTTCTTAACAATCAATAATTTCAATTATATGTCACAGCGTACCTAATCAAATGGCCAGTCTCATCGTTAAATCATCATATGTTCACAGTGTATTTTCAACACTTTGTATTTTTAGAAGCCTTGTTTTGTGACAACAAATAAGATGAAAAGTTTGTAGTGGAAAGACATCTTAAAGGAAACATCAGCATTTTTTTTTTTTTGAAGCAGATAAAAAGTTTAGCCTTGTGTGTTGCGTTTGAATATTATTTTTGTTTGCAGCTGAAAGGGAGGGCTGTTTTTCGGTTTTTCTTCCTTGCTGGTGCACTGAGGATATTGTGGGACATCAAATAAAGAAATTCATCAATCTGAAAACTCAAGGCAACGTAGAAACAATGTTTGATCTTCTCTTCTTAAGGAAAGGTGCAAAGCCTCACATACATCCTGTAATTTACTCAGGTCTGCGTGAGTACTTAGTCCCCCTTTTACTACAGTACTTTATGTACTATTTTAGTCCCTCAGTGATTCCCTCTAATTCCTAGAATGACTTTGGGCACCCCCCATAGAAGAGCTGTGACCATCTAATGTCCATAAAGAATTCATCGAGCGTTAAACACCATATGTGTAGTATAAAAATAGAACAGATTCCTTAATGTACAGTAGTTTTGACTATGTATATTTTAACATTAATACAATCATTTTAGTGCTCTACAGTTTGACATAATCTTTTATGGATGCAATTATGGATGATGTATTGCATCTGTGCCCAAATTGCCACATGAATTAACTAAAGATTAGGATTAATCAGAGAGATGGGAAAGAGAAAATGTTAGGCCATGGTGATTGATGTGTTGACTGTGTGGCTGACAGAGCAGCAGACATGCATGGAACTGTAAATAGACACTTGATTGATATCACTCCGTTGTGCAGTCTGGGGTTAAGGTTGAATTTCTTCTTCAGGGTGCAGTGGCATCATCACTCATAGCTGTGTGGGCACAGCTGTCTCCACAGGTGCTGCACCAATTGATGTTCAGTCCAGGTTTTAGGTTTTGAAGGGTTTTTCAGAGAGGAATCACATTAAAGAAAATACTGATGTTGTGACTGGGTGTGTTTAAAGCATTCTTATCTTTCAGGGCCTTGCCCTAAAAGAAGTAAATAAAACATCACTCTTGCATACACTGTCTCACAATATCCATTTTTTTCTCACTGACTGGAAAGTTTTCTTTCTCAGAGTGACACCTGGCATGTGTGCATGTTTATCATTGTGTTTCTGCTTATTAAACCTGTCACCATGTGCGGTTTTTGTTTTGTTTCACAGAGTGCCGTGACGTGTTGTTACCCATGATGCTGCGGGAGCTGAGCGGGGCACTGGTCACTATGGCTGATGGGCCTCATGATGAGAGAAGAAATAGTCTGGAGCTGCTCAACAACATCCTGGAGGTCCTTAGTAGGGAAAATGTGGTAAGACACACAGCAAGTTTCTCTGTAGTAAAGAACACATAATTCGGTAAATCTGACCTGCACTGAAAACTTATTGATGATCCGATTATCCAATCTGCTACATTTGATCATGGTTCAGGTACAATTGCTAGGTTAAGTGCCTTGTTAACAAATATGTTTTTGACCTTGCTCAAGGATACCCTGTTCCATGCTGTTGCATATAACATGACAAATTGCCAGTCATAGCTTCTATTGAAGCAAGATGCCAAGTGCTCACGTCTCCCTCTGTCTCCACATTGTCACCTCAGTTCTTTTATTTCTTTATGTCTTTCATTTTGAGGTCTTCTGTGTTCCCACAGTAGCTGTACGGTCGCAGTTTCCACAGATCTAATCAAATGTCAGTGAGATACAAGGTCAAAGCTAAAGTGTTTACTTGAGGCACACCTACTGATATCCTTATACCAGGAATGAGCAGCAACAGCATCATATGAGACTAGACACAATCTGCATATATCAAATGATGAACAGGTCTGGTAACTCGAGAATAATTTGCTCTAGAACTCCATAATACCATCTTCTTATAAAGCATTATTGGGGAAGTGTCAGGGTAAAGATTATCCTGCCCATGAATTAAAAATCACTGGATGAATTTGAATGACCCTGAGCTCCACACCACCCAAGTGAAACTCGTCTTGTCCAAAGAATAGAGTAAATAGCCTTAAGCTGTTTTGTCCTCAGTCATCCAGTCGTGCAATGAAGCAGGCCTTGACCAATTAAAATTTAATTGATTTTGTTTTACGCATGTTGCATGTTAGTCTATCGAAACAAAATCCAGCTCAGCTCCTGAACTAAACACCTTTAATGCCCACACATACACACAGAGCAAATACATCACCAGTATCCAGCCGAGGGCTTTTTAATTGCTCCTGCAAGTTGTTGACAGCCTGCTGAGTCTTTGAAGTGAAGGTATGGCTTTTCTCCAGCTCTATTTATTTGGATAACACTAATGAAGCATGAGCCAAGAGAAGAGAGACAGTGAGAGCAGAGGGAGAAGTAATGAATGGAGTGGAGTGAATTTGATGAGATGAATTTGTGTCGGTTGAGGTATAAAAACGAAAGCAGGCAGTGACAGAGTATCAAAAGGACATGACGATACAATAAAATAATGTAGAGACTACAAACCAGTGACACACAGCCTCATACAAGCTTTATATTAAAGGACATGAGGACAGACGTCTGATACTGGATGACATATAAGTGTATACACACAAACATTATTATTATTTATTATATTATTTGGTATACTGAACATTAAAGACACTTTCAGAGTGAGTACTGGCTCTGATATTTCATTCTAAATATAAATGTACTTCCTAAGGTACAAACATTGCAGTCAAAGTAAAAAAAACATGCACACTTCCTAGTGTGTGTGTCTGTGTGTGTTCTTACCGTAGACTCCACATAGTATAATTAATGCACACGCAGGACCTTGGCCATAACACTTCTGCACTTCTGACACTCCCAGACCCAGACAATGTGTGTCTCACACATGACGGTGATGTGTTTTTCGAGAAAGAAAACTGTGAAGGATTAGTTTTTGAAATTGTCGGGGGAAGGATGAAGAGCGGAAATGAAAAGTGCTTATGGACATGCAGGAAGAATGAATGAATGGAAAAGCAGCACACAGAGTTAACAGCGAAACAGATGGAGGTGAAAATGTTTGTTTCATAGACAATAAGGTGGAAGGATTTTACAAGGAAACAATGCAGGGAACTAGAGAGATGACAGTCTGAAATTGGAAGAGGGCGTCGGGAAAACAGATGGAGGGGAAACAACAGAAGAAGAGGAGGAAGAGGTAATAGGAGACAGTCTCACCTCCTCACCCTCCACCTCTTATTTTCTGCGTCCTCTCCTTTGTTTTTCACCCGTCTCTCTCTTCCTCGCTCTGGGTGGTACCTGATTAAGTTGTCACACCACAGATGTCTCCAAATTAGAAAGAGATGCAGAAAGAGAGAGACAAAGACAGAAGACAGAAGACGGCACAGCAGACAGATGCTCATATCTGTGGGAGAGTTTGTGTTGAATTTACAAGTAACTTTTGTTTGTGGATGCAGCTGCATTCGTGTGTGTGATAAAGAGAGGATACTAACAGAGAGAGACGTGTCGCCAGAGCTTTTTCCTTTCCCCTACCCCAAAACAATGTTTTCTGTTTTTCTTTTATATATATATATCATGTTGCCAGTGGAGATGATAAACCAGTCTATCTACAGTCTGGAATAAATGAACAGAGTATCAACTTCCACATGCTCATGTGCTGCAGGAGAGTGAGGGATCATTCTGTCTCATCTCTCATCTTCCTGCTTTGCGACGACTGTCTGAGAAAGTCTTTCTAGGAGACCAAAATACCTACAGTGAGCCAGAAAGATTTAGGCTTATTTGGGATCAACAGCTGCGCCTCAACCTTAACTGCACACATGCATGTGGGTGTGTGTGTGTGTGTGTGTGTGTGTGTGAGTTTGGGGTATGAAATTGAAATGGTATGTGAGCTGAAACACGTGCAGGTATAGTTTATCTTTACTGTGTCCTGTGGCTGTGAGTCAGTGTTTTTTAATGTGGTGTAATGTTTCCTACCTGATTCTGATCAGATCCTTCAAATTATCTGCCATCAGGCTAGCACACACGTATAGTCACACGGAGAAAAAGAGAGTGGTGTGGTTGAACTTGAGTCCTTTTTACCTACTTCTGTTATTTTTGGACCTTCCCACTTCATTTTATGCTTTGCTGATCAGCACATACAAGGACATACACACATATTTGGGTCAGACACACACACACACACACACACACACACACACACAAACAGATGCACCCTGGAGCAGTAATGCAAAGGTGTGTTTGGATGTAGCAGATGCTTCACTAGTGAGTTACTGCCCCCAGGCAAGTCAGAGTCAGCTTCCATTCACCAATTCACTGTAGCATTGTGTGTCTGTGTGTGTGTGTGTGTGTGTGTGTCTGTGTTATGTCCTGTGTGCATGCATCCATGACCCTGTGAAGGTACATGGTTTACATATGCATGCTTACTTGTCAGAGAGTCATTTGCCCTATTTTTATGTGTCCTTAATTAGACCCAATTTCTCATATCTTGAAGTCTTCACAAATTATCAAGCAATCTGATTTCTGTTTTTTCTCTCATCACTGACAGGTTTCTGTAGGTTCAATGTTAATTAATTAAAGGCAAAAAGTGTTTCCTAAAACACAGTGATCCCCACATTATAGGCTCATATATTGATATTAATGTATTTGATGTATAAATACCACCATATTTGAGTTTGTCGTTAATAACACTGCTAACTCCAATCTAGTTTTCAATTCTGTTACCCTAAAAGTACACATACCATGATAGAGGATTTATGTACATCGAGTCAGTCTCGTTGTGTCGCTTCAACATTTACAAAAGTTCCAAATATTTTCCACAGTTTGTTTTTCTTGAGCTTTCAGTAGGTGAAATAATCAGAATGGCCTAAAAATGCATCACTTCCTGTCATCACGTCCTGCCATAGTTAGTGTGTCATTTTTTGCGATTTAGCGTAGCCAGTTTCAGAGTGCAATAACACTGTGATAAATATGGACAGCTGTACACGTGGTATTAATTAAAAACTAGCATGTCAACCACTTTGGTAACAGAGCCAAATAATATCAAGCAACTGCAAAAACGTAAGACATAGCAGCCAGCTAATATTACTTACTAGTCCAAGAAACGTAGATGAGCATCTGTCTCACAGCCTTTTATTTCACAAAGCTCTCACAAACAACTAAAAGATTAACTTTTGTCCGGTGACCTCTTGCTTGGTTTCTCTCTCTTTTTCTCTTCTTAGCTTCCTCTGTCAACGTCCACCTTCACCTCTGCCATTATGTCTGCTAAAGGCTGCTGAGCCCAGCTACTTTGGCCACTCTCCCAGATTTGTTTCTGGGATGAGACTGACACTGCTCTCCGCCAGCATTCTACCCATCCTGAGACTAAAAACCTCCTCCTCCTGGCAGTCAAAAACCCCTGTGCTACCAGTGTAAACACCAGCGCTGCTCTGAGTGCCCAGTCTGACTATGGCTAAGAGCTAGCTAACAGCAGCTACTGTTCACAGCAATTTACTTTACAGTCCATCAGGAAACTTTGTGTATTTACAGAGAGCTGAGGCAGATGCCAGAGGATGTAATGTAAGGGGAAACCAGAAAACATTTTCTCCATAAAATATGATTTATTTTCACCAAAATCAGTCACCTTGTTGGTGTTGTGTGACTTAATGCCATATAGCATTATGCACCTCACATGGGAGATCATCCATACATTGTGTAAGAACCAAGTACAGAGTGGGAATGACAGAGGCACCATCCACTCTATCATAAACCAGTGCTGCATCAAAAATTCTGTTATTTTAAGGTAGAACATAATGATTTACATAATGTTGCTTTAATGCCTAACAACACCACTGCACATATCAACTTGAATTGACAGACAAGTACACACTCTACATCTCATCCCCTTTGTTCCCCCTGTTCAAATGGAGTAAAACAACATGACAGAACAGTGGCTTCAAAGGAAATGGAAAGATTGGAATATGAAAGCAGGAAAATCCACGTCCAAATGTCAGAAGCCTTTGTGGTTCAATTGTCCACAGTGGAGTTGATTAACTGAATGTTCTGCTAAGGCTAATTTCCCAAGAAGTGAACAGACTATAAATTCAGATACAGAAAACCATATTCTCTTTCTTGTTTCATCTGGTATGCCATCCATCCATTCAGAGTCTGGGTGAAGCTTTGGACTATGTGTGCAAACTTCACAGTCTTCACAGTAAGGAGAGTTCATGAGAAGGGAGACTGGCTGCACAAACAAAACCTGACGGATCTCTGTTCTGCATGCATGTGTGTTTTTACCTGAAGAAGTCTAACAATCTTTTTTTTCTGTCTGTTTTTTTCCCTCCATCCTTCTCTGTCATTCTCTTTGCTTTACTATGCTTTCTGTCTTTGTCTTTCTCAGGGAGAAACATTTCAACATATCCAGGACATTGTGGTGTCTCTGCTGAGGACCATCAACCAGACGGTCATCACAATGGGTCGAGAGCATGCCCTAATCGTAAGTACATACATACATTCTGTATACTGCACTTGACTTTCTGTAAACTGACGAGTCAAGCATTGCAGAACCTTTGTGTGTCTTTGAAGTAGTAAAACGTCTTGGAAAAATCCTTGTCTGGTATGCAGTCTTATTCTGAAACCCAAAGTTTGTCAACAACAGCACATTTTGTTTAAAATACACACTTTTATTGTACATAGAAGAGGAAGATCAGGAAGAGAGTGACATTGTAGGAGCTCACAGAGTGTTATGGTTAAAGGTGCAGTTAGCGATTCTCATTCAATACAATTTTTGTCCAATTCAGCAAATATCCCCTCACAGTCAGCTACCTGTACTTTCCGTATACACGCTGAAAACCTGGTGTTTGTACACAGCCCTTGCTCTGTAAATGGGAAATACACTATTCCAGCCAACAGCAACAGGGGGCATTCGTGCTTGTGCACGGGACAAGAGCAAGGGGAGGAGGGGGGGAGCTGGCAGTGGGAGTGAGAGGGGCGGTAAATCTGGCACATGCTAATGTGCTGAAACCAAATATCCACGATCTTTCTCCAGATTCGCTGACTCCACCTTTAATTAGGAAGATTGGTGTCATCCAGGATTCTAAGTTGTGTCATCCAGAGGCAGCTGAAGTAGGACCTTGTGAGATTAGTGGATACGCTCTAAACTGCAGTGAACTAAGCAGTGTGTGTCTGTGTTCATGTGTGTGCAAAAAAAAATAATAGTGTATGTTTGCAACTGGGATAGACCCATACATAATTTTCTTACAGATTTCGTTTCTGATGAAAGGCATGTCTGCCAATATATAGTTTGTGATATAACACCGCATTCTTTTACTAATTGGTTATGATTTTACAAAGACATTGTTTAATTGGTTAAAATTGCACTTTTAGATGGGATAACATACCTTGACCTGATAATGGTTTTGAGTATGTATGTGAGATTGTATGTTTTTAGCATTGATCTTTGTTGCTCTGTTGTGGCCTAATGAACCAGCTAGCTTTAACAGTGTGGACCGAATGCTACAGATGCTAGATATGGAAATGATTTTCTACTGTATATTAAATGTTAACAAAATGATTGGGGAGTAACTTTTCAAAAAATCTGTTTTGATTTTACTAGCCAACTTACTGCATGTACTCACTGTGAAACTGTAGAAAGTCACAGTTGGTGGGTGCTAAATCACATGAAACGGATGGTTTTGCAGTCTCCATATGTCGCACAACAACAGAGCATTCTTCTGCACAATTTGTTTTTTATTAGCTCAGACTTTGCAAATATTGATACATATTTGAAACATGAACACAAGCCAATAACTAACTGTGAAGTGATAACTGGTCTACCCCTAGTTTGCACTGGTTCACAAGTGTGTGTATGTGTATACTGTACCGTGTAACGTGTGTGTGTGTGCAGAGTTCTTGCTTTTGTTTCAGTGAGCATGTTATGTGTGCGTGTGTGTTTGTATGAGCGCGTATGTGACTGTGTCAAAATCCTTGAAACAAGATTGAGCTTACATCAAAACACTTCCATTTTGGATGTTGATAAAGGGGAGAATCAATCACTCTGTCAGACAACACTGACAGAATTTGAAATTATCTGACACGGCCTGTCAGTCTGTGATCAGCTGCCTATCACATTGTCTCTTAAGTATTCTTAATACAATTCTTAATCTCCACTGCGCACTCCCAAAGCCTGATATCCATCCAGTGAGCTATCTCTTTGATTCCAGAGAGCTCATCATCTTGTTTCCCACTTGTATCCTCTTAGATGTTCAGTTGCTGCTACATTCAAATTTTGGCCATCAAGCCACCCAAAGACACAGTATTCCCATTAGTTCCTTGGATTTCCAAAATTGTTCCGATTTCCCTGCTTATTGCTTCAGTCAAAAACTGTTGAAACTGAAGATTCATTCTCTATTGTAGGCGTGAATCCGTCTTGGCATGACTCCGATCATGCATCTGTCCATCTGTCTAGACAACCACTCAGCCAAGTGACAAACAGTACACCCGTCTGTCATCCAAAGTGTTAATGCTTCATTTTTCTGTTAGAGAACTGTTATGAGAAAACAGTGTTCTCACTTAAAGTTAATCGCAAATCAGTCGCTGACGTCTGGTTTCCACAGAGAGAAGGTCATAGTGATCTTGATCTCCCTCTTAGACACATCTGAGAGGAAAGTTCAGCTGCTCTTTTGGTCCTCTTGTCCTTCCTCCATCTTGCATTCCCTCTTTCTCTAACGGGTCCCCTGGTGTATATTTTCAGAGCAGAGGATGGATTTCTGTGGAAAAAGTGCCATTTACAGGAATGCTCCAACTTATTTTAATGACACTTAAACACGCCCACGGGACCATGAGAGAGATGCTTTATTCCAAAATGTTGGGGTCTGTGTTCTCCTGAAATATAATCATCACTCATGTGCCATATGGCCAGAAAGGTAGTTGTGGGTTTTCCCCAGAGCTTTACAGCCACCAGAAACACTTCTTGCGAAATTTCTTGACACGGGCCTTAGTGTTTGGGCGGTTGGAAGAGGAAGGAGCTAGCGTGGGCTTGGTCAGAGTGGGGGCAGGCACATCATAGTCCCCCTCCAGAGCCTCCATTACCCCCAGTAAGCGTACCTCCTGCTGTCGAAAATCATGCTCCACACTGGAGAGGAGAGAGAGACAGCAGTTTAAGGGGAAGGAAGGAGGGAGCACAGTTTAGAGGTTGGGGTAGTGTTAAATCAAGTCAAATTTATTTATATAGCTCATTTTTCACGAAAAGAGATTAGATGTGGGGGGCAGAGAGAGAGAGGAGAGATGAGCAAAGTGATGTGAGGACAAGTGGAGGTCTGCTGAGCAGAAAGAGATTAGAAAGAGAGGGATTGGGAGAAAGGTGAGTGAAGGAGTTTTAAGATGTAGTCGCAAAATGCTGACAAAACCTTTTAAAGAGAGGTAGTACTTACACATAATGCACTTTTATATAGAGATGTTAAATCCTGTTGTGTTCCTAAGTCAGATATGTGCACCTTCAGCACATGAACACACATACTTTCACATAGGCCTCAACTCAGCACTCATTTCACGTCCATAGTATTCTTCTGCGTTTCATGCACCAATAGATCACAGGATGGCGAGATGAGAGGGAGGAGGTAGCAGAATAAAAAAAGATCCCAGGAAAGGAGAGGAGAGGCAAGGAGAGGAGCATTTGCAAAATGGAGAAGCTAAAAGGAAGGAGCAAGGGAAGATTTTTTTTTTTTTTTTTTTTTTGCTCGTCTGATGTGTTCAAAGCAGACCCTCTTGGCTTTCTTTTTCTATGCTTCTCTCATTCCCCCTCCCGCCTCTCGTCCTTCTCGCACCCTTTTTCCTCACCGCCTCTGAAGTGTCCACTGCTGCAGGTCATAGTGTAGTAGACTTTGAGCTTCTCTCTCCTCTTACTGTGGTTTTGTGTGTAAGAGAATATGTGTGTGTGTGTGTGTTGACTTAGATTTTAGGGGTGGAGCTGCATAGGGCCTGGCATCTGGAGTTAATGAGCCACATGATGAGGCAGCGAGAGTAGAGACAACTACCCACCTTTCCCTTCGCCAGTATCCCAGCATCCCAACATACACAGATACACTGTATAAACACATATGTGCTCCCCTGACATCCTACGTGTGCATCTTCCACAACAAGCCCACGGCTGACTGATTGGAAAAAGGAGCATACAGGGACGTATGGAAGGAAAAGAAACTCTCTTCTGGGAGATGGAGGGATGGATAGATAAAAAGAGAGAGCTTTAATAAAGCAGGGCAGAGAGGTTACTGTAGAATAAAGGAGGAAAACAAAAAGATTGTAGGAATCAGTTAAAGAGGAGAGGACAGAGGGCCACTAGAGACAAGGAGAGAGGAGGGCAGCAAGGTCTTGGCTCCCCTAGAAAGAGTGCAGTTATGGAAGGGAGTGTGGGAATGGGTAAATAGGAGAGGAAGTAAAAGCTCTGGTGGGCACAGAGGAGAGATGACTGCCATGAATAAATGATAAAGGAGATGTACTATGACTACACATATACACAGCCAAATATTGTTCACACTCACACACACACACATACCTGTGCTATACACCTATCTTACATTCACTCAGTTTATAGTCTGTTTTGTTTTCTATCTTTCTCTGTCCACACAATTTACCAGGATTCAACCTCCACCTCCCTCTGTCCTCCATAACTACCTCTCTACCTCTCTCCATCCATATCTCTCACTATTGTTCATGGCTTATAGCACAGTAGAAAATTCTGCTGCTCTTAGTTTGTTCTGCAAGCTGTCATCTTCGGCAAAATTTTAAAGTGAGGGTGAGTCATGTTTTTTCAGAAATGGTTGTGTTTTTTTGCAAAATATATTTGGTCTAACTGCCTTTTCCATTACAACCACAAAAGCGTGGAAAGAAAGCCCCACAATATTAGTATTAGTTTCAATATATATTGGTGCTATATGGGATTATAATTTTTATATTATTATGTACTGTACATTGTATATGTACTTACTCGGGGACAACAACAAACAAATGTGCACGGTGTTGGTATATCATGTGCAATACATCTATTGCACACTGTCCCTGTTAAGTAAAATACTACATTTAAACTTACTGTTTAGGTCTGTGTATGAGTAGAAGAAAGTGACAGAATACCTTTAGGTGTTAGTTGTGTACACGTGCCTTAATATTTTTATGTGAACAGAGAGGCTGTCAAAAGATCTCCGACTTGTCTCTCAGCATACCCATTAATTAGGACTGACAATGGCAAAACATCTTCAGGCAGCCAGCCCACATCAAAACCCCTTTTTTCCACTACAAATCATTAGGATGGATGTTTCAGTCCCACGCCTATCACCCTCTGCTTGCGTGTCTCCCTTTCTCTATTTACCATCCTCTTTTCCCAGAATCCTCTTTGAGAATTTAATAAGGTTGTTACTGTCCAATCAAACAAATTGAGCTCTTCCACTTCTGACTTTTGTGTGTTTGTTATAATGGATTTCTGAAAATGTATTTGTCTGCACATGTAATGTGTAATTTATGTCAGAACCTTCTACTGATCTTTGAGATGAAAATGCAAATTCTGCATATCTGTCCAAGTCAGTAACATCCATCATGTAGCGTGAAATATATTAATTTCTTTGTTTCTCTTTATGTGTGAGTGTGTGTGTGCGCAAAGACTTTTTTGAGAGGATTAATTACCATGTGTGCGTACATGATTGCATTTGCATGTCTGCAAGAAACACAAAGGAAAAGTGGAGCAGAAAACGTAAATCTCTGAAACTGAGAGGGAGAGAAAAGAAGGATTACAGTGACGTGAGAAGTAGCAACATGCTCCTCAGGAGATCAGGCCTGCCTCAAGCCCATAAAAAAGTGAAAAACAAAATATGTGAATCAAAATTCAAGGTTTTGAGATGTATTGTAATATTTTAAATACTATTGCTAGATGTTCCTTTGTGTTACTATGTAATGACAAGTTTCTTTGCACATGCTCAGAGTAGGTTTATTTATATTATATGTATTTATTCATAAAAGAAATATTAGTAGAAAATGGTGATACTTCATGTCCTGTAAACAATCATTTTCAGTTTTCTGCTGAATATATACATGCAGAGCTTTCAATAGTGAATGGTTATGTAAGCGATCTTTTTTCATTATGGATTCATGCCATCAAAACCGATGCTGCCAATTGTTTCCTTGATAAGTTGTTTTGTAGTTTGTTCTCCCATATAAGATATTCACTTTACAAAAGTATAAAACAAGGAAAAGCAGTAAATTTGACAGGCCAGAGAATTTGTGGCATTTCAAAAAAGAAATTGTGGCTTATTAATTCTCTGTTGATCAGCTAATCAGTTAATCGACTCAGCTCTAGTTATTTGTGTGAGGTTTGTGCTCCCTTGTCTTCACCTCTGGGTGTACGTGCTTGCATGTGATTCTGTATAGAGTGGGGGAAGATTTGCATGTGTTTACTTACATCTCTGTATATCCGTATGAATATATCTGTGGATAAGTATGTTACCATGTGGCAGTTCTTTTCCCTTGGTGTTCATTACAATTTACTGAGCTAAGGACTCTGCTGTGTTAATTAAGATCAAGGGGAGGAGAGAATGGGATGAGGAGGAAGAGTGAGTTGGACAAGTGTGAAGAGATGGAGAGATGAAACAACAGAGGAATAGAAAGTAAAAATACAGGAGGGATGCAGATGTGTGCCTACTGGGAGGAGAGTGGTTTGGTAAATCAGGCCGAGCTGGAGAGATAGAGGCCCTGTAAAATCTGTCTTTATCCCTTGTGGCCTGCGAGGTAGGTTTATATATGATTGTAAACAAGCAAAATTAGCTTCAGGCCTAGCTTTGGTCTGATACATGCACACAAAAAAAGTTTTGGATTAAAAGGGGGTTTGGCGCCAGATTATACCAGTTACAGCAAGAAAATACCTTTCTGTTCTGTTTCTGTGTTGTCTGTGAAGCAACAAAAAAACCCACATTTCCAGCTTGTGTGTGTTGTACAGAGGAAGAGCAGAATCTTGGAGGGGCACAGGTGATTATAGCATTGCCAATTGACAGATGGAACGAGGCAAAGATGTATGGAGGAAACTAGTCTGATTGAAACTTAGAGATGAAAGAGGGATCGAGCAGGCAAGATGGAATTATTTACATAATGAAAAAATGGAAATAAGAATTGGGTGGGTGAAGGTGATCGGGGGATTAAACCATACGTGGTATCACGTTGCTGGGGAGCAGTTCTATAAGTTCCAGAGGATCTACTGTAACGATGCAGTTATTTATTTAGGTCACACACACAACAGAAAGATGCATCATTTAGGTGTTGAATTAATTTGCATGTTTGCACAGAGCACTCTTTTGTGTGTAAATAACTTTCCTGGAGAGAGCATCTACTTCTAATCTCTAGAATAACGCACGTATTCATTTCAATTTTGATGAGGGTGATCACTCATTGTCTTGCATATTTCATATAATAGTGATACATTGTATGAGTAGTACAATTATCGGAGTGTGAGAAAAGGGCAGAGACAGCAGGATACCAGGAAGAAAGGCTAATGAAAAATGAATACAAAAACAAAAAAGGAATATGTGCTGAATAAGTGATAAAAACGTAGGAAACCTCAGGAAAATTGAACATTTTCAAGACTACAAAAGACAAGTTTTTAGGAGAAGTTTCAGGGCTGTTTATTGTGCTCTAGGAAAAAATGAGTTGTCATCGTTGGGTTATGTAATGCAGTAAGCTCATTATGTTGATCAGGTTACCTGTAGATGATGCAGGCTGTCTTTTGGCAGGTGGGGCAGTTGTTAATGTCCTGACCAGTTCTGTATGAGCTGCGACTGCAGAAACAACACATGTAAAACATTCACACACGCTAGCAAGAGGAGTTTAATTGAAAACACATCTAATGTCATAAAAAGCTTTTAGACCACTGATGTTTTGTTATTTTTGTCATATGGTAATTGCACATTTAAATTGATCAATAAATATCAGAATCTGGTGTCAGCCACTGAAAAACGAAAGTCTCAAACTAAACTACACTTAACATTTTGCACTGTGGTTCGACAACAGGAAGAAATCATAGAAATAGCTATTTTTCACTAGAAAGAAGCCTAGCTTTTGTTGACTGTAAAGAGTCTTGCTCTCATGACTGCTGGAGTCACAATTGTTATTGCTCTTTCCTCCTACACGTATTCAATCCAGCAACATGAGGTGTATTGTCTGGGGATTGTCATAGGGCACAAAATAAGCTTTTGATGCTGTGCATGTGATGTAACCCAGCAGGTAACGGGAGATGGGTTACAGAGGTAGCAGGTTGAATAGTCGGGGTGGGTTAAATCCTGCCTGTTTGTGATTACAGGCAGGGGAAAATACTGGGCATTGTTTGCAGTGACTGTCGAGTTGTCTGGGAGCCAAACATTACCTGACATTAATATTATAAGCATAATGTTCTGTGAAAAGTATCTTATTGTCTTTAATACTAGAAAATAACTGTATTGAAATGTGGTGCACATTGCCACACTCTAAAAAAATGTGATTATGCATGCAAACCGTGTTAGCAAGGTTGAACAAGACTACAGAGCTGTTGGAAAATAAAGTCGGCTAAAAAAAAAAAAATAATCTGACAAGCTCATGCTGACTGCCATGTAATTAAAACGTTTCATTTTGCCAAGATATTTTGGCTGCCCCTTTACTGAACTCTGTAGATGAGAGAGCAGCTGATTTATTTTGATAAAATAGACATTTTAATTACATGGAGATAGACCGTGTGACTGGCATCGGCTTTTCTTCCCTACCGGTCTATATCAAAGACAACAACAGCAAGAGAAGATATGTATTTGCTTCAGGAGAGCAAAACAGCACAGCAACAACCTTTTAGCTCAGCCGACACTTTTATCACAGCAGCCCACTTTTCTGGCACAGCCTCAAATGCATGTAGACCCTCTTACTTGCTAGTTCTTTTACTTTTCGATTTCTTTTTATGTCTTTTTTTCTGAATTGCTCTCTGTCTTTGCTTCTCTCTTATATCTGTCTCTCCGTCTGCCTTTTACCCCCCACCCCTTTTTTTACGCACTTAGCATGAGGCGTCCTCATAACAAGCACACACACACTGAAGGATATGAATACATAATCTTATACAGTCACACAGGGCAGGAGAGCGTGTACGCCGAGTTTAGGAGCCTTATTACATTAATTACATTTCTCAAAGGTAATCTGATAGGGATTAGTCTAGAGCTAGAGACATCTTTGAACCCTAAACAGAAAGAAGGAGTGAAGGAGGGAGTTAGTAAAAACATGTTAAGAGGAAAATTAGGTGGTGTAAGAAGATGCAAAGAAGCAAAAAGGTAAGGAATTAGTTTGGTAGGAGAATCACCAATGTCATGAGAAATTAGAAAGGAGAGATGGGAGAAAGGGGTTGAAAGTTAAGGTGGGATGATGACATATGATAAAGGAGAAGAGACAGTAAAGGTGAAATAGTGAGGAGGAGGATGAAGAGGTAAAGAATGGGAAGCGATAGAGGGAGGGGGAAACAAAACAGTGACAGCTAACACATGACAGCAGAGGAGAGTGATGGACAGGTTGTCTGGGGGAGGAGAGAGAGACAGAAGAAGAAGATCAAAAACTAGTGAGAGGGCAAAGGAGTGATTCACAGTTGCAGACACGATTTATATGTGGAGGTGCAGAAAGAAAGAAAGATAGATAAGGAGTGAGAAAAGGTATTAATTAAGAATGGGGAGCAGAGGTCTGAGGGTGGAGGTGGAGAAAGAAAGGAATAGCTTGAAGCTGCTTAAAGAGCCTCAGAGAGAGGGGAGGGCGTTGATTGAAATGAAGCGAGTAAAGAAAGCCAACTGGGATGCATGAAGAGGAGAGAAACAAAGGATACGGAGCAGGAAAGGAGGATTTATGAATAAAAGAATTAGCAGGAGAGAGAGTGAAGAACTGATTGGTTTAACATGGTGGGCAGTACAATGTCTCTAAGGGATACTGTTACAGTTTGGAGTACATACCCTATAAGGTATATAAGATTAAAGGACAGAGTAAGGCCTTGACTATAGGCTGGCAGGTATCATATATCCCTACAGGATTGGATCTCTCTCTCACACGCACACACACGCACGCTACAGCAATTCTCCACTGGTCTGCCTGACATTTAAAATCCATTACACGGACTTGAAAGCCCATCGGTATATATTCCTATAAAATCTCAAATTTACTTTCATCTTAATCTTGTGCACTCCCATGAAACCCTCTTCTCTATCACTCCAGCTCACAGTCTCACACTCTTATCTCTATTTTCATCCTCCTCTTCATTTTCTCTTTTCGCTCTCTATCTTGGTATCTAACCCTCTTTTTGTGTCTCATTTCACCCTGCATCCTCTAGTTCTTCTCTTCCTCTTCTTATATACTTCCATCCCTTATCTCCCCTTCTCTCTCTTAATTTCTCCCCTCCTAAACTCCCTTCTCTCACCCTTCGCTGAGAGCCTTGCTCTTCTCCAGGTCTTGAATGACGTTGAGAAGCACCTTGATCTTCTCCTGGTTGGACACGAGGTTCTCCTCCACACTCTGAAGCTGACTCTCCAGCCCACGTGGCGCATTTACTGCTTTTCCACCCAACAATCCTCCAGGGGCCCCATTACATTGTGCTTTCATATGAGTCTTACAAGGTAGAGTGTGGTCATCAAATGACTTGCTCTTCTGTCTTGCGTAGTCCTTGAGTTTGTTCCGCTCTGACGATGTTTGTTTCACGTTCTCCTGGCTGTTTTTGGCTTGCGCTACAGGCGTACCTAGTTGGGAACGAGTGGGTTTAGGAGAGTTTTTCGGTGGAATGGGTGGGGTGTTGATAGATTTTGAGCGACTGTGAAGGGAAGAAGCTTGAGATTTAGAAGTGATACAAGCTGATGTGTGTTTGTGTTCATCGGGGTGCTGAATTTCAGCCGAGTCATTCTTGTTTTTGTCTGTTTCTTCTGCAGATGGTGTGTGTGCTTGTGGTGTGTGTGTCGTAGGTGTGGTCCGGTCTGTGTTGTTTTGCGTGTATGTGTCCGTTGTTTGTGTGGCTGAATCCTTGTAAAGAGTAAGGTCTGCAGAATGTGGCCTGGTCCGCTGCTTTGAATCTTTTGTTTTGTTCTGAGTGTGTGCTGTGTGGTTGGAATGTGAGCTGTGTGTTTTTGGTATAGTGTGTGACAGCTGTGGTATTTGAGTAGTCTTTACTGAAGTGTGCATGGAGGTCTTTGCTGTGTTTGTGTTTTTGGAGTCCACAGCAGACTCTTTCCTTGACTGGTTGAGAGCCACAGACTGTGTCCGGGATGGATTAGGTAACGTCTGGCTGGCTGTTATTTGATTGAGAGCCCTTCTGCGACATGCACCTGTGCATTGTGTAATCTGTGAACGTTTCCTCCCACACGTCCCACAAAGGCGGGATGGGGAAGTCGTCATCATTCGACAGGGCCGTGGTGGGGTGGCGTGCATGGTCGTACAAACACTTGCCGTCTTTAGTACAGAGCGATGGCCCTCCCCGCGTAGAGACTGCACCCTCCTCCTCTCGTGGGCTAGCTCCTTACCCTCTGTGACCTCAGTGCAAACTCCTCCCACCACATCAGAGGTTACCACACTGCCATTTGTATACCTAGCTGTCCTTTTAGCTCTTGTGTCCTTGGAATTTGTCCGTATAGATTTAATCTGGCAGTAAACTCCGTTGCCTGACCCTTGTGACCCCATGTCGTCCTGTGTCAGACTGTTGATCTTGTTTTGAGATGTCTCTTTGGACACCGGCAGACTGTTGCTGTCACTTCTGATAACTTCCGCTGTCTCCGCTGAAGTTGGTTTTTCTGTTGCCCTGGTGAGTGGGCGATGCGTGTTGGTTGGTTGGTTGCCGTGTCGTTTGATGGATGGGAGAATCCGCAGCCCGGGAGATGTCTGCACCCCGACACTGCACGGCAGGCCCCATCGCCCCCCTGCCAGGGGAACCCCCAGTGCAGGCACAGGATTGGTTGGGTCCGCCACCCTCCTGCCCATGCTCCACTACAGACTGGCTCAGCCCCCTGAGGAGCTGAACGGGATAGAGGCGAGTGGTGACATCAGCCAACGTCAACCAGATTATATCCAATGGAAGGCGGGAATGTGTCCAGCTTTTGTTGATCCAGATGAATTTGTGTATTTGTGAGCCGGTGTGAGAGACTCTGTATGTAGCTGGAAGCTGGAGACAGGAATTCAATATCCAATAAGGGTATACACGCTCAGTGTCCTTCTACTAATGACCTCCTTACTGCTTTAGCTACTTCTGACTGGACATCACTTTCACAGCTTTTCTCTGCCTCTAACCAGTGGCCCGCAGATGAGGAGTTGGATGGATTCTCTGGGCGTTGTGGGTTCGTTCTTGAGAGGGAAAGAGAAAAAAAGAGAGACAATGAGAGAGAGAAATGATAGAAGAAAGCAGGGATAACAGGGAATAAATGGTCACATTGGCAAAAAGAAACACAGACATTAGGCACGTAAAGCACCGTATAAAAGCTTTGACCTCGACTGAATGCACACGCTGACCAGATCAATAGAACTCTATCAACCTCTTATTAGACCAGCAGGTGGGCTCGAGTTAGAGAGGCAAAACCCTAAATCTCATCAAGCTGTTTCTCTTGAAGGAACACAAAAGACTAGACATATCTTAAGGGTAATAGCGTATGCCTCTATAAAGTTGCAAGTTGCACACTCACCCCAGGAGGTTGTCAGTAAATCTTTATTGAACCTACAGATGTCGTTGCAGTCTTTTAATCCGCGATGACACATGAGCCTGTCACATGATGATGTTATGTTTGCCTCCCACAGCAGTATGCAAACTGATGATGCATCATGCCATGACATCTCTCAGAGAAGCAGTTTGGGAATCTGTCTAATGACTCAAGCTCTGCAGCATTGTTTCTGCCCATCTTCTTGTTTTGTGGTGGAGTAGACCTCTTTTACTTACAAAGCCTTCACAAAGCCTTATCAGGGCTTGTATTAATATGCTTGGTCAAAATAGTTTGGGTTATTTGGGAGGAGGGCAAAATTAGCCTTTTGAGCTTGGTCACTTCAAATCACTCGAGAATCGGCTCAGAATACTTTAATGCCGCACTATGACACTATGAGTAGCTGATAGAAATTGGGGCGAGATACTATTATATCTGATTTTTCCTTAGGAGGAAATTGGGCCATTGCAGCAGCACATATTGGCAGGGTACATCAAAGAAAAAAAAAGACATAGATAAGAGAGTAGATGGAGGTTGTTTAAACAAATTAATTTAAGTTAGAAATTTGTTTATACTGCATTCAAGTATTGTATTCATATTTGATGTTTTATAGACATATGTATGTTTAAATTTACATTTCATTTAAGCTAATGGTATCACCCAATAACACACGTTTAACTCCTGAGGGTAATTGGCAGTGCCGTGGTTTATAATCCTGTGCAATTGTTTTTGCTGACTTCAAAGCATCTCTGCACAATATACAAGCATCAATGCACTCCAGACATTTTGTAGATCCAGGTCAGACACTTCTTTCTATCATCTATGCTGAAAGATTCAGCTGTGATTCCTCAGTGGCACTCATGAAGCTAGTTTGCTGTTGATTCCTTGACATCACTCTCCAACAGATGTCTATTTAGGCAAATGACAGAACTGGTGGCAAAAGATAATTTGTGTACTAAATTACGCTAGTCCAAGGCATCCGTCAGCAGACTCTTTTTTTTTTTATGTCTCTATCAATATTTTGATTTGTCCTTTCATTGCAGTTAGTGTTGCTGTTAAACCAGCTGGCATCCATACAGAGATACACACACACAGAGAAAGAGCTTATTTTATGCCAGCTGGATCAGCAACATCACAGCAAAGATCCTTGTGGTATAGGGTCAAGGAGGGAGCAGTGCGATATTTTTTCAAAATAAACGAAATGTGGCCTTGTCCTCCTATTAGCTTAAGAACCCATAAGATTACTGACAAAGAAAGTTTTCATTCATAAGCTGGTCTCAGAAGCAAAGGCAAACATTAGATTCATGGTCAAGGTTTTCCAAAATATATCAGTTTATATGTTCTTACCATTGGACAGGTACTAAATCATATTGACTGTGATGACCCTGACTGCTGCACTAATAGTTTATATGTATTCAGGGATCAAAGTCATGCACACATTCACTCGATGCCGCTCTGTGTGACCTATATGGTCCCATTTTGGAGCCTAATTCCGCATGCTGTTTTTAAAAAACGTGAGCAGAATTAAAAAATGTCATTTGGGCCCATCCATTCTCTCATTCTGACAGCAAGTGTTATTAATATTGTCAGACTCTTTGAAATTTCAGGTTTCATTTAAGATCATTAAATATTAAAACTGAGTGAATGCAGTTTATTATGCTGATGGGCCTCAGCTAAGAATTGGGAGCAGTTTAAATTTAGACTGTTTTCAGTCTGTTTCCCTATTTTATGAAACTTCTCCACATGTTTGCTGAGACAACAGTCAGTGTCACACAAAGTATACTGTGCAGTTAGTGTTAGACAAAGTTCCTGGCACACAATTGTGCTCAAGACTGACAGACAGACAGCAGAGCTTTCAAATGTAAGGTCTTGACGTAAGGCACCAGATCAAAGGATTTCTGCCTCGGTGACATATTGCTGCTATTTATATGAATATCTTGACAGCGTGTTTGGCTCAAGGACTACTACATTTCCTGAGTGCTAGCAGGGGGTCACATATAATTGACAGCCCGGACTGTTTATGATTGGTTTTCATGGTAACAGTGGCAACCATTGTCCTGGAATGGGTCACACAGGTCTTGACCAGGGGTTCGCACATCCATCCAGGTTTGTGTGTTTGTGTGTGTCAAATCTATTTGCAAAGCAGGCAGCAGCCTTCAGGTGGCTGAGAAATGGACTGAAATGTGTTGTTTGCAAAAAGAAATTGCAGATGATGATGATATTTTCTCTGAAACAAACAAAGAGAGAGAGAGGGGAAAGGGGGAAAGTGAGAACGAGCGAGAGAGGCAGTGTTTGTGTGCTCAACAGAGATAGTAAGGACCACAGATGTGCATGCATTTGTGCACATTTGCAAGAGTGTGTGCGCTTGAGTGTGTATATGTGTCGTCAAGCAGTTTGCCTTGGGATTCAGACTAAGTCAATTGAAGGTAATTTCACTGCAGCTCATTTCCAAGCATTTGTCTTTCCACCAGCAGCCACACCAGACACCAGAGCACCTGCTGCAACAAACTTTCTCCCTCTCACACTCTTCTCACTGTCTCCCCCTAGCTGTGTGTGTGTGTGTGTGTGTGTGTGTGTTTGAGTGTGTTTAAATGTGTGCCGCCTACCATCTCAAGCCTCACTTGTTACCCCTGACCTGCAGGCTGTCAGGGAGAAAGTGACACCATATCTTCAGAAATCAGTTTCTGTATTTCTACCTCCCTCTCTCTCTCTCTCTCTCTCTCTCTCTCTCTCTCTCTCCCTCTCTCTCTACCACTCTCACCTTGTCGTTCTCGTCTTTCATCGTTACCTGTGTTTGTTGTCACACTTTTCCACTCACCAGCCCCTTTTCCATTGCTGTCATGCTGTCTTTGATTTGCTTTGTGTTTCTCTCTCCCCTCCGCCTGTCTCTATATTTAATCATGGTCTCTCGCCCACATCACACCTCTGGCTGTGCAAAATGAATGGGGAGGGAAAGGGGAGGTATTGCTCTTGGCTGTGGGGATGAAGGGGTGGCTACAAAAGAGGAGAAAAGGGGAGATGGCAGCACAGGGAGGTGAAATGTGGTGTAGGGATGAGAGGCAGAGAACAGATGAAGGAGAAGGATCATGACAAGATGAAAGTGATGTATGTGTGTGTGTGTGTGTGTGTGTGTGTGTGTGTGTCAGAGGGTGAGATGTTAAGACTCATTTTCTTAGGCTGAAATCTCTAAAATGTCTGATGGAGTTTGTTAAAGAATAAAGAGAAGCACAGAAAAGAGAGAAACGTGTTGAGACAGACATTAAAAGAGAGGAAGAAGGAGGTCTGGGAAGCTTATGAGTAGTCAATACGTGCTGCAAGTGTGTTTGAGCATCTGTCACCACACGCACACACACACACACAGCCTTTAAACACTACAGGGAGTTTCTTGACAGGGTGCAGCTTTTTATGAAATCTGTTTATACATGCAATGAGTTTAATTTACCAGTTGGTGGGTTTGGGCTGTTCAAGAATCATCTACAACGCAGGAAGTCTCAGTGAGGTCTTGTGTGTGTGTGTGTGTGTGTGTGTGTGTGTATATATGGTTGTGTGTACATGAGTGCGCACCTACGCCTTTGTGGTGGTAACAGCACTGAATGCTCCAGCGAATCGAGTCCCCTGTCGTTTCAAGGTGAGCCTCATTTTTCAGCAGCCGATTGATGGGCCCTATGTGCATGTGTTTTTAGGGAGTCTAAGACTCGCTTTAGTGCTCTGTAATCACACTGCTTCGCTCGCCCACTCAGCGCCACAATAGAACAAATGCTGCTCTTTACTAGCCCTTTGAGACATGGCCCACACTGCATTTTGGGTATTGTAGTCTGTTTTTTTCCTCTCTCTCTTGTCAGGGAGTCAAAGCAATGAAAGAAAACTTTTGTGTTCCATCCTTTTATTTTATAAATCAATGAACTTTTATGTTTTATTAACACTATTTCTTAGATTGCACAAGCCTTTGAAACTTTAAACTTTAAAAACGAACGCTTAATTCATTCAGGGACACTTAATTTCAAAGGTTTTTGGACCATTTATTACAAAAATGGTACTCCTCAAATCAATCTGAATAAATATGAGTTCTTTCAATATTGCACAATGAAAATACATATTTCATATTTCCATGAATATGACTCATAATTTCAAGACGGCTTACACAAGCATTTGAGGATGAATAATTGTAGAGGGAAGTCTGAGTGATGTCAGCACAGGTGGACCTGATGAGAGCTAAGTAAGAATGTGAGCTGTTAGATTACCTGTTTGAGTGTGATTGATGATTGAAAATGTCTGCAGATATGATCAGCAGACATGAAACTCAGCAGAATTACTGAGAAGCCTTCCACATCTGTGGACAGACACGTGTGTGTATGAAGTACAATAAGAAAAGTGGTGTGTCTGTATTTGAAGCAGTAATAAATAGTAGTCTTAGTATTTACTGCTTGTAAATTAATATTGTATGTCTGCAGATGTCCACTATTTGCATGCTGCATTGCAGATATGTATTATGAATGCAATGTTTATTAGTGTTTCCCTATGTTTCAATAATTGGTCACTTGTTTCATATTTTCTTAAGTGTGGTGGCATAACATTTATCCCTGCTTCTCAGACAGAAGGAAAAATTCCAGTAATGATCATCAAAACACCAGGAAGCCTCAGCTTTCTGCATCCTGTTGTGCATTTTAATTGGATCCAACTGTATTTTTCAGGGACAGTGCACTTTAATCAGCATTTCGACTGAAAAGCCAGAAGCCACAAAAGGCTAAGGTTCATATCACAAAAGCCAAAAGACTCAGCTAACCCAGCATAATCCAAGTTTGGTTTTCAGTGAAGCATTGTTTGGGGCAGATTGTGTGTGCCTCACTGATAGTAAGGGACTCAAGTGTCTCTTCAAGGCAGCTACTGCAAACTATGGAAACTGTTGCTGTCCAAGACCTTAAAATAGGTTTCCTCTGCACACAAACCACAAATTTTATGAGAAATAGAATAAAAAAAGGACTGTGCTCTACAGCGTAGGTTCCATTCAATATTTACTTGAGGTAGTGGTTCCCAACCTGGGCCTACTGACCTCATCTAGGGGCCGCCAAGAGGGGCCTGAGGTTATCCTGATTTTAAGAGGTGTAAGGAAGAAAACGTAAATAATAATAAAAAAATATAAAATAAAATTTTATATATATATATATACAGCCATATATCTTCAGCATTTCATTGTCACTACTTCTGTTCTTCTGTTATTGGTATGCACTGAATAGAATATGATATATCCATAAAATATGTTTATGGGGTCGTCAGTTTACTCAATGATAGAAAAGGAGTCCATTAAAGAAAAAAGCTGGCAACCACTGATTTCAGCTGTACACGGACAGACAAACAAACAAAACAAACAGGTTGGAGGTTGGAGGCACTTTAATGGACACGTGAGCTTGCTGTTGATGTGGGAAGAGAGAGCACAACCCGCTGGTCTGACTACTCTGCCAAAACTGTTTCTTTTCTTGTTTTTATGTATGCCAGGGGTAAGAGAGTCAGATCATACATACATGGTGTTTGGAAGCCTTTTTTTCTGTTTTGGCATATTTGAAAGGATAAATAAAACATAGTTAATATGAATGCTGTTGATTTAAAAAAAAAAGTTTTAGGATGTTATTTAAAAAAACGAATTCAAAATCATATGATAAATCTTGCAACACCCTCGGAGCTCAGCTTTGGGGAACACTTCTCCACGGCACATTGTGTACTGTGTCTTCATGATAAATTCATGTCCTAATCTGGCTTGCCTTCTTTGTTATGCCTATGAAGATGTCACATTGCTCTGAACATGAATTAGAATCAGATTTTGAGCTTTATGTTTATTTCCTGGCGATCACATGATGGTGACCCTGAAAGCAACACTGTCCTTGCCCTTGGACAAACTCCTCTGAGCATTATGTACTTTGTATGTGAATGGGTGTTTGGAAGCACTGATGCATAAGACAAAAATAGATTAGTTTAGCCATCATTAGACCTGTGAGGTTGACTAGGTTCGACTCGCCAGCCTTTTTCTGAGGAACCTTTAGATAATAATAACAATAACAGTAATTTGAAGACATTTGAAAAGGTTCTCAAGGAAGAACATTATCAGCAGTCACACCTACAAGTTTATCTTTTTAATTCATTCTTTCCCTTGATCCTTGAATGTAATGTGTAGAGAATATAAATCATAAATCAATGTCTCATGTTCATTTACATATTCACACATATAAATGAATTAGTCAAGGATGTGTATTTGAGACTCCTTCTGCTAATTTAGTGTGAAAAAAAATAATTTTCTTAAAGGTTTGAATCCTTTTTTGAGCTCCTTTTACTTTTTTCATGGGGGGATAAATACAACGTAATTTAAATCGATCTTCTGTTCCAGTCAGAGGGCCCTCAGAGAAATACAAAGTGAAGTCTGTGGATTTTATGGTGTGTGCTTATTTACAACCAGTTAGGTACCTGTAACGGGGAAAAAGGGGGTGAAATAAAGACAAAGAGTGTATCATTGACAAATCCATCTGCCAGCTTAATTCATTTGTTTTGCGGTCGTGGCTCGAGGAACGTGTGTTTGTTGAGCAGCAGTGCAGAGAAACCAACGTAAAACTAAATATTTATGAGACACTTGCCATCAAATATTTGATAACCAGAGATAAACACGATAAATTGGAAAACTAGATCCTGTGAGCCAACAGGGGCAAAGCAAAGTGTCTACATTAGAGGGGGAGCTGCAAATGCACGACCACACACACTGATCTTATCTGCTTGGCTAATAGTGTGTGATATAGTCTGGGTTTTGCATTTTCACTCGAACTCCCTCCCTCTCTCTTTTTTAGCCTTTTATTCTTGTCACCTCATCTTTTTATCCCTGCTTTTCACCTGTGCTCTGATTACTCCCCCTTCTCTCCATCCTCTTCTATCATCTCATCTCTCTCCTCTCTGCCGTATCACTCATCCTGTCTGCACGTCCCATCCAATCTCTCCATCATTAACCCCCAATCTATCTCTCCTCCACCCATCTCTCCATCCTGTTGCCCCCTCTGCCCTCTCTCTCTCCACCTCATCCATCTTCCGGCCCTTCTGACTTTCTAGTCCCTTTCTCATTCACCCCATCTCATCTCCTTCTCATCACTTGTTCACTGTCCATCTGGTTAGCAAAGCAGCTAAAGTGTCAGTGACACACGCGCACACACACTGACAAGGATGCAAGTACACACATTTCCTTCGACTCTGTCTCGCTGTCAATCTCCTTTAACCTTTATTTCTCTTTCTCTCCATCATCTGTCATCCTCTGGAGAAAAGGGATATAATTAAAGTCAATGCAGTATAATGGCATAACCTATTGATTTGGGTTGCCCAGTATGTAATTAACATTATACCCCTTCAAATTATCTCTATCTGGGCTGCAGCTTTTTTAATATTCTACTTCTACACAGTTTTTACACAGTGGAAATGCTGCCAAACGAATTGACATTAAAACTTTAAAACTTAAAGTCCATGTAAATTAAGAATAAATATGTGTTCTGAGTTTGTCAGACCAAAGAAGAAAGTGTTATAAACCACCCGAATTTGAATGGTGAAAAATATCAACAAGTTTATGAAAGCAGCAATTTTGAGTTCATACAATTACATGACTAACTTTGAAACACTATGAGCGAGAGGAATTAATCTCTCTATGTACCCCTAGCTGAGAGATAGGGGTATGCTCAGGGTGCCCTTAGCGTGTCATCAAGCCACCCTTTAGGACGGCCCACAAAATCCTGGACTGAAAACTGGTGAAAAACTGTTTGAACCTCTAACTCTACATTTGAGTAATATATCATTCATAGTCTTTTCACACGTTTTCAGCAACTACTTTCCAACATATTTAACGTATTTCGAAAGAAATCTCAGAAATGCCTTTACACAGACTTTAAAACAAATATACACTGCTCCAGAATATAAAAGAAACCTGTGAAGCACTAAAGAAACTTTAAATTTAAATTAATAAAGCACATTTATGAGAAACTGGAAGCAATGTTATTTCATTAGTACTGAATAAAGTTTCGGCCAGCATGTGTTAGCTATGCATCATTCTTTCATTCAAGGAAAACCGAAAAATGCACTAATGCACTAATAACCATATACCTGCAACAAGCTCCCTATCATTATGACATCATTTATTCAACAAATGTGCTTCCATCACTAGAGGTCCAATATCAATGTTTTATATATTTTTCCATGCAACTTAACAGAATTTCGATTATTGTCAGTCAAACAATAATCCATCTGTAAAAACAAAAATATATAACTGCATACACAGATGCACAGGGGCAGCATTAGTGCATAAGAGAAGGGTTATTGCAATATAATCCCATATTAAAGCTACACTAGCTGTTCTGACGATTGGCTCAGAGGCTTTTAATAGCACACACACACACACACGGAAATCGACAGGAGCATTTGGAGTCCTTGTTAAAAGCAAAAGTTGTAATTAATGTTGCAGGATGAAACACGCAAAATACGCACCACACACATACTGTTCGCACACACACGCACAGTCATATGCATCAAATCCTACTGTGACAGATGGATAGGATTATTCACCTGCCACACACACACACAGCCAGGCAGACATATATCCACACAGAGTTTAAACGCTGTGATCACACTTCTTCTTTGAAAACAAACACACACACATACAATTGCTATAAACAGCCTCCCTGAAGTGAAGATTTAGAGACTTTTATCAAATATGAGAGCGAGTCTGTAGGAAATAAGATATCCAACCAAAACCAGACACAGTGTTATTTTGTCCCAGAGGTTTAACCTAAGGATTTTGTCCATTAGTCGAGTTGGCTCACTGTCGCACTCTTCCATACAATCACCATTAGGTCTATTCCCATTCTGGCTAGTGTCTTAAATCTTGTATGAGCTGCTTTGAAATTAAAGTACTAGCCGTGGGCTATGAGACTGGAAACATTCCTCACAGGGTCACGATAGAGCATCTTTATCAAAATAAGAAAAAAACATTTTAGGCTTTTATGCTGTCAACATACACACACTTACTGCACACACACACAGACACACACACACACAGACTAATCTTTTCCAACAACTGTCTTTCAATGCTTTCTCAGTCACTCACCTTTTCTTATCCTCCTCTTTGGTCCGCATACTTCTCCTCTCCCTTGTTCTCGTTGTCTCTGTCTCATCTCTGATAGTCCTTTAGTCCTCAGTAGCGCTTCTCCTCAGACTCTTTACCCACTCTCCTATCTCTCTCCGTCTCGTTCTGTTGCTGCTTGATCACTTGCATGCTCGCGGAGCCAGTGATCCTCCTCTCTCCCAAGAGACAGCTCTCTCTCTCTCTCTCTCTCTCTCTCTCTCTCTCTCTCTCTCCCCTTCTATCTCTCTCTCTCTCTCTTCCTCCCTCTCTCTCTCTCTCTTTCTGCCTTTCTCTGATCTATCTCTACCCATTTTTTTCCTGTACTGCGCTTCTCACTCTTTATCTTCACTGTCACTCTGTCATTAATTCCTCCACTGCCTTCTCTCTTTCCCTCTATCTCTGTCTATATCCCTATTTCTGTCTCGATTGGTGGCTTATCCAATGCCGTGCCCTGGTTTTTGTGTCTGCGTGTGTGTGTAAGTGTGTCTGCATTGACCCTGGCATGGTGGTAGACCGAGTGAAACTTTGGCAGCATGAAAGCGTCTACTCCCGGGAGTTGTGCCAGGACACAAACAAACACACACAGGCTTGAACACACAGGAACACACACTCTTTAGTCACTTTATTTATATCTTTGCTGTTCTGCGTGAACACTAGTGTAGCATTGCCTCACTCTCTCTCTCTCTCTCTCTCTTTCTTGTTCTGTCGCTTTCTCTCCCTGGTAGTTTCACCTCGTTCTCCTCTTCTTTTTTTTTTGTCGCTGTCCTCCCTCTTCTTTGCCCCACTTTAGCCTCCTCATGCCATTCTCTCCTCTTGTTTCATCATCGTCTCTCGCACTCACCTCACCCTCTGTGGTTGACTGTTCCACCCTTTTATCTTATTCTCTTTAAATCTGTCTGCTCCTCTTCATACCAGATGAGGATGTTGACTTCTTTCTTGAGCCAAACAAGACAAAAAAAATTAGATGAATTGAATAGAAAGTGAGATTAAACGCCACATGACATCAGGTTCTAATTATGCTTAATTATGAGTGCTTTGTCTTTTGTGCACAGTGTGTGTTTGCAAATTAATTTCCTCACTCGTCATGCATCAGGAAAGGTGGGAATATTTATCTGCTATTTGCTTCTTTTACAGGCAGCTCAAAGTATTGCGTTTTAAGTTAGAAATTGGAGCAGGTTTAGTTAGATTTAATTTATTTGAATTAGTGGTAAGATTGATGCTAGTAGTTCTGAAATAAATGAGCACTAATGAAGCAGAGGTTCTTTCAAGTATAGTAAAACTGTTGTGTGTGTTATGTAACTGTGTTTTGAGTTATGACTGTGTGTGTGTGTGTGTTTCCTGTGACATGACAGTGAATTATTACCCGTGTGTTCCCTGAGTGGTCCCTTGATGCAGTGACCATGTGAACGTCTCTCCTGAACGCTCCCCGTCTGAAAATAACCGGTGATGTATGCACCACTGCAAAGTGGTTGACTCACCTTGCGTTGTGTTTCAGCTGACTTCTGGTGAGATGACCATAGGGGTGTGTGTGTCTGTGTGACCGTCTGAATGTGTTTGTGAAAATTACGTAAGCAGTCAGGGAGTCCAGTACAATGAATGAGGCCTTCGAAAATACTACACGAGTGCACAAAAACATAAGCTGACAAAGCATGACAGTGATGTTGCAGCGAAGGATGAGAAGAGAAGCATGTAATCATCCTTCTCTTCTCTTCCTCTCCTCATTTTGCCTTTCCCTTTGACCTCTCTCCCTCCTCTGCTTTCTTTGCCTTATTTATATCAGCTGATTGTGTCTCTTTGTACTTGACTGGGAAATGGGAGTCTGAGGACGCATTGATCTGTTTTCTGAACAGTGAACACGCGTACATCTTCACAAAAGCAAACACCACTGCGCACCCGTAGACACCCATGCTGCCGCTCTCTGCCTCAGACACAAACGCAGCCACATCATCTGACATGCACACACAACTCGAATTACACCTCCGCACAATCCATCTCTCTCTTTCATCCCTCTCTACACCTCAGCCCCCAGGTGTCAGAAAAATGTGTGTGTGTGTGTGTGTGTGTGTGTGGCAGAGGTGGGGGGGGGGGTCACAGATGACCATGTGTCTGTGGATGTACAGTGTGCAGTGCTGCAGGCTTCCAGTGAGACCATGTTTTCTCGATGTTCTATTTTGAAAAATGATGAAAAATCACAGTTGAGAGCAGCTTAATGACTTCCCACCTGGGGAAAAGGACAGCGCAGTAAAGAGTAGGGAAAAAAAGGAAAAGGTTGTGAGAAATAGTCTGAATATGGATGCTGTGAAAGGCGTCAACAGACTTGATAGGGAGTTATTTAAATGGATGAATGTTGAGTTTTAAACTCATCTATTCATGTGTTGTGGTTCTGTTTGCTGCTTGAATCACTTCCTGTCTGTCTGTTTGCTTGTCCTCAGATTAGGCTAAATGCCATGGATATGCTTGTTCCACTGTTTCACACGACTGAGTGACGGTTGTGACTAACATACCAGAAACGTTTCTTTGTGTTCCTCTGACAGATTAAACCCTAACAGTTTAAGTATTTAAATTAGGCCTGTCAAAGTTAATGCTTTAATGCCCTGTCTTAATTTAAAAAGAAGTATATGTTAATTATATTTAATTGCAATAATTGTGTTTCACTGTTTATCCCACTGGGCATCTCCTGAGAATAATGAACTTTAAACAGAATTCAAACTTGGCGACACAAAGTGAGCCTGTCAGATTTGAAACAAGAATGTGCTCTTGCTCTGTTCGGTGCACATTGGACAATTTCTCTGCTACAGACTTACCTTGACCAGCACTGTATGGTGATATAACAGATATTGCTGTGTTAGCTGACTTTATGACTCTTCTCTATTTGTGATATTGTTGCAGGATGTCATAGCATGTCATAGATAAATATTTCAATGGTTCTAGCACGATGTTCATGGCTGTGTAGTAACAGTTGAAGGTTTTCTTCCTGGAACCAGTGTGCTACAATCGCTAAGTACGCTCCCTGCATACCTATCAACCAACCCACGGTTAGGACAGAAGTAAACAAGCCTCAGCAGCAGTGGCTCTGCAGTAATGGCGTGTTTAAATGCAATAACACGGTGAGGTATGTCAGAAACTGGCAAAGGGATATGACAATGAGAAGTCCATGTAAGAGATTTTAAATAACCTGCTGCGCAGAACTTTCACGTTCAGACTTTCAGGTTGGATAAAAGCATTAAAGTATTTCAGACACGTCATTTGAGACTTTTACAGTCACATGGGCACATGTCATGTGTCAGAGGGCACATTTTCCGGCTGTGATCAATGAAAGCATTCAGTTTGAAGACATGCAGTGAACGATATTTGTATTCAAACTGCAGCTCGAGGTGCTTCTGATTTTAATAACCCTGTGACCCCTTTCTCTAGCCCGACCCACAAGGCAAGCTCCAGATTTCAACCCCTCTTCTGACATTTGAAGAAATAGCAAAGTGATCATTATGTTGTTTGTTTAATTCAACACTTTGGAGTGTAATAAACAGCTTAGAAGGATTTCTAGCAAGGCTTAGTCTAGATTTATTTCGAGTGGTGCAGGTGCATTTCCAGCTAACTGTCATTTTGATGCAACACTGAAATTGCAGCTGTTAATACATTATTAACAAGTGTGGCAAGAGTGATCGACTGGATAGATAAATGGAGTGAGAGTGAAGAAGGGAGGAGGAGAAGCAAGGGAGAGAAATCCCAGACCTCTCCAGCATCTGTGTCCTGTTTTGTCAGTAATCTCCTCACTGTTGCGTAAGGCCTTTGCCTCAACAAGCCCTGAGCTCTCTCTCTCTCTCCCTCTCTCTCTCTCTCTCCCTCTCTCTGCCTCTGTTTTACCGATATACACAAAGCTCATATGCCTACCACATGTCTTTGTATGCCATGCGATGTGTTGATGAAACACATCAGCGTGTGAGGACACAGACAGCTGATGGTCGGCTATTTGGTCCTCTGAGCAAACTGTGTGTTTTCAATGGTGTTAAGGGAGATTGAGAGTGTGAGTCCTCAGACCAATTACACTGAAGTAGGGCAATACGACACGTGACCTGCACTTCAACACACAAGCACACAGTGAACATTAAACCAGAAAGTACTGAACTGAGGAGTATTTTTTGGTGAGTGACTGAGTGTGTGTGTGTGTGTGTTCTTAATCCTATTACTGATCAACCACTACACACTAAAGAGGGAAAGGAGGAATAAAGAGACGGATGAGGAGGGAGAAGAAGCAGTAGAAAGATTCAGAGTTCCTTGCTCCTGACTTTTCAGTTTATATCCCCATGGGGTGTGTGTGGTTTCCTGTCCAGTGGTATAAATACATCATTAATCGCTGCTATCACTTCAGGAAAACTGATTTTTCCAGGTTGAGTTTTATCTTCAACAACAGGAGTTCATTTTAGACAATCTGAACATTGCTCCCTCATTTTAGCAGCTGTTCCTTGCAGTACTTGCTTACTGCTTTAGTGTTGCACTGAATTGATCTCCTTGCACTTTTAAGGGTGGAACATGGGAGGGGGGGAGAGAAGAGGGAAAGAAGGGAAGAGAGATTAAAGAAGGGAGTGTGCTGACAGGGTCTCTGGTGTCACTGCACTGCAAAAGAAAAGGTGGGTGGTTATACACTGAGCTCAAACACACGCATCCAAGAACATACATATCCCAAGCTAGACATCTATGTAATAAAATACTTCCTTCATCATTGTATGTGGGTGCCCATATTTTTGCTCTAAAACTGTACAGGGTGAGAATATGTTTTGGTTTTCATATGTGACTCAAAAAGTATGTTTCTCATTAGTATGCAGGCAAGCACGAACACACAAACACACACACACACACACACACACACACCCTGCCCATTCTGTTCAGATGAAAGCTGTCACCACGTTAGATGGCATTCATCTTTCATCTTCAATTAGCCATCCATCACTCTTCATCTGTGTCTTGTGTTTCCCTCTTCTGCCACCAACTCTGGAGAACATTTTCACCCAAACCCTGGCAGATGTGCTGTGGTCCACCTGCCAGAGTGAACAAACATTACTGTGGAGGTACAACAAAACAAAAAAAACTGACAAGACAAGGCATCATGCTCCATGGTACATATTTACACTGTGCTCTTTACGAGTCAGACTCCCCCCCTTTTACATCATCAGTCTAGTTTTTGTACCTGCTTGTTTATAGACAGCGCTAGAAGTAAAAAATTATATCATACTGTACAGGTACACCTGCTGGGAAATGGAAATAAAGATGTTTTTTTGTTTTTTTGTCTCTATTTTCCATATATTGGCAATGCAAGCTTTACCGTGTTGCATTCTACGTTCTCAATAGAGCCTCATTTTATTGACTGGACAAAAAATACAAACGGCAGAGAGAGAAATGATTGTGAAAGTAACGTCACAAACAGGTGGTGGAGTACATGGAGAAGGGGGAGGTTATAGGGGCTGACGGTAGATGATTTTGGCCTGGCTCAATCAATATTTCAGCACTCTAAGGGATAGTATTATGTGTATGTAATATATTTTTCTTCTGGTCAGTATAGTTTAGTTTTTTTCGCTTTCTTCACTGTTTTTTTTTTCTCTTTGTTGCCCACTGCCCCTCTCAGTGTCTCCCCTCTCTCAGCCTCTGGTTGTGGAAAGGTTCATGCTAAATTTTCCATGAATTTTTGTGCTTTAATCCAGCTCAAGGAGATTTTCTTGGCATAAGTAGTTTTCACATACACTTAAAACTTTTTTTTTTTCCTATCCTCATCTTTCATGTCTGTCTTACTTTCACAGTAAAAGCAATGCTTGCTCCTTCCCCCTCCTCTTCCGTCTCTTGACTCTGCTTCACTTTCATCTTCTATCTCTAATTCTCCCTATTGCTACTCTCTCTCTATGTGTTTTTGTGTACTTACCTTGGGCCATATTCAAAGTTAAGTGCACATACTGAGGAGTTAATACCTCATTAAAAACTCCAACACTAAAACATAATATGCATTATGTAAATTCAGCACCAAAGTACAAGAGTTTTTATAGCACTTGCCTACATTTTTTTATTTTATATGATATGATCTTTTGGTATCATGTTTTTATAACATTGCACTGTATGAACTGTCTTCCCCTTTGTGTTGACATTGAAACTGACCATTGCATTTTAGATACTACAAATGAGACCCTAGTTTTTGTCAGAATTATTCTCTGGTGTTGTTCTGCCTTATATTTTTGAGGCGGCCTTTTTTTCTATTTACAAAATATAAAAGACATGTTGGAGATTTTTCCTTAAGCTGTTCACATCTTTCACCATTTGCTGTCACAGGGGACACTGAAAGCTTTTTTATTTGTGTTATGTAGAAATACAGATTTTTTTTTAAATCTTAGGTGGCAGAAGGCCTCAGTGCCAACTATGGAATGCAATTTATAAACTGCATAGGCTGCCAGTCTTCCTGCCAATGGTTATGTTTGTTTATAATAATTATGCTAATTTGTGAATAACATTGGGGTAGCGACTTGTTGATGCATCCAGCATCACTGCAATTTTCCTTGCTCAGAGCACTGCCCTTTTGTTCCAGGTCATGTAGGGAGTGTGTGATGATGTTTGGACTTTAGCATAAATTTGTGGCTCAAATTAGCAAATGTCAGATGAGGTTTTCTTTGAAACTGACACAAGCTTAGGCGCAGAGGAGCAACAAATTACCGTTTGAATGTCTTTAGCTTAAGATGTATAGCGCTCAGTTTAAGAGCAGAGTGCACAGTGCCCAAAAAGTAATGGTGCATCTCTTTTTTTCCTCTCTCCTTTTCTCTCCCATATACGCATTTTACCTTCATAGTCCAGGGTGGTAGCCTGCATGACAGCTATCCTCAGTCAGATGGATGATCGTCACTATGCTACATACATAGAAACCTTCAGTGGAACATATGATCTTGTGGTAAGTACAGACACTTCTGCAGATATCTCAGAGCTGTCTTAAACTATATTGAATTAAGATATTGTTAAATATCATTCTCCTTCTTATGTCCATTTCACTCCAGGACTTCCTGATGGAGTCCTTCCTGCTTTTCAAGGATCTGATTGGGAAACATGTGTATCCCTCTGACTGGATGGCCATGATCATGGTACAGAACAGGTAACATACCACAACCACACATATACTGTATATACATGCACACTCCCAAGTCTGCTACTCTAACAAAAAGGGCAACAACTGCTATAAGGCTTGCTGTATGTGAATTTTCATAGTGAGATAGTAAAGGTGATATCAGGGCTGTGGTGATGAAAAAGGCTCATGTGACAAATGTGTTTGTGTATGAGAGCCGATGGGGGGGAAAGGCATGGGGTTTTTTGTAAGCTCCAGGGGAGGCTACAGCTGTGTCGGAGCAAGAGAAAAGGCAAATAGGTAAAAGTGAGACTGAGGTAAAGGAGAAGACAGGTTGATAAGGGGTTTGCAAACTGGGGTTAGCGGAGAGACGTGCAGGTAGAGAGAGAAAAAGAAAATGAACGAAAGAGGAGAGAGAGTTATCCGACTCTGGATAACGATGATAGATAGATAGTGTTGGAGCAGAAAGACTGGGAGCAGATTTGCTTCTTAACTTTAGAAATGCACAAAGTCACAATTCACTGATACACCTGCACACTGTGTAAAGTTGCTATCATGATCTATCATTTTGACACACGTTTTGAATCTGAAGCAATTTGTTGGCCTTGTCTCAAAGAGCAGCACAAAGCTATGAGCTAGAGTCACAAACAGATTGTAGCATTTGTAAACACTGACAGATTCTCATCGTATTCTTAGACATGACTTTTTTGTAGCACATGTTTCCATTTCACTGTACTCTTTGGTGTATGCACAATAAATGTGTGTGATTCTGTCCATTAGAGTGTTCCTGAGAGCGATCAACACCTATGCAGACACTATGAACCAAAAGTTCCTCAATAACGATGACTTTGAAGTGCAGGTAAGCATGTTTGCGTGTATTTACAGGCTTTATCTTGTGTATTCTGCCTTTACTATGTTTAACCCCCCCCCCTTCTGTTTCTCACTTTCCCTCCCTGTATAGCTGTGGAATAACTACTTCCACTTGGCGGTGGCATTTATTACCCAGGAGTCTCTGCAGCTTGAGCATTTCTCACCAACCAAGAGGAACAAGATTTTGGCCAAGTGAGAGGAGGACCCTATAATTTCCTTATTTACTACACCTACTCTCTGCCGCTCTAATGAAACACTCAGTGATTTGTGATCTATTTGGAGTCTGCATTTACCATTTACACTCCCACTGCCTATTAAAACTGTGTGGTGCCTGTAGATAGACATTCAGTTTAGTTCATGTTGGGGCATATTAGTGCATCGTTATCTTTCCCACTCGGCTGTTCAGTTCCTGAAAGTGAAAATTACAGTATTGATCAAACCATTGTTTGGGGTTGATTTTTCTTTTTGTCTCTGCCTCTATTTTTTTTCTCTCTCTTAATTTCAGATATGGAGATATGAGGAGACTCATTGGCTTTGCTATACGTGATATCTGGTACAAACTAGGTAAGAAAATCTAGTTTATATAAGTGTGGTTTCCTTGCTGCTTCTGGGTACACGAACGTGTGATAACCCTGATATCAGGAAATACCTGTGAGTGTAGGTGCAGGTGTCTCTTCACTTTCCTTTCATGACACAACCAAGTGTCAGTGGAGGCTGTTTTTGCAACAGCATTGAAATAACTGTCGACAATGTCAGCGCCATTTCACTTAGACAGACATCAATATCTATTACTTTATAAGTAAAAATCTGAAATTAGTGGGGTGGACTAGCAGCTACAGTGTTGGCTGACAGCACCAGTGAAAATTAGCGTGTCACCGGATCCTGAGCGTGGTCCCCAATGAACAGATTATGGTGGAACTGAGCTGCAATGTTTTAAACAGTAGTGAATACAGTGTCTCTCCTTTTCAGTAACAATTTGCTTTATGACTCAGTACAGCACTCCTCAAACTTTGTTCTCCAGAGAAATCACAGCTAAATACATAGGCAACTGATACAGTGGGTCAGATTATCAGGTGCCTGTCTGCTTGAAAGAAGAATTAATGCTTAAAATATAATAATTTATTTCGATTAACCTCTCTCCAACTGAAATCATCACAGAAAATAACATTTAATGTGATTACAGCAGGGAAGTCAGTAAATATGTCTGCATTGACCTATGAATGAATGTTGGTGATTCTTACAGTACAGTATCTGCTTTATACTGTGTCAAAAACATCTCCATATTGTAATTTCATGAAATCCCTGCAGCGTTTGAAGGCATCGGGACTGATATATTGATAAATCTGAAGCCTCTGAGAAGTGCCGCACCAGAGCGCAGTACTGTTATGCATGGCTGTTTGCTTTGTTTGTCTTCAAATCACCAAAAGTGACAGCAGGCAACTACAGTGTAATCACACAGACCTCTGCACACATCAGACCACTCAGTTATAGCTCAATATTCTGCATTTTTATCAAGCAAATTTTCAAAGAAGCATCTCATGTTGTATCTTTGAAACACATTGCAGTACAATCACTGCTACATAATACCACTTACTAAACTATGTGACAATGTACCGGGCGTGATACAGTTACCATATTGCTAAAATAGCATGGTTGTTCACCAAATCAATTCCTTGATTGTTTAAGTCTATTGTTATTATAGTAACTACCTGATGGAAAATCATGCTTCATCTGACTTTGGCTGCAGATTTGTGGTGATGTGTGTTCCTGTTGGGATACTATAAACCATCGACACATATCCTGAAATAAAGCTTTCCGTTTGCAGGCCTGTTGTAATCACTTTTAACTGATTGGCACAGCTGTTTCAGAGGTGTGAGACCAGGGATGTGACTGCCTGCAACAGCATTTAATCATCACCACATGAGTTTGCATTGCTGCATATACTTGAACCAAAATAGAAGGTTGGCATGAAGACGCCTGCACAGTCTGAACAACTAAGACCATCTTGTGCTTGGCATTTACCATTCGAATTTCAGCTGAGGTTACAGAACATTAAGCTGAAGGTCCAATGTAAAGCTTTTGCATCCTTGTAGAAGCTGGCCTGGTTTAAAGTCATCGTTGCTGAAGAACACTTGAAACTTAAATTGGGATATTTTAGTGGACAGAGAACAGGTAATAAATATGGCGAGATGGATCAGGTATGAAATGACCTGTACTTTTTTATTTGTACTTTGTATCTTTTAGGCAGTCACAAGATCTGTTTCATCCCTGGTATGGTGGGTCCTATCCTGGAGATGACTTTGATCCCGGAGGAGGAGCTGAGAAGGGCTACCATTCCCATCTTTTTCGACATGATCACTTGTGAACATGCAACCTTCGGAAACTTCCACAAGGTAAAAACACACACGCACATGCAGAAATGTTCACACATTCCTCTATAACTAATCTTCACACACTGAATACATACAGTGAGTATTTATGTATGTATTACACAAATGTGTGAACATTTGCAGCATGTGCATGTGTGCAGTATTATTCAAAACATCTGAAGATTTTGCACACACAAATCCACACTTGTACTAGCACACACACACACACATTGTGCTCCACCACCGGTTTCTTGTGACGCTGCGCATAAAAGGAAAGAGACACCTTAATTATGCTTGCATAATTGATTTCTTTTTCTATTCGTCCTCTCATTTGCTTTCTCGTCTCCTTTTGTTCTCCTTCTTTGCTTTCTGTCTCTCTCTCTTTTTTCCTCTGCAGTTTGAGAATGAGATCATTCTGAAGTTGGACCATGAGGTGGAGGGTGGGGGAGGAGATGAGCGATACATGCAACTACTGGAGACCATGTAGGCCCAAGTGTTAAAATATACTACTAAGTACTGCAGACTATAATGTCTGACAAATACATAAACAAGGAGAATTGCACTAAAATGATAGTAATGTAAGACTTGACTAGATTTTATGACCCTCAGAAAGTTACAAATATTCTGCTCTTAAGCACTAACATCAAGGCAAAACCCTCTGATAATTAACTTGTCAATTCTGGTTTCCCAGCCTCCTGGACTGTGCTGCCGAGAAACCCATGCTGAGGCCACAGGTGCAGCACTTCGTTGCCCTGGTGAAGGGACTCCTCATTCGTCTCCTTGACTACCGTACCGTGATGAGCGATGACAGCCGCAACAACCGCATGAGCTGCACTGTCAATTTGCTGGTAAGTCCAGCTGTCTTTGAAGCTTAGCTCGGTGAGTTGTCCAGACCTTGTCCTTTGGAGTCCTGCGGGCTTGATCAGCTTTATAAATTTCTTCATTACAACAAAAGTTTTCAAGAGGGTTTTCTTCCAGGGCACTAACCAGCATGGAACTAACCTAAGTAGGAAACTGTCGTTCCTCCATGCAAATTTTTTCATTCATCAGTTTTTGTTTTCTTCATGTTTCTTTGATGCTCTGGGACTCCCATATGTTGTGAGTCTGGCATGTGTCACCCTGGATTTGCATTTATTGACACTAACCTTGTGATTCATGTACTGTACTTTGTAGCTGTAGTATTGAACCCCACAGCAATGAGGTGCTGATCTCAGATGCACACAAGATCAACAAAACACACACACACACACACACACACACACATACATGCACACATCAATAAACTCATTATTAATTGAAAGACTAATGTAAGAAGAGACTACTAAGTGAGTGTGTGCCCTACAGACCTCAGTCAATAATCCCATCTATACCCAAAGAGCCACACTGAATGAAGAGTTCATTACGAAGCACGGATTTTATATCTTGTCTTTCATGCCAAGGTCTATGTATTACTTTACAGCATTTAATTTGGTGGTGATTGATCTAAAGGAAAAGATTCATCTCTGTGTCTGGTCTCTGACTGTTTGCAGAGGGTTGCATCAGCTCCTGTCTGTTCCACATTCTTTCTCTTATGTGATCTCCTAATCAGATTCTTCCCCAAGGTATTCTCAGGTTTTGTAACGGATCCCATCTATCCACCATACCAATTTCTCGCCAGCAGATTAAGTAATGTAATTGCTCCTCTGAACTGTACCTTCCTTCTTGTGTGTATTGTTTTTATTTGAATTCATTCCTAGAATTTTTATTTTTGGAGACATTTCTGACATTTCGTACATTTCAGTTCATGATAAATAGATGCCAGTCTGTTTGTGTCAGAAAATATGTTATTTTCTCCCAGAGGAGGGGAGGCTGCTGGCACATGGCAAAGGTGTTTAACTTGTAGTCTGTGGCAGCTGCCCATTAGCTATTCTCTTTCATTTGTTTGGCCAGATAAAAATACTCTCCTCTTCGACCGTGCTTCCTCCTGCAAGGCTAACTTCACTTAGGAAGTACACAAAATCGCATTGGTGTTTGCTATGCTTAGTCATGCAGATGCACTTTCAAAGAAATACAAATATGCTGCTACACATTCAGAAACATGCACACACTGCTAGGCTAAACCTAATTCTGGGCTAAAGGTTTGCCAGTATGACTGTGTCTTCCCAGGGACACCTTCAGCTGTTCACAAATGTGTATTGGTATTGCAGATATGACTTCTTCCATCTAAGATGTCATATGTGTTTTTTTTTTTAAAAAAAAACAAAAAAAAAACATCTGTCCCTATGTTGAGACAGACATAGAAAATGGCAATGGAAAATTATACTGTAGATTGTCTCATTATACGGTATGTTTCAAAGACGTTTCAAAAGCATCTGCTGCATGTAAAATCATCTGACCTTCATATAGATGGGCCAGCCTGCAGCAGGAAATTGGCTTACTCAAGTTAAAATGCGTTGATGCAAACAATGATGTATCTGACCTTTGAAAAAGTAAGTAAGTAGATATAAATATGCATAAAGTATGCTTTGGCTCCAAAGTAAATCTCTCAGTAATTGAGCGTTTTTGTATTTACTGTATGTATTTTTTTTTTCTGTGTATTTGTGTGTATTCTTGTGTATGCAGGCTCATGCTGGTGGTGGGAGCTGAGGTTACATCACTTTGTTTCACTCCTCTGTTCTCTGTAGATGTCATTAAACTTCATTAAACTGGGAGTTTGTGCTGCTTAACTAATAAATGCGCGTGCACACACTCCCACACATGCACACACACACACAGAGGCAACCGGAGGTATCACACACATAATGCACACACACGCAGCCATTTAGATAAACACACAAATACAAAATTAGAAAATTGCTGTTCGTGCTTCACAATGATTTGTAAATCTCTCTCTGTTACATGTGCGCACACACACACAAACACACGGGTAGACTGACGCTAACCCATCTCCTTTTTGATTTTGCAGAACTTTTACAAGGACATCAATCGTGAAGGGATGTACATCAGGTATATGCTTGCTGAATTTAACATAATATTCTTTTAAGTGGTGCTTGTATGTGTCAAATGCGCATGCATGTGTATGTCTGAATGTGTGTAAATGTCTCTGTGTGTGGCTTCATAATCTGACAAGGGATTATATGAGTCCCACTGAATTAATGTCAAAATCCACAGGATCAGCTCTTGGTCTGACTGGAGGGAGAGCAGTGAGAAAGAGAGGCATGATGGGCACGAGGGAGGGAGAGCTAGAGAGTTGGAGGAAGAGCGAATGAAGCAGGGGGGAGAGAGAGAGAGAGAAAGAGAGAGAGAGAGAGAGGGAATACAGATCATGTCAGGTCCCACAGTGCGTTTCTGGCAATGGCTTATAGACATAATTAGTTATCTGTATGTGTGAATGTGAGCTCAACTCTGTGGATGATCAGCTGCCTCCGTCTATCCTGTGGAGAATGTGGAAATATTTGGTCGGCTCGCCAGTTGATGTTAGCAAACAAACATAGTTTAATTCACAAACACGTTTAAGCTCTACACACTGTATGTGTTATATAATAAACCAGAATTTTAAAGATCTAGCTCTATTACTACAGGCAATGCACGGAAAATAAAACCCCAGACTAATTGTGTTATGGTCCTGTGTTGGAATTATACAGCATTAAATTTGCAGTGTAATTGCTAAAAAACTGTGTGAAAAAATGACTGCTTAAACATCAACAGTTCTTTTGGTTTTCATCATTGGCTCTTTTTTCTATTTTTTTGTTCCATCCTCAATCCCATATTATTATACATAATGCACTATATACTAATCTTTATACTATACTGTTTTTTGCTGTAGTAGTAAAAGTTTAACTAGCTTAACCGCTTTGCACTAACAAGAAGCCAGCCAGACATCAGTCGAACTGCGAATTTAGGATATTGCTGCTAAAAATACTCGGTTTTCTAAAGATTTAATCTTTTGTTGTTGGTTTGTGAGGTGTTTGTAGAGCTGTCTCATTGGAATGCACAAATTGTTTTCATTTTTTTGCAGCTGCAAGTGCCACCTCTATTCCCTCGGTGTGTTATATTGTAGCACACAGAAAAATAAGCATTTTATGTGCACTTAAAGTAATGTTGTCACTTTTTTTAATGTGAGCGAACTACATCAAAATATTCTTCATTCAGTTAGGTGATAGCTTTGTCACACCTAAAGAAGCTAAAATGCTGTAGTCTTTAGCAATTATGGGCAGTACTTATTTCTGTTTTTTTAAGCACACAATGGCCAGTGCTTCCATTCAGTACTGATATTTGGCTTTTGAAGAAAAAAAAACACACCAGTGGTGTTTCACACAGAGAGATGCATGAAGGAAATTATGGAAGGTCACAGAAGAATGGAGAGAGTGAGAGCACGGTGACAGATAGATGACAGTCAGAGTTAAACAAGCAAGCAAGAGAAGGACTTAATGTTTGCGCTTTTTTTATTCACTCTGTCATCATCAACTGGATGCTGCTGGCAGTGTGACTGAGTTGGTTAAAAGTGAGAAGAAAGGTATGAGAAGAGATGAGGTAAAAAAAAAAAATACATAAAGAAAGCAAGTCCCTTTAACATTTAGTCAGACAGAATAAACAGCTGACCTCAAGATGCATCCATACTGCCAAATGTAGAGGAGATTGTTCATTTAGAAGAATCTAGAAGCCACTGCTTTCTTGCTTCGTCATCAATGCCTTAGCAAAAAATAAAAAAAGTCCTGCCTCTGGCCATGTGGTGAAATGATGTCTCCAGACAGAGGGAGGTAGAGAAAAAGGACCAAACTTAAAAAAAGGCAATAAAAGCGTAAGTTGGTCCACTAGCGGCCCAATGTTCCCATTTTCCTCCTCGCCAGGGTTCTAAAACATTATTGGGCTACAAAACATCTGCCAGACCGTTAAAAAGGCCTACGTCGAAGTATACTGGTGTGTGTGCTCTTGAATAACCTTTCAGTGCTGTGTATAAATTTCAGGATATGAACAGGTGTGTGTGTGTGTGTGTGTCTGTGTGTGTGTTTGTATGTGAAAAAGCATTTTGAATGAGACAGTGACAAGCTTGTGATTAATTCATTTGCAGGTCTTCAAGTTGCCCAACAGTGGCATCTAGTGGAGTGATATATAAGTTACATATTAAACTTCACTTCCTCTCTGTGACTGTGTCTGTGTCCGTACACGTGTGTGTGTGCTCAGGTACCTTTACAAGTTGAGGGACCTTCACTTGGAGGGTGAAAACTACACCGAGGCAGCATACACACTGCTGCTCCACTCTCGCCTCCTCAAGGTAAGGCACACACACACACACACACACACACACACTCATATAAAGAGATATTTTGTAATTTAATGCTGGACTCAGTGTCTTGCTCGGCCTAATTACTTGTCTGTCTGTCATGAGTGAGACAGTTTTTTTATTAGCTGATGAATTGTTGCTATGTCTCTGGCCTCTGAATGATAACGCTTCAGAGGTGAGTTTATGGCGTGGCATCGGCCACTGTGGCTTCATCACACCGGTGATTGATGCAGTAAGTGTGTGTGTATGTGTGTGTGCGTGCCCATGCATGTGTCTGAGTGTGTTTGACCTCCTTTGTCTTTTCATCTGTTTTATGAGACACTTAGAGGCTCACAGAGAGGGACAGAGGACTAGGGTCTCTCTCTCTCTCTCTCTCTCTCTGTCTCTCTCTCTCTCTCTCTCTCTCTCTCTCTCTGTCTCTTTTCTGTCTAATAGCGTTACATCAAAGCAGATGAACTCTATAATATTTTTTATAATCTCCATTCATTGCTGATGTCAGTGCTGTCATGCCCGGTTCACATTATTGCAAAGATCAGGCTGTAATGCACGGCATGCTCTAATTCTTTCCCTTCCCACTTTCCTAAGCAGACAGAAGGGTTCCAAGTGTATAAGTCAGTTTTGGTGATCACTGTGTACTTTTTGTTTGGTTTGCAAATGAATTTCAGTGCAATTTATGTAATGGAAGATTAAGCATTGTCTCATTTATATAATAAATGAGCATCGTGCTGCATGTTTTTGTGCACACTCTGCTTACTGACTAATATTGATTTATTACAACAACAATGATACTCTAAGCTTTAAGTTCTCCTCCTCTCTTGTTGAGACATCATGATAAATGGTCTGACTGCAACTTTGTTTTTGTTTCAGCAATAAAAAATTATACATACTGTATTTCACTTTTTGTCTCTGCGTCTTCTATCCTGTCTCCATTACAGTGGTTAGACGAGACGTGTAGCCCCCAGTTCGAGTCCCATGGCTCACAAACCCAACGGCAGCTCAAAGAAACTCTCTACGACACCATCATTGACTACTTTGACAAGGGCAAGGTCAGCATTGTTTTTGACTACGACATGCTTTTTTCTTTACTTTGCTACACCATCATAGATCAAAAATGAATTATGACTGTAACTTTCAACTCTGGAGAAAGTATTATCTTTTTTTGGCAGGACAGTTAAGCTTTGCTTTTTGGGTCAACGCAACTTTCTGAATTCATTTGACATTATTTATTACTTTGGGATAAGCAAAAGCTGATTAAAATCAGTAATTCAATGCAGAGACTTTTCTTTTGGAAAATGTTCTGTATCATAGTGTCTTTTAAAGAATGAGACAGCGTTGCAATCATACAGTCACAGTCTCTGAGCAGTATGTTTGTGTCACATTCGTTTAGTATTCTCCGTAAGTGTTTTGTGTTCTTTGAAGCAGTGATAGAGACATTTCCTTCCACTCTCCAGAGACCTGGAAACAGAGATTCACAAGATGAATTCCCACCACGACAGCTGCTACCGATTTATTAGCAGATGGTGTAATGAAGGACACTTTTTTTTCCTTGTGTGTTTGTTTGTTTAGATGTGGGAAGAGGCCATCATTCTGTGTAAGGAACTTGCTGAACAGTACGAAAACGAGATCTTTGACTACGAATTACTCAGCAAGAGACTGGTAATATATGACAAACTCAAATCTTCTGTACAGTGTTCTTGATCTCACATTATTTTCTGTATTTCTTTATCTCAGCTGTCTCCCTTGAATTCCCTTTATAGATGTTCTTCGGTTTAAAGTGGTGTTTGAAGGAAAGAAAGAGAATTCAGGCATAAGTCACTGCAAGTGCAGCTGTTGTTTACAGGACCCTTGTTAAATTAAACTTGTGAGAATTAGTTTGGTTTGGTCTTTGGCCATTAAATGGTCAAACTAAATCAGGGGGAAATGTCCAGTAGCCAGTCTGTAAGTTCTAAATAGACCATATTGTTCTCAATGAACCATTTCCATACTAAATTAGTCATCTGCTCTTTAAAATATTACCAACTTCAGCAAAACCATTCAGAATCATTTTAAAAATGAGTACTTACTTGACACAAGTCCTCCTTTTGAATTTATCTTTTTCTCAAGAACTTTGTTCGAGCTTCCACAATTACCATATGACCCTAAAAATGTGATTCCTCATTGTCAATCATCAGCAACTTCAACCCCCTCCTAACCCTTCTTACTTTGTCCTCTCAATCACTCCTGTATTTCTTTCATCTCTTGCTTTGGCACCACAACTGAAGTGATTCCCTCCTTACCCAAATCCTAACTTATTCTTTAGCAACACCCTCTCCTCTGTCTCCACTTCACTCAGTTCTTCTTTTTTCCCTCCCAACAGAGAATTACAGTTTTTCCAACAATGGAAAAATCTTTCTCTTTATATAACTGCAGCAGGGCCTGTCTCAGCTAATGTTGAATTTATGTGGTTATATAAATGACAGGCATTGCCCTTGGATGCCATGCACTTTATTTTCCCCTGCATCTATCACCCTCAAAGGCCCAGTATTCTGCTGAGGGTAGCTTTGTCATTGGCATGAGCTGATAAAACTGCTATGGCTTCACACAATGCATATCTAAACCTCTCTCCTTCTCTGTCTCTTTTCGTCTCTCCCTCTGCAGGAAAAACAAGCCAAGTTCTATGAGAACATTATGAAGATCTTGAGGCCAAAGCCGGACTACTTCGCAGTGGGCTACTACGGACAGGGCTACCCTCCATTCCTCAGGGTTTGTGTTTGTCATATACAGCGTTATAAAATAATATTCTCCCTTTTCATAGAGTAGAAGCGTGTACATTCACTGACTCCTTGTTCAACAGGGTCAAAAAACTTTTTTTTTTATTATCAGCACAGAGGCTAAGCTATTTAAAATTGCAGCCGTGGACAAGTTTTTAAACACACCAGCAAGATAGTTAACAGAACAAGACATAAAAAGCCTTATGGGAACATTGTGGATCTGTAGATTTCAGCAAGCTGCAAAAATAAAATATTCCACTGTTTATAGCTGCTTTATTCATTAGATGAGTTAATCTGCTGTGGTAAGGAGTATGACAAAGTCAGTGACTCAGTTTTTAGGGGAGCAGGGCAGGGCCTGAATGGAAAACAGGCACGGGCCCATAATGGTAATGGTAGTCTGTGTTTTCTCATTGTTTCACATAGTTGACCACAAGATATCACTTGATGGAACTCTCTTGTGGAGTTCCCCAAGGGTCCGTGCTTGGTCCAGTTTTTATTTATATGCTCCCATTCAGTCACATTTTTGAAAACAACAAAATATCCTACCATAGTTATGCAGACACAGGAAACACACAGATTTACATAACAATAAATCCTGACGATTATGGACCAGTATACAGTCACTGTCACATTTCTAGAAGCCTCAATGTTTTCGACTTCAAAACATGTCTGAAATGTTGGTGTATCAGACACAGACTTAGATTTCCTCAAATTAACAAAATCAGCCTACTGCTGTCTTAAATATAAGGCAAGCTCATGTCTCAACAAGATTTAGAGAAACTTGTTTATGCTTTTGTTTTTAGAAGGCTTGAATATTGTAACAGTCTCTTTACATGTCTCTGTAAAAAAAAAAAATCAATATGACAGCTGCAGCTGAGTCCTCACTAAAACTTAGAAAATGGAATACATCACCCGAGTTCTCAGAGCCTTGCACCAGCTTCATATGCATCAAATAATTGATTTCAGATTACTGTTATACACTTACAAAGCACTGAATAAGGAAGCCAGAATACATCTCTGATATCAAATTATGCTGCTTTGTTATGAGTCATCCAGAGCTCTTAGATATTCTGAGACAGAGTTGCTCATTGTCCCCAGGGTCAGAACAAAACATGCAGCTTAATTTTTCTGTTTGCCACTGCTTTTCTCAGGGTCATTTAAAGATTTTTTTTAATGGTTTATTAATGCTTTTGCACTTCTTAAATCTTTTAAATTGTTTTTTCCCCTTGTAGTATGTATATATTATTTATTTTATAAACTGTAATTTTTCAGTTTTACTTAACTTTGAATGCCTTTGTGTATGAATGTGCTACATAAATAAACTCGGCTTGCCTTGAAAAAAAAGATGTCAATGGCAATGTCTAAATAAAAAATAAGTAAAGTAAGTAAGTGTTGATTCCATGATAAATAAGGGCTTAATCATTTCATTGTCATTATTAACACCAATTCACTCCCTGTGCTTTAGAACAAAGTGTTCATCCACCGTGGCAAAGAGTACGAACGCAGAGAGGACTTTCAGAACCAGCTGATGAGCCAGTTCCCAAGCTCTGTGCGCCTCAACACCACCACCATGCCAGGAGACGATATCAGGAACTCTCCACTTCAGTGTATCCTTTAAGTACACATTTACATGCATTACTTTTGGGGTTAACAAGTTTTTGGGTTGCTGAAAAAGTCTTTATAAATATAAAAGTAAATGATAAGATCAACTCAAATCCAGAGTTTTCCAAAAGAAAGTATCAGGAGACCTTTTGCCAAGGCATCTAGACAGAAGCCTTGGTTTTTGTTTATGCTGTACCTTTTAGTTTAACTCTGTATAATAAACCACGGCATCTGGAGGTCGGACACATCCACCACTATCAGTTTGTACCTTCTGATACATGTAGGGATACTCTATCATGTAGTAATATTTCATTCCTGAGTGATCTGAACCAGATATCCAGTGTTTCACAGTGCAGCCAGTCCTCGAGATTCCTCCTCGCCTGAAGAACAAACCTGTTCCTGACCAGATTATCAAGTCAGTAAAACAGCACTCATCATTTTCATACAGTAAAACGTGAATGTGAAATGATAGGCATTAAAAAAAGAATAGGCAATTCCAATTATGTAATTAAAAAACATATTTGCCTCTTTTGTAAATGGTGTTTGACTGTAACCTCTGTCTCCCTCTTCTTACACAATGGTCAGCTTCTACAAGTCCAATTACGTGCAGCGTTTTCACTATTCCAGACCTGTGAGGAAAGGACCCGTGGATCCAAACAATGAGTTTGCTGTGAGTTATTTTTATTTAATGAAAAGATTTATGACCACAGGGACCATGAAAGTATTTCAGATGCTCTTGTATGCTTTGTACATTATCAGTCTGAAAAGATGAGTTTCTAAGCTATGAAATAACAGGGTTTCATTCAAAAGCAGGTTGTAGTTCAATTATATGATAAGACATCAGATTTCAGATGAGCACTAGAGATGCGACATCAGATTCAGGTATTGCATGTATGGATATCAGATTGTACAATGAAGTAAAAAGGTAGAGAAATTGGCCAATCAGATAGATAAAAAAAAATAAAGACAAAAAAAAAGAAAATAGGGGGAAAACAAAGAATAAAAAGATAAAGAAAGCCCACAGAGTCTGAAAAATAACAAAGACTATGCAAGACCACTGGGAAGTAGAGAAGATTTGTCCTCCCAGTACTGTGTCATTCTTGTAGCAATCTGATTTACTCTCCTTACACCAGTGGCGATGAGTTGTATCTTTTTGAGGAGAAAATGGATACAAGAAATTAAAATTAATTGTGGACAAAAGTGAGAAAATGGTTTAGTGGAAAGTCGGAGATTACTTTACCGCTTGGAGTACATGTACAATAGTTTTGGTGCCAGGAGTATAAAAGAAAATTGTAAGTGAAATGTAGAGCGCAAAACCTAAAACAACTTGTTTAACTAAAAATGTTGAAAAAAAGATAAGATCACAACACAAAACTGAATGTGTGGAACTGATATAAGAAAACAACACAACAACAAAAAAGTTTTGTGGAAGCACCAAAACACATCATTTACACTTCTATTGCACAGTTTTTGTTGGTGTTTGTCACTATAAGTGTGTCTTTTCCTATTACTGCCGTGGAATGTGTCATTTTATTTGTTTTCTCAACAACAAACAAATTGCAACCACAAACAACATGAGTATGTGAGAATCTGAGACTAATGAAACCAAGATTAAAATGCTAAGCATTGGAAGTTGAATGCTTGCTGCGTAATTGCAATATCACCTGCTCAGTTCCAGCTGGAGACCTTTGCTGTCTGTCAGACACCTCTCTTCTCACCACATCTCCTGTCAAATTGTACAATAAAGGTAAAAGTAAATCTGTAAAAAAATACAAATGGTTTCTGTACACAAGCAGAGCAAGGAGAAGACAAAATGGCAAGAGGTCATTCACTTTGGGGACTGCTCTTATTGTGTTGAGCCAAATCACTGGGTGAGAAATTGCTCATATCCAACAACCCATTGCAAACTAACCTTGCCTAAGCAACCAAATGAAAGTCCAATAAGCCCTAACTCGACAAAAGAACCCCAAATGGGAAACAGAAGGAATTGTGACCCAAGCTCCACCAGCTAAATTGGCAAAACAAGTGAACTGCACATTTAATGAACGATGTTAATGGAAGATATAAACAGTATCCGGTAGATACTGGAGCTTCAGTTTAAACAAAGCAAAAGAAACAATAAGAGCTGCGGGGTACTTGTAACTGAGCCAGCTGTATCCTGCGTATCTATAGGCCATAGAGAGAGTGTCAAGTTACGCAAATTCACCTTCCTTTCTCCCACCGCACACATTATGTAAACTGAATTGCACCACCTATTGTACACTAGACAGCATCTTTTAGAGACAAACCAGGATGACACACCAGCTGTACTGCCAGTCCTGTTAGATAACAATTAACCCTCAAATGAAGAGAAAAGGCAGGGGCATGATGGTTTTGGTGGCTATTTTGTGTTGGTACTCCTTCTCTAATGACATTGATCTAATTAGAATCAGTGCAGGTATTTCATTAAAACATGATACTTCTCTAACAATGGTCTCACAGTATCTTTCTCCTGAAAAAAGGTGTTTCTATCCGTGACTCAATCTCTGTCACAGATGAAGACATTTTTATGTGATGAGGGGTTATTGTACACAACAGATAATGAATTATTCACAATGCACTTGCAGCACCAAGAGATATCAAACCCCCTCAACATGCACTTTCCCCTTACTGGCCACAACAAGCAGAAGAGTGATGTAATGACTAGAAACAAGCATTGCTGTCAGCTTCAGCGTATGGCTTCCTACTCTACATAAGAAAGGCACACAAGCATGTGACAAAGACTGGAGAAGCAGAACTTGTGCTGACACTCTGCTCCACATGTAACACCCAAAGATGTTCTTTGAATTGGTTCCACAGCAGACATCTTGACTTGTCAAAACCATAAAAACGCAGGTGGACTACAACTATTCCTGTTATTATATGTCAAAATGTCTGCTGGTTCAACAGTCCATTCTTCTTAAGATGGTAGTGATCCAAATAACTGCATGAATGCCATTTGATGTTCACCTACAGTAGACCCCTTCACAAAGTTTTCTATACTGCTCAAACTCATTAGAGAGAAATTGGAGTCCATTTCCAAGCACTACCCACCAAAGTAGCTGAAAATATGCAGTCACCAGAGCCTGTTACTACCAACACAGCAGTCAGTTGTGGTCACTAATGGTACACAGATGGCCACAAGGCCTTGAATTCATTATTTGGGTTAATTCTCCAGTCTGTTCTGTACCGACTGAATATAAAATGAGATATCCAGAAAATAAGTCACTTTGTCAGGGGTCGTCTCTTTACTCAATGATAGAAAAAGGGTTGCATGAGGGAAAAGGTTTGGAACAACCACACTACAGGACGCCTTATTCATCACGCTCCAGAAAACAGCAGGATTCTTCTTCAACCCATGGGTCCTCCTCATCCCCTGTGGAGCCGAACAATGGAGTTCCAGGAGAAAATATAGGACACCCACAGCTAACTAGGGAACAACACCACCAAAGAAGAAGGACTTGGCTTAGATTGCACACCACAGTGAAGGCTACAGATCCCATTGATGTTCAAATATAGTATAATGAAGACAAACACATGCCTCAAATGAAAGCTGATGAGAGCCCAAACCCATGAATATGTAGTAAAATTACTTCTGAACAGGACTTTAAATGACTTCTTCAATAAGTGTCTGAAAAGAATCCTGAATTTAATATAAGTATCACTGGTATCAGTGTTTACAAATGGTACAAGCTCATCTTTGCATCCTTGTGTTTTAGTCTATGTGGATTGAACGCACGACCTTCACCACTGTGTATAAGCTGCCAGGGATCCTGCGCTGGTTTGAGGCTACTGACATGAAACATGTAAGTCTGCGAGGATGCATTTTCCCTCCATGTTTGAGCTGCATTTGCTGTGAATTGTTGCCTCCAGTATAGCATGTTCCGCTGTTGATTAACTTCGTTTTCTTTGTTTTTTATGACATTTTTTATTCTGCATCTCCCACACTCCAGCCTAAAAACCCTCCTCCCTCACTTCATGGGTCCCTTCTTCCATCATATTTTGATTTCCTCTTTCCGTCAGCTCTTTGTAATACTTGGGTTCTCTTTCCAGACCACCTTGTCTCCATTGGAGAACGCCATAGAGACTATGGAGTCCACCAATGAGAAGATTCTGACCATGATTAACCAGTACCAGGCTGACTGGACTCTTCCCATCAACCCCCTCTCCATGCTGCTCAATGGCATTGTGGATCCAGCTGTCATGGGCGGCTTTGCCAAGTATGAAAAGGTAAAATAAAAAATCAATTTATAGCTCATGATAAACACACTTTTCTAGGTGAATTAATAGCCATTGTACTATTGAGTAAAGCTCCCAATGAGAGTCAGTTTGATTACCATAAATTATACCTTTGATTATGGTTATTGTTTACTGTTTTATTTTTTTGTTTGTTTAGTTTGTTTTTCAAGTATCGAAAAGGTTGAGTTAAATAATGCTTATTACGATCATCTATGATGATTTCACATGGTGAAAGAAAACCTGTGGCCTCAGTTTTTTGTCTAACCATGCCCTGACTGTGTGTAGAATTATAAAAGGCACCATGACAAAGATTCCCCATCTCAGTAATGTCCTTTTTCTGTGATGACTAAGCCCCTGAAAAGTGATCTATGCTGAGGGGACTGCTTTTCTGCAAGATTTCATCTCCCATGATGAATTGACTTGAATTCATTTAGTATCAAAAATCAGTATCCCTTTCCTGAGGCTCTGAATAAGTTCTGTCCAAATTACATTAAATGCAATGAAGTTATTAAAGTCTGGTGTATTCATACCTTGAAATATTATCAAGGTTCACCCTCAAAAACCATTCAGTGCTATAATATCCCGTAGTGGATAGGATTGCTGTTCTTTGAAAGTGCACATGTGGGTGGAAACGTCATGAAATGACCTTTCAATATTTCCTTCATATCAGGCGTTCTTCACTGAAGAGTACAATCAGCAACACCCAGAGGACAGAGAAAAGCTGGCGCGCCTCAAAGACCTCATTGCATGGCAGGTACTGAACAAGCTAACACACATTCTTCTATACACACCACACATAAGTTGTGTTTCTTTTATGTTGATGTATTGCTCACAACATTTGTATTCATAGATTCCATTACTCGGCGGAGGGATCTCTCTCCATGGAAAGAGAGTGACAGATGATCTGCGTCCTTTCCACGAGCGCATGGAGGAGTGTTTCAAACAGCTGAAGAAGAAAGTGGAGAAGGAGTACGGCGTGAGAGAGCTGGTAAGAACTGAGGAAACAGGCGGGATGAGAGAGAAAAATATAGGCTTTAAGAGACTTCTTAAACATGGTGTTTCTCTACATGCATGGACCCTGAGTTACAGTGGTAAAGCTGCACTAATTAAGCTGCAAATGAGCTGACCCAGGCAAATTTTAAAGATCAAAGTACTCACAAAAGTCTATGAGCAGAGTGTTGATATGGGATTTGAACCTTTAAAGTTCTCTCCAACCAGAACGTGGTTCAGATTGTCTGACTGGGGCTAAATATGGTCATTAACTTGTAAATTAGCTTTGCCCTTTAGGAGTGATTAAAATTATGATGTGTAGGAGTGATGATATGGTATTTTTAAGAGTCTTTTAACTTCTCTTGCTTTTCTAGCTTTCTCTGATGATGTACTTTTGCTTTGTTCCACTGTCACTATAAACTGTACTATCCTGCCAGGATTGTCTGGGTATGTCATAGTTTATTTCTCTATTTCCAGCCCGACATGGATGAGAGGAAGTCCACTCGTCCACGCTCAATGCTGCGCTCCATTCGTCAGTCCATCATCTCGATTTCCTCACTGCAGGGATCTGAATGTGGGACACCGACCAAGATCCATGCAGATAGGTAACAAACACATATGTGTGTTGACAGATGAAGTCATTTAGTGACCTTAGAGGGTGATAAGAACCCCAAAATACAATACAAGAATGGCATCTCAGGATACGTGCTCACACTATATTATAATTAAAATGGTGAACAGTATGAATTGCATGTATATCATCAGAACCTGATCAAGTGGGATTCTTCATGAAAAATTCACCCCAGAACAACCTGCATATACCAATCAACATTTAACCACTTTAATTTACTACTCATTCCCTTCCTGCATTCTGCCAGGGACCTCCCCCCTGAGTCGCCTACCTCTTGGACCCTTCAGCGCTCCAGCGGAAGCATGAGTGCAAGTACAACGACGGAGGAGGTGGTGGTGACAGTGGGAGACACAAATGTGGAGGTCAAAATGAGGAAGAGTAAGAAGAAGAAGAAGAGGAGCAGCATGATCTTCATCTCAGAGGAAAGGGAAAGGACGAGTACACTGGACTGCAAACGGGTGAGAACGAGCTCTAGTGGGAGGTAGATCATGTGGCGGGAGAGGAGAAAATACGAGAAAGGAGGCAAAGGAGTGAAATGTGACGGGGCTGAGTATCTGTGGAGGTGTTGCTGAGTTTTGTGTGATCTCTGTCTCCCTCTAGCTGTCCAAGAAACAGGAGTTCCGCAGTGACACCAACCTGTCTGAGCCAAATGAAGGAAATGTGTCGTTGACCAATGCCAACTCCAGATCCCTGCCTGCCATCACAGGTGACAAACAAATACAGAACCACCTGATGCTGCTTTATTTACTGGAATTCAGTTACACCTGAAAACAACATGCCCACAAATTTAGATTTAAAAAATTACCTGGAAGGAAGGACTATGATTTTTCATATTCTGGAAAGCTGACTGTATGGAAAAATACACCGACAAGGTCATGGCAGGGAGTCCTCATGTACGTTAAAAACAAATTGGCACGCTGGGGAGTGCTGCAATAACAGCCTCACCTAACACAAACTCTGATGTAAGGTGGCAAATGAGTGCATCAGTCATGTCATTTCTCAGAACTGCGCAGTAGTTTCATCCAGTTTATATTTCATCGTTTCAGTCTCATAACCCTGCACTTCAGAATAGTGCATCAGGCCACAATTCACTGTTTCTGTGGCATTTTGCCATGTTGGACCAGGCCAGCTGAGCCAGCATTGACTGTGGTGTTAATGCACCTCTGATTAGCACAGCCGACTACAAGCTGTACAGCCTGGCTGAACATACACACAGTGCCGCCGGTGTTGCCAGAGCGCACAGTTCATTAGTAGAGCAGCTGCAGGAGCACAATTAGTCACAAAAACCAGCAGGAAGAGGCAGAGGTTTCACAGAAAGCTGCTATCCAGTGAAACACAAACACCATTTAGTTTCTGTCTGTTCCACAGGTCTGTCCTTGACAGTGGTGGGGGGTACAGAGGAGGTGGACTCCACCAGAGCCAGGAGGGACAGCAAGAGCATGTCTGTCTGTGGGACCTCAGACCGAACAGCAGACAGGCGCTCAAAGGGCGTCATTAACCTCCTCTTCAAGTCCAAGGTGAGACCAACAGGATTAGTGCAGTCCCACTGAGAAGCATCAGGTCGACATTCAAGAGTCAGTACTGCAGTTTGTATGCTGACCGCTCACATTTTGGGTAATACGCTTATCTGCTTTCTTGCCGAGACTGAGAAAAGAACATAGATACCACTGTCATGTTTGGATGCCAGATATGAAGCTACAGCTAGGAGAGGCTTAGCTTAGCATAAAGGCTGGAAACATGAGGAATCAGCTAGCCTGGCTCTGTCCAGTGGTAAAAATACATCTATCACTCACTAACTAATGCTCATTAACAAACACTTTATACAGTTTCCTTAACCTCAACTGTATTTTTAGACAAACAAGGCTACCTGTTTCTCCCTGTTTCCAATCTTTATGCTAAGTCAAGCCAACTGGCCACTGGCTTCATATTTATCTTACAGCGATGAGATCTTTTCATCTCCCCTTTGGCAAGAAAGAGAATAAGCATATTTTCCAAAATAGTGAACTCCTTTAACATGATATATCTCCAACATTACTCTTATTTATATATATTAAGATGTAAATCTACTCATATATTATTTTTTGACATTTTTACAGCAACACATTAGTCTTCCAGCTAATCATTAAGAACATATTTTTAGTCATTTTTATCCCTAAGTAAACATAAACATTGTATGTTATGCATGTTTGTTTATTTTAACAGAGCTCCAAGACAGAGGATGTGAAGTCCGGTGATCCAACCAAAGACAGTGCCAACCATTTCTGAAATGCTTTGTATTCATTCCCTGTTTCTTTTACTTATTTTTATTTTTTCAGTTTGGCAAAGAAGTTCACTTAAACCAGCAAGCAAAACCACATTATGCACTCACCCTCTCTGCCTGTCAGTCTCAGTACTGCTGTTGCCTTAATATAATTGATTTTACCTATCAATAAAGGCTATTTTTGTGCCATGACCTTTTTCTTGGTAATTCAAATGATTCCCAGTGAAGCTAAATGCCATCTTACAGCTTTTCAATCAATTCCGCTTCTACAAGAACGAGCAAACACAAACCATCCTGCTGACGCGCATGATTAAAAAGCTTCTCATTATACAGTTTTCATCATTGTTGTTGTGACTGACTGAAGTTAATTGAAAAATAATAATTTGATAAAACACAAAAGTCACCATGTCATCCCAAATGATTTTAAACAGGAACACACTGCCAAAAAGCTTTGGCACTGATACAACAAACAAGAAAGTCTAATAAATTCTGATGAAATAGGAAGCAACAAACTGTGAAGCTTAACGTACCAACGCTACAGTATTTGTTGGGTGCGCACAAAGTGTTTTTTCTGATCTAAATCATATTATATAAAACAAACATCTTTACTTTCATCTAAAATCTAAAAACAAACCAAAAGGATTAATTTAATTTGAAACAAACAGCTTTTAAAAGTTGTTAGATTATAGCCAGGCTAGCTGTTTGCCTATGTTTTCTTTTTTTTTTTCATGCTAAGCTAAACTAATTGCCTCCTGGCAAGAAGTGAACATCAGTTTGTGATGACATTTTACATTGTAATTTTCTAATTCTATATTTAGTTATGTCTTTTTAGAGTGAGCACCAAATTTCCATATATATTTTTGTCACTATGAGTATGTAGCAGTAAAAAATGAAGATGTAATGATTAAACAAATGTAGAGTGACTAATATTTTCCCAAAATGTACTGAAGCATAAAGCATGAAGTTACGCATTACCATTCATCTCTGTTCTATTCCTTTAAGCTTGACAGATAACTACCAGCATGTTTACCAAGATGCATGAATGTGATTTATTCCTCGTAGATGTTGCCACAGATCCTTCTTATGTGAGCATGAGAAGCTGTGTGACGTAGGTAGGATATGATGTTGGCTCCCCAAAGAATCTGTTCTCTGATCGCTGAGTGAGAGCGAGTGTGAATAATGAAACAATTCAGGATGGACAGGGCTGTAAGGACAGTGTATATACACAGCTCTGTGGATCCACTCTAGTTGGCTGGAGCAACAAAAAACAAACCCATAGTGTGTTGAGCTGATTTCCTCTGATCTCCTGCAGCAGAAGAAAACACTGCAGGCCAGTGTGGAGCTTTATTTTGCGACTTGCTGTCTTGCCATCACTCAGTTTGTTGGTGATTCCCCCAGACACAGTCGTCCTGCAAGTCCACCCTGGCTTCTGAATCTGTGCAACCAAACCCTTCAAAATACTGAAAGATAGCAAGGTGAAGTGAGGTGGGCAGGAAATTAGTTTGAGTCTTGCTTTCCTCATTGACTTTAGTGACATTTTAATAAAGATATTAAGATAAACAGGTAAAAGCAGAGCAGAGCAGATAGGCTGTTGCGTATGATGAATATGAATTAGTAGCCAGTGCAGTGAGTGGGAGAGGTAACGCATCACCTGCACTGGTAAAAAGGTCATTATGTTGAAAATAAAATTCAAAATGAGACTTTTTTAACGATTCGTAGATGTGGATGAATATCTCACATTTTCCTGGTGGCGGTTTTATGTTCTCGTGGTTCTCTCTGTGCTGAGAGAGCGCACACGGTCAGAGGGTCATTGAGAACAATGGAGACACATCTTCTCTCCCTTATTAATTCTGCCATTATTGCCACGCTGACCACCAGGTTTCTTCATAGCCAATTTAAAGTTGACTAGCCTTTTAAAAGTCAAACTCCTGTACTACAATGCGTCACTCTGGAGTGTGAATTCTCAGATGAAAGCATCGCCCCGTGACCGTGAGAGTCATTTTTAGCCAATTGACGTCTACCTCACTTGTGCAAAAGATAAAAAAGATGCAATGGGGTTGGTGGTGAAGCTAAATGATATGCTGTATATTCCCACAGGGAGTGGATGCCTCGCTTGACTGACCGACAGATTCATTCCCATCTAAACCACCAAGACTGTCCTAGAGAGTGTATAAATTTGTCAAAATGCTGATCAGTAAAACCTCTGGTGTGTAAAGGGATAAATGAGGAAAACATTGCATTTTGAAATCTACAAGTATAAGAAGCAAAATGTATTCAAAAATATGACTCATTATTAATGGTTCGAGGCTATATCCATCATATTCATATCAAAGTTAATGATCCTGCTCTGTGTTTTCTTTGGTTTCCACCCATCAAAAACTCACAACTCCTGCTATTGTTAGTGTTACTTTTAGTCACAGAGGGCATGTCATTTTTTTTTATTTAGCTTGAAGCTTTTTGGGGAGGGCTGTCATTTTGTCTGGTGCTATTACTTATACCTTATCTGCTCCGCTGGCATCTTATATTGAAGAGCGATAGCATTTTTAAAGCAGCTCTGTTCCGTTCAGCTCAGGTCTGCGGGTCAAGTGGACAGACGAAGTGTTACATATTGGAGGTCTGCAAGTGCAGTAGCCAGTGTTAGGTCTGTTAAAACTGCAGAATGTATCCTTGCACAATGCATACACTCTACGTCTGTTCAAATGCTTATAGAAGTTTAATGACCAAAGCATGTTATTATCCTGAATTCTTGGCAAAGCAGGTTTTCATGTGAGGAATTTATCAGCATGCAAAAATGGGGAGTTGTTCAGCAGTGATTAAGCACATTTTGTTTAAAGAAAAAAAAAAGAAATACACACCAATTAACAAATATATATTTTGCTGCAACTAGCAGAGGATGTTGTATCTTAAAGATTAAAAAGTGGCCATGAATTGTTATGTCTGCAGTAGATCCTACAAATTAATCCTCTTTCTGCCAAATCCCAGTGAGTAAAGCTGTTTCATACAAAAGTTAAAGGTTAAGTTTGTTCAACTAAAAGTTTCTGACATCTCTGTGATTCTTAGTGCGTGCTGAAAACAATGTACGAGAAAATACCGCTTGTGTTTGTACCCCGTTTCAATATCAAAAAAACATGTCTTGCTTTAAAAAGAGCCTAAATGTTCTAACCTGGTTTTACACAAATAGCTTTTTGAACAAACTTGAGGTGTTGTTTTGCAGGTTATGTTGCAGCCTGACTGGAGGATGACAGACACGGCTGAGCAGCTACACTCTGCCAGAAATCATAATGAATTTCATATGGCAATGTAATAAAGGTGGTAATATAAACAGTGATACTAATATCTAGCGCAGTGGAGGGAAATTCATTTACGGCTAATTTCAAGCAAATTATAGATAAGCATCGGGAAACTCCCTCCTTTGTCATCATTGTTGAAATTGTATCAGGGCAAACATTGCATTACAGGTTAATGCTCGCCACTGCATCATAATGAAAGCTGTAGCTATGATCAGTGTCCACTAGGGGGCAGTAAAAGATTGATGCAAGTCTTAAAAGATGAACGAGGAATGATTGCACAGACCACTGGTTTGCATGTTTTGAATTTTCAGAGAAAGACATTAAATGCTTTGTGTTTTTCTGTAAGACATCATAGTAGTTTAAAGAAAATGTGACTGAAACATGTTCTTGTCTGGCTATGAGAGGTGGAGAGCAGCTGGTTTTTCTGTCCACACAGTTTGAGTGTTCCCTCACATTAAGAGAGAGCGAGCTACCCCTGTGAGAATAAAAGCTTCAGCTAATCTCTGGTTCTCACTTCAGCCAGTGATTTTAGCCACAGGGAAATGTCAGCTCAAACTCCGTGTTACAGCTGCAGGGACCTTCTGCTCACCCACACTCCTTTTCACCAAGATGGCAGCTTTATGAAGGGTAAGTCAAACCAATGGAACTGAACTGAACTTTGTGAAATGCACTTCCACTGGACGTCTGTCAGCACAGAAATGATTGTGTGATAAGGGCTAGAACTTATGCACAAGAACCGGTTCTGTCACTTGAACACAGAACCTGCATTGTTTCCTGTTGAGTGTTATGCATCTTAATGCATCCTCATTTATTAGCTTTTTCTCCCTTCAAAGTTAAACGTATGCACAAGGACAGTTTTCTCTTTCCAGCAGTTTTCCTTTGGTCAGCAATTTTGATTTGCTGCGTCCATCTTTCCAGCCAAGGGAAATTGAATGTCGTAGTCTTAGGATAGTTGGGGGTCATAGGGCGCTAATATATAATACACTGAATGTTTGTCACATCGAGTGTGTCCTTGACGTCTGGTAATAACATCCGAGATTTAGAAAGCCATTGCAGTACAACATATCAGAGCAGAATGCAGCCAACAGAATACAATATCTGCTCTGTCTCCTCATAGTCTCATGCTAACAGAACTATAACTGACCTCCTCACTTGGTTTTTCTTTCATGGTTGTCTTAACTACCCCATAGTTTGTCCCATAGAGGACGGGTGAGATTGCTTTTTGTATAAGTTTGTGTTGATTTGAACTACACTAGGTTTCACCTGTGCTGTGGCCATCTAAACACCTTCCACTGACATTCAGCTCAGCTGTTGTTACTTTTTGTCCATGAGTAGACACCGGTATCCAACACTGCTTCTCAGTACTTTAAGTTTAATTCTTCTACCTTGAGTACCGGATGCTTCATTTGGTTAATGCGGAATTTCAGAATCTCGAGTGTCTGAAATGACTAATGCTCAAGATCCACAAATATCACTGAGTGTTTATCATTTCCATTTCAACTAAGCTGTTGAATCATTTATACACCTCCATATATCAAGTCTGATAATGTGTTTGTTATCAGCCTTCCTTCTCCTCTTCCCATCTTTTACTCTTGTACTGTCAGTACACTTTCCTCTCCCTGCCTCCTTGTAATTGTCTACTTCTTACTTTGCCAACATTTCATCCCTCTTTTCGCTCTTTCCAGCCCATTTTGCCCTCCCACTAACACTCTTGACACTCTCTCGATCTCTCTGACAGGTCTCGCAAACAGCTGATGGGGGAGCAGAAAGTGGAACAGTGCCGCTGTGAGTTTTAATGGTGCTCCTTGGTAATCCTTAATCTGACAGCTCATCAAAGCAGACCCTGCTGCTCACGTTTCCCCTCTCTGGGTTCACTCACCAAGATACATGTGTGTGTAATGTACCACATGTAATCTGTGCCTGGAGACATGTGAGAATATATATGTATTATATATGTATTAAAAGTTTGCAGACGGCGGGGTGCTGGAGTGTGTCACTGGATGAGGAACAGAATTGCGATGTTATCACAGCATTTGCAGAACTAATGACCGATTTCAATGTATGGTTAAATCACAGAATTACTGCAGTGACAGTTGACAAGACTGTAGACATTTTTTTAAATATATTTTGTAGGGGAACAGAACAGAGACTTTTGTATCACGTTCATGTGTTTCCTACATTTCCCTGCAAACTTAAAATTTCACACCAACAAAAGCAAGAGCAGATAGAGATCAGTGCAAGCCCTCAAAACTCCATCAATCACAGAATCAAATCCCAACTACAGTTCTACTAGTGTGTATACTAGTGTATATTAATATTTCATTGTTAAATATCATGGTTATTTTCATTACTTAGTCTGTGTAAATGGAGACTATGTGACAGAATGTAAAACTTCCAACTTTTGGGCCTCATGTGGTCTCTGTAGGTCACCCCTCAGTGTGTCCAGGCATCAGCATCCCTGCCTTAGCAGAAAAGCCAATAAATATAGTTAACTATGTGTAGAGGAGGGAGCCAGTATTTTTGTGAAAAATCATCAAATTGAACAACCTGTTATGACAGCGGCTTATTTGCTAGCCTATTTGATATTCATGAACAGAGTTGGCCACTTTGTGTACTTTTATCTCAGCGTTCATTCCACCTGGTGTGCAGTAAACAGCAAAATCAGCATGATTCAGTACCTTTAGTCAGGCATAAACAGAACTACTGCACATTCATTTGTGAGTAATCAGGATTTGTTGCAGACTTCATGCTGTGTCATGGTTGAGCATTCATTTGCAAATAAACTTGAACTCAATTTTTTGTGACTGAAAATAGAAGAAATAGTCAAAATTTGGGAAAAAATATATTCATGTGCTTTCTTCCCAGCAGTTAAATGAGGAGATGAATTCCACTCTTGCCTGGCCAGTAAACATGAAGCTACAGCCAACAGTAACTTAGCTTAGCTTAATTTAGCATCTGCAATGAATTTGTATCGCTTTTATGTAATCTATACACAGCCCAATTTGGACTTAGATTACCAATATGTTTTATATGAAAAGATACTATAATTGTTCAAGTAAAATTGCGTAGAAATTGGTATCCTTGTGATTTATCGCTCGGAGTACAATTCCACTGTTGTAAATATGGACAGTTACACACATGTATTTGTTATTATATTACTTATGATGAAAATGAGAGAGTCGACAACTTTGCTAACACAATTAAGCATCAGGCAAGTGCAATGGCAGAAGACATAGCACAAGAACACCAGATGGAAAACCAGAAGATATTTTATCCATAAAATATGATCCAATTTTTACTAAAATCAGTGAAACTGTTGGCGGCGTGTGATTTAATGCCATAAAGCATTACATGCTCCTGCGGGTCATCAGAGTACAAAATTATATAGTGCAGTTGCAGATGTATGGAGTGCAGAGTGGGAATAACAGAAACACATGCTCAACATGCTAACTAATGATGCTATTAGCATGTTAGCATTCTGGTGTGAGCTTTTAACTGTAAGTACTGACAGTACAGCGCATGAAACAAACTCATAATTCATCTCAACAAATAAAGTTTTATTGTAAATGCATAGATTGCAATACCGCAGCAATAAGCATTAGAGTCTCACTGAAGCCATAATGGATGTTTATCTATCTGACTATCTATTTTTACAAGAAACGCATCAATACATAGAGGCAAATAGCACTCCATTTTTCCATTTCCATGCAGACTTTAATTTTCAGCTTGTGTGAATTGCTGTAGAGTGGCAGAGTGGAAAATGAGAGAATGAAGTTTCCCTCTTGCTCAAAAATAATAATGTAATTCACATGTGACAAAATCTCTTGTCAAAAAATAGGAGCTGTATTAAGGAATATATCCGTCACTAAGACCTTAAAAATTGGTACAGATCTAGTAGCTCAACTTTCCCGGACTGTAACACTGCAGGCAGACAGAGTCAGACATTTGATTTCTACCAGACAGGAGCAGTGAGGGCAGCAGCTCTTCCTCCGTTTGATTGGGTGGATCACTGGTAGCTGGAAGTTTGGAAAGTGGGATGCATGTCATCCTGCAACAAGCTTTAAAAAAGTGAGACTAATAAGCATGACATTTACAGGTAGCAGCAGGGCAGGCGGCAGCTGAGAATGATGAGTGAGTCTGACACCTTAAATTGACCGCCTAATTGGTGACGACCATACTGTATGTGAAACTGCAATGTGTGGTGCCAATGTGTGTGTGTGTGTGTCGTGCCTGTGTGTGTGTGCCCTGTGGAAATAAATTTGCTATCAGATATCTCCTTGTCCTAATGACAATGTGTGTATGCCAGAGACAGATAATGGCTGCAGAGAAGAGGAAATGGAGAAAGAGGAAGATGGGGGGGTGACTCAAAGGAGAGGATATTATCTGCTGGATGAAAGAAATAGCCACTAGTGGGGTGCTTTGTGTTGAGCATTTTGGACTCAGATTACATTTTGATAAAAACAATGCAAAATCCGTATGCTTAAATGCATGCATACATAAAAGGCTTCCTGAATGAACACTGAATATTTGCTCTTTTCAAAATAACATCCTTTTCTTGTAGAGTCAAAAGGTAAAACTTGCACGAGAGATGTTGAATAACAATGTGTTGACCCTGTCACTGTTGACCCCAGTCGGAGATCTGGTTAAGCATTAACCAGACATTTAGCAAATTGTCTGTCACTCAAGGCTGTGGCCTCTGATCTACCCTCTGTCAATGAGAATGGTTACCACAGCCACAAGCCTGGCCCATACAGCATGTCTTGTTATAATCAGGACCTCAGTTTACCTGTGAAGGCCCAAGTAGTGATGATGCTGACAGCCAGTCAACCTTAGTATCACACCTGTGGGAAATACAAATTATTTAGTGTCTGCAATATTGAATTTAAGCAAATATTATTTAATACATCTCTTAATTTATCTACACCATCGGCTAATTGCTAATCCTTCCACGTTTTACTCCCTAGAGCCGACAGACGTCCTGGTTTCCACCAATTACAGGTCTCTATTGACCTGCTGACTCGAGCTCAGGAGATTTTGTGATTATTAATGGACTATACCATGGGAATTGTGGGAGTCTGGCAACAAACACAATCAGAAATTCTTCTTTTTTTAATCACATTTAGGTTTTTCTAACAGGGGACCACAGTCAATATACTATTAATGTTGTTTTCCCTTTAAAATAGAAATAACAGATTAATTAGTACAGGGTACAGGATCACAGAACAACTCACTGAGTCCAAGATGAAAATTACAGTCTTTCTAACATTGTCCAGTGTACTTATTTTACTTATGCTATAGCTTATACTTAAGCTGCCTTCATTTCTATTCTCAGAAAAGTTTTAATCTATTTGACAAAGGCTGTAAGTTTTAATCATTTTCACTTGGTGAAGCTTCTCTGGCCTAGTTTGTAGATGAAATTAATTACTTGTATCAAGTGTTAAACAAAAACTTTGGACTGCAAACATTACATTTTTATATATAATTAAAACAAAAAAAACATCTTACACCACTTGTGTAAAATTCCAGCTAGCATTATGCACACACAAAAAGTGTGCATTCAGTACAGCAGCAGCCCTCTGTCAACACTTGTGTGAAAACACTTTGGCCATTAATGTAAAATAGTTCCAGTGATCCACAGGGGAAATGAGCATACGTCTCTGGGGAATCACCCTGGGTATCTGACTGTCCGCCCACTGATTAGGCGGTTGTCACCAGAGGCCTGGTTGCCAAGGTAACCGCCCTCTGTCACCTCCTGTTCTCATTCGCTTCCTGCTGCGCTCCACTCTCTGCTGAGCTTTCTGACAGTATCCTTGCCTTTTTCCTTTCAAAGGGCAAGTGCTTACAAACTTCTTGTGCATGCATCAGTGTTTGTGTGTGCGTATGTGTGTGCGCGCGTATGTCTGTGGGTGTGTATAACTGTATCTGTGTATGTGTGTGTTATTAACAGCGTGTTTGAGTCATGCAGAGTGGCCACTGTCCCCCTCGGTGATGGATTGTGATGCCAATCTGTTGCAGCAGCTCACAACAAGTCTTTCAGTACTCGGCTGGAAAGACGCAGAGAGAAAGAGTTGTTCTTTATTCACCCTTCCTTTTCCCTACCTTCCTTTCTTCTTTCTCACTTTTCCCCCATTTCCCCAGTCCTCACTTCCTTCCTTTCCTTCCTCTCCTTTGCTTCTCCGGTGCTGTCTTCTTTCCATTAACCTCCCTTCATGTTTTTGTCACTTTTATCTTTGTCTTCCTTCTTTATCTCTTTGCATGAATCTTTTTCTTTTTTGCTTCAGTGAGTCCTTGTTTCATGTTCTTAATCTTCAGTTAACTTCCACATTGTCTTTTCTCTCTGTCTGCCTCGCTTTCATTTCCATCCCATTCTTGTACACTTTTTTTTTTGCTTTTCCTCCTCTCTCTATATAGCCTGACTCAAACTGTGGTATCAGCCCTAACCATAAGAAACAAGCGATAAAGGAGAGGGAGAGAAGATGGCAGTGTGGAAAACTTGAGTCCAATTAAGCATTCCAACAGACGAACAAAAAAAAAAAAAAAAAAAACAACAAACAAACAAAAAGATTTGTGGACGTGGGCAGAGACACATACCTGACCTGATAAGAGTGAGATTGCTTTTGAGAAAGTGAGACACACTGCTGAGAATATTTGCAGCATGGCAAGAGAATAGAGAGCGTGAGGACAGTTTGTATCATTGTTTGAGTTCAGAGTCACAGCCTTTCAAAAAACTCCAGGACATCCAGCTCCAGGAGTGATGGTTCCTGAGCCCTGGGAAACACCCCCCTCCATCTGCGTGTGGTTTCATTGCCAGATGGATGCGGAGCTCTGTCTGGCCCATAATCAATGCAATACAGACCTAAACTCACAGCTAACCACCTGGAGCTGTGTGCATCGCAGAATACATTTCTCCTCTCTGGAGTCCTGCAGCTGGTCGCTGTTCTTTTCCTTTTCCGCTAAACAGCTGTTTGTTTAGCTTATCACCAAATTAAAATGCTATTTGCAATGCTTGTGATATATTATGCTGGAGGGGAAGTAGACGTTACAACGACAGCAATATGAATTTGCAAACGTGATGAGAAAATATCAAAAAAGTCCTTTTAAGTCTGAGTTATTCTGAATGCATAGTACAGTATGTGCTCTCGCTACTTAGTTACTGGGATACTCGTTTTGCCTCTCACTGTCTTATTGTTCTCGCTTTCTCGATTGGCGTATTCTCTCAGCAGAATGATAATTGGTATAAGAGTTTCTGAAGGACTGGCAGGTCCTGTAGGACGGCCGGTCCTCTGTATGAGTTTAATTAAACACAGCTTTCTCATTGGCGCCCCTCCTTCTTCTCACTCCTCTTTCTTTCTCTCTTCCCTCTCACGTCCCTGTGATGCACAGTGGGCTCATTAATTACACTGGAGTTTACAGATCAGCATGCTCCATCTCAATGTCATCCAGTGTGAGCACATACAAGCACACATGGAACTGTATGCAGAAGCACTGACGCACTGTTTGCCTTATTATTATTATTGAAAGGCTGCTGACTGAGCTATTGTACATGTTGTTTTCCCTTAGCCAGATGGGGTTTTGTCTTGCATTTTCCCACTGACCTGAAGTGTGTATCACGAGGGTGCAGTCGCCATCCCGTTCTCTCTGATCGAGATATAAGTGCACAGGTAGCTCTCAGCTCCTAATATCTGACAACTTGTAAGATAAAAGGAGATAGAAATAGAACAAAGACACAAATAAAGGAGCAATTCAATTGCAGCTCAGATGTTCCAAACAGATGTTCAGTCGCTCTTTCGGATGTAACAAAGAACTGTGGTTTGAAAAGGGGGGGCAAAGCTTCTAAATTTAGTGAGAAAAATTCTGCCAGTAGTAGAGTACAGTAAATTGAATATAGTGGCAATATTTTTAGATGAGAAAAATATAGCCAGTGTATTTAATTTAATTTAATCTTAATTTAATTTTATCCTGTTAAAAATGTATGTAAATGTTCAAGACCATTAAAATGCAGATTTACAAGCTGTATTACGGTCTGTCTCCCTGTGTGTCAGACTGACACAGTGATGTGCATATATTTGGTCAATGCACATTAGCCAACCTTCCTCTGGACCTGTGCTGGACCCGTGTTGGGTTATTTTTACAGGGATAGCTGTCTGTATCACCAGGTAGTCTGGTGGCTCTTAAAAAAGGTTAACGGTGAAGCCCAGGTGTGTGATGTGGCACCACCTCTATGGATTTAGAAAATGTGTACAGCACCAGAGGAGATGATACAGAAACATTCTCCCATGGTGAAGCAGAGCCTTCTGTAGTGTAGAAATATGAGCGTGTCAGATCTATAGATCGATCCAGTCTACATCAGACATTTCGGAGAGTTGTTTCACAGTCAATATGTGCAGCAGCCTTTAAGCTCCTCACTTTATGGAAACAAGGAAGCAGGATTCAGATTCTTCATTGTCTGACATCTTGATCAATATGGTGGTCTCATTGATGTTTTATAGGGCATGCTACCACATGATTTGATTCATTCTGTCTAATTCTCAGGGTGCTGACCGAGTCAACCCAAACTGAGACTGGTTAAAGGGAGAAACAGACATGAAATTGAATTTAAATTTAGACTTATTTAGAATTTGATTTATACACTTTGGTTCTAATCATATAGACATATTTTTCTTACTTATATGAAAATGATAATACCTTTGGGGAATGCAACTCCTCTGGTAGGTATGAAAAGGTATGAAAAATCTCCCACTAAGAACAAACCACCCTGTGATATTAATGCTTCAAAAATAAAAACAGATGGTTGGTTTTATCAGGAGTCAAGAGGAATTAAAGGAAGTCCCAGGGGGAGCTTAAAAACATGAAACCCTGAAAGAGCTGACTCATGTCGGGATCAGCAGGGGACTTCCCCATAGACTGTCTGTTTTTTCTCTTGCCAGAGGTGAAGTTTTGATACATTGCAATGGAGCATCTGAAAAATCCCGCTAAGCCAAGGTGATAATATCGGAGCAGGGGGCTGTTTGTACACCAATGCAAGGGAGACTTTTTATTTTGCATGCTGGCTTATTGTTACACTTAACGTCCTCTTTAACGTTAAACGTGAGCTTTTCAATCAATATGCTTCTATAAAACATGGAAAGAAACTGTTGGGGTAAGGGAGGGAGAAGGAAATGTGTGTGTATGTGTGAAATATGAAATGTGTCTGCAAGTGAGAAGAAGGACAGAAAGTGGCAGAAAGAGTGACATGGAGGGGAACAAAAAATTAAAGGGCAGGGGACAGAGTCTGTGTGAGAAAGAAACTGTGAACAAAATACGGAAAGTCTCCCGTATTTGAGAAAATCTGTGTGTCTTGGCTGAAGTGCTTAAGTGACATTTAACCGGGTAGAGAGAGATAGTGATTGTGTGTGTCTGTGCGTGTGGTAAAGATGGAGAATGTAGCTGGACATCAGCCTGTTTGAAAGCAATTATCCTTGGAGCAGGTGTCGTCAGATTGGTGACAAGATTTGCCGGCCCTTGCCAACACATTTCAGCAACGGGATCAGATATGTGATCTGGCAATGCACTTCAATTTCAGGCCTCAATAAATAAAATAATACCACTAGTTCAAATAAATGAATAAGGGTAGTATCAGAGGCAATGGAAGCAGGTGGTAGCATGCTCTCTGGTGAAGGAAAGCAGGCGAGCAGAAAGACAGCAGTAAAGATAGAATGAAAAATGGAAAATCCACAGAGAATAAACAGTGAACATCCAGATTAGTTGAAGGAAACATTTGTTCTATTAGGATTTTATAGGCTAACTGTCAAAGTTTGAAATAGACACTGATGACAGAACAGATATACACTGCAAAGACATGATTTATTTAGGTTACAGGAGATTGTTTGTCTGTTTCATATTCGAGGACGAGACAGTTATACATCACACAAATATATACAGCGAAACACCACCTTTATCAACACTGCTCTTTGGAGCGGCACACCATGTCTACTGTACCTTGACTTCTTCTTTGTCTGTGTTTTGAGTGTACATTACAGGCTTCTGTTGACACATGCTAAATAATGTGACGCTGCAACAAGGTTTGTGTGAGAGGCCCTGTCATATCGGAAAGCTGCAAAGTGATATTCAACCAACGTGGGGGCTTCTCACAGGTGAGTTAACAAGCTAGCAAGTCAGAAAGATGCTTATACTAGTCAGTAACAGAACTCTGTGTATTTTACTTGTCTTTTTGTTATCAGGATTGCACATTTCCTTTTATTGAACAACTGTCAAGCAAGGTGACTAAGAGGTGAGTGAGCTATAAGTTAAGCAAAGCGTGTACACAATCCTTGGAGAAGCTCTAATCAGCTAAAATAATTGAAACCATCTTTGTTGATGTTCCTTAAGTGTGTAGAGCCTCTTGTAATTTGGGTTGTGCTTTACATCTACAATATTAGGAATATTAATGAATGCTATTTCAATCAACATTTTTGCTTTAGCCTAGCCAGTCCAAGTCACAGGTGTTGAGTCATTCCAGTGTAGCCAGCACTGTTCCTGTTCCTTGTGTACCGTGCTAGTGACTATACATCTCAATATAATAACTGAAATGAGACAAATGTTATGTTAGTATATTCATGAATAATTCACCAGTGCGTCAGTGCTTTTTGTTTTTTATGTATTTTTAAAATCAGTTCAGGTATTGTAAGGGCAGATCAAAGCAGTTTCAGGGGTTGGTTATGTAAGCTATAGGAATATTAATGAATGCAATTTCACTGAAGATTTTCTCTTTAGTGTTTGTCATCCATAGTGTTACACAACACAACGTGTTCCTTTGAGATAGACACGATCAATTCTTGGAAAGTGGCTAAATCTATGAGCTTAATAGGATCAATAACTAATTAGGTTTGTAAAAGCACAACCCTGTGCTCGATACAAACGGAGTATCTTGAACATGCCTATAGGAATAATAATTGAGACCACTAAATGTGTTTTGATTTGATTTCATGCATCTGGAGGATACAAAATGATCTAAATTAGCTCAAAATAAATCAATTCATACATTTAATTCAAGTAAAAAGATTAATCAAAACCTGAAGCATTTAACCTGTCGAACGCTTAAACCCTTGAAAGAGTTTTATTGAACGCCATCATCATAATCAACCTCCCCAAACCTTTTATCTTGCATGATTAGAATTACTCAGGGTAAGTAGGGGAATAACATCAGCATCGGTAGATGAGACGCTGCATCCTCTGTAGATCAGAGATACTTGCCGTGCTGTACCGCACATCAATAATGCTGACGTTCATATCCACTAGTGGATCAGAACTTCTGCGACAGTGGGAGGAGATGGAAACAGATTGCATCGTTCCCTCTCGCAGTTTCTTATCACAACAGCCACACTTATCTAGTCCCTCTGGAATGATTTTGTTAGAAGCCTGAGTGAGTGACGGGAAGAGAAACAAATGACTGGAAATGCAGAGAATGAAAACTATGAGAGCTAGTTAGATAAACATTCAGAGCCAAAGTCATGAATCAGAGTTTTAAGTGCGAGCATAGTAATTGAGTGTTACCATAAAGAAGATTGTTGGTGTTATTCTCCGTGCCATGACTGTCAATTTGTCAGTGCTAACGATAGCAGGTTTGTCGTGTAGACAAAAGGGGGAAGTAAATGCAATCATCGTGTATTGTAGTGTTCTGGAGGAGAAATGCTTTTGTCAAGTCCCGACACCTGCAGTGCCCTTGTCATGACCTTATTTTCTCTTTCTCATGCACCCTCGATAGTACAAATTTATAACAGAATCTTCAATAGAACTGACTGATTGAACTGATCAATAGTTTTTAGCAATAGACCTCCCGTCACTGGTTAATGGGAGCGCCATCGTTCTCTCAGCTGTAATTGCTTTGATAAAAACCACAGAAACAATCAGAATGTGATAACTCTGCTGCGGGCAGTTGAGCCAATTAACCTCGTAATCAGACTGAATTTAGTGGTGAACTAAATTAACATTCCCCACTTTCCTGGCTCTGGTTCTGGTGCCCATTGCAGCATTGTTAGAAAAGTTACATAATGTTTTACCTACTCCACACTAAATAATTTTTGTTGCGCTGTGCATAATCTCATTAAATCTTGTGGGCATTTGATGCTAATACTGGTGATTTTTCCAACAAAACATATACTGTGTGTAAAAACTGTCTGCTTAAAGTTGACACTGTACTTCAGTTAAATTCTCTGCCCTCCTTCCTCGCCGTGATGTAATAGGCAAGACTCTGAGGTCTGTTTCATATGTCAGCTGCCATGCCAAGTATAAAAAAGCCAAACATTGGATAACCATATAGCCACAGTTTGCATGAATGTACTCTCTCAAAGCGCCATAAATGTGCTTGTAGTGACTGTCAGAGCCCCACCAGACTCCCTGTCTTTCCAGCAGAGACACAGAGAGTCTGACAGGAGCTGTTCACAGCTGGTTAACTCTGACTACCAGCTCTATCCATGCTACACTGAGCGGTGGTCGGTCTGCCTCTCCCCTGACCCTCTGCATCACACTGTGTAGTCACGTAGCCTCCTACAGTCATTGCAGTCTCACTCCTCTATATTTTTTTTTAATATGGAGGGAGGGAGAGTTCTAACAGTATTTTAGGGTGACTGTAATACAGTTAGTGCTGTCAAGAGTTAAAAAAAAAAAAAAAAAGAGAGATGAATTAATTATGATCTCAAATTAATTGATCTAATCAAGCTCTTTTTTAATCTCACCTAAAAATTGCTGAGAAAAGCCTTTAACTTGAGGTATTCTCATTTAAATTCATTACATTATTGTGGCAGATCAAAAGATTGATAAATAACAAAAAGTGGCTTTATAAAGTCATTTATTGTATTTAACAAATTTGAACAGATGCAGTCCTAGAAATTTACATTCCGCTGTATTTGAGGCTAGTCCCAAGTGCTGACTGCAACCTTTAGTTTCGACCTTTTGTCAATCTCCAAATAATTAGAAAATAAAAATAAAATAAAACATCAGGTCCATATACTGTAAAGCACCGCTGTACCTCTGTTAACCCCTTGTCTTCCACTATGTTTATCGGCCTGCAGTTCATCGCTATCCACTTGGCAAGAACATTCGTCAGCCTGTTGGTCGCAGACTTGCTCATACACGGGGTGTTCTCCTCAAGTTTAGTTTGGCAATGTATGGCTCGCTAACTTGCTAACATTTTCGCTGCTAACGTTAGCTGTGGCTGCACTCGCGACTGGGTGCTTTGCGTTGATGTGGTAGGCTAAACTTGAGCTGCATTGGTGGTAAGCAAACTCCTTACAAAGAAGGCATATCACTCTACATTTATCAATGGTGTCATTGTAAAATGTAAATTTCCCATCCATTGGACCGACAACTCTCACATGCTCCTCCATTTCCACATCTCCTCTCCTCTACTCACCGTTCATCACCTTGCACTCCCAACTACAACCATCCCAAACACAATGACAGCCAATCAATGTCCACTTCAGGGTGTGACTGACCATTGTTTTCCACCCCAAACAACTCAAGCACAAGAAGCCCATAAAAACAGATTTTATAAAAAGGCAACTTGCATATAGAAACAGTAAAGTTAGCGGTTAAAAATTAGATTAACGTGATTAAAAAACATAACGTGCAAAATATGACTGTAATTAATTAATCACAATGACACCGCCAAATATAGTATACATAGAAAACTACTTTGGCTTTGATAGCTGTAGGACTGTATGATTTTGTTAGTCCAGCAGAGGACTGATCTCTCTCGTCTGACAGATAAAGTAAAATTCTGTGATTTCCATAATTGAAATTTAAATGCAGCCGGGACAATGCTTTGGTAATGAAAACAATTTCAAATAAGCTAAATTGAAGATGCTTATGAGTGTGCCTACCTTTTAGGTTTGTGTGTACATGTACGTGTGAGTATGTTTGTGTGAAAGAGTGTGTTTTTGTGAGAATGTTAAGACACCATTGCTGTTGTTCATGCAAATTAAATCAATCTGTGTTTTCCAAAGTGAAAGGATAATAAACGGGAACAACACTGGAACTGCACAGCAGCTGCCATGTCAAATTGACAGTGTATGTGTGTATTAAATATGTGTGCACCTGGGGAGTGTGTGTGTGTGCCTTAATTCGTATCGTGTATTCCTGCTGATGCTAAAAGCTTGTCAGTCATGAGCCATGTACAAAACAGAGAAGTGTGTTCATTTTTCTCGCTGTCAGGATCTTAACAAAGTGGGAGGGTTGTGACGGTGGAGGTCTCATCAGTTCAACAAAGACAACACCCACTTTACAATATCTCGTTTATCCACACAAAACATGGCCACACAAAGGACGCAATTCAGTGTGTCCTGAGGGGGTGTTTGTGTTTCTATCCCTGTGAGGGTCAATGAGGAAAATGAAACTCATTCAAGCTCCAGATTAGAATTGGTTGTGGGACAACAATACAAAAACATTCAGATTATATATATTTGTTATGCCTCCGCACATCCTTCTTCTTCTCAGTCAATGTTAGTGTGCATCATGACTGTAGAAGATGTAGCAAATACTTATTTTGCCAATTTTGCACATTTTTATTAAGTCAAAGTTCTTCATGTAAGGGATTAATTTGACGTTTTGGGAATAAGAAGATCAAAAATAATCATATGATCATGACCATATCCAGCTTTACCAATTTGATTCCCCTGTAAAACCATTTTATGGACAGATTACTGATTTTGAGACAATGAGATGTACATGTTATGTAATGACAACTTTCCCGTGCTCCCAGTCTTTATGCTAAGCTAACTGACTCCCAGCACCATTAGCACACAGAGACTGGTTTCAGTCTAACTCTAATCATCAACATGTAAAACTGTACTAAGTTTGGCTTCTTTTGTTAAATGTAGAAAAGGATTTTCTAGAAAAAACTTTTGTGTTTTCTTCAAAGTCAGATATTGGGGGAAAAATATATATATATTTTTTCTTCTCTTTACTGAAACTTTCAATAGTCGCAATAATATCAAAATATTTAAAACAATATCCAGCCCTAGTTTTGATGGAAGAAGCCAACACACAATCATAACCCATTTTTAGCGTTACACATCAGTTATACATAAGATTGACTTTGATCAAATTGGTTATTTAAGATGTGATATTAAATACAAAATTCAATATGCATATATGTATGTAAAATGAGGTGACTCGTCATTAATTGCTCTGTGCTTTCATCATGCAAACTAAGTCTCTATCCAGGAAATCACGTATATCATACATTGTTTTATAACCCTTAGTCTACTTGAAGAATCAACTTATGATAAAAACCTGACAGTAATTTACCGTGGTACTTTCATGTTCATGTTCTGTGTCTGCATGTGTGTGTGTGTGACAGTGATCATGGCTATCATAAATTACTAGTGGGTCTTCATAGGGTCTGATAGCTGGTTAATCAGCTGTTATATTGATCTCCAGGGGGTTCATGAGCACTTTTCATTTTTTGTGTGTGCGTGTGTGTCAGTTTGTATTTGTTGGTACGCTAATAACTTTTTTTTATAGTGCACAGTAATAACTGTAATATGTTTGTGCACATTACCCGTTATCGTGTAATGTATCACCCTGTTGATTCATTCCTGGTTACATTGCCTCATACTTAGATACTTTCCCTCCATTTGCCTGCATCTGAAGAATCCGCTGAATCAAGGCACTCAAGCAGGCTGTTTTGATGTTTATGACTATATTTATGACTAGCCATCTGGGGCATGTTAATATATTGTAACACATCAGTGTGCTGAAAGTATTCAATATTGAATATTATACAGGCACTATACTCTATGTATATATTGTGCATTTACGTGTACTGTATATGTATCCATTTTTTTGTGGCACCCTTTAAATGCAAACACATTTGAAGCAGCACCATATATCAAGACACCCCACTAGTATGCACCGACTAGTCCAGTGACATAGTGAGAGCGACACGTGGGTAATATAAAAACAAAGATGAGATTTGCGATGGATATTTGTGGTGAAACAGAGTAAGTGACATGGCTATAAAAGCATAAAGTAGTTTTATATTATATCCGGCATGTATGAACTTGCATTTCAGAATGTCACATATGTTTACACTGTGCACTGCGTGAGTCATAATGCCAAGACAGGCTTTTTGTGTCTACAGTAAACTAATGAGCAGTCAGCAGCCACAGCTACAGAGCTGACATGTTGTTTGTGTTGTCTAATCAGTTGATAGCTTACCAATACTTTGCTTTCATATTTCTCCCTAAGGGAGAATAAGTCATTAAGGTAGTGTAATTAGGGGGAAATTCAGCTTGTATAGTTCACAGTGGGCTTTGTTATGCAGAGCAGTTACATGAGTATGCATGATGAAAATCATCAGATATTTTGATGAATTGTTCAGGTTAATATGCACAAAACAATACTAAATGATACTAACATACGAAGACAATGACACATGCAAACACACATATTTATCTGTATATGGATATAATTTATATGAGTGAGCACTTGCAGGTCCTTACACTCATTACACATAAAGTGCGTGCCTGTACACACACATACACAGGCTCCACATTTATCTTCATTAGAGCTGTGATTAGGAAATGAGGCCTGGGGGTGTTATTGGTGTACTGAATTTGCTCTCTGATGTATTTCACTCTGTCTCTTTCAAATCAGGAACCCCTTTCATCTTCTCTGCCAAACTATATCTGTTCCTTGTGTCTCATGTCTAAGTAATACAGAAATCACATTAAATCCGGCTGACATTAGACCAGACAGGCCAGAGTTTCACTGGATGAGCTCTGTGAGTCTAGTTTTGATGTATGGCAGTGAGATAAAGCTAGAATCTGTATAATACTGAACATTTTGGAACACCAGCGGTGAATGTTACTGGTATGTTACTGTTCCTGGTAGGTAAATCAGGTAGATCAGGAGAAGTCTACAGTGTATTGGTAGCATTTAGTGCTTTAATTGGATTATTATTAGAATTATTAGAATTAAAACCAGTTTTCTGGTTTGAAGTGGGATCAGTTGGAAAAAAGGTGACATCCCATACATCTGTGCACCACTGAGATTCAGTAAAACCCTTGTTGATAATGACATCTTTTAAGGTTAACTAGGCTGCAGTCAGATTCCTATTTCTTATACTCCGTAGGTGCACATGAGCATCATCCTTGACATGGGCCAATATGTCACTCTCACTACTACACAACACTGAAAATAATTTTTAGTTCAGAATAATGTCACAGTCTGTACTGTTATTATATTTTATTTCAACCATTGGCTCCATGATACTAACCAGCTTGCTGTTTGTGTAGCATCCGCCAACATCATGAAGCAACCAGTGCCAGACCCCAGCTTAGCTTTGGTCTGCTACCGTTAGCATGTTGGCATCCTGCTTGGCATCACTTTTAACTGGTAGAAAGTAATTATTAAGCACTTTTGCTTTGTACCAAACACTATTTCAAAACTGTTTGTCTTAATGTGGCAGATAGCATCATGAATAGCGTTAGCTGGTGATGTTTTACCACATTCACTTATATATAGTCTATGTAGAGCAAGCAAGCTAAAGACCAGCTAAGCTGCTCATGACGCTGTATTTATTTAGCCACCTTGCAACACCAGTCGTCAGAGTAGTAACTTACAAAGAGCAAGCATATGAAAATATATTTCACATATTTTGCAGTAATGCTAGCTTTGACTTAGGGTGCTGGTTGTTTGTTGACATTAGCAGACCCAATTTCTAAGGTAATGTTAGCTAATGTTGCACACTGTTGACACTGGAAGGGATATGTTTTTAGTTTGTTACAACCCGTTCACCCAGTAGTAAGAAAAAGGGTTTAAAACATAAAATGTAGACATGAAATGTTTGTATGGCTTAAAATCTGAGTACAGATATGTCTATATAAGATATAATGTCCTTGTATTTCTTTTTCCTTTTTTTTTTTTTTAATCAGTGAGGGTTCTAATAAGAAATAATATAATCCATCTGATCTACAGAGGCGGTGTGTCTAAAGGAACTCTGCATTAGGCTTACAGGAGACCCATGGTGATTTGGGCAACAGATTTAATTTGATGCAGATGTCAGTTTTAATGATCTGGCAAGCACACTCTTGTTGAGTCTTGAGTTAAGGAGAATCCCACACACAGAAACACATCCATGCATAAACACACAGAAACACACAGAGTAACTATGGTCACCAGTGTTAGCTACTGTACATAGTGATTTCTGCCCTTGATAAGCTCACCTTCTTTCTCTTCCTTTCACCAGGCTGCCTTGCAATATATAAACATGCTTTTTAATATGAGCACACTCTTGCTTTTGTTTGTACAACCCTGCCCAATTTCCCATTCATATTTTATCACTCTTCATGCTTAAATGATAAAGGTAATTGAGTCTGCCAGCTAGCAGCTTAGCAGCCTGCAGCAGAGACTCCTCTACCAATGAAATATGTAATATAGAAGCTTGTTCTATTCATTGGAGAACAGCTTTTATTCTATTTGCTTTGGAGTTTGCTTCATCACATAATGTTTGTTGAAAATTAAATGCTCTGGGTAATATGTGTGTACATAAAATTTCACACGAGCCACTGATTATAAAGAGTATGCAGATAATTGGCCATGAGGATGTTAGTATGTGTGCTGGTCTTATGTTTGTCAGCATCCATGTAGCCACATGTTAATGGTAAAGAACCTTGTGTATGTCTGTGCTGATTGGATAGGGCAGAATGCAGGACATACTGATGATGATGATTGATTGCTATCAAAATGTGCACATAACACACAGCTCAATTTATTTATTTTGAGAAAAGATTAATCTTGGATTGCCTCTATCAGTGTTGATGTAAGTTCCTGATTTGATGTGTAATATAATTGTGCATGATTAGATTAGATTTTTTTAAAATCCGTCATCTGAACTAAAACAAATCCAGTAGAATTTGTCTGGAGATACACTGTCAAGTACAGCTGAGCTCCTTCAGAAAGTGTCAGCTAAGTAAAGAGGTTTTAAGATAAGAGAATAAATAATGATACATGCTCGTGATATGCGGTAAATTGAAATAGAAAGGAAGATTAAGTGTAATCCTTGTACAGTGATTCACTTTTGTTTTTTTAATCTTGAGCTTAGATATGATATCTATGGGAAACTCAAGCAAACAGTCAGTTAATACTACAAGTCTTTCCCTGGTTGGATCTGACACTTTCTGATGAATGTCTACAAGTATTAATACTGACTGCTTGTTGATGCTCTTTTTTTTCCAGGTTCTTCCCTGTAATCAGCAGATGGACTGAATCCATTGAATTCAGTTAAATGGCTGTGTGGAGCTCAGTTCCAGCTCAAAATCCAGCCTAGGATCCATTTAATTAGGATAATGTGTATACAGAAATGGATGGTGCTCTGTTGTTCTGCACATACAATCTTTCAGTGATTTCATGTGGTCTGTGACTTGTCAGGGACAGTTTATTGACCGTTATATTAAGTACCTCTTGGTACTTAATGGTAATGGTTGGTACTGGTAATGTCTGTTTCCTCAAGAACAAAGTCAGGACAAAACATAGCAAAGGAATCACCTGCTGTTGATCCTTTGAGTAGACTTACTTTTGCACAAGAGGCTGGCAAATCTGCTGATGCTAAAGACTCAATCAGAGCATATGTGGCAGCAACAGATCATGTGATCACAACACCATTAAACTGACCAATTGACAGAAAACAATCACACCTGTAGAGTTGTAAACACAAAAGGAAATATGTTCAAAGTAAAAACATCATTCTTTTTGTATACTTTCCATTTCATAGAAAAACAAATCACCTAATTTTTCTATTATGTTTTTTGCCGTTGTTTGTGTGGCTTCTGTGGTCGCCATTAAAAAAGGAATGTGCTGCTGCAGTGCACTGACACTGGCACTTCTAGAAGTGTCACAAATGTTATTTTTTTAATGAGAAGGTGCAGTTTCTGGTGACTTCAAGAACTGTTGTATAACTCTGTTGTTGCACTCCTACAGCATAGTGCCATTCATTACTGTGGAAGGCTGCGTTTGGGTTCTTGGAATTTTCTCTTATGTGTTTCTTTTCTCACTTTTTCAGATGGTTTCTTAACTACTTCCCTATCGAATGATGATGCTATATATATCTATATGCTGCAAGCACTTGTCTCTTGTCTGTTGTCCATTCTCACCTAATATGTTCTTGAGTGCACAGGTTCCCATGCAAACTATAAACCATCTATTTCTAAAGGCGCTATTTGTGTTTGTTTTCCTGTGGGAGTTTGTACCATTTACTTGTTAATTAAATTTGCCTGAAGTTTGAAAGAGGAGAGAAAATTACTGGATAGCCTGTATGTGTTTGTTTGTGTGTGTGTGTGTGTGTGTGTGTGTGTGTGTGTGTGTGTGTGCGCGCGTGTTTGGGTGATGATAAGACGAAAGAGTGAATTTGAGTGGAAAACAGGAAAGGCCAGGTTGTGAGCGCCTGTGATTATAAGTCTGTGATGAGCACTAATGAAAAATAATTCCAGCTGAAAATAAGATTGGACAGGAGACAGGACACTGCAAGCGCCAGTCTCATCCTCTTCCTCTTTGTCATTCCTCCCTCGTTCTCCCATTATCATGAAGTCCTTCAATTTCTCTCTGTCTCTCTCTCTCTCGTTCTCTTTGAAGGCCAGAACCAGATAAAAGGGAAAGTAGAGGCATGCAAGAAATGAGAGTTGGCTAAACCCCTGAATGTGCTATTATATTTATCAGGCCTGGACACCAAGCTTGACAAATTTAATTAGCTGTGAGGAAAGACCCTTTATTATTATTCAGAAATTTCCCCCTCGTTGTTTACAAAGAGGAGCAGCACTCTACTTCCTTCTTTGACGTTATTTAAAATATTCTCGTGTTTCTCAATGGGCCATCTACATTGTTGCATAGGGAAGTCGTGATAATTGAGTGCAAAAATGCAAGAATGGTGGAGAAACTAGCAAGAGACAGTAAATCCCAACCCCTTCCATCAGGCTTCCCACCATAACCACTCACCCAACCACATTTTTATGCACAGTGAGTGCACGGGCAAATGAAATGATTGGATGAGGTTATTACTGTCCCGTGACAGCAACAAATACTGAACATTTGATTTATTGATTTCTGTCGGAATGTAAACAGAATTTTAACAAACATAACAACAGATGCTTTTGAAATTATCTACCCTTTCTTTGACGATAGAAAGGGTCATGTGCTGTACAGATTATAAAGCCCCTTGATGAAAAAAAACACATTATATTAAACTATATAATTAATACTGACTTGGCTTGCAGACCTGTTTGCAAAAGAGCAAATTGTACAATTATGTTAATAAACCAATTTATGTATTTCTTAGGTCCCACCAGATTGGATCTTCATGAAATATCTACAGGGATGCATGTGGATGTAAAGAGAATCTCTTTACTTTTACATTGGTTGATGTCTACATGATGAGGTGGTGAGTAAAAAATAATTAATGGCCTGTCTAAACAATTTTCTTTTGGGATCTTCAGTCATATATGGCTGGTCATGTAATCCTCCTGTCACATCACTAAGGTTCAGAGTAATAATACACATTTGTTTTTGCAAAGGGCGCCTGTTTGACATTTAAGATGATACAGAACAATCAGAAAACATTATGCTGGCTTTTGTGTGTTCAAAACAATATTACGTTAAGTCAGCACACTGCACAAACACTTGTAAAGCCTATGATCCCTGCACAAAGAATTAGTCACTCGATGACACGTGTTGCTGTTATAGGTGTTTGCAAGATAAGCTAAATTACCAAGCTGGGTAGATTTCAGTGTAGGCATAAGAGTCAATTCATTATTTATTGTGTACTCAGTGATCTGTGTTACCTGGTGCACGAATCAACATCCTGGATCAGTCAGGTCCAATAAATAATGTGTAATATTCACGCATGCTTCCTTCTAGCCTTGGATTGAGGCCATAAAGATAATAGACATCTGTTGATCCTCCTGCAAGATTCACTGCTTTTTATATGTACTGTGGCTTTTTATGTAAACTATAGTAAATGAATTTCTGTGCTGTGCAACATGAGAAACAAGATGCAAATGATCAGCTGTTGAGTTTACTCCTCATCTCCACACTACTGTATGTTGAACAAGGCTAAAATACTGAGTAATATAATGTGGGAGCTTGACAAAGAGAGGACAAAAGAGGAAGTAGTACAAAAGTTTAATTTCCAACTCAGCATGGGTAGCCCAAGTTAATTAATCTTTGTGTCTTGTTTAACACAGTTTAAATAATGTATTAAGGCCATTAAAGAGAAGGAGGAGAAGGAGGAGACCGGGCGAAAAGAACTCTCTTTCATTTCATCATCCTGAAAGTCATTTCAATCAAGAGCAAAGCTTGTAAATTTAATAAAGTACAAGTGATTGATCCTTTGTACTCACAGCCAAATTTAACATAGCTTTAGGCACGTGTACAATCAGTTCTTGGCTCTTTGCAGGTTAGCAGATTTTGGGGAACAGCATCATTTGTTTCTTCTTTGAACAGTATTTCATATGCAAATATCTCTTTGACCACAAAATGAGCTGTTGCAGTCTGACTTGCATCATTCAGTGTGTAAATTAAAAGTAATTGGTCTCAGTAATGAATGTGTGCATCATCAAACTTTTTGGCCTTGAACTATAAGTCATACAGCATATATTTTCAAAAACTGTAAAGGTTTGCATTAATGTTGTCTGTTTTGTTTTCAGGAGAAATGAACAGTGTGCCCCTGTGTAGCACAGAGGAGTAGATGATCTGTCTGTAAAAAAAAAAAAAAAAAAAAGCTTGTGTGTCAGAACGTGTGTTTTTGTGTGCTGAGCTTTTCTCTCTTAAACCTCTAGAGTCATTATTCCTTGGCTGCTACCTGTGCTGTCAATCAATATAACCTTTGAAAATATCACTGTATGTGTGTATATGTGTAGTTTTCATGAAATAGATATATGTTTTATATCCCACAACCATGTATTTTCGAAGGCTATCCATTCCACAGTGTTTTAAAAGACTCAGAAGCTCATTCAGTGAGCAACTAGTGGTGCTGCAGTGTTGAAGGTCTTTTGCTCCAGCGGTGGTCAGATATTTTTGATGAACACTTTCAGTTGTGGTCTCAATCCATAGCACCTCTTTCAACTGTTAATCATTTCTAAAATAGCCTTTTATAGATAATTTATTTGCTGTGAACTCTGAACACAATGTCTGTATTGTTTGTTGTCTGTATGAGTTGATTAGGTGGCAAATGAGTTTCCCCACTAGGTATTGATAAAGCTGTCTAAAATAATAATGTAATCTACTCTGCACTCCATTTCGCCTCCTGTCTCTCTCTGACAGCGCGTCACCTGCGTTGAAAAAATATAATGTGAAGATCAGTTTGAGGTCAGTTTGTCGGTTTGTCACCCATCCAAAGGAATTATGCAACACTCACGTCAATGGGGAATGGGGTTTTCGTTTTAGTGTAATTAGTTTGCTTTTTAATGAGGTCTTGGTCCTGATTACATTCTGGATGTTGTGCAGTTCAGCGTACGTGTGTATAAGACCAGGTTAAATTGCAGCCACGTGTCCAGAAAATGTGCCTGGTAATGCTGAGTGGCACGGTGGAAATAACAAAATGATAATTTATCATTGACCATTAAGAGCCACACCAACCAACCTCACAACCTGCCTGTCTTCTGTCCACAACTGCAAATGAGGTGAACTGTCACTGAAATGCTTAGATAAGAGACAGTAGGATGCATAAAGTAGAAGACAGATAGAGAGAGAGAGAGAGAGAGACAATGAAAGACAGACAGGGAGAGAGAGAGAGAGAGAGAGAGAGAGAGAGAGAGAGAGAGAGAGAGAGAGAGAAGTGGTGACTCTGCACCATGATAGATAAGCCAGGCAATTCTCAGGCAGCTCCTCATATCACCTCTTACACTTGATTGTGGGGACAGAAGAACCTTTCAGCAACACCCACCTCCTTCTCCATCGTTATTTTTGGCCTCTAATTTGTACTGAATCTTTTTAATACACTGGAGAGGGATCTACATTTTAATTCCTCAAGTCTTGGTACTGCTCTTCGACGCTATTCCCAATCAGCCTCTTTGTCCTCTATTGAATTTGCTATAAATGTGTTTAACCGAATCACTAACAATGTACGAGGAAATCTTATTGTCAAGAACCTTGGGGAGAAGTAATGTGATTGTGGGAGCTCATGGTCGTGGTGGTGGGGTGACAGAGACAACAGAAATGAGAAGATTAGTTTTTTTTTAATTCATTACAGAATAATCTTCAATTAGTAAGTTGGCATAGTTTGCTCCTCCCCTGTCTGTCTTAGGGACTTGGCACTGGAGGGTGGCTGCTTCAAGTCCAGTATGGAAGGTGGACGTAGCTGGAGAGGTGCCACTTCACCTCCTGGGCATTGCAGAGGTGCCTTTGAGCAAGGCACTGAACCCCCAACTGCTCTCAGGGTGCCGCTCTATGTGGCTGCCCATCACTCCACCATCTCTCTCCACATTTGCATGTCTATGAGCCCTTTATGTGTGTGGTTGTATTTTGGATAAAATGCATGTAAAAACTGTGAAAAAAAGAATTTCCCCTCAAGGGATTAATAAAGTATCTATTCTATTGTATTCTATTGTATTCTGACACATAGAGGAAAGTAAAATTGGGTGAGGAGAGCACCACTTTGTTTCTGTTACCTATGAATGAAATGTTTATGATTTAAGCTTATCAATGCAGCCAGTCATTATGGCTTTCATTCGATTCCTTTTCCCTTGTCTTCATCCTGTTGGTGCACCTCTACCTTCTTTTCCTCATTTCTCTGCTTTGTCTTTCTTATCCTTCCTTTCTTTTCTCTGCACCTGCTTTCATTGCCCAACTCAGACTCCTGTAGATCACAGTATGTGTTGTCTGCAAGAAGTTAGTCTTACATTTTGAAGTTGTTACTTTCTCCTTCTTTCTCTCCATTCCCAGACTCCACTGTTGTCTTGTGTCAGAGCTCAAATAGCCTAAACCTTCACAGCGCAATCTCATCCATATTTTATAAGACAGCACTGTCTTTTTCTCTCCACACACTCTCATTTTAGTCTGGGGGTGCATTCAGGAGAATGAGGGAGACGAGGAGAATGGACAGACCACATGGCTTGTGAATGTGATGGACAGAGGAGGCTAAAAGTGAAGCATAATGGACGCTGAAATTGGGAAAGTGATTGAGAAAAGGGGCAGAGGCAGGAGAGTTGAAAGGAAATGAATCAAAATGCAAACCCCGTGCATTTGTGTGTATTTGTCTTTATTTTGTGTGTATATGTGAGTGGAAAGAAAAGTCCTGACCCAGTCTATGGATGAGCACCTGAGCCCAATTACTTGCGTAAGCTGCCATTTCCTGTTTGCCTCTCAGAGGAAACACACATACACACACCTATCATTCTCTCGTACTCTCTGGAAATGGCATAAGACCAGCTGGGAATGAGCCATAAAATAAAAAAGTGTGTTCATTTTACTTCGTTCAGCATTTGTCACTCTCCAAAAAAAGGAAAAAATGTGAAGTAAAGAAATGTGTGTCTTCAATAGTACCACTCTGATACCGGTGCTCCATTCTCAAATTTAAAATCTGTATACTTTTGTGTAAGATAACATTAGACTAGGGATTGCTGTGGGACTAAAAACTGAGTCAGCAGCAGCTGTGACTGAATGAATGAGACTGATAGCAGAAATATAAAGTTTTATAATGCCACTGACTAAGAAACTTTTGGATCGCTCTATACCCAATCTGCTTAATGTCAGTATCTTCACCAATACATAGCCCTTCTAAACTATGTTTTAATGTTTTCAGATAAGTTACATGCTCTTTAATTGGTTGAGAAGTCTCTTGTTCCTTCATAAAACACTTTTAAAACCCAGCAGATCTCAGAAATACATTGTAATATAGTTTAAGGCTTTTTTAAGCTCCAGGAAACTTGACATTTTTGAAATACAGGGTTTTCATCTGACAGCTGCAATTTGTTAGTTGGTTTCAGCTCCTGTTTTTGGCTCCATGGGTACACCTATAGTACCAAAACACACCCATATGCACACACACACTGTCCTGTCCTGTTTAACGAGCAGGAACCTTGATCGAGCGGCGAGTTGGCAGGATAAACGATGCTTGTGTTTTATGGGGGAGATGTTTACTTTACTTTACACGTTGAACACAGTGTACAGATACTGTGCTCTGCCTGCCTCAGATAGAGGAGTCTTCATCATTAACTCTCTCACTGTGCACACAGCACAAGCTGGCGAACACCTTTCCAAATATATAGACTAAATTTCCCCTCTTTCTCCTTGCCTTCTCCTGTCACTTATATTGTAGATAACAACCAAATCCATTGTAGTCCTACATCACAGCCACCTTTAGCCCTAAAACCTAAACTTTACCTGGTCAGAGGAATACAGGTAGGTTCTGAAGACTTTATGTACCACCCATGCTCTCTTTTTCATCTGGCTATCTACCGTTATTGTATCACAGCTGCTTGGAAATCGTCTTCAGGATAATGTTGCTGTCAAATGAAATTCTTGCATCTTCAGCATGTGGCGAAGTATCGAAGTAGGTTGTTAGGGGATTTGAAGGGTTCATTTAACACATGAGGAGGATCATGTACTTCTTTAATACAAGTTTAAAACATTAAAAACACCAACACTCTAATTACTATAGGCATAGTATACAATATATGGAGCATTGCATTAAGGCAGAGCAATGAAGTCCTGCTTGCATGAGCTGATTGGTTGCGTCATTCATGCTTCACCATCAGTGACTGATCATGTACATCAGCTTTGATTCATCAATTTTTGAGAGTTTCCTCAAAGACATCAAAGTCTTCTCTTCCAAATCTAAGTGTGGACATTTTTGCGATAAAAAACATTTCCAAAAACATAAATGTCTCTGACTGAGCTACATTATATACAGTGAATCTACAATATGCTATACAAATTGCTACAAGTGTTTTATTTCAGAGATTCTAGCATAAGATGATTATTGGACATGAATGTACAGTTATATTTGTGAACCTATGTATAGATGTTTAGTTATATTTGACAGAAAAGGCTGTGATTTTTTTTTTTTTTTTGCAAAGCTCCATCAAAAATCCAAGTAGCATACCAATGGATTCTGCTGGGTGCACTAAATCCCCCGTCGGATTTGCAGAGTAAACATCTAGATCTATTAAATCACAATTTAGACAACTTCTCACCATCGTAGCATAAGCCAGAGAAGTGCAGAAACGTTTACCAGGAAAAGATGGGATGATTTAAGGAGCTGCAGCCATCACACAGCGGTTTGCAAAAAGATTAGAAGAGTTGAGCTGCAGTCAAACCAGAATTCTGTACATACTGTAGCTTTGATTGCTATTGGTTTTTCCTTGTCAGCTAACACCACATGCTGACGTGGCACATAATCTAAAGATGCCAGTGAACTGATCAAACCTGAATGACAATAATGTCCAGTGTCCAGGTGTTAGTGGTGATGAGTGCCTTGCTCAAGGGCAAATGCAGTGACCTGTTCATGAGATGTCTTGATCATGTCAGCAAGGCATGGAGTGTTAAACCGGGCTAAACCTGTAGCACACAGAAGCATTAAATGCTCCATGGTCTCTTGCATGTACCATTTCATTATGAGGTATTGCCTTTCACTCTTTCATTTAAATGCCTCAGGCTATACCGGCATGGTCATTAGCTGACACTGTCAACCAATATTTCACCTCATTTAAATTCCTGGGAAATACTAGACATCTCATTTGAATTTCAGCACTGCAAGATAGTTTCTCACTCTGCCAGGTAGGCAGTGGAGCATTGGCTGATGTCATTGGTCTACCAGGTTTTTGTATGTGAAACTGGTATTGAAGCTTGCCTTTAATAATGGGCTCTTCTCCTGAGAATATTAGCCTTGCAGACTTTTGTCATATAATTGATATATTGAAATTTGCTGGACTGTATGCGATTATTGCATCAAGGGAACCTAAATGTGTTAGAAATTTAAGCCTTTTGCTAAGAATTAAGTGATATAGGTTGATTTGGTTGTCCGCCCATGTATGACATTTGATGCCTTGAGTGAATGATTGACATGCATGACTGAGAATTATGGTGATAGGATGCTTTATATGCTAATTAAACAGCTTTGAATTCCAAGTCTGCACAGATGAAGTAGGTGAATGCCAGTGGTTAATGGCTAATGGCCAAGTGCAATATTCAAGTCACAGGTAAAAGGTAAAATGTGCCACAAGATATCATTATAAATGATGCATTGTGGCTCTACAGGGATGCCCAAAGCAGCTAATCATATTCTCCAGACATAGCATGCTTGTTTGGTACTGATCCTAGTACCAAATACCTTTTTCATTGAAAATGAAATGCTATTATTACCATTCCCACTCTGTGTCTCATATCGCAATTAAAATTTGTGTCAAAATAAAAGTGTTTTTGCATATTGTTCAGCCCTAAACTAAACGTACAGTCTGTACATGTAGTAAACCATACATCATTAGGCTTGTGGATGGAAAAAGCTATGAGTTGTGACAATAAAAATATTTTACTGACAAATGAAATCAAGCGATAGTCACAAGATCAACCTCTTTTATTTTTGTAGAAACGTATCTAATTTTGTTGAGTGATAGCATTTCATAAGCTCCAGTTCTGGATAAAGATAATTTTCCACTTAACTAGTGAAGGAGAAACTATTAGAAGTCAGTGCATGTGTCGTCTGTTTGCAGTTCACTGTATAAGCTGAAGCCCTTCCAGGGGCTGACCAGAATACAGTAAATATCAGCAGGCAGAGAGAGAGAGAGAGAGAGAGAGAGAGAGACTTGAGATTGATTGTTTTCTCTTGCTGTTATGTACCAGCAACCATTTTTTTTTACATCAGGGCAAGTTGAGTAGGACCTTTCATGTATTGTGAGAAACATATAAAAACCCTTTTCAACTAAATGTAGCCCAGTGTGGGGCGTCTTGGTGCTTGGTGTGTGTACTGTGTAACCATTCCTTTACAACCTTTGTTTCCTGTCTTTCTACACTAATGCTATCAAATAAGAAAAAAAAAAACAAACTCAAAGTGCAGTTTCAATAAAAAAACGCAGGTATTCACAGCTGTAACATAGGAGTTTCCTTCACAAAGATGAGAAAAGAAAATTATGTAATGCAATAAAGTATACCTTGCAAGCTTGTTGGCCAAAGGGATACAAGTGATTGAATCATTTTCTCAGATTCGACAAAGCTCCACCAGAGCCACAACAATTATTGTATCAAGCCGAGGAGCTCTAACCATGACTAATAAAGCGATGATTATGTGTAAAATCAGCGGAGTAGCCCTTTGTGCTGTAATTATTTTATCTTTTATTTTTAACAAATCCCCTGTAGAGACCAAAAATAACAATTTATTGTGGAAAAAATAACAACAACAAAAACTATACTGATATTGCTCATACCTATATAAAACATAAAACAAGGATTAAGAGTTCTATTCTGTATTTGTCGTTTTAAATTGTTCTTCATCATCATTTAAATGCTTTTAGAAGTTAAGTGTGTTTAGTCTATTTGTCATGGAAGAGCACTCACTCTTAACACCACAGCCTTGTGTCACTTTCATGTCTTTGTTCAGAAGTGTGAAAAGAAAATTGTGGCCAGCCACTTCGTTCTCTCAGGACCCTTTTCAGTTTACAGCATGGATTTCCCATGGCTGTCAAGGCTGGGTGAGATGGGTTTGGGCAAAAAATCCTGAGGTGTAACAAGCCGGTGGGGGAAGGCTTGTGTCGGTTTACCGCAAGACTAGAGGCTGATGTATTGTGGAACAGTTTACAGTTGACAGGGAAGTGTTCTGTCACTGTAGATTGGTATACTTTGTCAGGGGACGTTGGAGTGACACTTGACAGCCAAATATATCCTTTTAGGATCAATTACTCACCCATGTGTGATTGATATGTGCCTGTAAAAAGTCAGAAATTTGTTCTGTAAAAACAGCAACTGGGGGTTGATTATAATGGATTGAAGCAGTGACAGTGCAAAGACAGTTTGTTCAAACTTTCAAACTATAATGGATGCACAAACAGAAGGAACATAAGAACTGAATAAGGGAATGGCTATGTTTTGTTGTGTTGTCATGGATGTATAAAGAGAACATGGATACAGCATTGGAGGTGGAGCTTCATTCATTCTCATGGAAAGTTTGATTTCATTTCCAGTATCCATCCATCAGGGTAGACGTCATTTGACCACTATACCAAATTGGCTTCAAAGCCCAGCGCTCCTCTTGGGGTTAGTTACTTAAGCCAAAGTCCTTAATGGTCTGAAGCTCCATTAAAATAAACATGTCAGTCAGCTCACATGGTCTACATGGATGCTTTTTTATATAAGATTTATTAGATTTTTGATAGTTAGCCAGTTCCTCTAGCCACTGTAATCACAGTTTAAAATATTTTTGTTTAGTTTTTCCCATTTAAATGTTAGATACTATACAATGGACATGTACAGTTTTTATTTTCTCAAAATGCTGCGTTTAATTTGTAGTTTTAGTTCTAATCTTTTTAAATTGTCGTAAAAGGCTGTATCGAATTCTCAAGTCTTGCCCACAGCCTATCCTGCTGTGAAGTCAATAATAATTTGTAAATTAAATTATCATTCAAGTACACATCACCAGGTGGTTTGTTTACTTACAGGCCTCTCACTCGATGTCAATGTGACTTTAATTTTTTTCCCCCCTCATATACATCCACTGCTCCAGCTGTTTGGCTGAGGGAGCAGCCTCGGTGCCAGAGACAGTGTTGATCCTCCCAGCATAGGCCACTGGTGAGGATAATTGGTGGCAGGTATTGCTCCAATGATCCACTCTGCATGAAGGAATGAAACTGCTTTCCTCACTTCACATGGACCAAGTGTGTGTGACAACTCTCACCCCAGAGCGCAAAAATCAGCAGCTGCTCCACTGTGAAAACACTTTTGTCATCAAGTGATACATTAATGCACATTTACTGAGGAAAAACTGATCGTTGACTGATTGTTTTAGGCCCACCATTTTATTATGAAAGTTGATTTTGATTAACTGTTTGAATCCTCACAAGTGTTGGAATAGATGATGGCTTTAAATGTTCAAATTAAAGCATGCTTGATGAGAAAATGCAACTTGTCTTCAATCAAAACAGTTTGTGGAGACATAGAGACATCGAGAATGGCCTGAGCACATTTTGATTTACTTCCTTTAATCAGGAAACAATGTCAGATGTCTTTTTGTTCTTTTGGAAGCAGGAAATTCAAATTCATAAAAAGCATCAGCAGCCAATTTGACCATGAGGGAACTTTTTTTATTTTTATTTTATCCCCTTTTCACTAAAAAGGACCATGCCAATAGATTCAAATTTAGATGGGTTTATTGCAAGTGATGGAAAGGGTGTGCTGGGATGATGACTTATAGGAGAGGGGATGAAGGGATGAGGGTCGAAGGTATGGGGGGATGAAAGGTCGATGATATGGAGGGATGAAAGGTTGACGGTATGGAGGTATGGAAGGCTGAAGGTATGGAGGGTCGGAGGTATGGTGGTATGGAGGGTTGGAGGTATGAGGCGTGGAGGCCCGGAGATGTTGAGACACTGAGGGCCGGAGATGTGGAGGCGCTGAGGGCCGGAGTGCCGGAGATGTTGAGGCGCTGAGGGCTGGAGGTGTTGAGGCACTGAGGGCCAGAGATGTGGAGGCGCTGAGGGCAGAGGTGTTGAGGCGCTGAGGGCAGAGGTGTTGAGGCGCTGAAGGTGTATAAAGGGATGGAGGGATGCAGGGATGCAGGTAGGAGGGAACAAGGTCGTTGGTGGATGGAGCTTGACCAGTGTTGGAAAGGCTGGATGGAACCCGGAAGTTGAGACTGTGGGTGGGGGAACCGTCTGTCCGTAGCTCTATGTCTTAGAGCCCCGTGGTTCCTGTGAATGAATGAACGAGAGAGGGTTTTGGGGGCGGGGGGGATGCAAAAACGGCATTGAAGAAGGAGTGAATGGATGAGGCATGTTTAAGTACATGTGAAACGGAAATCCAAGGTGTGGACCTTGTTCCTGAACCTGGTTATAAAACTTCATTAAATCTTCTATCTGCTACATTTTCCTCTTCCAAGGTCAGGTACAATAACACACACAAAAACACACTGCGATGCCTTTTTCAGATGGACCAGAAACACTTACCATTACTTTTCATAATGACTTAGAATTACATGTCAAAGTGGGAATGTACTGAATGCACCAAAGCAAGGAGAGGTGAACACCAATTTTTCTTGCGATACATAAAAGTATAATATTAGTAATGCTCATTAGGTTGTAAATAAGCTGTCAGCCAGATGCGTTTGGAATGCATTCTGATATTACATCACTGCAGTTAGTGTGCATGCTGTATGGGCACCCATGAGTCTGAGCGTATGTTAATGCATAAATAATAAATGCTGTAATTACTTTACAATATATGGGTGATCTGAACAATTCTTGGCATTCAAAATGTTTTCTGTGCATCAGATGTGGTTGTGAATATATTTATCTAATACCAGAAGAAACAGAAAAAAGAGACAATTCATTTGCATGAATTTTAATGGTTTTGTGTGTGTTTGTACATAATGGCATTGGTGTGGGTCTCAGGTTCAGACACGTGCACACAGTTACACACACAGAAGTGTCTGATACTGTACCTTTAATGAAGGCCAGTTGGCAGAATACCTCATTAAATGCTCTGTCACAAGTCATCCATCAAATCCTCGCAAGCCGAAGTAATACAAGTTTTAAACACTTCAATTCCTCTCTCGTTGTTCTGTACCAATAAAATATGCATAGAGTATGGATTGACTCCAATCTGCCTGCTATTTCAAACTCAGCTGTAGGGGATCTTACTCGTTGGAGTAGGAGAGAGAATGAAGTAAACAGAAGAAATTCAACTAAATAATAAATCTATAGGAAAACCTCACCATCAACTGCTGTACTCAGGGGATTGCTGTCCCCATTGATGACATGACGTGTCATTGATCAAGTAACCAATAAAATTATCATGAGGTCGATGGGGGATGTGAGTGATTGGCTTTTGTGCCCCTCCTCATCTGACACATTAACCCTGATTGGCACATTGAGGTCAATAGGACAGGAAGCCAGATTGTCATATTTACCCATGACCAGTGCTACTATTGTTCCAGCGTTTAGCCTCATTCAATCATTCAGACATTTCAGTTAGTTCTGATTATAGTCAACAAACCCCGATCATTGCCAAAAAATGCAGTTCCCTGAAAGGCCACTTGATCTTCATAAGCCCCCATATTAAAATGTCTAACTACACAGTAGAAATAAACATGTTTACCGGATGGCACAAAAAATGCTTTTCTTCATTTGGCCCATCACAGCTCCACCCCAGGTGGACTACAGTTTTGGATTACCCAGGAGGCAGCAGAGACAGGACAGCCAAGATGGCGGTTGCCAGAGCCACCACACTCCGCTTCACAATGGCTGTTCAGAAACCTGTAGGTGACACCACAGATAGGACGTTCATGTTTTATATAGTTTGCTCCTTGTAAAGTCGCTGGCAGAATTTGTGCGCGCTGCGCGCACTAAGATTGTTCACTCTCAGTTAGTATGGACTAACCATGAATCTTAGAGAAAAGACAGGCTGCGTGATGTGGCTGTAATCCTTTTTTGTCCCATCTTTAGTGGTCTGCTTTGAGCCTGCACAGCGGTTCAGAGACCCATCAAGTCCAGGTGTAAGAGAGAAGAGAAAAGAGAACGAACAAAGGGTTTCCTGACCAGGTCGGCATATCAGGTTACAGTTGCAGGACTGGAGGAGAGGTTGCGACTGTTTACGTAATGGCTTACATTTCACAGTAAAAGTTTAGTTTATATCACACCAAATAAATGAATTCATCTGTGGAGTCTCAGTGGTCCCAGCTAAGATTGTGAGTTTGAATATGATTATACTGCTTGCCTTTCTGTCAGTGTGAATGAACATACATTGGGACATGGAGCTAATCTCTGTCACATTCCCATATGCACGTGACATTTACTGCTTCCAAAGGGTTGGACTGTGTGTGTGTGTGTGTGTGTGTGTGTGTGTGTGTGTGTGTGTGTTTAAGCATGTGAAACAACAGAAATTGATATGTGAACAGTCTGTAAAGATGGAATAATAATCTGACTTTACTGTGTGTACTTCAATTACTGATGATTACCCATTTTCCTATTTCTACTACAATCTACTTAAACCTAAAACACTACTCTGTAGGATTAGGTGATTATACACTGTAATCAAATTGCTACTGTCATATTCTGTAAGTAGAGTCCCCTAAATTTAACACACTGGACATTTCAAAAGTGTTTTGCTAAGATATAACTCAGTTAATTCACAGTTGGTAGTTAAATTATTGCTGATGTTGGAGATCCATTAAAATTTAGGGTACTTTCTGTGGTCAGGATATCAGTGGTGGAGGCCTGCTGTGCTCTGCGTATCTGAAGGGAAAGAAGGTAATGAGGACTATGTGGACCTGCCGGGACAGCAGGGTTGCAGCTGTTCCTCTTCAGCCAACAACATAAACAGCTTAGGGCTTCACAGACTGTCAGTTCTTTCTGGTGAACTTTCTGTAACTGTGCCACATTTGATGACACAAACACCTGTGAAATGTGAAGCCAAGACCGTAAACCTTATCCTATAACTCTTGATCATGATCGTTGGCATCACTAAACTGGCACATCTGCGGTCGGCTGTCACCAGAGGATGGAAATGCCCCAGCCCCCCCACAGCTTGTACAACAAACCAGACTTTGCTACTGGAGGGGGTTCACAGGAGATGTGCTGTTTGTTTTTTGTTTTGTTTTTTTTATTACCAGATGCTGCAAGCAGCTAGCTGGTGATGCCACGGATATTGGGGGATAACACTTACTCCCCTCTACTGATGAAAACATTTGAAAGCAGAGCCTGTAAAGAGGAATGGATTTGCTGTCCAGATCTTAGTGTCCCTGTATGTGTTCTTCTCTTATCTGGTATGTTGCATGTTTCAATATACTGTAAACAGTGAGAGGATTATAGTCGTGTTTAGTGTGAGATCCTCCTGCCTTTCATCTGTCTAGTCTGTCTTTATAGGAATAGAGTATCTTAACTTAAACTTTGGAGCAGACATATTCATTGTGGTTCTTGATGTGTTACAATCCCTCCATATTAACTGGTTACTACCTTTGCTCCAACACTATATTTTCACACTGAATCACGTAGGACAGACAAGTGCTGCTGTGCTGTTGTCTGTTGATTGAAACTTTCAAGCACGTAGCTTCACTAAACACCTCCAATCAGTGATTTCCCAGCAGGAGTTCCGCCTGTGACAAACAATAGAAAACTCCTGCTGTGGCACAAGCAATTGTGGTAAGGCCAGAAAATTTCAACCCATAGAGAGACCTTACATTATCAAATATCGATTTACCCCTGTGAATGGCTGAATGAGTAATTGCAATGTTTTTATTATATTAAAATTCCTAAAGGAGTCTTTTAGGGTTCTACAACTCTGCAGCGGCTTACTTGTGCAAAGCAGGATTAATACTGTGCCTTGGTCAATAATACTACTACATAATTGTTACACTTACTCACTAAGACACAGGCTCTTTTCTGGGATAGTGTTTCTTGCAGTGGTACTTTACATGCATCATGAGCTTGACTGGTTGTGAAAACTAAAAAATAGTCAGGATGAAGGTTTTTAAAGTAGCTTATTGTAGCTTTATAATTGCACACATACACTCACAACAACCCTTTTCTGCTTCAAAAAGCATGACGCTGTAGACTTCAGATGGATTAAAGGGGAACTTAAACAATAATAATGTATTACCATTAATTGTTCTTCCACTCAAGGACTCCAGGTTTGAATGTGATGAACACACTAGGGTGAAAGCCAAAGACAGTTTTTTTTTTTTTTTTTTTTTTGCTGGACGTTTGCCAAAAGTGAACCCAGTCTCACAGAGTGTCTTATACCAGTTCTACAATGTCATTAAAATATTCATTTTCATAATTTTAATTAATCCTGCAGGGCTGATTCACTGTTTTTTTTTTTTCTATTTGCATCCTATCACCCTAATGTAGGCAAGATGAGAGAATCTGAAATGAAAGTATTTTATTTCATTTCCTGGAAGAAAAGAATTATATGTAGCTTTTATTACTTAAAACATTTCCTGGAAATTATTTATGATTATGATTTATTTATGATGAACCAATGAATCACTAATTATGAAGAAATGTATTTTTATCATAACATTTTTAACAAAACTTAATATCATTGTGCTTTTTTAGAAGCAATCCTTGACAATCTACAGACCTCACTCTAACCTGTTTTGGAGACTATTTTCTACCCAAATGTAAACACCAGTGAAAACAGTTTGTCATGTGTGATGTGTGTTAATTTGATTTGTTGTGATCTGTGTGTATGTGTTGGGTGCATAAATACAAGGATAGATCAAAGAGCTGGGATAGGACTGGTCATTGTCTGCGTGGGGGTGCAGGAAGTCTCCATTGTGACTAATGGGTCTCTGCCACTTATTACAGGACCACACACACACACACTCACACACACAAGGATACACACTAACAGAGTGATATTCAAACACTGCTTTATTTTCCTCTTTACATCTGAAGACTGAGACCTTAAAAGGCTTTGTATTGAGGTCTGTCTAAATAGGATGTGAGCAAGGTCTCAATGTATGGCAGTTAAACCTACCACTGAGATTAGATTTGTGCTACTTTAAGTATTAATTGCTTGTTCTCTGAAGTAATAACAAGATTATGCCAGTACCAGTAATTGGCATACAACAGGTGGACATATTAACCCCTTCACTCCCCAAACAACCTCCAACTCTTTCATGTAAATTCTCCTTACCTCTCTCTCTTTGACCTGTTACAACGTCGGTTATGTGTGCTTGGTCGTCACTAAGACAGTTGTCTGTTAGCTTTCTATATCAGTGCAGTAAACCTGTTTTAAAGGCACTTCATGACTACAGACTGTGAGTGTCCTAGCTTACGGTATTTGTTCTCTTAACAGTAAATGTAAGCATAACATGTAGTCATTTTTTGTAAGCCAGTGCATTGTATAAGTTGAGATATTTTGTGCTTGCCACTTGTTCATTTCGCCCATTTTGTAAAAGGCTGGCTTCCTGCGCGCGCACTCTTGGTGCTCTCTAATTGGTGCGCGCGCTCCTGGGTAAAGGTGGAGGCTCGGCTCGTCGCTGCGCGGCTCAGAAGAAACTTGTGCTCATGAAACTTTGACAAACCTCGTTAAATGTCTGTCACATAGCTAAAAATATTTAAAGTATATGCTGCTCGCGAACTCTGTCTCCAATGTCTGACGAGGGTGAGGAAAGCGACAGTGGCGAGAAGGGGCATCTCTCTGAGTCTCCCTCCCCACCTCCGTCCGTCTGTCTTTCCCGAGAATCTCCATCCTCTCCGCGGCCCCTAGACTTCTTCTCCTCTGCCTCTCCGCTGCTGGGGGACACAGATACGTCTTACCTCGCCTCTCCGGAGTGTCCTCACCCGTCCCCAGAGAAACGGTTACCCCGGGGCTCACCACACCTCACGCCGCCAAAGTTCCTCCAGGGCACCGGTGACACTGGTTCTCCGTTTCTATCGCGGCAGGATGTGGGAATAGAAGCGGTGTACGACCGCAGTGATGAGCCGTTTCCCAAGTGGAGAGGACGAGGCGCGGCGAACACTGAGCGCTTTCAGTACCGCGGACAGAAGCTGCCCCGGTCTGTGGAGCAGCCTGACCAGGGGAACCACTACTCTGAACACATCGACACAGAGACCAACTCCGAAACCAGGCCAACGTGAGTTATACTCTTTTATTCACAACAACTTTTATCCGTCTATACAGAGGCATGACAAGTTAAGTGACCAGTTCCGTGGCCTTGTGTAGAGTCCAGGTGCTTATTTATTAACATGAAGCGCTGCAATTTGTAGTTATGCAAAGAGCCTGCTGAGCCGTTCTGGGTTGAGAGAATTTAATCAACAGCAACTAATATTTGCATGTAATCCACCTGGGATGTCAACAAGTAGAGGTCAGTTTTGAAGAGAGTAGAGTAGGGCATCCCTGATTTTCATTAAGCCAGCTCCAGTCACCTTTTTTTGCTGGCATGCACTGTTTCATTTGCAGACTCATGTTGCTTCTGAAACATTTAGAGTTGGTGCATTAAGTCAGTTCAACTTTTTTGCTATAAATATGGTGTTTTTATCTTAAACACTAGTTCCCAAATAACTGGGATGTCTGAACCTCTTTCCTCTCCTGTTACATTTTATTAATCTGACTCTGTGTGGCTGTGGCTCTGTGATTAGACTGTAGTGTGTCCTTTGTGAATACAAGTATGTGCAGAATATATACGTAAGGAAGCGAAGGGTGTGCAAGTTTGAAAGCATTACTGTGTGTTTGGGCTTTTTCACAACAGTCCGTATGTTTTCCTTGCATTCGGAGAGAGCACCTTGATTGGTTCCGGTGCATGAATGCATGCATAAGCAGCAGTCAACAGAGAGTTTATGAATCTGTGTTTGTGTGTGTGTGTTAGAGAGAGACACCGGGGCAAAGCTATGTGACACTGATGTGGAGCAATTGGCTTGCATAGTACATCCCCACAATGTCACACTCATCACACACACAGAATATGCACAGACAGACATAAAACCTCTCTGCCATTTTACAAATGTACTGTCCACTTGTTCTATATGTACAAGATTGTTTGGCCCATACAGTCCATCGCATTCATGCAGAAAACATCCACAGACACAAGGGATATAAACGGTGACAATGGATATTCATGTAGCTCTGCCAGCTTAGATATGACTATCAGATTTTGAGAATGGCAGGCCTCAGTGTTGGCTCTTTGATCTCCCCTGGTCTGCCCCTTTGATACACCAGTGTTCATCTTAAAAGGCCTTGCATGGAAAAGAAGCATGTATGCTCTCAATGATGCCTAACAAGACTAAAGGTTGGATGTCTTTGTGCGTGTGTGTGAGAGTGAGATAGAGGTTAAGAGAGGGTGAACATGCCTGTTTCTCATTACTGGTGAGACATGGTGAGCAGCTCACGTTTGATCTTAAAAATTGGCAATTTACTGCTTGAAAGAGTTACTCTTTGTGTGTGCATTTGATGAAGAGAGCGAGTGAGAGAGCTGAGAGTGCAACTCTTCTGAAATATTCTGCTCATGTCTGTGCAATGACTCATTAGTCAGTTCTGTAAATATTCCTGCTGAGTCTAAACTTATTTTTGCACTCATTATCCTTAAATATAAATTTGATTTCAAACCTGATTCATCTGATATCTTAAACTGAACATAATGAACTTGGTGGTCCAACCTTAGAAGATTGAGCTGTAGAAAAGAGGAGATTTTGATCAATTAAAAACTAATTATGAAGACTTTATGACAGAAGAGCTAGAGTAAGATAATTAGATTTTCATTGTATGACGGAGCTTTACTGTAACTTTAGAGCCATTTATATTTCCCATTACATTTTTCAATGCTCTTCAAGTAAACCTCTTATCACCAATATGTGGATTTTTTCAAAAAGCACTTAGTATGTGTTCATATTCATAGAGCCTTCCATAAGTCACAGTACACATTACCTTTACTAAATGCTCTGTAGGTTTTTTTTTTAACCATTGTTTTGTTGGTTTACGCTTTATCTTATCTTGCTTAACAAGTGTATTTAAGAAATTAAATTCTTCCACACATAGCTCCCTTGTATCATTTATTTGTTTCTATGCATGTTACTTTGTTTTGTGTACAAAGAGGTGCTCCAAAGAAATTTCCCCCTGTGGGATTACTAAAGTTATTTGAATTGGATTAAACTGAGCATTGTGTTCTTGGATACCCCAACATCATAGCTCATCATTCCAATTACTTTATGGCTGTCAGCTGAAATTTGGAGACACATTGTATGACTGTGGTTTATTTATGCATTTTAATATATTTTTTTTTTTTGGCAGATAAAAATAACTCTGAAAAGGCACCTAAACTCAAAAAATATAACTCAGACTGAAATATTACATAACTCAAAGTGGAGGCAATTTATTTTTCTTTGAATGGTTATCTATTACACCAAGGGGCTTACTTTACATTAATAATGCTCTCCGATATAATATAATCCAAACACAGTGTCAGTGGTATTAAAGAATTACATGTTGGCTCGATAAGGGAGGATTTCTGCAATGGTGTGTTGTGATATAGTTGGAATCGTGGAATTGAATACTGCCAAAACAGTTTCTCCCTTTTCTGACAGTTTTGTTGTTAATTGGAAAGGGAGCTGCTTGCTTGTACATAGATACATACATGGATGCAGCATGAAAATGGGCGCTGTGACTCCATTACAGCTGAATTGGTGCTGTGTGTGGTTTAGGGATTAAAAACCGCTAATATTTAATCATATTGTGACTTGCTTCAAACAGTCCATTATCCCTAAATCAAATGAAACAAGAAAAGGTTGCCAACACTGTTGATCCCACTACAAATCAGGACCTACATCTACAACCCATCGCAACTTTCAGTTCATTATTTTGATTCCACTGCCAGCGAGGTTGAATCCACACTCCCTTTACACAAGCTGACTAAATGCTACATGCTTAGTGTGAAATGGTGGAGAGCAGAAGTAAACAAGTGAAGCCAGTCAACCATCTAGAAAGCTACATATATAATCCAGATATGCTTTCTCAGGTGTTTGTGAAGCAAAGCAGAGATTAAAGGTGGGCAGATATTGAACTTACACTCAACAGGTAGACAGAGAGACAAGAGGGATGGGATGGAGTGTGATCTAGGTGTGTTTCGTAATAAATGCTAGTTGGAGCTCTTCTTCCTGTAGCATGATATCATGTTCTGCTATACTCATGCAGGAAATAACGTCTAGTGGTCTTGGTTGCAACAATGGTAATATGACAAATCCTTATAGTCTTAAGAACATGATATGATCTACAACTGCAATTGCACACACTTGGTATATAAGCAGACATGAATATACACATTTTTCTTCTTGATCATCTCTCTCTCTCTCTCTCTCCCCCCCCACACACACACTTTCTCTCCATCCATCCGTCTCCATTGTGTCTGCCTCCTCCTATCGTTGTGATTGTAATTCTGCACAGAAATGATGCAGGTAAATTCTATTTTAGATCAGAATCACAAACAGTCAGAGATGGATGGAAAGGAAGATAGAGAGCGATGGAAAATGGCGATTCATTACTCGACTATAAGGTTATCTAAATGGGCTGGCAGCCAGACTGTCCCCTCATTTGTGAGAAATCCTCTCAATGCTTACAGATATGTGCATGATGGGGGGGTTAGCTGAGCTATTATGTACAAATTCCTTACAGCATAATGCATTGTAGTAAATCAACAACACAATAAGAAGCAAATACCTTATATTATTATGTGCTGCCCAAAGGCAGCATTCACTCCAACGTATTGATTTATATCACATCACAAATGCATCTACATTCTGTATGCAGACTGATGTTGCTGATGTTGCTACATATGTGTTTATCCATGGCTGCACCTTATGTTGACATTTGTTTTCCTGTATGTGCGTGGTCCTTTGCAAGATGGATAGCAGCTGTGTGTCTGCGCCTGTGTGTGTCTGAGAGAAAGAGGGAGATTTTGCCATCCTCAACTGTACCATTGATTGGCAGCCTAAGGCATACACAGCTGATTGTGTAAATCGAAATCAAGAGCCTCAGACCTTTTATACCATTTAAACACACACTGACAAAAGCACTCTCTCTCACTCACACACACACACACACACACACACACACTCCCACAGTGATTTGCCTTGGTGAGCTCTCTTCATCTTTTCAGTTCCACACCCTTTGATGTCCCTTGGGAAAGTTTTCCATTTTCACCTTTTCCTTCAATGTCCATTCTTTTTTGCATACACACACATACCTAAAGAAACACACACACACACACACACACACACACACACACACAAAGTCAGAGGAATTACAATATTATTAAATTACAAATAACCTTACACTTTATTTATTTCAGTGGCAGGTCTTATTGTGAGACTATACCCCTTGTCATTTGTGTGGTCACAAATGTGAGCTAGAAGTCGTGATTCCTTTTGGTCCTCTCAAAAAGAATTGTTTGAATTACGCTCTGAGACATACTATCAGCGCAATTTTACAAATTAAATCTAAAGTCTAAATTGGTTCTTTCACACTGGAGAATTAAACTGTTGTGGGTACTAATTTTCCACCAAACTACCAATTTCCCATGCCCATGTTTCATTTCAAAGCTTTCCCATATCCAGCATCTCCTCCTCCGCTCCCACACCGTCACTCCTTCTTCCTCTTTTTTTCCACCTTTGGGGGACATCAAGGCTTTTTTCACAATGTGGGTTAGAATGTCAGGCTGTACAGCAGATGTAGTCATCTTGATTCAAAATATGTTTTCAAAATACAGCAGTTGGGGTATAATAGGGCCAGTAAAATGTGTTTTGCAGTAACAGGGGTGATTACCTGGGCTTCTGTGCAAGGTACTACTAGTTATATTTGACAAGTCCCCATTGATGAAGAAGATTTTTACCCACTTTATCCTACCATGATGTGACAGTGTGTCACTGGAAATAGTGCTCTGTTTAGGAAAAAAAAAGCGATAAAGACACATTGAATAGAGAAGGAGGTACACGTACATGCCTGGTGCTTACATGTGTTGACAGATAAAGACAGTCACCACTGGCTGTGTGCCTCATACTGTGAGTTTGTCATACCAGAACCAATTAAAGTGACAGCTTCATTTCTCTCCTGCCAATCAGAGCTGTTGACCTGAGCCTTGACCCTGGTAACGGATCATTGATCTGCTGGGGTGCAGATTCATGGGGGGGCAGATATATCACACATGTCCTGGTGGCATTGAGATCAGGAGATAAATCTGTGTTGAGCACTGCTGATTGTGTTTGACTAGTCCCTGTCCTACATAGAGAGACAGTAATGACTTTGTTTGCCTTGTTACACCACTGTCAGTTTGATCTAACTAATGATGTTGTCTTTTTTTTCTTGCCTCCACCATTTGCTCTCACTTTTCTTCCTCTCACCCTCTATCACTTTATCACTTCTTCACTGTCTGCTCTCCTCTTTACTGTCCCTAGGGTGGAAGCCATGCATCGCAGACACACCACACTAAGAGAGAAGGGGCGTCGGCAGGCAGTGCGGGGCCCGGCATACATGTTCAACGAACGTGGCTCGCCACTTACAGCAGAAGAGGAGCGTTTTATGGATGCTGCTGAATACGGAAACATTCCTGTAGTCCGCAAAATGTTGGAAGAATCCAAAACCCTTAACTTCAATTGTGTGGACTACATGGGCCAGAATGCTTTGCAGCTGGCAGTGGGTAATGAGCACCTGGAAGTCACTGAGCTGCTTCTAAAGAAGGAGGGCTTGGCTAGGATCGGGGATGGTCTGCTTTTAGCTATCTCTAAGGGTTATGTGCGAATCGTTGAAGCAATTCTCGCCCACCCTGCTTTTGGTGGAGGTCTCCGGCTGGCTTTGAGCCCTCTGGAACAAGAGATGCGTGATGATGACTTTTATGCCTATGATGAGGATGGAACACGTTTTTCACATGACGTCACACCCGTCATCCTGGCTGCTCACTGCCAGGAGTACGAGATCGTCCACATCCTCTTGTCAAAGGGGGCCCGCATTGAAAGGCCACATGACTACTTCTGTAAGTGTTCAGAATGTGTAGAGAAACAGAAGCAAGACTCGTTCAGTCACTCACGCTCCAGGATGAATGCATATAAGGGCCTGGCCAGTGCAGCTTACCTGTCTCTCAGCAGTGAAGACCCTGTCCTGACCGCCCTCGAGCTTAGCAATGAACTGGCAAGACTGGCCAACATTGAGACAGAGTTTAAGGTAAGATGTTTTTTTCAGCATGTTTAACTATTTTTAACTTTTTTTAATGCCCAAACATACAGAAATACTACTACTAGAAGAAGAGTATAGACTCTGTGTGAGTGATCGTGTGTGTTGGAGAAAATGAAGTTACTTGTGTATGGGTTTAAAGTAGTAGTCAACACACATGGATATATTATTTTTTACTCAGAATCAAACTTACCTATATGTGCTGCCATCTTTCCTGAAAAAGTTTGATTGAATTTGCCTATGGGCACAAAATGCTTGCTCATTCACTCCATGTGGCTGATATGGACAGTCTTTAAACTGTCAGCGTGAGGTGGAGAGGGAGATGATTGCCTCGTACTGGGGCAGCTGGTTCTCCTGTCCCGAATCAGTTATCTTGAATATTAAGGCCAGCTCACTAACTGAAAAATGAGACTCACTGAACCACATTATAGACTAAACTCAAGTAAACAGTCATCATTTGACCAATAGTGCTGGCTGATACAGTTGGGATTGTTATTACTGTATTAATAAAGATCTTTCTGTCACCAGTATAAAGAAAAATGGTAAGTTGATGCAAAACACAAAGATTAAACAAGGGTTTTCTTAGTGTGTATGTGTGTGTGTGTGTGTGGTTCTGTACACATACAGATTTGACAGCCTTTGCTTTGCACTGTCCATCTCTCTCTAGACTATAAAAGATAAAATAAAAATAACAATAACAAATAAAGGCAAAATGCCATCTAAATTTAAAATGAAATAAAATAAGCAAATTGATATTGAAGTCATGCAATACAAGATTAAGATCCAATACAAGGTTTAAATCAAAAAAAAGTTTTCAGTAACAGCTTGTTTAAAATCATTGATTTGGATACAAAAACAAGTAAGATCACATCATTGTAATACAATTCTGAAAGTCAAAAGAAAGCTATAATGAATTAGGCCTTTTCATCAATTAGCAAAAGCAGTGGACTCTTTCGTATCATTGAGTAAACTGATGAACTCTGATTTAGTGACATGCATAACAATAACAACAGAACAACTGATGAACTCTATAATTAATAATGCAATAACTGCAGGAAGTTTGTGTAAAACAGCATTAAAATCATGGTTTCCTGTGGATATTGCATCCGAGATGGAACCATACATACTTGAAAGACTTTAGCAGAAGGTGAAGGCTCTGTGAATATAGCTTGTGTTTTGTTTAGTGTTCACCATGCCCTTATCCTGTCAGGTCTAAAAAAAAATAATAATAATAGAAACTTCAGCAGTTTCTTTTTGTTGTCTCCATTTTTCACTAAGATATAATCCTACTGCATGTATATATATATATATATTTTTTAAAAGTTTTCTTATGCCAAGAAAGCCTCAAAAAACTTTGGTGACCCCTGGTTGGAATCCTATAGTGGAAAAGCTTAAGGGCTAATGTAGCAAGAAAACCAAGGGTCAACAACTGGAAAAGTATGCACTGTAGTATGCAGTATGTATTTATGTAGTATGCACTGTACTGCACTGTATTTAGGGACTGAGAAATACACCCCCACACTTTGTCTCTAGCTGTCCACACTGTTGTTTTCTGTTTTCACTGTGGTGATGATTATATGAAATATCAGGGCAATAGAGTCTCACTTTGTCACTCTGCAAGGGAGACCTGCTAAGAGCCACTTTGCTGGCTTTGTGGCATTGTCATTTTTGACTGTTTTTGTCTTAAAAGCAAAATTTTCTGTGCATTACCCCATATGTCTAAAACCAACAGAAAATTTTGGATTTAGTATAAATAATCCCCTTCTTTCCCACAACAAACTGTTTCACTGTTTTGTGCATAGTTTATCTAAATAGTGATATAAATATCTCTAGTGTGTTTTGTTTTACCATTTTCTTTCAGTTTCAGTGTTCTGTTATACAGTGTACAGTGTATAGTTTATTATATGACTATATATTCAGACTTATGTATGATACATTTGTTATGTATGTTTCACTTTGGAGATGCTGCACAGCTAATCTCACTTATTAAATCATTAATGTAGAAATCAGAATCATATAACTGAATCGATGGCCGGTAACATATGATAACATTGTGATTTGTGTTTCTTTGCTTATTTGTCTCCCATTGTCTGACCATGTGTTCTGCATTTGTTTCCTCGGGTCTTTGTTCATTGCAGTCTGTCTTTAATCATACATTGCTCATTTTTTTCTGCCCAGCTTTGTGTTTGTCATTTAGCCTTTCTGTTTGTCACTCTGTTTTCCATCTCCAGACAAGTTAATGAGAAGGGCTCACCTGAGGGACCAGAGTTGTGTTGGAGCTCATCTGTCTCATTACCATCTCATTATCACCTTCCCTCTTTATTTGACTCTCTGTCCCTCTTCACATCATCCTCTCATTAAGTTAAAATATCAAATAATGTTTAAACAGTGTGCTGATAGCCTTAGACAGTCCTGTTTCATGAGGAAATCAAACATGGGTAATGGCATAGGTTGAGATATCATTATCGAACTTTAAGTAATTGATTACACTTTTATGACATCTGATCAAACATGCATCAAACAATATGAGATTTTCAATTCTCATGCCATATATATTATCAAATTCAAAAGCAGCTGAAACAATATTTCCAACATAACTGCAATGAGAGTGCCAGTCCCACTTTATATATTTAACACCAAAGAGTCTGACATAATCAATTTGATATCTATTTTCTAACCATTTATGTGTGTGTAATCCTGAATTTCATGGCCTTTATTGTTTTATCGGTTGTTTGAAGAGGTAATCTGAGCTCATGAGTGAAAATGGCTTTAGGGTTCAGCAGCTACAACAGTTGACCAACAGTTAATTTTGTTTCTTGTGTGAAGAGCTTATTGGAAAATGTATGGTAAATTCATGACGTTTGAGAATTTGGAGACTTTTACAAACATATGAATCAGTGACAGAGTCAGGATGTCAACGGTTAACCATTAATCGTTTAACCACTGAGAATATTTGAGGCAGGTTACACGTCACTCTCGAGGTTGATCTGCCAACGGCTTCACTTGCTTGCAGTCTGAGGTAAAAGATGAAATGTGCTAAATGAAGCTCAGCAATCTTATTGTGTGATGCTACTAGTTGAGTAGTAGTATTACCACTATGCTGTATCACATTAAGTACAACTGGCTACATCAAGGGCAGTTCTGTTGGAAAATTTTGGAGGAACTGATATTAAACTTGATAGAGAATTCACTGTCCCTCAGAAGATAAACATAATAACAGAAATGATGAATTAACTAAATGTATACATGGCATCAGAACAGGATGTAACTCTTGTCCCCACTTGTGCATTAAAATAAAGATTAATACACATGTAAAGTCAAGTGCAGGCAAACACTTTTTCACATACTGTCAGTGTGCAGTGATGAGAGTGCTGCTAGTGCTGCATGTTGGATATTTATGTGGGAACTGCTAAAGGCATATCAGGACCTCTCTAACAGCCTAACATTTATCTTCTAACATCTTTCAAGACAGCCTATCAATTTCTCATGAAAGCCTCTGGACATACACATCCACTCACACCTTCCACACAGCCTTGGGAGAGGCAGAGTACAAGAGTAAAATAAAGCAAGGCGAAGGAGGGTGTAGTTTAATTTTTGAAATCAAATTTTACTCTCTGCTTGTGTCATGCCAATTTTAGTTTAATTTAGTTTAAATTAAGACGCACAGCCACAGAGAAACCAGTGACACCAAGAGATAAACTGATGGTGGTGAATGTTCATTGAATTGCAGTAATACAAACTCTCTCTATCCCTCTCTTTTTCTCATCCCTCGATCTTACGTCTTCCTCCCTCCCCCCATGTTTGAGGCTTGGCTCACGCCGCCCTCAGTTCACTCATCTGTAACCATTCTCACTCTGTTTCACACTGCTCTGTCTCCATTTTCAATCTCACAACATTGTTCCCTTTCCTTTATCTCTCCCTTTATTGCCACGAGGCACAAACCACATACCTTGAATTGTGATTGGATTTTCACATATACTGAATGCGTGTGGTGTCTGAGCTCGTGTGTTCATTGTGTGTCTTAGGATGCAAATAATCGTGATTAAGAAATCATACTTGTACATGCACAACACTGCAGCTTTCCCATAAATGTAAAAGCACATGAAATTGTAACTGATTTCTTTCACTTAGCAGCCTAAAGGTAAAACACACCAAATGTTGCCTTTTCCTTCATGTCCCCAAAGGAACAACAGATGCTTAATGTCCAGAATTTACTCTTTATTTTGCAGATGGTGATGAGCCTTTTGACCAATTGTATCTAACATTCCATTGACTTTAATATTTTTTTCTATGATTAAAATCCATTTTGTATTCAAGACAGAAGCTGTCCGAGTCATACAAGAAAGAAACTCCCTTACTAAAAGGGTCAAACACTGGAGGAATACAAATAATGTCAGGCACTTTAGTTGGTAGTAGTAGTCAGTAGGTGCACCAAAATAAAGTAATTTATCATACCTGCTGACAGTAAAAGTGTGGGTTAAAAGAAAGTGAGAAAAGACCCGGCTATTTCCCACCTTGTTAAATAATAATTTTGCTAGGGAGACCTGTGTAAAGGTTGGTGAAAGTGGGCATTTTCGACGCACTGTAATTGTGTGTTTGCACACAGAACAAACACAGCAGTGATGCATAATAAAATAAGTCCTTAGGGACTCTAAACCTGCCAGAAGCTCCAATCTGCTAACTGTTCATCTGCTTAGCCAACTGTTGAGTGGCGGGACATGGCAGGAAGGCAAGGGGAGCAAATATTAGTGAGGGTAAAAATGGGACTGACTACCCAGGGTCCAAATGGGGAGAGGGCCCTCCAAGGGCCTGGAATAAAACGTTTGTTTTTGTTGCCATTTTTTATTTTTAAAAGAATAATATGTAACAAGTGTATATTAAATCATGAAATTACCACTATGTCATCAGAAACTAGAGAAAATGCAAAATTATAGCATGTTCATCTATTTATTGAGCAATAAGGTTGCACATTGTAGCCATCTGAATACCTCCTCACCTCACCTTCCCCTTCTAAGTAGGAAAAACTATGGTGGCCACTAAACTTGCGAAAAACCCAAAAAGCCATTTCTTGCGCCAGTGTTTGGTTTGTCCGTAAATATCCAATGAAAACAAAGTTAAGTAGTAAGTAGAATAGCCATCTCTGCCAACTGTTACACACTGGGCATTTAAGCACAATACTATAAGCAAACTTCATTTAATGAAAGTAAAAGCATCAGTAATTATAGGCTACGGTATGTTGAGCAAAGAGGGTTGAAATGTAGTGACATTTCAAAATGTCTAGACTTAAGCACATATCAAATGTGACATGAACAGTTAATTACTGACTTCCCTACTAACCACTGCAGATATAGTTGTTGGCTCACTTGTTTTGTAAAAGATGCGAGAGACATGCCTCAAGAGAGGAAGGGGACCCACAGAGGTTGCTTATATATAGGGCCTAATATTCTGTAAGAAGTAGTGTAAGAATAAGGTGAGAAGTGAACTATGGGGGCCACAAGACAGAAGGACAAAGTGTTGAAACTATGTGGGAGAATAAGAAGAGAGTGCCTTGAAATGCCTGACAGAAACTGTGAACAGTTATATTCAGCTAGTTCAAGAAGAAAAGCCCGATTCAATTTATGTTTGTCCGTGGGTATTGTCACTTTGAGCAATTTCCAACACTTGGATGAGAAAGTATAGAGAACCCCATGAGGTAATATTTTTATCTGGTGTCAGCAAGTTGTTATCTTGTGCACACAAGCTAAAAATGTCATCTATCCAGATACTGGGGGCTCCATAGGATTGGACTGTATTTATCTGAAATTCTCAAAAACTCACATCTCCTTCATAAATTAGGTGGTGCGGGTTCAGTATCAGCTACACTCAACTGAGAATGTCAGTCAAAAGTGTAAATAAGTAATAATAGAGATGTTTCTATTCAACTGATAAAAAGACTGAGAAAAAACACCTACAGCTATCCTAATGAAGTCATGAAAAAAGGGAATGAAAAACTTCAGACTCATTACTCCGATGCATTTATTTGAACTTATAAACAACCAAGTATTGCTTTTTGGAAGTCGATGGAACCGCTCTGATGTGTGCTTGTTGTTTTCTTGATAATGTTGACGTGTTCGACTGGCCTCATGTTGATTGCTTTAATTTCTGAGGCCTGTCATTGTGCCAGTCTGATGACTATTATTATCCTGCAGGAAGGTGTATGTTGAAAGTCAATCAAAGTTGACATCGCAGCTATGAGTGTACTGCTTTCCATCATCCTTTTTTCCATTCAGTTGATACTCATTTATTGAATTTTGAAAGCATCTGCAAAATAATATGCAAATCCGTATTTCCATTTAAAGATTCCACCTTCAGCTACTATTATGCAAATATTCTAAAGATAGTGCAAGAAGAGTGCAACAGTACCTCCACTGTTACTCTGCGAAATCCATGGTGCTCCTTTGTTTCCTCCCACCTAGGAAGACAATTATGTTCAGGGAATGGATGGATTGGTCCCCTGTGTTTGTAGACTCTTCCTCCTCCTTCTTGTTTTTGTGGTGTTTGCCTAAGTCGCTCTTTCTTTCTGCAGAAGTTGTTATATTACAATTTTTGGTTTTTATTCAAATTTCAGGCATTTCCATTTATGTGCAAATTCAAACTGTGCTTAAAATCAGCTGGATGGGAACGTACTGAATGGGCATTTAATATGAGCATAGCAAAAGCAGAATGGATCCATTATGAAAGCTGTTGTGGCGCTTGAGTGCATTCTGTTGTACCTCTGACTATCATTTCTGATAACGCATGACATCTAAGAATGTATCAAAGATATAGTTATTTTCCAATGTGACATTACTGTAAATACAGTGACAGTGCTGCAGTGTATGTTTTGTTTTTTGTCAGAATTGCATCACTATTTCTTTACTCTGATTAAAACAAATCAAGTGGACTCACTCTTCCAGACAAATGTCATCCATGAAGATAATCCAGCTCGTTGCTTTCGACGTTAAGGTCAAACATACATCCAAATAAAAAAAATAAATGTCTCAGTGAAGCTGACATTGTTATAGTCCAAGCTCTAAGGTGAGGACCTAAAGGCACATTCACGATTTGATGAACCTACTCTTGCATGTTGCTTGCATTTATACATATGAAGAATGTTGGGTTTTCTGAAACTAGTTGTTAACCAGCTGTTTACATGATCAACTCAAATGATGTTCTGTTTTAAGTCAGTTTTCTCTTGACTAACTTCTCCCTCCATTTTCCCCCCTCGTTCTGTCGCTTCCCTCCCCACTCAAACTATTCACCTCCACCCATGACAGAATGACTACCGCAAGCTGTCCATGCAGTGTAAGGACTTTGTTGTGGGTGTGTTGGACCTTTGTCGGAACACAGAGGAAGTGGAGGCCATACTGAATGGTGACGTGGACCAGTGCCCTCCAAGCCCTTACAACCGACCCTGCCTCAGCCGTGTCAAACTAGCCATCAAGTACGAAGTGAAGAAGGTAAAATGACCAGAGATTAACTGCACTTATGTGACATTTTTATAGTGTAGCAAATCATAAAGATGAAGTGGGCTCTGGTAGACGATGGTTGTACATCAGTTTTCTGTTACAATGACAATGATCTTACTTAAACCTAATATTTGAGGGGGAAGACACAGATTAAAAGGAGAATCAGAGGTGAGGATATCCAAACACAACAGATAATGTCTCTTGTAGGGCACTTCCATCCTGATAGAGTCAAACTCCACACTCTGGATTGTTGTTGTATAATGTCTTCAGGGTCAAGGAAGATAATATTGGTGATACTGTACAAGTGTTGGTTTTAAATATTTCCTTTAAAGTGAATTATATAGAGTATGTGCCATAGTTTAATAATATGTCTTGAGGAGGATTAACACTGAAGAACACCAAAGATGTTTTACTGCAGTGTTTTATATGTAACTTGACTTTTACGTAAGCTAGTTTCTATTTTGTGCGCGTGCGTCATGCACATACAGTGTGATTTATTTTCAAGTGTGTGGCCTCAGGGGGCCGTACATAAACAACAAACTGGCCTCTATGCTGTAGAGCTAATCCCTGCTGAACAGGGGTGTTCTTACAAAATGTCAAACCAAACCCCCCCCACCTCTCTCTCTCTCTCTCTCTCTCTCTCTCTCTCTCTCTCTCTCTCTCTCTCTCACACACATACACATACACACATTCCTGTTTGACCTTCATGTGCTGCATGTTTTTCCTAATCAGGTATATCCATGTGTGTGCATTTACACAGTGGTGCTAGTGCATCTGTTTGTGTGTGTGCGTTGGACAGTACACAGCCTGTTTGAGCTGTGTTTTTATCCTGGACAAGAGAGCGTGACCAATACTCAGTGAGCTAATTACACAGGAGGCAAGAGGAGAGAGGGAGGGGTAGATTGCCATGGAAACCAGGTGGAGCATGATTGCTCATTGCTGGATGCAGACCGGGTTCATGACATAGGTCAGTGGGTTGGCTGGTCATGGGACAAGATGGGGAAACTATGTTAACTATGATTTAGTGTGACATGTTTATGGTCTTGTGGTTTCCATCTGAATGAAGACATGATTGACTGCATTTATTGTGCGTGTGTGCATTTTGATTAGTGGATGGCATGATCGCAGAGGTTGTCAATTGTCTGCTCAGATAAATGCTCCCTTAATGTGATGACTGACACTGATGGCTAAAGAGGTGGAAATGACTGATGGAGGCAGAAAACAAAGAGAAAGTCAATGGAAGGCAGGTTTGACAACAGATCAGATCGTAGATGTGAACGAAAAACTATACACAAACACAGTTTGATTGTTACACTAGCTGACGTCCCACTGAGCATCGATTGCTCTGTTGTCCACATCCTTCCTCCAGCTGGAACAAAAACATCCATCCTCTTCTTCCTCACCAGACCAGTGGTTGCTTTCATTTATCACTTCCTTCCTTGGAGTAAAGTCGTCAACAGATGCTGAAATGCCAGACCAAACCTTATCTAATAAAGTGAACATGCTTCAGTAATGAATGTAATCGCTCAGTGCTTCTTATTTGCTGCCTGCTTTCTTTTGCATACAATATTTTAAATTGATTTTCATCAACTTGCTTGTTGACGTTTTTTCATTCTAAATGAAACCAAGTGGCAACCCTGAACATAAATGTATTGTTAATAAAATATTTGGATTGTAATGAATACATAACAGATGTGCTCAAATAGAAAAGCAGCCTGCACGTCCAGCTACTTAGGAATGTCTTGAATATTAACATAAAAAGAATCACCAGAAGCCCTCTTAATAAATATTGTACATCTTTTAACCTTTTTATTTATATTCATTGCACTGATGTAATTCAGAAACACAACACATACTGTATATGTCTTCAGGCTTCACTTGTCTTCAGGAAAAGGCAGTAATTAGCATTATATTTTATCCTGTACAGAAATTGGGAAATGAAATCTTAATTTCCAAAATCTGCTGCTTTTGGCAGTAAAATCCAAACAGCACCCCAACATTTAATGTTGAATAATGAATGGATTGATTGCTGAAAAATGTTATTTACCAATTTTTTACTAAGACAATCTAACTAGTGAAGTGTAGAGTGGGAAGAACTGAGGCAAAATTTACATCTAAGTAAGCTCCAAATGTATTAGCAGCAAAGTGTACTAGTGCAGAATGAGTGTCACATATAGATTTTATGTTATTGGATCATTATTTGTGATGAATGAGCCCGTTTACAGCATCTATTGTTTCGGTGTAAAATATGCAGTTAAAAGGCTCCAGGATAGTTTGCCAGATCATATGCTACATGCTGTTTATCTGCCGTTTTATTTTTTGTCAGCTTGTTAAATAAGCCACTTTATTCCTGTTTGCAACTGCTGGGCCATTACAGTGTTTCTGCCAGCAACGTAACATCATGATGTTTACTCAATATGCTGCTGCTGTAACGACTTTAGAGACCCCTTAAGGGATCTGTAATATAATCCGAAAAAAAACTATGAAGATAGGGTGTGAAAAGCAAATTAGTGCTATGAAAATGTCCTTATAAATGGCTATTATGGCTGCTAATTACTCCTCTCTCCTCTTTCCCCCTCATTCTTCCTCCTCTCTAACCTTCCTTGCCCTGTGCCCCAATTGCCTCTCTCTTATTTTCCATTGATTTATATTTCTTATCTCAATTTCTCTCTCCAGTTTGTTGCCCATCCCAACTGTCAGCAGCAGCTGCTGACTATCTGGTATGAGAACCTGCCCGGTCTGAGGCAGCAGTCAGTCGGGGTGAAGTGCTGGACAGTGCTGGGGGTCACCGTAGGTCTGCCCTTCCTGGCTATCGCCTACTGGATAATGCCATGTAGCAAGGTATGAACTCACATTTGTTCAACTCTGCCCTGTCCCCTGACCTCATGACACAATGAAAAGCATGAGTGTTTTTTCAAACATACCTACTCAGGTCTGACCTGAGACCTGTGACCTGGCATTCATAGCATAGCCTGCTATGTTTCATGTTTTTGCTGTACTATCTTACACATAGGCTACTGTAACTTCTCATAGACTGGCACCTAGTAGTATTAGTAGTTGAAGAAATTTTAGTGTTGCCTCATCAACTTCTCTTGCTGCCAAATTTGACCGTCCCATTCAGGGATGTGTCATCTGAGCTAGCTTTGTAATTCTCATGCTCCAGTTTTAGCACAAAAACTAATCTCTTAGGAGACTGATAGGAATGTTCTCATTCTATGTTATAACACGCCATGACATGCTGTATTATAGCATATGGCTCTGGCAATAATGATGAAAGTCTGCGAACAGATTTAGGCAGCTTAAGGACCCATTATACACCAAAAAACAAAATTGTTGGCTGAATTGTACATGAAAAGTCAGTTTCTTTGAGAGTGAGACATGGTCATGTTACCAGAATCAGAGTTTATACTCTGTATAGAGGGCATTATAGGACATCTTCCTTTTTTCTAAACTGTATTTAGGCTGCACTGTGCTTTGAGCTGAACGCTAAGATGCTAACACTCCCATTACAGTCCTGTTATAGTGCCATTTCAACATGAGCAATGCTCAAAGTCAAATACACTCACTGTAGAGGTGGCTGTTTAAGTGTAGATTGCTTTTTCATGGGACCGCTTTAGAAAGCCTGGACTCACTTCAGTTACAATAATTACAGTTCTAATGATGAGCCTGTTGATAAACCTGGCAGTTATCCAACTACTACACATTGTATTCCACTCTGTCACTGTGAACTTGTGTCCTCTTCCTGTTTCTATGAGCTTTTGTTGGCAAATTTAATGCTAATCCATCCTCTAGCTGTCAAGATATTTAACTGTGGATGAGTTTTTTGTTGAACAGAAAGACAAAATGACTAGCATGGCTAAAAATGTTACAGATTTAAAGAGTACCGCATAATCACTATTTGATTATAGGGCCCTGGGGCTACATTTTGTTAATACTCCATCAAGCAAATTATAATCTGTAAAGTGACACAATATGACAGAGGCCTCGCACACACACATAAAGACATACACACAGCCATACTCACACAGGAGCTGTGAGCAAATCTGCTCATCAAACTGGATAATCCCCTACCTCATCATCAAGTGGTGTGTCTAACTGTGTGTGTGCACACGCTATGATAGATTCAGAAAAAGTGTTGAGGACTTGAGTGGTTCATGTCAGGTGTGACTGTTGAATTAGTCATTTGGTAGACTAAGAGAGAGAGACAGCAGCTGATCCCAAGTGTGAGAGAGAGGACAGAGAACAGTAACTCTGAGAGCGTCTCACAAAAACACCTGTGTATGTTATGTGTGAGCCTGTATTTGTATGTGCACCTGCATGTATGCATGCGCATACATGTTGATTACATTTGATTTTGAATCTACCCACCGATAAGCCGGTGTGCCATTTTCAGATTAAGCTGAGAGAGCATGGAAAACGTGGCAGCATAAGGAAACAATAATATAAAAATAAATAAATAAATAAATAAATAATAATAATAGACTTTTGAGATGTTGAAAAGGCAGAAGTACAGAGGGTGGGATAATAAAAACAATTGAATCAAACTGATGAGAGACAGAGCGGATGTTTAGACCTACTGAATAACAATTGGACGCAGCCCAACAGAGACAAAAAAAAGTACTTTAAATGGATTCGGTAATGACAGCACGAATACGAGAAATACGTCCAGACAGGTGCAGGTTGCAGAGAGAAAGCTTTGATGTGTTTTGGTGGATTGTGTGTAGTGTGCCCTCCTACACCTGGCGTTAATCATGCAATTTTGTTCTGCTCGTCTCATGAATTGCTCATCTCTTATGGCTCATAATATTCTCTGTTTTTATGGCCCTGCAACAAGCCCATTATCAGAACCCCAAATCATATTACATCTTGTATCAGCAGGGAGAGATGAAGAAGATATTGATATTTTTGTTGCTTAAAAATAAGTAGTAGGACACTGAAAAGATATGCTGTGGGGGTGATGAAAAACAGATGCGCTTGTGGTATTGAATGTTTCTTATTGATTGAAAGGGGTGATAAATGATGACATCATGCAGAGGATGATGGAACATGTATCGGTAGGTGCCCACAGGAATACTTTTTGGTCTTAACCGAGTGACAGAAAAGAGATGAAAAATGATAACAGCGAGGATAAGCGATTAGACTTTTACACAGCAGCATACAGCTTCCCTGTCAACTTTTTATTAGCATTTTGTCATTACTGATCTGTTGTTATTGAACAATTTCCCTCCAAGGAATAATGATAATTATAAATTAATAGCAAACTACCTATCTAAATAAGAGCAAAATAAAACAAAAGACGGAAGCAGGGCCGCTAAAGAAGGATACAGATAAACAAAAGAAGGAAGGGACAAGGAAAGAAAACAAGGAAAATAACAAAGAAAGGAAATATATCTAAGAAACAGAACAAGGACAAAGGGAAAAAAGAAGGAAAAAAAGAAAAGAAATGAATAAAACAAAAGAATAAGAGGAAAGAAGAAGATTTTGATTATTTTATTCAAAGTTACTTTTCGCTTCCCTTGATCGCTATCCTCCTCTCGGTCTTTTTGTGGTTTCCTCTTGTCTCCTGGGAGATTTAAACCCAGGTCACTACAATAAAAAAGTTCAATCAATCAACATACAGGACAGAGCCACAATACATTTATCAAACGATTGGACATCAGTGTACTGCAGTATTTTAACTCTTGTCAATAACAATGTGATGTAAAAATTGCATCACCTACAAAATATTGGACTCAGTAGAAAGGGTTTTTGGTGCAGGGCTGTAATTTTGTCTCTCTAAATAGGTGATTGCAATTTTGATGGTTGAACAATGAATCTATATTTGGAAATGGGATTGTGTGTCTGTGTGTGAGTTGCAGCGAGAGAAGTGGAGAGAAGGAACAATGAGAACAGAGACTCAAAAAATTTACTGAACACGTTTGTAGAAGTTCCCCATAATCTAATGTCATTTAAACATAAAGTGGGCACACATAATCTACAGTAATAAAATAGTATGTAATATATGTAGTACTATAATCTACAGTATAACAGAAGGTCTGTGCTCATATATAGATAAATAATCATTGAGAGTGGATGCCTCGCTGCACACCGTGTACATCAGGTTTGATTCTCCCAGGTGAAAAGATGTTAGAGAATAATAAATAACACAGCAGGTCCTTTCTGGCCTTTTGAGATTTCCATTTCGCACAAAATCTCTTTTATTCAGACCGCATTCGTCTACTGCCAGTGGCCAGCATTTCGTTCATGGGAGAGAAGATCAGCTCTTGTCACTATTGCGCTGATAAAAAAGAAACCCATGGGGTTTGCAGTCGTCACACAGCAGTAGTCCTGATCTAGGATGACCATCTCATTTAACTGAAGGGTGAAATGGATCAGCCTTATCACCACTGCAGATGGGATAAATGAAGGAGGCAGAGCCATCCCAGTAGTGGGAAGAGGGGGGGTTGCAGGGTTAAGATTTACTATACTCTTCCCACATGGGTTAGTAGTGTTTGTGTGGCATGGGAACAGCTATTGAATCTGATGTGCTAGTGTGCATGCCGAGAGTAGAGGTATCCTGTGGGTAGTTAATATTGAACACAGCAGGTTTAGAGAGTGGCAAATGTTGGGATCTCAATGATGTCTGTATGGGGTGTGAAGTGTGTATGTATGTGTTTCTGTGTGAGTGCATCAATGCGCATTTGTGTGTCTTGGCATATTTTTATGCAATTATAAAAGGTTCGCTCTGTGTGGTGGCACGTCTAATGCTCCTTGTGCAGAACCACCTTGTATTACATTCTCCCATATGGTGCATTTTCACGAACTCTGACAATTGTTTAGCATCTAGTTATTCTGCATTATGTTGATGTGAGAGCGATCAGTGATTAAGTACATTCATGAATTACAACAGCTGCTGTTTGTATGGATGGTTGTGTTTTTAGATTTTCATCTTTGAAAACCAAAATCACAGGGACCCCGCAAAATGAATAAACACTGAATCACCTTGGGAAATAAACAGATGTTTTGTCAGTTTTACACTTGTAAATATTCTTCTCAAACATGTGTCTTCAGCCTGATTACCTAGAACAAAAACTGATTTTGCGAGTGCTGGCAAATGCAAGTGAACTCAATAACTTGACAAATACAACCAGTAAAAATGTTGGATGTAAACACTGATTCAAAATACAAAAATTAGCTTTGGACATCATTTATGAGAAGAGCATTGAATCTCTGACAGGCAAGTGAAAAGAGAAAGTGAGAAGTTTTGTCACAATATTTTTCTAAATATGTGTGTAAGATGTTTTACCCAGGTGGAAAAATGTTTTGCCAGGATAGTTTTTGTTTTTCTTGTAATAATCATCTCCAGCCAGAAGAGGGTGATGTGCACCACTATCCCCTGTTGTAAATAGGACTAAATGTAATCATCCTGTTTTTTTTTTTTCCAGGTAAGCTTTAACTTCTCATCGGGGTAATTTATAAAAAAGAAAAAACAAAAATTTTCAAATTTAGAAACTTTTTTCACTTGTTTTTTTTTTAAAGTGTGTGGGTTTTAGTGGCTTCTAGTGGTGTAATTGCAGATTGCAACCCTCCCATTTTATCCTCTAATACAAAACACAAAAAGCCCTATCTAGAGAAAAATATTTTTTTCCATTCTGGACTATTTTAGAAACACGGTGGTTTAACATGGTGGCCTCCATGGAAAAGGATCCCCAGCTTCTAAAGTAACATAACAATTCTAATTTGGCAATAATACACTAATGAAAACATAGTAATGAATATCAGTTCCATTTCTGTAAATAGGATCCTCTAATTTTACACATTGGACCACTGGATATTTAAGTCAACTCATGAGAGAAAACAACTGAGATCAGACTGAAAATGGATGACCAAAATGTTTTCTTCTCACTTGTGATCAGGGCTTCCACAGAGATGCACTTGATTCAAGACACTGTAGTTAGCACTTAATAACACACAATGTGTTTTTACAATGAACAATGGATGTAAATATAACTTTTCTCTATTTACAGGTTAATCTCCACATGGAATCTGCAAAGCTGCAGTAGTTTTGCTATCTTAACAATGGATCGTATGGCAATGTGTAATATGAAAGGTGACAAACTCACAGAAGATTATCACCTGAATGTAATGATTCACTCTCATCAGGCCTTTTTTTGTTTCTAGGCAAAAGGCTCTGATAAACTAACTGTACACTGTCCATCAAGCTCCAAAAGACAGACAGATAAAGTTAGGAGTTGGTGGAGACCAAAACCGAGCTAAAAGGAGAGTGAATGTAATACATAGAACAGTTTGAAAGTAAATGTTGCTGTATTTCCTTGAATCTTTAAATGGGATCCAGCATATTCACCAAATCAACATTATATATAACGTGATAAAGCCACATCAATACTGTGTCATCTCTCTTTAGCCTTCAATGATCAGTCAGTACCTAGTTAATATCCAGAACTAGAACCAGAATTTTATTGGCCAGTATTTTTTAACCACAGATACAAAATTGATCATATATCTTACTATATCCTCCATCTTCTCACTTTCAGATTGGTCAGATCCTGCGAAGCCCCTTCATGAAGTTCGTAGCCCATGCTGTTTCCTTCACCATCTTCTTGGGTCTGCTAGTCATCAATGCCTCTGACCGTTTTGAAGGTGTCAAGAACCTGCCTAATGAGACCATCACAGACCATCCACGACAAGTGTTCAGGGTCAAAACCACCCAGTTCTCCTGGACAGAGATGTTGATCATGAAGTGGGTGTTGGGTGAGTTGCCTTGTCACACATGTGGTGGACACGCATTGTGGTGGTGTTTGAAATCCAATTAAAATGTCTATAGATGTTTGCTGCCAAGGCAGATTCTCCATCATGATAAGAAAAAACCTTGATATGGCACATAGGAGAGTCAAGGCAAAACAGTTCCTTTATAAATTTACTTTTTTAATCAGTATGGACTTATTTGCAATTAAGAAGAGCTCATGGCAATGTTTCTACAAAGGTTTTAAGAGTCTGACATCTCAATGCAAACTATTTCTTATTGCGTCCTTGCAACACAAAAACTTCCTCATAAATCAGTGAGGATCCTGTAAAGAGTCTGTGAACCTTTTTGCCCAGCTTTGATATGAGGCAGAATTAAAGATTAATGCAGCACCATACCAACCAAGTGGATGAAAGCCAGTGTTATGACAATACAACAATTCATTCTTTTTTATCTTTCAAAGATCAAATTCAGGTTTCCTGGTTGGATGTGACACAGGGCAGAGTGTGAAGCAATGGCTGTGCTGTGTCCTAATGAAAATCCGAATAGAATTTGGAGGTTGACCTGAGAGGTGGTGCTGAGAAAATATTAGAGAGAAAAAGAAATGGACGAAAGGTGGGAGCAGTTGAGGGAGACAGTGGAAAGTAAAGGAAAGGGTGGCTTACATGGCATACAAGGAGGCAGGGGAAAAGACAGGGTTGACAGAAAGACAAAGACAAACTCAACAGATAAATAGCCCATGGCAATATCTGTCAGACCTCAGCTGCTTCCCATCTGTTGATGTTCTTCCTTTTATCCACACTCACACACACACACACACACACACACACACACACACACACACACACACACATATAATAACATTATGTGAGTGGTTTGTGTATGTGGTTGGTGCACATATGGTTCTGTTTTTATTTGTTTACTTGCAATGGCACCATTCTTTTCCCATCTGTGGTAATTTTTGGCAGCAGGTGCTCATGTGTGTGCATGTTTGTGTCTGTGCACTGAGTGGTGGCTTAGGTAGAGCAGGGTAATTGTAATTCCAGTGGCATGATTTGAAGGCCCAGTAATTGTTATAGAGATGATCCTGATGAGGGAGCTTTTTCAGTAAACAATTTTCTCCTTGTTTTGTGTCCAAATAGAGACAACTGAATTCCTCCTCCAAAACCACTCTGAGTGTGCACGTGTTTGTGCACCTGAGCTATAAGTGGGGTTGTTTTAGTGGCTGAGTATGAATTATAAGCTTTGTTGTCAACATGAGCTTGTGTGTCTTCCATCTTTCCACAATGTATTCATGTGTTTATTTGTGTCTCCTCCTTACTCAGGTATGATTTGGTCAGAATGTAAGGAGATCTGGAGTGATGGGCCCAGAGAGTACATCATGCATCTGTGGAACGTTCTGGACTTTGGCATGTTGTCCATCTTTGTGGCATCCTTCACAGCACGCTTCATGGCATTCCTCAAGGCGTCCAAAGCCCAGCAGTATGTGGACATGCATGTACCAGACGAAGACCTCAGCAACGCCTCACTGCCTGACGAAGTCGCCTACTTCACTTACGGTAAGCAGTTGTTCCAAAAATGTGAATATAACTCATGACAGTAATGTAAGCAATATTACATTCAAAGGTTTTGATTATTATTATTATTATTTCTTTAGTTTAATTATTTACTTTTCCCAAAGATCAGGGTTAGGGTTATATGATGCTCTTTTCTTTGCACTATTGTGTTATTCTCTATTGAAAATGAAATGAAAAATATCGAATTTCTCTAAACTTCAGTCTAATAAGTGTTTGTTTTGTAGCAAAATGTGTTAAACTGCCTCATTTTTTATCTGCAAAACAATTTCCCCCAGGACAGGACAATTCGACAGTTTGACAGCTTTCGTGTGGTGCTTGAATCATTGTTGTGCTACATCAGTGACTGATAAGAAGGAGCAAATCAGATGAGTGTTTGTGTAAAAATGTCATGAATAACTACAAACCTGAACAGGGATACTAGAAGATGAGAATGTATTTGTCATTTAGATAAAATGTCATTCTTGTGTATTAATCTCAAGATGTTCTCACATATTTGTGCACACATTCTCCTATTTATATTCAGTTTTTTTCAGCCAACTGCTTCTACCTTTTTTGGAAAAATAGTGTCATAACATTAAAAAAATAAAATAAAATAAGTGAACATATAAAATTTTACTTCACTTCCAGAAATTACTACATATTAATATTCCAACATATTAAAACACTGTGGCAGACAGTGGCCCATTGGACTATACACTTCTTAGCAGTCTACTAAGGGAACCTTCATCAGTGCTGTCCTCTGGTGGTCTGACTCTGTCATGACATGTCACTAAATGGATGTTGACATTCGCTATTTTACTGCAGTGTCTGTTATTATCTCCATAAACTGTCCTCCATATCTGCACTGAAGAGATAAAGTACTCCTTGTCCTAAAAAATCTAATTCTAATAATTCTAACTGCATTATGTTGCTTTCTTTTTCTCAGTTTCTGTTTCTTTCTCTGTTTTTTCTCTGTTTTTCATGGTCTTTTGATTATCATTTTTCCATCTTGCTCAGTTGTCTTCTCCGTCTACATGTCTGACTGTGCCTCTTTTGCTGCCCCTCGTCCTTGTTCTTTCTCTTTGTCTGGACTTCTCCTTGGATACGCTATCCCTTTATCCCTTCTCTTTGTTGTCCACTCGTCTTATACTCATTGCTTTCCCTCCTCCCTTGTCCTGTTCTCTCCAGCATATCCTCACATAATCCATCTTCTTACCGTACCTTCTCCTCTATCAAAGTACATGTTCCTAAAAGCCAAGATTATGCTCTTGAGGAATATCTCTTGTAAAATTTAGATCCCGCTATAACAACAGCTTTGCTCTGTACATACATACCCAGAAAAAAATTATGTGCAGCTGCGTACAACAACTATATCCATCAATATCCTATTTCACAATAAGATACTGTGGCACAATAAAAATTCTGCAATATCCTCAAATGCAAAAAATGATATGATATATGATTTATGATATCTGGTTTGCTACTATTTTAGCTCATTCAGGTGACACAGTCTTTCTCTTTTTTCTCCTCCAGCAAGGAACAAGTGGCGCCCCTCAGACCCCCAGATCATCTCAGAAGGCCTGTATGCCATCGCTGTGGTGCTGAGTTTCTCACGCATTGCCTACATCCTGCCAGCAAACGAGAGCTTCGGCCCACTGCAGATCTCCCTGGGGCGCACAGTCAAAGACATCTTCAAGTTCATGGTCATCTTCATCATGGTGTTTGTGGCGTTCATGATTGGCATGTTCAACCTGTACTCATACTACCTGGGAGCCAAGTACAATCCCGCCTTCACCACGTGAGTAATGCCTGGCACCGACAGTGTTTTGACAAATGTGTGTGACTGTGTGATCACATTGTGGTTGTGTCTAAACATAAAGTATCTATGTTCTTTCAAAAAGACAAACAGTGAAGCTACATGTTGGCCCCGCTCTGGTCGTTTATCAGAATTGACTGCAAAAAACAAATTGAATTCATGTCAAAAGTATTTGATTTTAGACGGATGTTGGTATAATTTCTAGAACGAGGAAATCCCCAGGACAATATAAATCATCTCATATCCTCCGTGATGAGACTGTTTGCTGGGTTCATTAAATTCATGGTGCTTTATCAGTGGCAGAGATCGAACTTTAATCTTCCCTCAGGCCTGACAATCAAGCTATTTGGTTAAATTTAATAAGCAGAAAAAGGAATGGGGTGGCTCACTCACTAAAATCTTTAACAAACACGAGTGAATTGTGGTTTTATCTCACACTTTAACAAAGTTATGGGTAGTAAATTGAGCTCTTCCCCAGCACCATTTTGTGTTCACTGTATAGTAAAAGAGACGTCCACTCTGCAGTATCTCTCCCATACTTACAATTTATGACTAACATTTAAAGGGAATTCTCAGTGAAAGGTAGACTGTCTGGGCTATGGGAAAAATGCATCAATATTGGTATAATTTAAAGTGTTTAATGAAAAAGAAAAAGAATAATATCCTTGATTTAACATGCAGCTTATAATGCGGCAATACAACTTATATTACAATAACTATCCATTAAAAAAAAGTCATTAAAATCTATTTTAGATCAATACAGAAGTGGAAGTAACGAGAACAAAAAGAATCTTTTGGAGATTCTTTGGCAGTGCCTGAAAAGTAGTAGCAGTCCAAATGATTTGATAAACTTTCTCTGAGGAACAAGACCTTTCCTATCATTTAATGAAGTACCAGGGTGCAGTCAGTAAATGTTATCAACCAACTCTGATCTGAGGCAAGATTTAACACACCAAGAAAGTGGTTGCTGATGGAGATCATTGTCAGCCATCTGTGTGTAACCAAGGCTAGGCTATGCAGACTAGAATCCTTCATGAACATGTTCACATTTTGTCCAAGTCTATCTTCATATAACAGTCACTTGCAATAGATGACTGACCATTTTGCAATCTCGTCTAGTGCTGTTGTTGTAATTGATAACTGAAAATTATCCAACTGAAATACAGAGGTGGTCATAACAACACTCACACAGTACTCTAAATGCACTGTGCTCAAGTGCTGCATTTAACTTCATCATCAGGGTCATCCATTTCAAATGGTCAAGTGCACATTTTAACTGAAGAGTTAGATTGCACTTAAAGGCTGTGGTGCATAAAACCAACCAGACAGTGCCTTGAATATGTTTATACTGATGTAGATACGATTATACTCATCAGCAATAAGCGATTCAAAGTTGTTGTATCATATATATTATATACCAACATACTTGTATAGCAATCAACCCATCCAACAAGTCCTGCAGCACATCAGTCTGAACAAACTGCCTCCTTCCTTCATTTTAGTTTATCCGTGTGTCTGCATGCTCATCCTTTTACATCAGCTGCAGAGTGATGCCAGGTTTTTTCATTGTCATTGTCTCGTATTTGTAGGAAAGTTGTCCATCTTGGGCTGCTGACAGAATCTTTCAGCAAGTCTGTTTGTCATCATTCATGTCAAAATGAAAACTCTCTCGGAGGTCTCTTGCTGTCACACATCATTATTCATTTTCTCGGAGGAAGACGTCTGCAGGTTTAAACAGATGACATTACACCTTTTCTGCTCAATCCAATAGAGCAAAACATGCTTTACAAATGAGTCTGTGAGTACCTTGTCATACGCTGTTGTTGTTTGTTACTAACCATTTGGTATGTTCAGGTTCATACTTCCTAGTTGCAAGAGAACCTGGACTACAGAGGTTTCAAGTACCTCTGTCTTCTTGCTCAGTAATCATCCCAACTGGTTAGAGCAAGTTCAAAATCAATACAGTACCAGTACATAGTGGAGCATGATGGTCTGGTTTATCCTATAAGAATATAAGATCATTTATCTTACTGAGCATTCGTATCAGCAAAGAGCATTTTAAAAAGTCCAGAGTGTGTCTTGAATTCTTTCCTTTAGTTGATTTTGTATTAGCAGACTTTCCATGATAAACTGCTGCCAGATGTCAACATCTGTCTCCTTATAAGCATAAACCCTGAGCTGTTGGCTTATTTGCCGGTGCCGGTTTGGAGCACTCTCAGTAAAGCACACAGTACTTTGATGCACCACAGACCTGCTTTATCAGATTCTTTGGTCCAGTTATTTGGCTCATATTTAAGTTTCCTTTTCCAGAATAGACCCAAAGCAAAGGGTTAAATCTGATAAAGTTAGAATGACCTGGTAGCATTGCCACCACTTTGTTGTTTTTCAGTTGTTTTGGCCAGTTGTACAATGATTTTTCATTCAGTTCTGATACCAGACTTTACCCCGCCAGACTGCTTGTCTGTCTGCTTGCCCATTATCCTTATCTAGTAATACTCCTGTCTGTCCACCTGCCTGCACTTGGTCTATATGCCCAGTTGTTACAGGGGCATTTCTCTGTCTTATGTCTCTTAGCCTATTATCATGGTCCATTTACACACCTTTGTTCAGCATATTACATATTACATACCAACAGCTGATGAAAAATAGATGGGATCATAAACTAGGTGCAATAACAGCATATATGTTATATCTGTGCACCCTCAGTTATCTGTTTGCAAATTCCTATCACATTTGAAGTACATGAAGCCTGGGAGCAATTTACAAGTTTATGACTTGCTGAGCATTTACCTTAGATCGAATCACTGGTGATAAAAGGTGTGCAATTGGACTTGCCCTACACCTCTGTGCTGTGCGTATACAGAAGCTCTTCTGCTGATCCCCAGCACAGGGGTCTTAGAGGCTGTGAGTTCTGCTTGGCTGCCCTCATGGAGCTAAAGGTCTTGGCAACGTGACTAGCAGACAGACAGAGCAAGTGTCATGTAACGGAATTAACGGTTCATAAAGTCAGATGGACAGACAGAAACAGAGTCTAATGGAGTTGAAATGGCTAGTCAGAGAGACTGTAGTTACAACAAGGGAGTCATAATGAAGACTTCTCAGAAAGCAAAGGACAAGAATGAAAAAAAAAGATCCCAGGCCCTACAGATGGAAGTACCTCATCATCACCATTGCACACTCATTCTTATGATAAGTGTACAATCCAGCTCTGTTTTTAAAAAACAGCGTTAACACAGACATGTTAAAAATAGAAACTACTGCTGCACTCCTCTGACTGCATTTCTTGTTTGTTTGTTTTTTGGCAAGAAATGTCCCTGAATTTCTGCTTTTAAAGAAGTCACAGTAGTGTTCCTCAGTTCCTTCAGTTGGTGGTGGGAGCTGTAGTGATGTTTTTAGCATGACAGAAACCCCTTTAAATTATGTTGTTGTTGTTGTCAGTCTGGCCACCAGGTGTCAGTCTGGGTTTAAATCTCCACCTATCTGTATAATTGTTGACAAGCGCCTGGACTGATCCGTGCAGAGACACAGTAATGCATTTATTTTTGTACTGTGTCTAATTTTTGTTGTATCAACCCTTTTGTGCAATTTAAAAAAAACATATTTTTTAGAATTTGCAATCTGTGCAACGCAATACATTTTTGTGTTACTTTTGTGTCTGTGCATGTCTATTTCTTGGTCCCACGCAATTTATTTAATAGGTGTGACCGCGATGTGTTTGGTAATAGTCTTGCCTATTCTGCACATAAAGTGTGAACAATCTGTCTTTTCTCTCTGTCTTCTAGCAGAGAACATATGCCTGTATGGATGTGTCTGTGCGTGTGTGGGGGGTCTGTGTGACTTATCTGACAGGGCATGTTGGTAGGAGGGCAGAAGAAAAGGCTGGTCTGATAGCTCTGATAAAGGCAGATGAGGAGGGAGCCAGGTGGAAGTAGTAATCATACCCCAGGAGGGGCCACTCAGGAAGTAGGAAGGGATATGAGGAGTGAGGCAGAGGATATCACCGTCTCTCTCACATGTAGATTCTCACTCACACAACTCACATACATATAAAAGCACAACTGGATAGAGCTTAATGAAGACTGAGCAGTAATAGCCACATATACCCATTCCCCAGAGGCATGAAGTGTCAGCTATCTGACTCACGCGCTTAAAAAAAGCTCTTTGTTGAGTGCCCACATAATAATGTTCTCAAACGTGCAAATACACTTAAGCAGGGACACACACACAAGTGGCATGCACATATACGCACATTCACAAATCCTCACTCTCATTGTTTGCTTTTTTGCATATGCTATAACAGGTGGTTAGGTGGGCAAATAAACAATTATGTACAGATCAATTCACACACACGCTTATCGTGATTCTGATTTGGAGACGCTGGTGGTGCGGTGGACCTGTCTCCATGTTCTAGTCAGCCATGCATGAACACTGAACACTGTACAGAGAGAGAGAAACAAATGAGAGAAAGGACAGGAGAGGTAAAGACATAAAAAAACTGATAAAATAGATTTAATTTAGATTTAATAGTTAGAGGTCATAGGTGTGCATTTGTTTGGGGCACAGTAAAAGACAAAACACAGGAAGGAAGGGCAAGGATGTTGAACAAAAAAACAAAACAATGATTATAAAATGTGGAAATGATGGTGAATAGATGCAGCACAATCATAAGGATGGCTAACAGCAGTGCAGCAAAGTAAAGTAATGAGTTTAAGTCCACTGGGAGGTGAAGGGAATGAGGGATGAGAGGGAGAGATGCAGATGCAGAGGAGGGTCTTTTTGGCTCAGCTGTTTGTTCAGGCAAAATGTGGTAGACCAGCCAAGTTGTATAGACAAAGGAGGAAAAGAAGCAGAGAGGGTGAGAGAGAATGAGAGAAGGTCAAACAGGCTGAGCAGCATACATCAACACAGGCTTAGCAGAGCTTTAGACTGCAGACATTTTCCCAGTAACCATCTGAAAAGGTGTGAAGAAATCATAAAATAACTCAAGTATACCGATTTTGTCAGCTGTTCTTTTTAATCATTATTACTTGTTCTTTTAGCTGCTGTTTACATGCAATAATGTGCTATTTTATGTTCAGGTCAATGAGAGTCATTAGGTTGCTTTAGCAACATGGCTCTTCTTTTCATCCCAGTCAAACATAATTGAATTGAAAGACACAATGACAGATTATAGCCAAGGACAAAAACCATGTAATGTAATGCAAATGTAGAGAAGCAGAAAGGGAGGGCAAACAGCCATAAAAGAGAAGAGTGTAGTGAATGGAGGATAGCACATAGAAATGTAGAGATGGAGATGCTAGCTGGAATATGAAGTTGAAGCTGAAGTAAGAAAAAAAAATGGTGTGAGTTTTTGAGTCCACAGTGACCGATTGAGTTGGAACAAAGTGGCGAGACTAGGATTGTGGTGAAAGAGACAGAGTCTGAAAAGGAGTATATCAGGTGGCTCACAGAGCAGAAAGTGAAAGAGATGGTTGAGACATAGTCAGCAAGCAAACTAGACAATTTATTAGCTCTGAAGGCAATGTGGATGTGTCGTTCAGCCTTTACCAGTCAAGCACATCTGAATGTCAAAAAGAGAATGGGGACATACAATTATAATTAAGGCTAGACAGACAGTGAGAACAGACAGACAAATATAACAGAAAAAGAATGAGTTCATGCAGTGCGACCAGTAAGGGCTTTTAAATATCAATGCTTAGACCTGTAGCTTTAGAGTTTAATCCAGTATTTTCTGATAAATTCTTCCATTATCATGATAAATGATGTCAAGCATTCAATTTTCCTCTTGATATGATATCTTTCTTAAATGTATTCCTTTAGGTAAGAGGCTCTAGAGCAGCAAGATCACCTCATATGGTCACGTAAATAAAATTCAATAATGTTCATTAGGCATTCACATGAAAACTAATAGACTATAGAAACATTAATAATTGGGTGCTCTCTAAACTCTGCACTCCTTAGGTAGCTGGTGGGAACTAAGTACATTTACTCAAGTACTGTACTTGAGTACAAAGTGAGGGTATTTCCACTTTGTTCATCTTTATGCTTCACTAGAGGAAAACACTGTTTACTGCTCTAAATTTGTCTGGTGGATTTCTTTATGAAATAACCATGGTGTCTTAAGTTACATATTTGGATAAACAAGACAATGGTTCAATTCATGCTGAATTCATAAGGTTTCAGAAGTTTTTGGTTAATAATATTTCAGGCGTAGCTCGGGTTGATTTAGTGTTTTTGGTTTATAAAAGGCTACAAACACCACCACACAAACTCATTGCATAGTGCTTCAACATGTGGAGAAATCCAAACGCTTGCATGGTTACAATTACTAAGCTATGATTGGACAATTGCTGTGCCAGGGAAGGGTTTGATGAATAGTCCATTAGCAGTTTAGGTAGTAAATGAAAAAAACAAATTCATTATCAAATTCGTCATTTCACTGGCTGATATTACATAATAAATCACCCCAAATCAGTCCCAGCACATTGGTTTGTGCATATTATGAAAAGATAAAAACAGCATGGGTACCAGAGAGAACAGAACAGAACAGTCGAGGAGGGAACAGGCAAATTTAAAAAAGAAGTTGAGTGATTTTGAGCTCGATTCACTATCAAAACACTTAATTGCTCGTCTTGTGGTGTTGTACTCCCTCGGTTAATAAGATTTCTCTTACAACTCAGCTGAAGGCACACAACAAAACAGTCTCCTTTTGTGTTGCTCTCTCTGCATAATTTTTCATCTCGACGTGTATCCACACAGAGACACACACATCAGTTTTGTTCAGTTTGCCTTTTTTTTTCAATTTCTTTTTGTCTCTGTGTCCAACAACACACACACACACACACACACACACACACACTTACACACACACACACACACACACACACAGGCAGGCAGGCATCTCTCGGGAGCGGCATTCATTCATTAAAAGCCAAGGTGGGCAAGGCCCCTGCTGTCGCCATGGTGACAGCCCCTTCGGTGTGACGGATAGAAAGTTAAACTCAATTTAATATTTAAAGATGTTTCGTTTATACTTGGCTGTCTGTCTGAATACCTGTCTGTCGAGAGGAGAGGAGAGGAGAGGAGAGGAGAGGCGAGGCGAGGAGAGGAGAGGAGAGGAGAGGAGAGGCGAGGCGAGGCGAGGCGAGGCGAGGCGAGGCGAGGCGAGGAGAGGAGAGGAGAGGAGAGGAGATTGGGAAGGAGAAATTTAATATCTTGGTAATGACTGAAGGGCAGACGGAGAGAGACAGAGCAGAAGGCCAGAAGAAGCTGTTCAGAAAGACTACATTAACATTTGCATTCAACCAATGTGAGGGTATTGCTGCAGATCAAACAAAGAGGAGAAATATACGAGAAGGGAAAAATAATGAAAAAAAAAGAAAAGTATAAATCAAACAAATTGATTGAGTGGCATTGAAATGGCTAAAAGCTGTTGGGATGAAAGATTGAAAGAGCACGACAGAGGAAGGGAGGGTGATGCGGAGAAAGATATAAAAGCAATGGCAATGGGAATATAATGAGAAAATGGTTGAGGGAGATAGAGAAAATGAGCGAGAGGCAGAGATGATAGCGAGAGAGAGAGAGAGAGAGAGAATAGCTAAAATAACGACACAGACAAACATAAAGCAAGAGAGACGGAGAGAGACCTCAAGCATGTCTCTGGGAGGAAGAGGTTGATTTGGGCCCGTCGGTGATTGGGTTTGGACTGCTCCTGCTGGAGCCGAGGTGACTCACCAGTCTCCCACACACACACACACACACACACACTCACACCACGCACACCATGATGTATGTGGCATGAGTGTGTATGTGTGTGGTAGAGAGAGAGAGAGAGAGACTGTCAGTGTCCTGCAAGGGTAAGGATGTGTATGTGAGTGTGCAGTGTGTGTGTGTGCAGTGTGTGTGTCTGTGCGTGCAGCCTATTGGGAGCTGCCAATCTTAATAACAGATAATAACACACTGTCTATCTCTTTCTCCAGATGCCCACTGTCCCTGCTGATTCACTGTCTGTTGTACAATGTTGTTATAAAACACATACACACACAAACACGCACAAGTTTGATATTGATTAATCTTATTCTTGGCTTGTTAAAAGTCTTCCGTTATCCAGAGCATCGAGCATCTCATTTATCTAACTAACAGGTTATTGCGTAATACACACATGACCTGTACCTAAGCTGACAAGAGCAAATAACAAATTCAAATTTATCAATGTTGTTGATCTCCAAGGATGCATTTTAGATTTTCAATAATTGCACTTCTTCTCTGAGACACACCTCACAGCAATTTCAGTGAATTAAATAAGCAGAAAACAAGGTGAGAAAAACAAATGATTATGCACAGCAACACTGGCTGCCCATGAGTCAATATTATCCTCTATACGTCTATCCATATTCTATCTATATTGCAGTATGATATAGAAGTGAGAAGGTGTAATGTGTGTAGCTTTGTATATCAGTACATTGTTGTCTCAGGTGGTGGTGTAAGGGGGTATTCACTTCCAGTAATGCTGCCAACACATAAATATCAGGCACATGTTTGGAAGTTGCTTTATGTTAAACTAACAATCTGCCAAGGCGAACAGATGATCCGTGTATATGAATAGTCTGCTATCCGGTGAGTGTGTTTGTCCCTGAGAGTGTCTCGTTTAATGGCACATTAAAGTCGTCTGGAACAAAGCCCTCCATCAGTATCTACACTCACATCTTAGAAACATGAAAATCTAAATCGAGTGAGCATTTCACACGGGTGGGAAGGCGAGAAGGCTAGAAGACAGAATAATTTGATTAAAAAGATAATTGGGGTGTAACATAATCGTTCCCTGTTTTATTTTGTTTCATATTTCGAAGCTACAGGAAAGTAGTTTTATCTCGTAAGGCTATTTGGTAAGGCTCTTGAGGATCCTGATAAGTGATGAGACATTATTTAAAAAGAGAATGCTCAGAATAACAGGCTTTCAAGGCATGTCTACCAAAATCACATTCCTCAGCTCTCCTGATTGCACGATAGGCTGGTGGATGTGTGTGATGTGAATAGTAAATGAGAAGATTGTATTGTTGATAACAGCCTTCGGTCACTGCTCGCTGATGCCTAGGCCATATATTACAGCAACATAAGAAAAAAAAACTACTTGAGAACTATTATTAATGTTTGTGAATGTGTTTCTGTTCACGCGTGCGTCCAGTGCCTGATGTCACTGTAATGTGTTGCCGCTTATAGTGAAATGTGTAACGTAATGTGCATGCCTCTGCGTCCATGTTCACTGTGAAAGTAAAAGTCAAAGTAGTTATGAACAAATGCTTCTATGGTAACATCTTGTCATTGAAGAAGATTAATATTATGATTATTTATATACGATTCATTATACTCCCCAAATACTTCCAAACTTCTGAAAGATTGCAGTAGTGTAGCATCACTCTTACTAAGACACCAGTGAGAAAAAACATTTTCAGTTTATGAGAGTGCACCTCTGTGGTTTAGAAATAGTAAATAGTAAATGGACTGTACATATATAGCATCTTTCTAGTCTTCCAACCACTCAAGGCATTTTTACACTACATATCTCATTCATGCACATTCATACACTGATGGCACTGGCTGCCAGGTGCCGACTGCTCATCAGTTTTAGAAGCTAACCATTTATACACTTTCACACACCGATGGCGGCAATTGGGGTTCAGTATCCTGCCCAAGGACACTTCAACGCGCAGAATAGAGGAGCACGTACCCAAATTATTGACGTACAGGACAGGAGGGATTCCAGGCATAACATTGTAAGGACATCTGTCATGTTAGCAAGCAAACAGCTTGTCAATACATGTTAACATGGAGAAATGGAGTCTTTTCCTTGTGAGAAGGTCTGTAGGAGAACTCATCTGTTCATCTAAGCTATAAATACATGATATTAATCATATATTAATCTGACCATTAATCATGCCGTTCAGCTAAAGTTCAGAAATGCACAGGGAACAGTGACTGCAGACAAGCCCAGAAGGCCAGTCTGATTAAGGGAGTTATTGAGGAGCATTTCTAATGAACATCAACAGATTGTAATTGTAGATGCTAAACGTGATGCATGAGATAGTAAAGTGGCTTTTCAATATCTAAGTAATTACAGAGTCTCAAACCTCTGTTTCTACCTGGTGAGAGCACTCAGCGTGTATGTACATGTTTTCCTAGAAAGCATTATATTTTTCAAAGAATTGTGCTAAATAGAGGCAAAGCATATTTTTAGATGTTTTGCAGCTGGGTTAGAGAGAGAACACACACAGATCTGGTCTCGAAGCTTAAGAGTATGTTTTACTTTCTTCCTCAAAGGTTAAAGCTGAAGTACCCAGAGGAGTCTCTGTTTCCATGTATGTGTGTGTGTGTGTGTGTGAGAGAGAGAGAGAGAGAGAGAGAGAGAGAGAGAGAGAAGCGGAGAGTCTATGTCTGTGTATTTGTTTTTGATTTGTCTCCATCTTTTTATGCATGCAAGCATGTGTTTTTCTCTCTGTGCCTTTGCCTAGCTCTCTGCTTGCCAATGAGACCATGTCTCTTTGAAGGAACTTAAGTTGGAAGACGCCTACAGCTGCAGACCATGGGCCTACTGATCTTTCTTTCCCCACAACCGCCTTCCACCTCCCGCCCCTCCAGCTATCCAAGCAGGCAGCGCCTGCCCTCCGCCCCCCGATCTCAAGCCCATGCTTGCCACGGAATATTTAATGACAGACATGTACCTGAATGCCGATGTTAACAAGTCTTGCTGCTTTGTGCTGTCTTACACACCAGGTCACTGTCAGAGAATGATTCCTTGGGCTGATCAGAGATTTGACTGTGAATGTCAGGAAAAAGCTGTCTGGTGTCTCTACAATAACTAGAAATTGACTTCACAATGCCATTCAAATTAAACAAAAGAATGTTAATTCTGCTACCGTGAAGTCTTGAAAATGTTCACTTCAGTGTTTTGAATGATTATAATGAACCCTGAGTTGAAATGTTCTTCCAGTATCTTTTTAGATACAGACCCAAAAAATACCACATCCATCCTCTATTGTTTTCCCAATAACTGCAGTGACGTTGCACTGTTGCATCTGTTTTGTGTCAATGTCGACACAGGACAAGGCTACAGACTTAATGAGCTCATTTCTTTAAACCTCTCCAATGATGATCTCTCAGATGCTGAAGTTGAGTCATTTCTTGGATTTTCTGCTTTGCAGAAGTCAGACATTTTTGTGTATGCAGTATGTGTGTAATTGTAAGAGTAGGTGTGTGTGTGTGTGTGTGTGTGTGTGTGTGTGTGTGTGTGTGTGAGAGAGAGAGAGGAAATGGGATAATGTGTTCAAATTGGACATGACTCATCAAGTATTTCATCAGTGCCACCTCATAAATTCCACAACATAAAAATGCATTTTGTGTGTGTTGTATGTGCATGTGTGCGTATGTTTGAGTGAAAGAGCAATTAACTACTAATACGGCAGGCTTTTATGTGTGTTTTCACTGTCATGTACTGTTTTCTCACGGCCCCATTTTCTCTTTCTTTCATTACAGGGTGGAGGAGAGTTTTAAGACTCTTTTCTGGTCGATTTTTGGGCTGTCTGAAGTGATCTCAGTGGTACTAAAGTACGACCATAAGTTCATAGAGAACATTGGCTACGTGCTGTATGGTGTCTATAATGTCACAATGGTGGTCGTCCTTCTCAACATGCTCATTGCCATGATCAACAGCTCGTACCAGGAGATAGAGGTACATAAAAAGATGTCATCTAATATAGAAGGGGTATGATATTGTCAACAAGTCAATAAGGATCATTGTTTGATCACCTCAGTGCCTGCACAGGGATTAGAGACTGAGTTGAAAATACCACCAGCCGTAACAGATCAATAAAGTGACAAACAAAAACACAGAATACAAAATAAAAGCAGGAGTCATGCTGGAACTGTTGTCAGCTCAAAGAAAAAATAACAATAGCATTATTTCAGAGAATACAGAGACATCTCTGCACATGAGGAGCAAGAGCAAAAACCCCACTGAGCTTTGAACCCTCAGGCTGAATTAAAAACTGACATGATTGTATAAAGGATATTACCACATGGGTTTAGGAATACAAACAGAGTTTGTCACTGCATCTACAAATACAACTTAAGACTTAACCATCCAAGGAGAAAGCCATGTTAAGACAACATCTGATAATGCTTCTGACTTTTTTGGAGTCTGCAGCTCATCTGAGATGGACTGACAGAGAGTGGAAAAGTGTGCGAGTCCACAATTTAAATTGTTTTTGGAAATAATAGACGCACAAGGTATCCCAACTTTTTTGGAATGACGATTGTACTTACGTGGCTTAACTTCTTAGTAGTTAGCAGTTAAACTGCTAATTTGTCCCCCAGTTGTCCAAGAACAAGATCTAAATAAGTAACAATTTTTTTTCTGAAAGGTGTCTGCAATCTGTTTTATTTAATTATTATTATTTTTTGTCTTTATAAGTCGCTAGCCTGGCTTAGTTCAAATACCCCTTCCATTTCTGCCTGCTTGTGTCTGCAGGAAGATGCTGATGTGGAGTGGAAGTTTGCCCGGGCAAAGTTATGGCTGTCATACTTTGATGAGGGCCGCACCCTGCCGGCCCCCTTCAACCTGGTTCCCAGCCCAAAGTCCTTCTACTACCTGGTCCTCCGCATCAAGTCTTGCCTGATACGCCTCTGCAAGGCTAACAGCCGTCGCCATAACAACGAGCTTGAGTTGGGCATGCTCAACTCACAGGCCAAGGTCAGTGTCAAGAACTCTCTTAATCCCTCACCTCATGAGAAATTACAAACACAAGCAAAAAAAAAGTGTTATTATCTTGCATGACAGGAAGCAACGATATTATAAAAAATGATTTTAGGAGTTGCTTCTTTTTATCCCAGTATTATTTTCTTTTCTTTTAATTCATCTACTTCAAGCTAATTACTGACAACATGCATCTTGTTTTTCTTCAGCATATTATTCTCAGACAGGAAAAATGGTATTATGAAGTGACACAGATGAATTGACACAGAAAAAGCAAGTTACAACACAGAAATGTCTTCATTCATCTCAAGCGTACTCTCTATCCTTTTGTGCATTTTTTCACAGTATTTTGTTGCAGTGACCCACTAATTACCAGGAGTGTATTTTACATCCATATATTCCTCTTTCACAGGCTTCTTCCCAGCTAAGTGACATTATGCTTTCTTTCCCATGTGACTTCAATTACAGGACTCAGCTATTATAGACTATAGCTCATTAATTGCATCCACACCTATCTACACTGGACTTGCCTTTAGGTCTGGGTCAGCTGTTTGTAGCGTGTGAATTTCTGGATTGTCAGCATATATAATGTCTACACTTTGCACATATGATGCTATATATTGTCTTGTTGTGAGTGTTGTGAAAGGCTTGTGGTTAAGACCTAAGAAATACATGATGTTCCATTCGCGATGGAATGCACAATACTTAAGCTTTGTTCATTTTCACGCTTTCTCCCTGCCAAGGATTGACTGTCTAAGTAAAATCACTGTAATGAAAAGAAAATCTTGCGTGAAAAAAATAGCATAGGCCATTTAACACAGAATCAATCTTAACGCCGGCCTTATCCACAGGCATTCCTCTCTGATTCCCCAGCTCCAGTGGCTCACCTCAGCGTCTCGGCTAAGCTATTAGTCAGGCCATTGGATCTGCCTTCGTCTGCTTAAATGGCCAGGCAGGTTTCGGATGGGTACAAGATGGGTTTCGCCCTGCTGCCTCTGTGAGCTCCTAAAGTTCTCTGCAGCTCTGACAGTTTAACTGCAGAGCCAAGGAGGTGCAGCAAGTGATCGATACATAAGCTCACACTTGACCACAGTGCAGCATCGAGAATGTCAAGTGAGACTTAGAGAAAACAGCAGTGTTTCCGAATCAGTATTTTTTTTTTTTTTTACCTCTGTCTTTTGGAGCATGGACCAAAAGACAATTATTGAAGCTAATAATGTTATTTTCAAAACAGCATATGTTCAGAAAGATAACCAGTGGTTAGTCAGTGGTTGGTGCAATACCAGTTTGTATATGATATGTTTAGGAGAAACTGGCTGAGCCTCTGGTAATACAGTTTTTAATGAGAATTTGATTAAAAAAAATGTTTGTTCAGTGTGTGCGCGCATGTGTGTGTATGTTTATGTTTGCTTGCAAGCAATAATTGATGCTCAGGCCCTTTGGTTAACATGTCTTTCATATATTTACAATAATTAAGGTAATTAATTTCTTGCCTAAAGCAAAAAAAAAAAGGACTATCAGTTAAATGGATGCAGCAGAGATCAACAAAGCAGGTTATTGATCGGGACTAGATTATAGAGTATACAACAAAGAGAATTCAGCTTTGTCAGTTGATCCTAGGAAGAAGCTCGGCATAAAAGATTCACGTGAAGCTCCAACAGTAGTTGCCATCTGGTCGTGTGGTTCAATAAAGCAGTGAGATAAAAACATTAATTTGCCTCTCTATAGCAAATCACTTGTATTTGCAGTAGGTGCTCTCTGTTCTACAAAGGCCTAAAACAATTACTGTACATTGTTTTTGCAGAGTTTCCCTGCAAACCAACAACAACAACAACAAAAAACATAATTCAGGAATTTGATTTTAAAAAATCAATGAGAGCACAAATTAATGTAGCTCTGAATAGTCTGTGCTGCAGGTAAATGAAAATCTAATTTCATGAATGACACATTCCACAATATGGATTTTCTCTTTATACTATGGGTGGTACTGTGTGTTGTATATTCATACTATTCGAAAATTCAGCTGCTCCCTGAGAGACACATTCTTTAACAATGAAATATGCTTTGGCTTAGTCAGGGCTTTATTCTTTAAAGCTCATATAAAGTATTATTCATTATTAAACTGTTTTTATTCGGCTATTATTTTGAGATTTTCAGTCCTTTGCAGCTTTTAATGTGGGCAGTGCCCATTGTCCTGACAGCCCATTATCCTGAAATAGTCATATTTGACCTAAAGCCAGTTTCTTCGACAGTCCTGAAACCAAACACACATTGCTTCAAAGGCCCACTGCCCCGAAAATACCAACCCAGCACCCAGAAATAATGATGGCGTCCTTTTGTACATGCACAAAGAGTAGCAACTGGTTACGCGTGTCCACACTAAGTTAAAGCTCATTTTCACATTGAAGTGCTAAAAATGACGCACAAGCTACAAAGCAAGGTCATGGAGGTGGATGGCATCTAGAAGTCAGTTAATAGAGATTCACTCTCATCAAGTGACGCTGTCAATTTTCTTTGTGTCCTCTGAAGACGTCTGCGGGCACTAGATACAAACACTAAGCCCTGTGTGTTTCATCCTCTAACACCCTTTTCAAATGCTTCCATTATAGAAGATCACTGAACCCTGAAATGTGTCGTTAACACTGGACTGTCTGTATCCCACTGTTACAACAGGATGAGCGCTTCAGGTCTTATCCACGCCCAGGAGAAGAGTTCATCCCCAGAAAGTCTAGAAAACACCCAACCAGATACCAGGTAAGGCAGAGAGCTAAGGATGGGTGTAAAATAAATAATGAAAAATGGAGGAAAAACATTCAGGCTAAGGAATACAGGACAGAACAAAAGTAGAGAGATGTAGCACCAGATTTAGCATCTTGGCAGTGATATGATACAGGATGACAGGTAGAGTGATGGAAAGAAAAAACAAGAGGGGTGGAAGAGGTAAAGAGAAACTGATACGAACGGCAGCGGTAAGAAAGAGTGAAGAAGGTCTGGAGATAAATGAATTTAAGAGTTTGGATGAAAGGGCATCAGTTAAAAGGAAAGTGGGAATGAACAAGTGATTGTAAGTGCAAGTGGGGAGAGGAGGAAGGGCAGAAAGAAAGAGAGCGTCACAGTGAGGCGGAAAATAGCTCTAATGAGGTGTTTGAGGGAGATCGAAAAGCAAACTCTCTGTAAATGAGCTGGAAATATCACACAGGAGCCGAGAGATGCTCTCGTACTTAGTCTGTCCTTCACCTTCGCCCTGCGGGAAATCTTAACTCCCTTCACTGGTCAGCTTTTGTCTGCCAGTTTGTGTGTTCGTGTCTCTCTTTTTTTTTTCAGCATCCAGCACACAAAACCAAAAGATCGCTCACACCAAGTATTTAGATGTCACTTGATGAGACATTTGTATGTGTGCCATATGTGCAGTGACAGGTATTGACCCACACCCAGATTGCCTACATGCAGAGATTGACTGCTTAAGCCTTGGCAGCCGCTGCGGGACTTCCCTTTTGGCTGCAGATCAATACTCAACATTTTCACACACAAGTGCTGTTCTCTACCACTGTACACTATGCGGTGTCACATCACACTTGTCGCCTTCTCTCTATTTAATCTTCTCCTTTCTTCTCCTCGCCATAGAATATCATGAAGCGCCTGATTAAGCGCTATGTCCTGAAGGCTCAAGTGGACAGAGAGAGCGATGAAGTCAATGAAGGTAAAAATTCCCTCTTCATTAAGGCCCCTCTCTCATTGTGTCATTATTTGCTCAGGTCATGTGTGTGCATGAGTGTATGGCTTGTTAGAGAGAGAAAAGAGGTGGGAGCTAGTGTGTGGGCTGTATGTGTGAGATAAAGTCCATAAAAAGCAGCATATACTCACAATGTGTCAACTATATCACCGTTTTGTGGCCTTGTAGATAAGTGCTTACCTACATACATGTCGGTGTCTACGCTCACATTACGTGATTAATGCGTCTGCGTGTGGCTGCATTGTAGGTGAGCTGAAGGAGATCAAGCAAGACATTTCCAGCCTCCGTTATGAGCTCCTGGAGGAGAAGTCGCAGGCCGCCGGGGAGCTGGCTCTGCTCATCCAACAACTTGGCGACAAGTTTGGCAAGAACACTATGAGACACTGACAGGACTTGCAAGGAGGAGAAAAAAGGGACGGAAGGAGGAAGATGTGAATGACGGTGACATCAGTAGGAGGTGGGGGGCAAAAAGCAAGGTCAGGGTAGGTATTTGTAAGAGTTTGATAGCGGAACAGGGGGGGAAAGAGAGAGGGGAAGCAGGATGTTTGTGAGATAGACAGGGAAGAAAAGATTGAGAGAAACAAACTGGGCTTAGAGTGGAGATTCAATGCAAGTGTTTTGTATATGCAATGGCCAATTAGAAGGGAATGTAAAAAGAAAATAGCAGCGACTGCAAGTGAGCATGAGGTCAAATGGTCAGAGGTGAAGTTAACTCAGTTGGAGGGGGTTTGTGTTGACAGTTGAATTCTAATTAAAGGCAATGTCTTCAGGGAGTGAGAGAGGAGAGGGAAGACAGAGGCTCACAGGCTCGGGGGGAGGGGCGAAAAAAGGAAACAAATGAGGAGGAGAACATAAGCACCATGAGATATGAAGAGGCACCACGGGGCAGAAGACTGAGGCAGCACAGCGATGAAAGCCCCCACATCCGCTGCCAAGAGATATCAGTGCATCACCCACTTGGAGTGGAGAGAGAGGGAAACCCAGAGAAGTGATGACACAGAGGGTGGGCTGGAGAGTAGGGGGGCAAGGAAGAAAGATATCTGAAAATAAAACTGCCACTGTTATTCACACCAGAAAGGCTGGCTTTGCTTCTGTGTCTTCACTTTGTCAGGACAAGTGTAGTGACGCTTGCCGAGAAATACTGTACACCCCTTTATACACCAGGCTATCTAATTAAAGCATTTCCATCCACAGTGCACAACTTGTGATCAGGAGTCAGATGATTCAGGAAAAGTGGAAAACAAGTCATTAAAGTAAACATGTAATGTAAAAACATTAATCTCTCATTGTTATGTCAGTCACATACCTTCATATGTCAACATAACACACAATGTGTTGCATGGTCATACAGTTGCATCTCTATCTCCATCTCTATGTAGACTCTCCAAGAGATCCTGTGTTATTAGAAACTGACTTTGGCTTTGTTCAGGCTGCAGGCAAATGACATTTGTTTCTCAAATCAGATCTTTGAGACTGTCCATTCACAATGTTATATGGAAGTAACCAGATCAGATTTATGTATCCAGACATCACCAAACTTTCTTTCTGGGTTGCTGTGGTAATGATGTAGCCATAAGAAACTACATATGCTCGCAAAAGAAATTTTGAAATCTGATTTGAGCAGCCAGAGCATCCGGAATGAGATGCATCGGTAGAAATCCGATTGGAATTTAAATTTGAATTTCACTTGGACCCAATTTCCAAAAATGGCATTTCACACGTTTTTATGCCAAGATCCTAAATTCAATCTGGAAACAATCTGGATACACCAAAACATAGATTTGGGCTAGCAGTAGTGGCAATAACATTACTCCAGACAACATGTCTTTTACCTCACTTGGAATTATTTAAAATGCAATGTAATAAGCAAACATGCTGCCAGAAATGTTGCAAGTATGGCTAGTCCATGGATAGCAGATACAGATATGATAAACAAAAACAAACATAAAAAAGTATATGTCTGTATGTGTATGCATATTTAACTTTAATCTCCTTTTCATTGTGCCTTTGCAGCACAAAGTGTTTCCATGTGTCCATGTTTTCTATAAATACTAACCAAAAAGCTTCATGTTCTCTAATCTCCTGTGTTTGATTGCTTCAGGACATCCAGAACCAGATTGTAAGATTTTTGGACTTTTGGAACAGTGCAATCATTTGGCTATAAAACACTGGGATTCTGCTGCAGAAGCTGTCATTTTATGGTCTTGTTTTTCTTTGGGAGACTTTGACATACCGCTGTGCGAGCTAACTGGCCGTATTAGACTTCATCAGTGATTGGACTGAGGATGAGTAGATAATAGTTGAACTGTTGCTTTAACTAGAATAATAGAGAAGATGTGATCTCAGTAATAACAGTCTGCTAATTCTGCCCATTAGAAATTAGATCTCTTTTTTATTATAAGTAGAAAACTGTATCTACAATGAACAGTTTATAGATGTAGATACAAATAGGGTGCTGAAGTTTATGTTGACCTGTGGGATCAGCCACAGTATCTGTCTTTTCGTGTAACAGCAGCCTATTTTGGGATTTTGATAACAAGAAATAGTCACTCGTATTTACATTCTGTTCAAGTTTTAAATCCTGAACACAGTCCAGATTCTGCAATTTGAGGACATCATTATATTACTAGTTAGAATTCTTCAGCAATTTCTAAAATCTTCTTACTTAATGACGATACTTGCAATTTGTTCCCCACTGCTTCTGGGAAACAGCAACATTCAGTGTTCACATCACCTGATTTGCCTTTATTTCCATGTTGTCATTCAAAAACATCATAAAGGAGAAGTTTATAACTCATAAATGAGTTTATAACTCGTAAACGACATTTGACATTTTTAATTTAAGCAACAGATTGAATGGGTTCCTCCAAGGATTCTGCTGTGGATTCAGATAATCAGAATACATCATTCAGTCTCTTTTGTCCCTTTCAAATCCAAAATATTATCAAGCTAAAACATTGTGTGGATTCTATCAAATATCATTAGCCCCATAGATAAGAGTCAGCAGGGGCCAACTGCACCGATTAATACATTTATAGGCTTATGTCATCATACATCAAACCATATTAGATCCTGTGCATCTGAACATCATAATCCATTACAGTAGAACTTGCAAGACTGTGAGAAGAGTTTTTTCCATAACAAATGTATCTATATTTCAATCTTTACAGGTAGTTTCTAAAACAACAAGTTCAATGATAAATCTGAATCTGAGTTTAAATATAATTGAAAATCTTTTTCTTTTAATCTTTTAGAGATAAGAGGTTTTCATCGTATAGTGGCCGAATTTTGTTTCAGATACACAAACGTGGTTCATTTAAATATGTAGTAGAACTTGTGTATTTATTTATTTGTACTGTATTTGTGTGTGTGCGTGTGTGTGTGTGTGTGTGTCACAGAGTGAAAGAGCAGCTAACTATTTTCTGTGTGCAGAATCAAGCTAATGATAAAAAATTACAGAAATTTCAAGATTCCCACCTCCTGAAAGACAAAATTACCTGAAATATTATATTTTTAACTTGTACACAAGAAATGTTGAGCAAAATCTTGTACTGTATATTGTCATATTTTTGATCCTTGGATTAAAAAGAGAAAAAGATCTAAACTGGTTGTTTAATCATTGGAGTACTCTCTGTATGTTTGTGCTGATCAAACTGGTCAAATTTGATCAATCAAATGAGTCTAAATATTCAGTTTGTCCCCATTGGTAGCCCTCAGTCAATGGCAGCGAAGCCAAACATGTGGCTGCAGTGTTGTTCTGCAATGGTATGCACACACACACACACACACACACACACACACACACAAATGTACACTTTCAGAACAAATGCTCTTTAAACCAACATTTGAGCAGCCGGGAGGACACACTAAATGTACACTTAGACACAGTGCAATTATACACTACCAGAACACAGTACTGTGTTCCAAAACAGCTGTGCAAAAGAATACCAAATATCTCAAGTTTAAAACAGTAGAGCCCAAAAAGATTTTAGAAAATTAACTACAAAAAAAAAAAAAAAAAAAGGGGTTCCTCTCAAGATAAAGGTTCCTGAGTTCCTACAAAAACTTTGAAAGGGTGTAGATATAAACTTCAAATCAGAACGTAGCACCTAAATAAACCACAACATATTTAAATCAGTGCTCAGCAGTTAGGCTATGAGCAGCTAGCCCCAACCACCTCCCAAAGCAGAAATTTCCCTCATGTCATAAAGAACTGTATTTCCTTAAACACAACACATTCGCTCCACTTTAAAAGCATTACACGAGATTACTGCAGACTCAACATACAGTGTGTTTAAGAGTGACATTAACTCAAGAGGATCCTAAAAGCCAAATAACTCCTCTGTGACTGGGAGATTGGATTTTTTTTTTTAAATGTGTGCGTATGTGTGCGACCGAGTCACCAGCAGCACGTGTGTGTGTTGATCCCAGCAACACACTCCGCGTGTCAGAGACATCCTGAAAGCTGCCCTCTAAAGCAGCACTATAAACACTCCTCCAACATATGTCCAGATGCTTATCAGGCCTCGGTTACGCCATACCATTCATTCACTGCTCTCTCTGCATTGTTTCAGACTGTCACTGAAAGACTTCATTTTATTGTCTGGTCTGCCATTACACAAAGGCCAAATAACCCTGTCACTAAAACTTCCCTTACATGGTCATCTTTCAGACTGCATATGACAAGCGTCGACTGATTTTCTGGACTGATCTCGGCTTCGGTGCAATTTCTTTTGGTGACAGTTTTATTGAAGCAGCTCTGGTTTATTTAGAAAGTGTCATTTCAAGAGCAGGAATATTTTGATTAAAAGCTGTTTTTCATTCATATTGCTTTTTTGATGTTAAAACCACGATAGGCAAGTTCATACACTGATGGCCCGTCATGACAGCTGCTGGCAGGTATTTGTTTTATTGACTTTAATAAGGCAAAACCATGCAATGGGAACATTTGAACTGTACAGACCTTGGGCTTTTCTTCTCCGTTGTAAGTGTTGTGGTGTAGGTGCAGAAGAAAATGTGTTTTTGCATAAAGATCAGCCGTCATCATGAGCTCACATATGTAATGCTGCTGTTCAGTATAAACTTATGGATTTTGCTCTGAAGTTTCAGTTCACAGAGAGTCAACAGTGGCCATGCACTCCACCAGAATTTCATGAGTCTATAAACTCATGATTCCGGTTGTGAGATGTGTTGAAAGTTATATTTTTCAATAAAATGTTGGCAGGCACAGCTTTAAGTGAAAGCTCTACAATAACCACAATTACAGGCTTGGGTAAACTCAGACAAGCGTTTTACTCATCACATTGTTGAGTCTGGTTTATAACCTTTGTCATATCCTCTCATTCTGTTTCCTCCACTCTTCCTCTCTCTACCCCATCACTCACTGCTGCACTATATATGCAGGCCAATAAAGCAGAAATGCCAAAACATTGTCTGAAAAGAAAGAAGACTTAATTCAACTGTACACACTCACACATGTACACAGCACACACTGGATCTTTACTGGACTATCTCCATAGCAACAGGCAGTCCAAGAGAGATGTGCTTTTGGAAGTTCACAGGAAATTCTATTATCTGATTTCCTTGAGTGTTTTGCCCTTGACTTGTGATGTGAGTTTGAACCTTGTGGCCTTTACTGAATAACATGCTCCATTGATCTGTATTTTGTGTGTGTGTGTGTGTGTGTGTGTATTGTACATGTCTGTTTTAATCGCAAGATAAAATTTTCTGGAAGTCAGTCTCATGATCTGTTATGTATGACCTGTGAGCAGACATTAGCCTGTGTGCTTGCATAGAGAAACAGACACTTTTGTGTGTGTCTGTGTCTGTGTGTGTGCGTGTCTGAGCAACACGGTATAACTGACATCCTTTCTCTGGTGTAATTTGTCCCAGAGGCCCGAGGCATGGAAGTGTTTCCAGCTCTCCCTCCCTCTTCCCTTCTCCTCCTCTTCATTCTCTCTCTCCCTCCATCCCTCTCGCCTCCTCCATCTGTCTTTCTCTGCTTCTGTCTCTCCTGGCAGAGCAGTGAGCGATGTGACCTCCTGCCTCCTGAAAGACAGGGATTCCAGGGATTTGGAGAAGAGATTAGACTCCCTCTCCAATGTGCCTACTGCCTGGAAGCCCCCTCAGGAGACAAACTTAGTAACAAAAAAAATATGCTTGCTTGCTTGTATAAACACACACATACACACAGCAGCTTACCCTTCCTTGTATTATTAGAAACTTGAACACACACGTAGGTGGGCTCAAACACCCTTCTCTCTGCCAGAAATCTACACACATTTACACACTCACTGGGGCATGCTTGCTCACATATGCGTGCATGCTCACACACCAGACTCTTTGTCATAAACACTCCCTTTTGAATAGCGAATGCTAACTTGTTTGTACACAAACAAACAAAAGCCTACACTCACATATTGATGGAGACGTTAATGCAGAAGCAGGCTTAAATTCTGGAGTCTCTCTGTGGCTCCGACCCGCGCAGACAAGTATGTGCCATTCATCATTTTTGCACACGCTTACACATGACTACAGCTTCCATCGGAGGCATCAATCACCCCCTTGAGCCATCTCAGTCTCTCATCACAGTATGTCATTAGAAGAAAGCCCTCCGGAGAGGATCTCACCGGGACAAAATCTTAACCACACTGAAAGACAATTGAGGAACATAAAACTGTCACAATCTTATAATCATATATAAAAATGCAACTTTTATCATAATCATTAGAATCTAACCTACTGCCACCCATTTTTTACTTTTCTGACATGACAGCCTGTAAAAAAAAAATCATAAATCGATGGTGCTGAGACTTTTTTTAAAGAGTCCCCATCATTGGTGAAACGCCAATATCTAATTTGTTGAGCAGTCAGTGAGAGGACTGATGGAGTAGAGGAGGAAGGGGCTATAGGGTGCTATCAGAAGAAAAGACTCGTCGAGTGTTTACCCATTCTTGAAAGCCACAGTGCACTGGATCAAGATGGATGGAGGGATTGATATGACAACTCCCCGACAAGCCCTCCAGGTGGCTCGACCAGCCCTTGAGGCCGGGTTGAGGAATGAGAGTATACGAAGCCATGATTGCACTCGTAATTGCAAGTGGAGAGCGTGAAACAGGCGAGGTAAGATAAATGTGTCAGGTGTGCATTTATTTCACCGGATGATTTTTCCAAAAATAAAAATCGTCATCACTTTCATCGTCATCACTGCCACCAGGAACTTTCTTGGTCACGTTTCAGTTTGTCCCATTTCATTTTCTCAGTAACTTCTATTATATGGAACCATATGTTTTACTGACTAGATATAACGTGGGACTTTGTTAATGTTACTATTATCATTAGAATTTTTGTTTTGTTGTTTTTTAATAGTTGATGATTTTGTTTTGTTTATGTATTAAAATGGTTAACGAGGATCCAAATTAATGAAAAAAAAAGTTTTAAAATATCACAATTAAAAACAACAATAACAACATTGCTGTCTTATGGGGATGGTATTGAGAGATCTCATAGAGGAGTTTCTATGTGCCCTGAGGTTTAGAACTCAAGTACAAAATTTTATGCATTTGTGGGTTTCAGTCATTTGCAGAGTATTTCACAGGGCCTGATTATTAGGAAGCTTGATGCTTCTTGGTGTACAGGGTAGCTTAATCAAGCATGCAGTCTTTAACCTGTAGTTTAACCTAATCTAAGAGATATTTAAATTTCTCTAATTCCCTGTTTGAATTCCTTTGTGAATATGCCTGCCAAATTTGGGCCAACTCCTGCTTTGACCATCTGAGAGCTGTCTCATGTATCTCAAGGATTTCCTTAGTGGGATTTAGGGTTTACGGTTTATTCCTCTTCTGAAATCTCCTACAGTGTAACACACCTCTCCAGTGGCACTCTTTTTCCCACAATGAATCAGGCTTACCGGGAAAAATGGATGACAAAAAAAACAGCAAGAACATATACGTACATATACACGTATCATTCTAACATTCAACATTTCAAAATGCTAGCACATTTCTCGTGACAACAAAGTTTCAAAGAAAACCTAATGACTCCTGTATTCAGAGCCTGGATGTGCATTCAACTAATTTTATTATGAAAGTCAAACTGGGCTGAAAAAAATCCACCCCAAAACCTCTCCCATTGTACAAATACAGAGAATGTGGCATGAGGCTTCATCATCATCGCCATCTGCATTATTACAGCTTTGCCATAGCATTTATCATCTTCATCATCTTTGACATCATCTTCAATTTAGCAACATTTGGCTCGGTGCTACAGTCCTATCACCGCTACCCATCTTTAGTGTTCCTATCACTGTTAAATCTTCATCTCAGTATTACTGACAGCAGTGAATAATGGATATGAAACACAGTGCAAGAACTGCTACAATGTTTCCTGGATTGCAAATATTCCCCCATTCACTCTCTTAAAGCCACGTGTGAGTATGAAAGCAGAATGAGTGAGACATAGAGAGGAAGTTATGTTTATAACAATCCCAGCACTGCTGCTTGTCATATACAGCAACATTTCCCCTCAGTGTATTTATGTACCTACAACATAGTTTCCCTTTTATGGGCTAGCCATAGCTGTTAGAGCACGATTCATCTTCTGACTCACTTTGTATTTCTTTCCCTTTGTTCTGCTCTGTGTTGAGTTCTGTTTTTACCTCCACCCTCCCTCACTCACTCACACTCCTATTTTATTTTTTTAATCTGACGTTTGTTGGTGTCTGTCTCCAGCAACTTTTTCTTCTTTGGCGCTTTCTGTTCCTCTCTGTCCCATTGCTGTTTTCAACTTCATCTTTTTATGTTTTGTCTGGTGGCTATGACCTTAGTGACCCTGGAAACAAGACAATTCGTTCTTTCTGTCTGCTCATCCAGATTTAGCCTACAAACAGCAGAACTTCACACTACAAATGCACACATACTCATGTTGGGACCAGAGATCATGTCTTATAGGGAACACTGGTTCTATTGATCTATACTATACACTTCTCCTTCTCCTGCTGTCCCTCCCCATCCATTTCATCATGTTTTGCGTGTCCAGATCTTCTGGGGTTAGTCTACGCTTTATTGCATGGCTACTGGACCAGAGACACTCTACCCACACTCAGACAAGCATCCATTTACTTGAGGCCCTCACTTTTTCCCTCCCAAAAACCTCCTTCAATGATCCTGATAACAACATCCCCAAATTAGGCACATTTCAAATACAGATGAAAGGGAAAAATTGAAAATAGAAGTTAGTAAGCTGCTAGTACTTCTGCATTTAATGCTTAGAGCTTCAGGATGTATGCTCCTCGCTTGTTTGTTTACTGTTCTCAAGCTCATACTTTAAAATACCCCAGTGGCCTATACTGAGTCTGCTTTGTTTGCTATAGAGCTGAGAGGCCACTTGACCTGTAGTGGGCTCTGAATCTATTCGCATACATGGTACAATTAAATGCAGATTTGAGCCTATCCTGCAATAAAAGAGAGTATAAATAAAAATATTTATTGGCAAAATGTGTTGAATGTGCAAAATATGAAAATTTACTTACTCTAGATGATCATTATACAGTAATGTCACTGTAAACATTGGAAAAATAGTTTCTTTTCATTTTTTTCTGTGTATTTTCCCGTACTCTCCACCGCTTCAATATACTGTACATCTGCAGGTTCAAATATATTTTGGTCTCACAAAACATGATTTGAATGCATGTAATCTGCATATTTACTGTATGTATAATTTAACATGCAGTGGAAGTCCTGCGTGTATGTTTCAGTGCTTACATGACAGCTGCTGCTCGTCTCGATTATCCATTTGTCATTTTTAAGGCGAGGGAAAGTAAATGCCTCCCCTTTTATGCCTGCCTGGGATGAGAGGCAGCATTTGGTGTTCTGTCGAGATAATCAAGTGACTAATTGTAGAGCATCTGATTTCTGCCAATGGGGGCGTTTGACGCGATGGCAGGGAAAAATCCTATTTTGCCAGCAGTTTTTTCCACAGAGGTTAAAGAGGAGATGGTTAGAAGAAAATGAAGACGATTACAGAAAATGAGAGGGGAGACGTTTACGTGTGATTTTTTTGTTTGTTTTTCTTTCTTTTTTTTTTGTTTAAGATCCTCGTTGGAAATCAGTGAGACAGAAAATGGAACTGTATTGACTCAACAGATAAAGGAGTCCAAGCTGCTTGTGTAGCCATTAGTGATCATATTGTCTGCGTTGGGTGGTGTGTGTGTGTGTGCGTGTGTGTGCAGCTGCTTGTGGTTTATACATGTCAAACATATCTTATGCTTTTGTGTGGGTGTGCAATGCTGGAGTGTGCACACCAATGCTCTCGTGATCTGCCTCCGTGTGGCTCTTGTGTGTTTTAGTCTGCTCTAGAGTGTCTGGGAGTATCACACTGTAATCAAATGCTATGTTTTTGTGTGTGCGTCTGTCTTCGCAAACAAGAGGGGATGGTAGCATTTTATATATACTACTCCTGCCTGTGCGGTGAATGACTTCACTGAAATGTCGAGCTCATGCTGAGGAAAAGCTGCAAAACAATATTACTCTTTCATGAGGCAAAAATAAACAAAACTCAGTAGACTCCAGCTATTTTGTCTCAAAGGAATTAACGATAATGGCCGAGGAAAGGACTGCTGTGAGTGCAGATTACCACTGCTTTTGTTAGTGCTCTTTACTTCACCCTCACTTGACATGGAATAATTTGAGGTGACTCAAACTCAGTGTTGTAAAAGAGTAGCAGAAGGCTATGAGGAAGGATTTTCAAAACATTGATCCTTTCCCTGTTAGAAATAATGGGAAATAAAAGTAATAAAATGAATTAAGAAGACCCAATTTTCCAGTTAGCTGACAGTGCAGAGGAGTGTTTATCATCGTGCGTTTTATCATTGTGTGTGTGTGTGTGTGTGTGTGTGTGTATGTGTGTGAATGAGAGAGTTCTTTGCTGGTGTATGTAGGCTACACGTGTATAATCCATGCTGACTTGCATGACCTGTCATTCGCTTTGGTTATGTGTCATCAGTGGGAACATTAAGCTTCTTCAAAGCACTTGTCCATCTCTGTTTTTTTTTCTTCTTGTAATACAACATTATTGAACTCAGAAAAGAAATAGTAGAATTTGTAGTTTTCTTGTTTATCTCCTGTTGGAGCTCTCAGTGTTTCATGGATGAATCCCCCCCCCCCCCTTTTTATGGATTAAAAGGATTAAGGAACAGAAAGAGTTGGCGAAAGAGAGGAGAAGGAGACGTGAGAGAAACAGACCACACACAGAGAAATGGAAAAGAGACATGAGGGAATTAGAGTCAAAGATGAGCTGAAAAATCACGGGGTCTATGTTGTGTCTCGTAGTTGTTTGTGTCTGCATGTAGGACACAGGTAGCACATGTAAACAAACACAGACGTCAGTAGGAGGAGAGGTCATTGTTGTGTCATTAGTGTGACATGATGCTTGACATTGCCGAGGAGGGTGAAAAGAACTCCTATTGGCTGAGACCCTTAATAAAGTCTATGGTGGTGGAGAATTACACTTCACCCCTCCTAATCAAAATTCCATTGTCATGGGTTACGGCTAATGAGCAAAGCCTGATAACTTTCACAATTAGTCACAGAGCAAAGCAACAATCACCATATATGTCATGGTATATCACAGGCTTTTGCCCTCTCCTCTTCCTTTTCTTTCCAAAACCACCTGGTTATGACAAAATGGCCCAGATGTTTCCATTGAGAGTATTTGGCTTTGCATTTGTGCCTGTCTTGTAGATGTGTATATGTGTGAATATGTGTGCGTGTGTGTGTGTGTAAATGTATGACGGAGATGAGGATAGCACCAAGCCCCTGGCAAAACAGAGAACAAGCAGCACATCCAAAAACCAATAATAAACAGTAATCTCCTTAGCCGTCACAATTATTACTGTCCTTCCACGTGTGTAAACAAGGCTTTAGGCTGTATTTAGATTTCCTGTGTGTCATGCACATTGCACCTAACTCTGGTCTACTATAATCCTCTTTATCGTTGAATACAAAGTTCATGTGGGGCACCAGGGCACTGCTAGGTATTTGTCTGTTATTTGCAAACTAGTTTGCCTCAATGTTTTGGGGATGGTTTTTACAGTATTTTGTGCTACAATGTGTGTGTGTGTGTTGTGTCCCTCTGTCCTTGCCCTCTATGCCTGTCAGATATTTTATTGTGACAGAACAGGTGCAGATGAATATAAAACAGATCAGCACAGCTTTTAGGGTCTGGCCCTTTGTATGCATGTTCATGTCTGAAGCTTCCATTCTCCACCTTCTGTGCCTTCTTTTTGGTGTCTGGCACCAAATTCTGTTTGACAGAGAACAAAGACATCTGTGTTCTAAACACGGCGACCACAGCTGTGTGAGGTGCAAGATGAGTTTTGTTGCTCTTTGAGTCTTTCCTACAGGAAACGGACTGACACTGGTACTTTGACATCCAACGCTTTGCTCAGGCACTAAGACTCAGACAATAGAATACCTGGTAGAGCCTCTCTAAAATTTAATCACCCCTATGAGTTCTTACACACACTCACCAGTTTCACACCTTTTCCTGTTCTCTCATTACCCCTGTGTGAGACATTCCCCACACTGGTCCAGAAATGGCTCTGACTCAAGTTGTTAAGTTACCATAGATAGATAGATAGATAGATAGATAGATAGATAGATAGATAGATAGATAGATAGATAGATAGATAGATAGATAGATAGATAGATAGAGCTCGTGACTCTCTCTTTACAGTAACAAACATCCCTGTCCAGTGACGTTCCTCCAGCGCCCTCCTTCCTCTCTCCTGATCTGCAACTCTCTCTCTCTCTCTCTCTCTCTCTCTCTCTCTCTCTCTCTCTCTCTGTCTCCTGTAGCTCTCATACACACGCAACCCCAGGACGAAGATGGGCGAAGATGGACGACCCGGTGTGTGGTTGTGTTAACCTCTCCTTTCCTCTCATTTTAGTCATGAATCGATAATCCCACAAGGCTAGACAGTCGGTATCATCTATCCAACACGTCGCTTCACTGGATAAAAGAACAGGCAGTGCTGTGGCCAGTACGCACAGGCGAAAGCGATCTTGTACTGCGCACCACGACGCACAAGGAGACATGAGTACGCACCAGCGATCGCCGTTGAACTTCCCCACCTCTGACAGACCTTAGAGTCATTTGGATATCGGTACAGTAGCTTGCGATAACGCGTCCTGTGCGTAACCACACGCATGGAAGGACCGTTTTGGATTTTAAAAGCTAACAAGTGGAATTGGTAACGTGCTCCTTCACTGGGACCGTCATTTGCGCTGACACGTTTGATTTGATCGCTTCAGTTTAATGTGACGGAAGACGCCGCGTTCTATCCCACTCAGTGACATATGGTCTGTAGGTGCGGGTTTGAAACTATCGACCCGCCGCGTCTCCACAGCGCGTCCTCGGAGGGGCTGGAGCAGACAGAGCCGGGGACGCTGAGGAATGCGGAGCCGGGATTTTGTCTTTTCCAACTCACCTGCGGAATTCTTCGCAGCGCACAACAAAGTAAGTAACCCCCCTAACTAAAACCATGTACTTTGACGTCCCCGTGGGATTACATAGAGACAAAATCACATGGTGCTATGCCATTTGTAGGAGATATAGTTTGTGCTTAACAGTGACTCCAGCTTTCTTTATGATGTTTTTATTAATTCATCATGGATTTGCACATGCAGTGTAGATGATCTGTGTCACTGGACGGAGTTTATCAGTGACCTTGTGAGACATTAAGGTATTTTGGGATCACTGGATTTTTAATAGCCTATTGCGATCCTGAAAGATTGTTCCCAAATTTGTCACACAGGAGTCGCTCCTGGTTCTTTATTTATTTACCGTTGCTGTTGCAACAGAACCCAGACTGAACAAAGACGGGGTCAGTGGGTAACCTTCTATGTGTCTTTTCATTCTCCAGCCGACCGACGCAGCCGGTGAGCCAGCGGAGCGCCATGCTGAGGCAAATCCTCCTCAACTCCACCAACACTCCAGACTTCGACCTGGTGCTCATGGCCCAGTCCTCCACGCACGCCCCCTCCTCCCTAAACGCCTCCCACGGCGGCTCGGTGAGCGTGGCCGCCCTTCTGAGACCCACAACGGGGCGGGGGGGAGGAGGGCTCCGGGAGGGCGAGCTTCACAAACCGGACCTGATCACCTACATAGTCATGTGCCTATTGCTTTTCCTTTTGGTGCTGCTCATTGTGTTTTTCATCAACTGCCAGCTCCGGAACTCTTTCTTTGCCTCCATGCCATATGATAGGTCGCTGAGAGAGGCCCGGACCTCCTACAAATAGAGGCGAGACCCCCCAGGACAAATCTTTGGGACTCTGGGTCTCTAATGAGACTCCTGTGGGGGCTTAAAGACTAAATGCTCACCCTTGAACTGCTGCAGCACGTACTGGACACATGAAGTTGTTGCCTTTATCGGTTGTCTTGGACAGATTGGGAAGCCCAAATAACCTGGAATCCCCATCAGAAACTCACATTATTAGTCATGGCCTCGATTATGCCAGACGTTGCCCACCATTTGTCACTTCAAAGCCCCCAAAATATAGCACTGGGGGATATTAGAGATTTTGAGTGGTGTTATGGGTCTACTGCAGGTGGAGAGATAAATATAACTCCTGATCAAATTAGTGAGTGACTCATATTTTCTGGTAATTAATGAATGCAATGTGAAACAATCCATTATCCGCTGCACCCCCCTCTCATGCCCTCCCCACACTGCACTTTGGAAACAAATTATTTATTCATTTACAGTATAGGCCTACTCCAAAGCTTGTATTAGGCTGATTAGTTGCTGACAAATTTTACCCCGAGGTATTTCACATCAGTGCTGACAAGATGAATATGTTTTTTTTTTTCATGGAAACGTGACTTATATCAACATAAAAAGAGACTACAGTAGTTTGTATATAAAATATTTTGTATATCTGTAACTTAACTGTCTTGTCTTGTGGAATGATGCACACAGCACACGATTTCCAGCCTCTGTCCATTGTAAAAATGATAATTAAATGACAGACTGTAGACTTATATTAACATAAAGATATTCAAATGTGCATTAAAGTGGCAGTCTTTTCGTCTATCTACCTGTTCATGAATGGCGACGACAAAGATGATGCTGTAGCTGATGATGGGAAGGGCCAACTGTTAATCATTTAATATGTGCGTAGAGACGAGTACCACAGGGCCGCCTGCCTTATCGTGCACATTCACTTTAATTAACCTTTCCCCCACAATTTATAGCGCCAATATTCTGAAGAATGGAGACTTGTTTATGACGAGACCTGTGTGATAAAAAAGCACACTGTTGTCGGTTTCAGTGCCAACGGTGATGCGCAAATCCTCTCCAATCTTGTTGTTGGAAAACATCTCTCACATACCAAGGCAGACAGACGAACCTATCTCTGTAATCCTGACCCCGCGCGTATGTATGCGTGGTGTAATGAGTGCAAATGGGTTTGTGTGCGTCTGAGAGGTAAGAGAAACACTGCATTTCAAGTGGGGTATCGCACATTATATCTCAAAATGATTCAAGCCAGGCGAAGTGGAGGCAACGAATTCCTCTGAATATTCATCCAGTGACCCCTGGATGCTCAACATCCTAATGAGACAAACAGGCGTCATTATTGTTGTCCATGGTGCGTAATCATAATATCTTCTGGATCTTAGAAGCGCTGAAATTGCAAAGAGGAACAAAAGGACGCACCTGCCAGAAGTGTTGTACATACACCGTTTTTGGAAGACATTTTCCTCGGAATTGTGTCAATTTAGTCAGTGTATTAAGAAGAATGGGTGATGTGCCTTCTTGATTCAATCATTTACTGCAAGTGCCTTGTGTATTTATTATTATTATTATTATTATTATTATTATTATTATTTTCCCCTAACCGCCACCCAACGCCAATTGAAAAGTAAAGAAATCATTTTAGAGAACAATATAAAGTTGGCAATTCAACAATTGACACCTATTGGTACATTAACTTTGCTTGACATGTATTAACTCTGATGACACTGCAGAGCCTGTCACCACTTGGTGGCGCCCCAAGTCTGGTTATTTGTTCGCACCATTACAGTACAACATGGCAACATGCCCAAACCACACGTGTTGAAACATCGTCTTTACAAAATACAAAACAGCAGATGAATCAGGAAGGAAGGGTTACTAATGATGACCTAGACTACAGAACAGTTAAGATCTCTCAGCTCCAGCAGCAGAACTCCTTTCCTTTCATATGTGAGATTTGATCATTTATCTGTGTGATATCTAGACGGTGTGCAACCTTAGATGTCTGAGTAGAGGTTCCCTAACTCATCTAACATCTGAACTAAGAGTACAAGTAAAAAAAAAGTGTGCCACAGAGAGAAGGAACAGTAGCGATAGCTGTATGTTATAGCAGTACGTTATTACAGGCAATTCTCCCTCTCTCTTACAGAGCTTTTATGGTACATGTAGCCTCATGAATAAAATAATAGTAATAAAAATGAACGTTCTTCCAATCGCTCCTAGAAACTCTTCCTCCCTTATTGCTTAACTGTAAAACCCTTTCCAGGGAACTATTAAACTTCAGTGTATGGAGTGTCTTGAGGTGTGGGGAGGTTACTCTTACCTTGATTGTTCAGTAGTGGACTGCAATATTTACGTTAACTGGCCTGTGCTGCCTGCTGGTGGTGGGTTATTCTACTACACTGCTCACCTTACATTTGAACTGACCGCGCGCGAGTGTGTGTGTGTGTGTGTGTGTGTTGTTTTTGGTTCTTTGTGGATTTTAATTCTAGATTATGACACAGTTCGTTATTACGTCATTCCCTGTTTAACACACGTCATGAACACAGATGCCCTGGAAACACTACAATGGGAATTGGACAAGTTAGTCAGCAGTTAGACTGGCCCCTTATTTTTTACCGTAAAGCCTTGTAACTCCTCCACGGAGCTGTGTTCATCCCTGCACCGGCAGATTACAGATCTGTGCAGTCATGTTTGAAGTGTCAGTTAAATCCACCCAGGTGTAGTTGCACAGCACAGACTCCTCCCCAACCAGCTCCGACCGGACTGTCAGAAGAACAGGAAGACTTCTCTGTTGCTAAAGACGTAGTCGCTTCCCCGCTGTCATTCAGGGGTTAAAAAGTTAACTAAAGTTATAGCAGTCATGGAAACTAATTTAGGAGAAGCCGCTAGGCCAAGTCATCCGTAACACCGACCCGTCGGCCGTGTTGTGGTCACCGAAACACCTCGTGGAAGTGGGAAGAGTTTTTTTTTTCCTCCACGGAGACTTTACCTACTGTAGCCAGACTAGCAAGCCTAGCTAAAGCTAACGTTAGCGCCGTTAGTGCCTCATACTTTCGGGACTTAAAATAGACTTTGTTAAAACTTTGAATTGAAACGGGTTGTGTTACAGGTGGATACCGGTCGAATAAAGTACTCATTTGTGTTTTGTAAAGGCAACAGGCTGTTATCGTACTTTTCGTCCGGAGCACTCGGGGTTGTGCTTTGAATTTCCCTCCTTCTGTGATACAGACAGGCGGCTTAGCGAGGGGTTTGCTCGGTGTAGTTGGCTTTCTACCAAATCATTAGCAGCACTGTGCTAATTGTGGCTAGTTAGCAAGGGGACTAGCCTAGCTAAGGAAAATCAACAGTTAGCCTTTTCGCATGTTAAGGAACACCTTAAGAGGAAACGTTTGCTGTGTTTAGTTTGCCGCCACACGAGTTCATTTTGTCACTCCGACTCAAGGAATTGGATTAATTTACAACTATGGAGCCCAACACGGGGAATTCTGCCTCTGCTGCCGGTCCCAAGAAAGACAAGAAATCAAAGAAGAACTACGAAGATGGAGACGGGAAAAAGAAATTTGTGAGTATCTCTCAGTATCTCTCAGGTTTAACTTGTTTGGGTGCGCGTGCGCTAAAGTGTTGCACCTAACAATACAGATGGTTACATTTTCTTCTTCTCACGTTTCAAGTTAAAGCTACACAGAAAACTGCCACCATACCTGTAATTAGCCCACTTTCACCCCTAAAGCTGTGCACCAGCTGTCACAGAGCAATGTTACCCTGTAGGATTCATGAGTGAGGTCAAAGTGTCAACATACAAGGAAGTAGCTGTCCCTCCAATTCTGAAGACTTAAACTGTGCAATAAACCTGAAGTTATGCATTGCTGATAAACCACAAGACTTCAAAAAATCACATGTTTTATTATTTTGAAACATTTGACAAGTTATAAACACACCACATGAGCCCAGTTATCATTGCTATTTATACACAGAGGACTGTATGCATTTTAAACACTATATAACAAAAACACGTTAATATAATTGTGTCAAATGAATGACCTAGTGTACTATGGTAGGGTGTGGCATGGCACATCGAATTTTCTGGAGGTGACTTTAATCAGGATGACATCATGTGGTGTCTACCTGCCTGTGTCAGCGTGTGTGATTCAGTGTGGTGTGTTGATGGGAGCAGTAAGAGTCATCGGTGGTGATGCGTATCACCAGCCAGTAAAAACTGTTGCGTAACTTAACCCCTCAGCCATGTCTAGCAACAGGTGAAAACTGATATTGCACGCACACTGACAAGTGGTAACCATAGAGGATGCACAGAAGACACATCTGGTCACCGAGTAAACAATTCCTATACACACGCACACGCACACCTACTTTCGGAGAATTTTCAGACCCTTTTGGTCACACTAAGAAGATCCTTTGGTTAGACCACAAGTTGTTTTATATCATGCTGGCGGGAATGAACTCAAACCATTTTATTTCAAGACACAGTTGCATACAGAACAGTTTGTGCAGGCTTTTCGTTGAAAACCTGTTTTATGTAAATAGTACCATCAGGTACTCTCTGCCAAGCAGTAGTGGGAGGAGGTTGTGGTTGGTGGGTATGGTTTTGATGACATCATTTGGCGCATTTAATATAGTCAGTCTACACAAGCGTGCAGGCACAGTTAGTAAAGATGTAGAAAGCTGATATTACTGTACTGAAAATGTATGCTGTCCTGCAGAAATGGAGAAAGTATTGTGATGACTTGCATAATATTGGAACAGTGTTGGTGTTCGCACAGGTTTAGGTAGGGCTACAAGTAAACATGAGTCAGACAGAAACCAATTGTGCAATGTTTAGTGATAACACTGCATGAGTCTGTGTTTAAGAGGGAGGGAGTGCATGTCTGTGTGTGCAGCTAGACTGCCCACCGTAGAGTGAGGTATACTATGTCCTTGACTTCAGTACACCAGCTCTGAAACTTGAGCTCATCCTGGCACAATTTTTATTACACCACAGTCAGAGGTTAGATAGAGGTTAAGGGGTGTAGAGACGTGTGCTCATGCTAAATCTATAGTGTGATGTTGTCTCTCAACTATCTTGTCTGCAGCATTAACCTATCTGATTTCATCACTCTCCACTTTTGCAGAGAGAAAATACCATTAATGATAACATGAAGCTATATGTGTGACTTGCGTATGTGCGGTCTCTCGTCATCTCGGTATTTGGTGTTTCAGTCCAGAATCATCCCTGTGTGAATGTCTCTCCATTGTGTCGTCTGGGACTGAATGAAGCCGTGTGGGTGGGTTATCCAGTTTTAGTCATCGTTTCTTTTTCCAGAAGTGGGCCATTTCCAGAAATGTTTGGAATGATTTTTAATACAGTGTGTTGTTAATAATGCAACTGAATTGCCACTTCAACTAGATTTGGCATTCAGACACTATGGTTGTTTTTGCAAATGACATACAGATATTTTTGTCCTTTTATATTCAGCTCTTTTACCATTTTGTACATCAAATACACCCTAACTCCAATATCAACCCCTCTCATGCCGCGTGTGTTTCACCCCACACATTGGCTGTATTTTTGGCATATATAACCTGCAGTTATGTCTTACAGGAATATTTAACATGATTTGCTGTGCTTACAGGTACCTCTGTAGCTGAGGATGTATTTTGTTTGAAGCCAAAAGCAGGTCATTTTAGCTGTGCTCCCTGAAGCGCTATCAGTGTTCTTCAGGCTCAGAGAGACAGAAAGGATCAGCATCTATGAATGCTGTTGACATAAACAGGCTGGCTCAACTCAGCAGGCAGGCACGGTGTGGATTAGCCAGAGATCACTGGCTTGGACAGTTGTTTGGAATGCAAGGGGAATTGTAGATCAAAAATTCTGGTTCTGAGACATCTTGTTGAGTTTGGCAGGTTATCTGTTTTCAGTAGAAAGGTTTGCTGAATTTATTCAAACCCTGATAAGGAGTATTAGTTTTCAAGGAGACCATTTAATATTTGGAGTGAGTAGTGTAACTTGAACATGCTCCTCTGGGGATATTCTTACATTTCTCTAAGAGCTTCATTGGTTATTTACCAGTTGTTGGCATTTCATATTGTCATTTCAATCCATTTGATGATGCCATGGGTTGGATTTTAAACCACGTTCATTTTAGAGAGTTATGTCAGAGGATGGCTTACAGGATATAAAACTGCACTTTAATGGGAAAAAGTACAGCTAATACTGAAAATGATACTTATCGTCATAGAGACATGCACACTGTGAACAATATATTGTGAACACTGACAAGAAAACATCCAGAGATGATAATAATAAATAATTTTCTAATTGACTGTAGCATGATTCCCAGTTTTGGTGCCCTGGTACAGAATGTATTGTGAAATCCTGCCCAGCCATTCACTAAAGTAATGCATTTATGTTGATGCTGAAGAGGAAATCCGCAGTACAGTCAAGCACTACCAGACGGAACAAGAGCAACCAAAAACACGCAATTAAATTATGTGGCAGTTGTTTACCTCTGTTTGTCTGATTTGTATTCATGGTTGAATTAGGGGGTTGCTGCCCAAGTTGTTGCCAGTGAGTCACAGTTTGACATGCTGGTGTTCATCATTTAACTTCTGATTAATTGCAAAGATAAGTGCACCTTCCTTCAAGTGTAAAATCTTGTGCCTGCATGTGCCTTTGTGCAGCAGTGCACCTACTTCCTGGGGGAACCACCTCAGCAAATGCTTAATTTAAGATAACGCCGTGAATTATGCCTGTCAGGTCATGACTCTTAAGTCACAGTCTGACTCAAGTGGTCTGAGTCAAGTAGAGTAGTTGAAAATTTGCTTTGGTGCACAGTGGGTCTCTTTTGCCCTTTTCTTTTTTTATGTGTGGCTGTTCTATTCCCTGAACATATACACCAGGCACACACAGACACACAGTTTCCTGTTCATGTCAGGGGAAGAAGAGCATACTGTGAGCTGAAGAATAGGATGACTGAGTGCCAGCATGAAACTGGAGTGGTTAATGGACTGCTAGTGGCAGGGGCCTCTTGGCTCAGAGTGAACAGGAGTATTTTAGAGAGGAAGGCTGAGCAAGGGAAAGCAAGTGAGCTATCAATGAACAAGGACGGGGGAAACAAAAAGGCACAGACAAACTGACAGTTTGACAGAAAACAAAATTGTGAGAAAAACAAAATAGAGAAATGCAGATAATGAGATTAAGGAAGGCAGAAAATGCACACAAGGGTGGCTGTAGTCAACGATAATAACAAGTTACAGGTGGTGTGATGGGTATGGAAAGCTTAAATTATGGAGTAGACTCGAAGAACACCGTTAAAAGGAAGAGATGTGTTGAATCACACAGAGCAGGAAACTGCTTCTGCACCTCTCTATGGTTGAAACTTTGAAGCATGTTGCACCTGTGGTCACACCCCAAATCAGTGACAGGTGTTGTATAGTTGTTAAAGATAAAATTCCTGGCGTGACATAACTGATAAGATGTGGACAGAAGTGCATCATGACCGAAAGTTTTAACGCACAGGGAGCAGTTCTGCCACCACAATCCAATGTGGATTTAAATCCTTTACTCAATGAGACATACGACAGGTTAACATGCAGACACTTTATTCTTAGATGCAATTAATTTGATTTCTGGCTTGCAGCAGTTGTCATTCACTCTGAGACAAATATCCACAGACACCAGTAATTAGACTGACTAAAGACACTTGTTTGAGTAATCTGCAATGGATAAGTAAGATGATTAGCATGCATTGTGTTCTCTGATTGCTTAGTCCTGACTGTACTTTACAGATCAGTAAGGAACAGCTGTTGGCTCAGCTGAGGACTGTGGTTTACTGAAGCCTGTTCTAACTGGATGTGAGAGCTGAGTTGTGTAATAAAAGTACAGGTGACATATTTGTTAGGGCAGGCACACAGAGGAATGCAGAGTCACTACACCACTGAAATGGCATACTTGTAATTGAATCTCACCTTCACCTGGATGGTTGTTTGATTCAGATATGTTTTTCTCTTAGACTCAGATTTCCTAATTGACTTCGTGAACAAGTGTTCCTCATTCTTACAGTGGACTAGTGCTATAGAGGTATTTTTCTATAGAGCTATTGTTCTATATAGGTATTAATCTATTTTTTATTGACAGGAAAATAATCAGCAACTGTTTTGAAACTTGATTAATTCAAGCAAAAACTATTTTTAAAATGTTTTAATGGTGAGAATAAACACCATTCTGTTAAGTGATAAACTATTCAGGTAGACAAAACAAGACATTTGAGAATGTCATCTTAAAAACTGCCCACTCTTAGTAACTATTTGTACTTTCTGCAAGCAGTTGATCTAATGATGGAGTAACAGCCATGTAGTTGGTAACAGCCATGTAGTTGGTAAAAGATGTTGCTTTTCTCTTCCGTGCCACCATGAACATGCAATTTGTTCAAACCACTGTGGTTTTCTAGCTTTGATCACACTGGTTTAGTGGTCCAGAGAACCAGTTGCATGTGTTGTAAATCATCTCACATGATCCTACTCATCCAATCAAATCTGTGCATTCTGATTATGCCTTCTGCATTATGACTTGAGTCATCTTTTCAGCCCATATCCACACAAATCTGAACTGCCGGAACAGAAAATAAATGATATAGGAGCCCGATATGGTCAGTGCATCAGAGTTCGCATCCTAACACATTCATTCACAGCCCAACAATGTGCTGCAACAAATGATGCCTTTAATATTGTTGAAATATTACTGAATTGTATTTAGTTATTGATGAATACTCTGCTGTACCTAACACTTCCATATCAGTCATTCTGCATGCTTAAGGAGGAAAGGTGTTTTTTGTTATTTGTTGCAGATATCAGATATGGTATGTTGAGCCTTCAGTCATAAGGCATGACATGAAAGAGGAATGCAGGAATGATGAATGTTTGTTAATGAGATATTTCAGTCAGTGTCATGTCATGTGGTCTGTGTTAGCTTAGAAGCCTTATGCTACCATGCATGTGTTGTTTAGTGTGACACAGAGAGGCTGTAGAGGAAACCGAGCTGCTCTGCATGTCATTCTTTGTCGTTCTTATTTCCTCTTAGTCAGAGATGAGTGTCAACAAATATCTCTGTGCTTATGTTGCCAGGAGCTATTGAATATTTACCACAGTCAGTTTCACATGCCATGTTTGTCGAAGGCCTTCGCTAGGTTTATAGTCCAAATGAATAAACCGGCTAGTCCAGACAGTGGTGTTTCACTTGTTTTGTTCCCTTTCTTATCTTTTAACTAAAATAAACTGCTCTCTTTGTGCATTTGTAGTATTTGGCTTCAGCGGAAAGATATTAAAATATGAAGCAATTTATGAGTTTTGTGTTCAAACTACTATGACCTTCTGGGTCATCAGTTATTGTTCACACACTTTGCAAACTGCTAAATCTTACTTCTCCTTCTTACTTTGTGCAGTTGTGCATGTGTGTATGCATAGTTGCATGGACCCACATACACACACATACTGATATGTCAGTGTTCCACCCTGTTATTATTTCTCAAATTCTAAGGCCTGTGACAGGAAGTTGTGCAAAAATAGCGAACAGGATGCTTCCTTATTCGTCTCCATTATTGCAAACCCATATCTCACTCCTTCCCTCCTTTCCAGCCATTGTGCATGGAGGTACCAATGGTCTAGTAAATATGTTTACACACACCCAACTCTCAAATCTTTTGGAGGCCTGGATGCTTTAGAGGCCTGGATAATGTTAAAATATAGACCAGGATTTTATCATTGGAGCCTAATGGACAAGTTTGAAACATTCCAGACTGAGGATGGACAACACTGAGTAACCGTGTTACCCTGAGTAAATCAGGACATTGTTTCTGCTGTTTGGCTTTTCAAATAGGAAGCAGTGTTGAATGATCACAGAGTATATTTAAAACCTTCTATTTATAGTTTAGCATTATTTATTAATTTAATCACAGTAACATTGTATATTAGAATTTAGGATATGAGAGGTATCATTAATTTACAGCTGTTAATTGTTTGGCAGGCAACATGTGCAACACATTCCAGCCCCTTTCTTAGAAACACAACTTAAACCATAGCATCCTACCTCGGTTCCTGGGAGCAACTTAAAGCAAACAAATGTAAAGTGTGTTTCACAGAATTACAGTGCAACTGCCTCTTTCTGCGCCTTTCCCGCGGTATCATACAAGGAAAGAAAATCAACCGAGCAGACACAGTATGTTTTAAAATATTGCCCAAAAATATCAGGTAAAACATGTAGAAGATGCTTGGTATTACTTGGCATTTTCACATGGTCAACTATCTTCAAGTGTTTGTGTGGTGTGTGTATTTCTATCTCTAGTTTTATGATTGGTAAACAGGTCAGTCAGCAATTTACCTGTGTGTCTATGTGTTTTAGTTTATGCTAGAAAATAATGCTGACTGGGCTGGCTAAGATATGTTGCCCCTTAAGCTGCCAGTATTCTTTTTGGATGGTTGAATAGCTTTGGAAACCTCCTCTGTGTCAATGCCAGATTGGGGGTTAGGGGGCTATTGCTGTTGCCTCACGAGACTGCCACATGTTAAAAAAGAATGGTTTAGACAGTAGTGTTATTATATATTTCTTCCCACCCTTATTAAGATTTGTTCCTTATCTGCCAATTCAGTTCATTATTAATGATGTCACAAAATATCTATTTGTAAAAACTACAATTATTCTAAGATGTATTCTGGTCATCAAAATTATTCAGAGGTAAACATAAATTTCAGCTTGTTTCAGACCAGCTTTTTCAGTAGTAGTAATAGTAGCTCATTGTATTGTTCTTTCCCATTTCTGTAAGAGAGCAAGACATACTAATTAGATATAGCTAGTTATTACTGTAAAAATGCTTAAGACTATAATGTTTTTAAAAAGACATGCAGTTGGGGTGTCGTTTAGCTCAGATGGTAGAGCAACCGCCCCATGTACGAAGGCTCAGTCCTTGACGCGGCAGCCCAGGGTTCGATCCGAACTGTGGCTCCTGTATGTCATTCCCCATCTCTCTCTCCCCACATTCCTGTCACTCTTCAGCTGTCTCTATCAAAAATAAAGCTTGAAAAGGCCAAAAAAATCTTTCAAAAAAAAAAAAAAGACATGCATGCAGACTTACATCATTTACATTGATAAGATTCTCACCTCTACCACAATTACATATTTTGGTTACGGAGGTCTTGTAGTCATGAATGGATAATCTGATATGGGTTTATGATCTTTTTCTGTCCATCTTTCTCAGTCAGTCAGCTGGTAGGTGACAGAGGGCAGTGCCGTGAAGAGATTTTTGATTTATGTATGCACTAGCATAGCTGGATTGACAGCCCTGTAGACTGATCCTCACACATATGAAGACTCTTGACTGTATGTGGCACCTGTGTTGTGTATGAGGGGTTTAGTTAGGATTACAGTGTCAGTCCTCTGTGACCCTCCCCCACCCCCCCGTCTCCCTATGTCAGATTACAGCTAATCTCGGACCGCTCTGTGTATCTCAACACCATGACTGTAAACAACAAGGGCCTACGTACCACTTGCACAACTGAGTGTGTGTGTAGGGCAGCAGTCTTTGTGTGTTACTAAGAGTGGAGCAAAACTGTGGAATAAATCTAGCTGCTGGACGCCCATACACCCTGCTGTGTCTTGGTGACGAGCGTAGGAAACTAAGCTTAACCTGAAATGTGTGATTAATTCACTTTATAATCACTAAGTGTGCTGAAAAGTGGTTTAGTACCTGTAGTCCAGTAACAAGTAGATTGAACTGTGTTAGACCAATGTTGAAATGTTGGATACAGCTTTGTGATATTGATGTTATTTTTTAAACACAGCTCTGACTTTGTTTGTAGTATTTTTTTCATGGACCTGCTATTGATTTGTTAAGTACTGAAGAACTGTCAACATCTTTAAAATCTGTTGACAACAGCCTTGGAAAATGTTCGAAATATATTCTTGGCTGTAAATATGATTAAATGTTAAAGGAAAGGCTTCCAATGGCTCAGAATTGCTTTTGGTTGTTATCCATTTTGAATCTCCTGAAAGTGTCCCGTTTACATGAAATAAAATGCTAAGGAAAATACATTGTACATATTCACATGTCTTAATCAGCTATTCTCACAAGCCAGGAGATTACATGATGTTCATCTTCTGCCTGAGTTTATATTGTGGCAGTCAAAAAAACACAAAAAGAGAGACAGAAAACGTTCCTGTACTCTCCCTCCTTAGCTTTGTGCAGTTTCTCTTCAGGCAGTTCTCATACTTAGAGTTGTTCCTGTGGTGGGCCTCTAAGCCACATAGAAACAGACCCCGTCTCTGTTGATTTAGAAGGCTGGAGTCATCAGTTGGAACAGTCAATGATGCATGCATATCAGCCAAGTCTCTGTGTGCTGTCACAATGGGCCGAGTATGTGAGGGTATGATGGAGGTAATGAGACTGTCTGCGTGTCAGTGACACTTAGCAGCTCTTGTGGTAATACGTAGGTGAAAGTTAGAGATTTGTATACAGTAGGGGAATTTGTGTAGGATTGATGCTTCATTCTGCTTGTGAGCAGATGATATGTGTAGGTGGTAAGGGTTTAAATGTGCTGTGTGGAAGCCTCATCCCTTCTAAGACGCTGGGTTTCAGGATGCAACCGTTATTTAAATGACTCTGAAGGCTTGACACCCTGCCACCAGTTTTTTCATGTGTATTGAAATGACTGTTAGTGCAAGTCAAGAGGCGCACAGTCATCAAACAAAAGTGCCTGCACGGGTGATGTTTGTTTGGAGGTGTTTAAGCATCAGAGTAGATGACAGCATTGCATGGAACGAAATTACACTAGTAGATAATATAAAATAATGATAGCATTTTCTATTTTGCAGTGACGTTTCAGGAGGATGTTTTTAAGTTGTTCTGTTAAACTCTGCTGCAGCAATGACAGCACATTGCTGTCAAAGTGATTTTTTATGTCACGATTGTCTTTTCAATCTGAGAAACACCAACAGAATATGATTTGTGAATATCAAATATGAAGTTATTCAACAACTGTTGACACTGTCTTAATGCTTAAGTGTGGCCTCTTTGTTGTTGGTGACTTCGGGCACATAACAAACATAAACTTTGCTGTGGGTATTGCAGGGAGAGGTAGAGGGAGATGTAGGTGGTAGCTGGGGGTTGACTGTATTATTTTAGTGTTTCTGTTGTGTTCTCCTTATCCGTGGGCACTGCCTACCCCCTCTCTCTCTTGCCTTCTAAGGGCATAATTGAATTGTGTACTTTTAGACTTTGTGATTTGGATCTACTTCCTTTAAATATCTCCATCAGTATTTCTGTGGAACCCATTTGTAAAATCCCAACTCCTCTCCAAATTCTAGGTTTAGCTTTAGACTTGTATTGTTTAATCTCCCTCCCCTTTGTTTCCAACAAACAGCTTTGTACATTTGTGGATGTTTGATGTCTCGTCTTGTTTGTTCATGTGTGCATGTGTGGCTGTCTCCTTGGTTTTGTTCTCCCACAAGCACTCATTCTAATGTTAGGGATTATTATCATGTTATAATATTATTGGACACTATAGTCTAAATATGTTTTCCTTAATATTTGAAGCAGTATGAAATGCAGTACTTTGCAAGACTTTGTGATTGTAAATGTGAAGTGTATAGTGATTTCATAAAGTGTGGAAGTTAAATGCTGACCACACTGCAGAGCTGCTACAAGTGCATCTTAACTGTATGTGTTTGCTTTTTGGACCATGTTTAGACCTATCAATACAAAAGATGTGAAAGATTCTTGGCTGTCCCATAAAGGTTGTTTTGAATCATCAGTCCAGAAGACCCAGAGTCAATTTTCATTTTGTCAGTGAAATCTCTGCATTCCTTTTTAGCTGCATCATTGTACACAGAACTTTGCAGGAGCACCAGCATGGCAGGCTGTACACTTTACAAACCAAAATCTCAAAATGACACAAAACTTAACTGAGATGGAAGTAGAGAAGGGTGATATAAACGGAGGGCAGTGTAACACTGGAAGCAGGGCAGTGCGACTCCAGTCTGTTGGCTGCTCTGTCGCTCTCTGCTCCAGTGATTGTCAGTGAAGTCGGCTACATCACTTTTGAACCGGACAGTCCACTGTGCCATCTACTGTGATTGACTCTTCCGCTGACATTGCTGTCAGCAGCCTGACGGAGAGATGTTTTATTTTGCACTGGGATTTTATAACTGAACTATGAGCAGTAAGCACACTTTTACTTTCTCTGACTGTGTGGAAAACAGGTGACGAGGAAAGGCATTAAAAGATAAGGTAGGCTAAAAAATGAGACTCATGTAGGCTGATATAATGTAAAAGTTTACTGTGGTGCTCAACTAAGAAAAAAGGAAGAAACAGTCTAGTCTAATTTGATACTGTGGTTATATGTAAATAGCATGTGTGAAATATGGACCATTGCACAGGCTGTTATAAACAGCTGTATTGATTTAAAATGGAAGTGTACCATGATGCATGATACTTAATCATCGATGAAATATGTTTGTGGAAGTCTAGTCTGAGTAGAAGAACTGTGGGTTTGATGCCAAAACACTGCACACCATTTTAATTTACTATCAGACATGATTTTATAACTCTGGAAATTTATCACAATGACATTTTATGGTCTGATTATTTACAAAGAGGTGATATGCAGATGAAGTGGAGAGGAAGTCAGAAACCCAAAAAGTTGTATTCTAATGAAGTAGTTTTTCAAGTAGAAAACTGTGTGGATGCCAGGAATGTGACTTGCATGCATACATATTTATATGCAGCTTGAATTTGCTAAAAAGCTATGTATATACTGCATGACTTTTCACAGAGATAAGAATAAAAAACTCGAACTAGCAAAATACTTGCTAATAAATGCTATGAAATTTACATATTTATTTGTATTGGCATTTTTGACTAATATTAACCAAATATTCCAAGGCATTCAAGTTTTTAAATGGCACAGTAGAAATGCATGGAATTGTGTCGTGCAACATCACACCATGGATACTGCATTAAAGTTTGGTCACTTAATTTTAGGACAGACAGGGAGGGTTGCAAAGAGAGAGACATGGGAACAGCGACCTCCCTTGTTTTAAGTGGAGGTGGGTTGGGGGGGTCAGTGGGCTTTGTGTCTCCATTAACAATAGTAGTCCAAGGACAAGGAGCAGTCATGCAGCAAACATGCCCCACTTAGACTGATATACAATTATAATCTCTCTCACACAGAGACAATGCACTCAAATGTACCTTGAGTCAGTACGTCAGTGAGGAGCATTAAAAAGTGCAGCATAAAGAGGATCGTGAAAGAATTGACTAATGTCCAATTTAAGGTGGGGAAGTGGAGAGGAGATTCTGACCTCTGAGGAATAGACCTTACAGCCTTGGTAAAAGTGTTTGCATTTGATGTTTTGGGGACTCTCTCTTTTTCTTGGCAACGTTTGTTTCTCTTTGTTACAGGTTGCTTGGAAGTTGTAACTAACCTGGCATTTGTCAACAGCCGGGTTTCCTTCGAAACAGTGACCGCATTATTGTCATACTCTGCCCTACAATTCTCAAAAGAGCATTTGTGATAGATCATTTCTTTTTTTGCTTTTCAAGGCAAACTCTGGTTAGAGGGAGGGAAGTTTTTTTTTTTTTTAACTGTGTGCAATACGTCAGGGTTGTTGGTAATTTCCTGCTTAGGCAGTAAGCGTAGGAAACTTTTTAGCTGCGTCTGGGTGTGCCTGCCTCTACGATATCATCAGTATACTCAGTATGTAGCCATGGAAATGTTGTAAACAGTATTAAATCAGTGTGGTTAACATAGACCACACACACCAACCATATTTTTCTTTAACTTAATGTTCAGTGGTCAGAGGTTTTCAAATATAATCTAGATATTACATCCATCTTTCTTCAGCACAAACAGTAAAAAATGATATGCATGCACTCACACTTCCATTACCCCATGTCTCCCTCCTATTCCCCACTCTGCCACTTTCAATAAACTTAGCACCTCACCTGTACATATTCATATCAATATACCTCTCTCCCTCACCTATACTTCCCTCCCCCACCCAACTCTCAGTATTAATATCTAGGAATGTTACAACCCCAATACCACATTACGCCTTACACATCACACAGAACACAAAGTGAAATATGAGTGCAGTAACTCCACATCCATCTTAACAGACAGGTAATTTGTTTCCTTTCTATTTCTATAAATACACAGTGAAGTTGTGAGAACAAAGTAATTTCTGTATATTTATTTCATGAGTTATGTTTGAGTATGTGTATATATGTATGCATATATATGTATATATGTGTGTGTATATATGTATATATATATACATATACATTTGTATTAGATTATAGAAAATAAAATAATACAGTATATACGAGTGACATCACACAGTAATGATGGAATGTTATTCGTTTAATTTGTTAATTAACTCTAAGGCAAGATATGTCACACCCTTATCAAATTTACGATATCTGTCAGCAAAATGGTATTTCTTCCCTTTTGTCAGCCCAACCTTTAAACTAGTGTGCATCAATTTTGAATGATCATCTGACAGAACTGTGGATACTTCACTCATTTGCCTGTGAAAGTGGCCACTCTGTTTTCTGTCAGCCTGCATTTACTTACTTTTCATCCTCATTCTGATTTACATAATCTTTCTCACCACTGTCAGGACCTGCTACTTAAATATGTATGCACTGTGCACAGAGAGGTGCAGGTACACACACATAGAGAAACATCAGCAGCCGTGTGTGACTGGCTCATTATATTGCTGTCACAAGCCAAATGCATCTGCTGAGTTGCGTTCTCCACAGCTGTCTGGTCTCAGAGACAGACAACCAGACAGACAGAGCCTGTTCCCTATCCTCCTTTTTATTTTGCTTTTGCCTTCAAGTCTGTGTAATTATACTCTCTTTGGAACACTTATATGTTCTGTATGTATACGTGTGTGTGCGGGAAGGGGTTACACTGTAGGGAATTTTTCCTGCACAGAAAATTGCAAAGCAGCAGTTGGGTGCACCAATCTACATTTCTTACTTTCGTAAATATCTCCTCACTTGCAGCCGTGCAGTTTTAATGTTTTTAGTAAGCCCTAGTTAAACCCTATTTTTTCATTATTTATGATCGTGCATATGACAACAAATAGAATTTTGGAAAACTTACAACTTTGCAGCAGCTTTTTGTTGGGTTTTCCAGACATAATGCATGTGTTGTTTAGGCTTCCAATTACCACTTTCATAGTGAAAATCTGAGTAATATTGTACAAATGCGTGGACAATACAGTGCACTTGAACATACCTTAACACCAAATAATAAAATAATTCAATAATACTCAACAATAATCATCCACTCCTCAGTGGTTGTTGATGATTATTAGCAAATCTGCATGCTGTAAGACTACCATTAAAACCCTGCTGTTGTCTCAACACACCTATGGGCTCTTTGTAAAAGTTGCTAACCTTGATGAGGTGGTGATTTGATGTTCACTCAAAATGTAGTAAGAGGTCGCTTGTGACATGTAGCTCACCACTTTATCTAATCAACACATTGTGGCTGATTAGATGAATTAGCTCATTTAGCTGGCATCCTGTGCTCGGGGAGCCTGCTGCATTATAATTGAGGAGTTTTGAGTTTGATTTAATTGAGAAAAACTTTTGTAGACCTATTGTAGATTAATCTGTCAATTACTTTTTCCAACAATGTATCTAATCAATTAGTTTATAAAATGTCATAAAATCCCATCACAATTTCCCAGATGGCAAGTAGCTTTTTTCAAATGACTTGTTTTCCAAAACCCAATATTTGTTATAATGGTATTATATGGTCAAAAGCAGCCAGTTGTCATATTTGAGAAGCTGGAACTAGCACATGATTGGCAGTTTGGCTTTCTAAGTGATTTTATCCATTATTGACATAGTTGGGATACATTTTTATACACTATTTGATTAATTAGACAAACTCAGGAAATTACTAATCAAGATTAAGAACTTTTATTCATGTTTTATGACCTATGTCATTCAGTAACCTGCTCCACAGGCTACTCAGTTCTTTTTGTCAGTTTTAGTATCAGTTTGTCGTGGCATAACCTTTTGCACAATCTGTGTGGATTTTATTTCCAGCCAAGAAAAAAAAAATCATATAGCTCAAAATCACAATTTGCATCCGTGGGCTTCACAATCTCACAAATATTCACCCTCAGTCCTTAGACACTTAATTTGAAGTAAAACTGCCCCAAAAACCCTTTCCTAACAGGAAAATAAATGAAGGAATTTTGAAACATGTAAAGAATGTGGATCAGGGAGGATATTGAACAACTTAAGGTGTTGTAGAGTGGTACCTAAGCCATACGATCCCAGTTCCACCATGGATACCTGGACGACTAATCTTTTCAGACCACACAAGCACAGAAAAGACAGCACAGCATTTACACAGATAGGAGAGAGACTGACAAACACATCCAGCATGTATGCAAACTAGGGAGAGAGGAGAGGAAAAGCTTAACTTTTCTGTGGGATGATGTTTCAGATCTTAAGGTCAGGAAGAAGCCCCGGAAGCCTTGAGAGAGAGATTCCCAAATGGCTGGTGGTCTAGCAGAGAGGAGAGAAAAAAGAGAGACAAAGACAGAGGGAAGAAGAGCGAGAGAGAAAGACAGCTTTTAAGAAAATGAAACAAAAACAAGAGAGGTTTATTAAAAAAGTTTACAATTTTATCTTTGTTAGCAGGACAAATGTGGACTATAAGAAGAGATGAGAGAGAGAGATTGAGATGAATCCTCTGAAAGATAATGATACCAGGTGCAAGTCCTGAACTAATCTGTTTGGATTTAAAGGCCTTAATGGACTCAGATTGTGTGATGCCAGCAGGGAGGTTATTCCAGAGGAATGGGGTATGATAGGTAAAGGTCCTGCAACCAGTCACTTTTTTTGACTTTGGGTACACACAGGTGCCCAATATTCTGAGAGCAGAGAGCAGGTAATGAGATAGGACATGTGATCATCTAGATCAATGTAGCAGAAACACACATTCATGCAGATATTTTTTTATTGGTACTTAACAATTAAGGCTGAGGAATAATTCAGTAATAGTTAGTAGTAGTAAATGTCATATAATTGTTTTACAAAACAGTTTAATAATGATCCAAACAAGTCACTGAAGCTTTTATTTTAGGCATATTGCCTGATCTAAAGCTTAATTATGAAAACAGTGAATTGCACTGAATAGCAATTAGATTATTTGATGCATCATTTTGCAGCCATTGCCACTGACTGTGTATTGAAAGAGTGTTTGAATAATATCAGGGTATTCAGTTAAATCAGCGATATCCAGGCATTAACCTTTTAGTACCTGGATCATAGCTGGCACTGGCTCATCCATTTAACGGTGACCTTGGTATTCAGCACTACTGAAAGTGGTTCTGTAGTGGTTCATTGTTGCTTTTGTGGTCCTCCTTAGAAAGAGATACAGTACTTGTCACTCTGTTCCACCCCCTTAAAAATCCTCGCGCAGATACTGTGGTGGATCATTTTGTCTAAAAGTGCAAATATTCTTAACTGTACTTGTGGGTTGAAAAGAGGAACTACACACTGACAGTTTGTTGAATTCAAGAAAGATTTTCGTCTCTTCTTCTCCTATCTATCTCTATTGCTTTCTTCCGGACATACTCATATTCAGTCTCCCATGCGATTACCCAGAATCCACTCTGCCTGCTGTCAGCTGTGTATTTCCGTTCTGTGGGCTGACTAGCACCACAACATTTGTGTATGTGTTATTTTCTGCCCGTCTGTGTGTGCATGGGTGGAGGATCTTTCATTTGACGGCAGCTGTGTAAGCAGAAACATCCCTCTCTCGCCTGCTCTCCCCATGATCAGAGTGCCTTCTTTCTGTTGTGCAGCTGTGGCACTTGTAGTAAAGGGACAGCCCACCTAATTGTAGATGTACAGACGTCCTTTGACAACGTCACAGGAAGTGTTAATAGTGGCTTTTGGCTAAGATCAATGAAACAACAAACCAAAACTACTACTGTATATGTAATCCTAATGCAATGCAGTACAATGCCATGTGAAAGCAACAGGCCTGGTGATTTAAAATATAATAGAACAAAAGCTTGCAAGTGTTGCTTTGTCACAACTTCATTCATTGGTTTGATTTATTTTGATGTGAAGGCTGTCAGCTGGCTTAAACACACACACACACACACACACACACACACACACAAGAGAGAAGTCCACACCAAAATAGGTGGAGTTCACTAGATTTACAAATAACAATGAAATACCCAAGGTAAAACTGTGGTCAGATATATTGCTGAGTAGATGGTATCACTTTATGTTGGTGAAAAGCTGTTTTTTGTGGTCTTGATCCATACATTGAACCTCAAGAAAGAGCACAGTTCTTTCAGAATATATTCCCAGGCCTTGTCCTTGCCTCCAATAAGTGCACACTTTTCTTTGAAAACACTGGTGCTGTCAGTGGTATTGTGCATATTGTTGTGTAGGCACCACATGATAATCACAGTCTCCTTATGCTGCCACCAACAATTTTTAGAAATGCCAAACTTTCACACAGCCTCACACAACCCTGCTTTCACAATACAGCAAGAGGTGTTGTAGGTGAATTTGATGTAATATTCTTAATCCGGGATCCCAAAAGTTGAATGTCTTAAAGTTGCAGATACCTGCAGTCAGTGTTTATGATTTGTGCTCAATAGCATTTAGTCTGTTAGTGTCTGTTCTGTAAAGAAGACCTTGTTCTGTGATCTTGTGACCATTTGACACATGGTCACTTGTAGTTTAGACCAACTCCCATTGTTACAATGTCATTTTGATGTCAGAACAAAGGGGCAAGGTGTCATATCCAGACTGATCCTTCTCATGTCTTCTAGGTTGTTGACATTGCACTTTGCTTTTCTTTATCAAACTAAATGGAAAACAGCTTGCCTTTAAATTTGAATACTAGGGAAATTTGCCATTAAGTGCAAATTACTACTACTACCAATATTCTTCAAAACACTGTTTTTCAGGTTTTCACCTTCTCTTTAATCTACAAATTTTAGTTGTGATTGTGTTAATTAGAGACATTTTAAGGTTGTTTGCAGGGACCTTGTCAAAGCATATGTTTGTCCAACTTGAAAGTAGCACTGCTGACAATGAGTTTCCTTTGGGGACATTAATGGGTATAGCCTGACACCTAGTGGCCCTGACATGCAAATGTATTATTTGTCTTTAAAATTATTTGCGTCCCTCTACCTTTGTTTTTGACTGCTGTTCTACTCCTAATACACCACACTTGTAATTATTACTTCTCAGATGTTTTGATTACCTCAATTTAAACTCTATTTTAAGTATTAATTCTTTGGAGAGTTGTATGAATAAGTAGATTGAGGTATAACACTGATTTATGTATACTGTTTCCCACTGTCTTGCTGTGAATCACTCATGAATTCAGATGGTTTCCTGAATCTGTTACCCTTCATAAATGATTTCTGTCTAATTGATTCTTTCTCTTTCTCTCCCTCCATCTGCCTCCCTTCTTGTCACGGCTTTTCCCCGCCGTCTGTTTGATTTTTCTTACCCTTCTGTCATTTTTCTCCCTTTCATCCGTTCATCCTTTTCAGAAACTCAAACGGCTGATTCCTGACGAGGTAGGTTTGTTACCGCTTTCAACTATCACCTGTGTGCTTGATTCATCCATCTGTCACTGTGGTCTTTGATAAACCAGCTCATCAATATCCATCTAATGTCATGTCGCCATCCGTCATACAATCCTAATCCACTGTAACACAAGTGTTGTTTGCTATGTGTTTTGTCCTGTTCTGTACTCATGTTGTGTACGTGTACACTAATGGAATGAAATGCTTGGCACATAGGCTAGTGTTGCCCTAATGTGCTTGAAACAGGGGCATGCCAGAGCTCTACATATTTAAATATTTATATTTCATTATTCATTATCATCATTATAGAGGGCCACTATGTCAATATGTGCCAAGGGTTACATGTATCCTGAAGTTGACGTCCTTTTCATTTGGCTATTCCTTATATAAACACTCAGTGCAAATATTGGCAACTTACCACATAAAATCTTTAAAACCAGAGGGGCTGAAACCCCCATGTTCTTTGCCTGCCAGTGTTAACCGCATGTTGACTTTGTGTGACAATGTTTGTTGGCAAAAACCTTTGACATCTGTAGTCCCTAATCATCATCTCACTTTGTTTTATGGTTTCTACCAAAACCCAAAAGTTTATCCCAAAACTAAGGGAGGTATTTTATCACTGTTAGATATTTAGCATTGGAATTAAGAGAGTAGGCCGGTCTTCAAACTGTGAGTTGATTAGGGATTACTTCCTTGTTTTGTGGTCTTACACTGATAGTTACACATTTTCTTTCTGACCTCTTTCTTCTAACCTGTGTCATATTGTCTGCTAATTCAGTTGGAGCGTTTCACCAGCATGAGGATGAAAAAGGACAAGGAGAAGCCTGGCCATATGCCTGGTCAGCGACACTCTTCAGCTGCCAACTATGAGATAAATCCTCAGAGTGCTATGCTGCATGATCACACTGATGAGTACGTCCTGGAACTCTTCGAACAGATGCTGGTGAGAAAGACAGTCAAAATGTGTCTTGTGTGTGAACTATTGAGCTTTTGGAGAATCACCTATCCATTATCTCCCCTGAACAGCTATGGAAACTGAGCATCTGTAAACATCTCACTGAGGGCTTCTCACTTTATATGCTTTGCCTCCAGTTGAGGAGAGACCAGTTGGGATACCTTAATTTGATTCTTCATGTTTCTATTTTAGTATTTATCTTCTGTTTATTATATTCTAATTTGTATTTTGTTGCTTGAATCAACAGATTTTTTCACCATGCAAGCTGCTCTCAAAATACTTTGTGTCCCTTTGTTTATCTCTCCATCCTTCTTTGTTTTTCTTTTCTCCTTCCTCCTGTCTTCCTCCAGGTGGATATGAACCTGAATGAGGAGAAGCAGCAGCCTCTAAGGGCAAAAGACATTATGATCAAACGAGAGATGGTCTCCCAGTACCTCCACACGTCTAAAGCTGTCAGTACCAAAATAAATACTGCTAACACATTGTGCTGAAGGGAATTTGCAGTCAGTCCCATGCAAGTCGTTATTTTTTTCTGTACTGGCTAAAATCAGTACAAGTTACAAACAGTCTGATCTTTTACATGCCATATCGTCTTGTTAAAAACATAGTGCTACATATGGTTCTGTCATGGAGCCAGACTGAAGAGTTTTCAAGGGTCACTATTATCTGTTATCTAATTGTTATGGTAAATGATCAGACAAAGACCTTTCCTTGAATGTGTTCAGTGATCAGCTTTGCATACACAGAGTGTTATGAGTGTCACATAAAGACTGGATTGTTTTATCCATTATGCAAAAGTATTAAGTCAGTAAAATATCACCATCATTATCAGGACCATCTTCCCTTCCAGCAGTCGTCGTAGCAGTAAAAGTAGAATAATCAAACATGGTGAAAACAAGTAGCTCCAAGGACTGACATAACCAAGCACAGATGGTAGCTAGCACAGTTCATTTAACGGTGAAATAAGCCTATTAAGAGAAAATCTTACACACAGTACCCTTTAATTCTAAAAATTAAAAATTCAAATTGGGCTTGACTGTTGCCAATGGAGCCCTGCCGTTGTGCTTTCTTGTGGAAATAATAGCAATTATAAACTGTAAGAAGACAAATATAAATGCAGAACACAAAATGAATTTGTATTTTTTGTGCCCACTGTGTCTGTTTCTGTTTGTTGATTAGGGCCAAGACCAGAAGGAGAGCTCCAAATCAGCCATGATGTATATCCAGGAGTTAAAATCAGACTACCGAGACACACAGCTGCTGAGCTGTCTGGAATCTCTCCGAGTCTCCCTCAATAACAACCCTGTCAGGTAAGAGACACCTAGACTTGAATACAGATACATACAGAGCCTATGAAAATAAAACAAGCCAGATAAATTGAGGACTAGCTTTGAATTAGCTGTCTTAATCTCCCAGTGTAGAGTCCAGACCTCAATCCAACTGAGACCATGTTGCAAGACTGTTTTAAAATTACTGATCTTTCATGATTTCATTTCATTTGACAGCTTCAGTCATATTGCAAAGAAAAATTGCAGTGACCAGATGTCCAAGAGTGATCTATTCACACAATTCAACTTTTGCCATAGAAGCTTCCATTAAATACTGACTCAATGTAATCAATTTGTAGAGATTTATTTTAGCTTTGAGAGACTTTAGCTGTTGATTAGTGTGATTAATCCACTGTGATTCACAATTTGCTTTGTAACATACAATTACTGCTGCGAAAAGAACGAAATACCATTTTTTTACTTTTAACTTTTTTTTTATTGTTCCAGGACCAAAAAACAGCGACTTGACAGTGCATACTTTAATGCAGACTGTTAATTGTAAAAGTTAATTGTAGTTGGAAACTTGTATTGTCTTTTAAGATAAGATAACATAAGGTGACAGAAGATAAGATAGATTTAATGATCCCACTCCAGGGACATTTAGTTGTCACAGAAGCTTGTATACACAAGGTAGATAAGAAAATGTGTGGAAAAAAGTCATAAAATCATGCTGGTGTTAAAATCTGACAGCTGTTGGAATTGAAGGCCCAATCAGTTATTATTTGACCTCTAGCATTATAGAAATTGACCTCTAGTTAAAAGATTTCTCAACTCAGCTATCATAATTGAAAACATAGTCGTGTTACTCCTTCATTGCAAACGTTACAGTACTAGAAAACTTATCTTGTTTTTTTCAGTTGGGTGCAGAACTTTGGAGATGAGGGGTTGGCCCTGCTGCTGAATCTGCTTAGAAGACTACAGGAGGAAAAAGACGAATACCCGTAAGACACTTAAACAACAGCACCACAATACCACAATAGACAATTGTTTTCTCTAGCCATGTATGTTTTATAATGTGTACTCATCTCTGTTTTCCTTCTTACCAACCAACTAGAATGATGGGGGTGAAATGTCAACATGAGATAATTCGCTGTCTAAAAGCCTTTATGAACAACAAGGTAAGGAGATTAACTGCTTTTTTACTTGCATCCAAATCCATACTCCTTTCTTTTATATGGTAGCACAGTAGTTGGTGCATGTAAGTAAAACAATATATACGTATAATATAAAATAAAACTAGTTAAAGAATAATCTTTATCACCTTTTCTGCCCTTGTTGTAGTGTAGCAATTCTTCCTCTAGAGGGCATCATGAAGTCATTGTGACAAACTTTGGTCAGTTTATTACAATGACTGCAGTCACTGATGATAAGAAATGCTTTGCATAATAATCATTCATAATTACACATTAATAATCATGTATTAATGATGTGATGCCTACAAGAGACAAAATGCTGCATTGCTCTTTATATCCTAAAGTAATACACAGGTCTGATTAGCTAAGCTAAAAACCTAAACAGATAAACATGATTTTGAAACAGAAAAAAACAATGCATCCAGTAATAAATTTTGCACAAGGCACTTAATGTTCTCAATGTACATGATAACAGCCTATAGAATAGCTTTGTAATTAATAATGAACCCATTACCATGTGCAACCTGAGTACTCTTGTAGGGGTTATAAAGTGTTAGCTCTTGCCAGACTGATAAACCACTTTGCTTTTATCAATAGAAAATAAATTGTGTAATTTCCATAGTTGTAGCAGTCCGTGTACATTTTATCTGGACTGATCCTTCTGGTGTAAACACTATAATTTGAACAATAAAAGTCCTGTCTCTGCCCTGCTGCAGGAAAGAAACCATGAAGAACTTTACCTCATTCTGCTTTCTCTCTTCATCCTTCCTTTCTTCCCTTTTAGTACGGTCTGAAATCCATGCTGGAGTCAGATGAGGGAATTCCTCTTCTGGTCAGAGCCATCAATCCTAGGGTACCTCATATGATGGTGGATGCTGTAAAGCTGCTCTCTGCCATCTCAATTTTGGAACATCCTGAGAACCTGTAAGCATGAATTAAATGTTGACACTATGGTATTTAAGTTGAACACACAAAAATTATAGTCCTGGTCAACTAGATTTTGGTCTTCTTTCCCAGTCTGATTGGATTAGCATAAGGTCTGGAGCACAAGTCTTATATGCAGTGTTATGCAAAGTTACCATCTTGAATTGCTGGATTTGCAATGACTTGCAACATGGCACTGACATCAGTGTGTCTTGGGTTTCAGTAAAAGCTGCTCAAAAAAGCAGCATGATATACTTTTCATTTTGCATAAATATTTTTTTTCATGGCAGATTTTGTATTTATGAATTGTTATTCAATGTAACTACATGTAGCAACATTTTATGCATTTTATGTGATGTTTTTTGCAGTCATGAGCGTGTTTTGGAGGCCATTACAGAGGAGGCAGAGAAACAGGACATTGAGAGGTTTCAGCCTCTCCTTGCTGGCATGCACAATCATAACATTGCTCTCAAGGTACACACATTTGCACACAAATACTTAAATAACTATTATTATTCCCCATATGTGTTTTTGTTGGACAAATGACACCAACCCAGTTGCATCGGATAAACAGTCAAATGTAAAAGACTTGGTCTGTTATATGTATACTGTATTCCATTAGTCTAAATTGTGAAGCTGACTTTATGATGTGTTTTTGGCAGGGTGGCTGCATGCAGCTGATCAATGCCTTGATCAGCCGAGGAGAAGAGTTGGACTTCAGGATCCATATTCGCTCTGAACTACTAAGACTGGGTCTCCGAGAACAGCTGAGGGTACAGAAAACACTCTCTTTTGATCTTATCTCAAAGCAACTCTCCAACAACACACACATTTGCACAGCCTCACTCTCCATGTCTCTCTCACTCTTGATGCCTTTGTCTAGCTGTCAGTCTGACACACTCACACTGTAAAAAACTTTCTCTCAACTGTCCAAACTCAATTTTGTTTGTCACACTCTTTTTGCCATTCTCCCCCTTGCCTTTTCTTCTCCCATCACTCTCCCTGCAGGAGGTGCGGAAGATAGAAAACGAAGAGCTGAGGGTGCAACTCACCGTGTTTGATGAGCAGGCTGAAGATGACTCTGAGGACCTCAAAGCACGTCTTGATGACATCCGCATTGAGATGGAATATCCTTCCACTGGGAAAAAATTTCCCTCTAGTAGAAATTGTCAGGGTCTACTATTTGACCTGTATACCTGGTTCTAACATAACTTTGCGTACTTGAGGTTTTGCGTTTACATTACTTTGCTAGTTTGATGAGTGATAGAAATAACCTTGCTTAAATGCATATATTACCTGCATATTATGAATCAGCATCACCATCTACCCAACCTCAGATTGCTCTTTTGTTCCACTTACTTTTTTCTTAGACAGATGCAACATGAATATTTTCATATTAATAGGCATAATCTTTCAGGCTCTTGGGACGTTGTAACCCTGCGTAGACTTTTTTACATTCAAAATCCGTCTTTGCCAATTAGGATGCCACAGATGCCTTAGATATCAGTGTGAACACATGCATATCTGATCACTTTGTGAAAAGAGCAGGATGACTGGACCTGGAATGAGTCCTTTAATAGCTTCATTCTGTGCAGATATGGTCTATCACTATAGAAACTGTCAATAAAGATTTTTCCCTGCTTTGACAAAGATACATATTTCAAGGGAAGGATGCAATGGGTGTTGTTTTATCTGTATTACACACTGATACACATACATCCAGAAAAAGTCATCCTTACTATAACAGTGTACCTAAAATGGCTAAAAAAGGGCCAAAACTAACTGCTGTTATTGCTTCTTGCTGCTTTTGACATGCAGTTATGATTTTCAACACCAGGTGTCTCCCAGTGACCCAGAACAGTGTAGTCATAGTCTGCCTTCCTGACTGCAACATGCAAACAGAGATAATGTAACAGTCATATCAAGAAAACATAAACATATTTGTGGGATAGGACATTGTCGTAGTTCTGCAGGACATGTTGAGAAAGCAATTAAATCACACTCTTTCTACACAACAAAGATTATCAGATGGATTGCAGGTCTGGTCTCGACTTATGTGTTCACTGTAATTCTGCAGTGCACAGCTGTACAGCTGGTACAACGCTATTCAGTCACTGATTGTTAAAGGTGTTTTATATTTTGTTTTTTATGCTTGAGTTAAACTCCCCCATTCATCCTGTTAATTGAACCTTAATTCTTGCTTCAATGATGTGAGGGAAATATTTGAGATCCTAGTCAACACAGTGAAGGACTCCAAAGCCGAGAACCACTTCCTGTCACTGATGCAACACCTGCTGCTGATCCGTAATGATTATTTGGCCAGGTAGCACATGAACAAATACACAGTCACACATGTTGATACTGTGTCACACATGCTCCTGATCAAGCGTTCCCATATAAAAGCTGAGAGCAGAGAGAGAGTAGATATTGTCATCAGAGATTTACTTATCACTGCTGTTATTATTACTGTGATACATACATTGTCATTTATGGGTAATAAAAACTAGAATTAAGGCTAATTATAATGCAGAAGAGGTTTCCAGAGTTACACTTGGGTGGCAGCAGAGAAAAAGCTGCATTACTAATTAGAATTGTAACATCCATTGTATTGTCCCATGATATTGTCAATTTTTTGAAATATTGAGGTTTATCTCCTGAAGTAATGCTGATTGTGTCAAAATCATACTGCCATATAGTATAGGAAGGTCCTTATCTAACTATCACTGGCAATGTCTTCTTCAATACCCATGCAGTCTTAAAAAATAACCATTACAAAAAGAAAACCTTCTTAAATTCCCTCTCTTCATCCTCCTCTCAGCCCTTCCCTTCTATTTTCTGTTTGTTTTCTAGAACACCATTCAAGGGCTGAGAAATTAATACATGCAAAGAAGTCCAATTTCATTTAAATAGAAATGAGTGGCATCACCTCTTATCACTGGAAATATGCAAATGTATCTCCCTGTGTTTTCCAAAGCCCTTGGGCATTTAGCTATGGAAAGAGGAGAGAGGAAGAGTGAATGATTGAATGACAAGACTAGAATAAGATTAAGAACAAGTCAAGTAGTGAATGGCATAGTCTTTTCACATTTACATATGCATGTCCACACAAATGGGAGGACTTACTTAATATTTAAAAAAAAAAAAACAGACAAAACAGACACAGATGTGCAAGCACGCACACATTTGAGTTGAGTTAGATGTGTTGTTGGCCCGATGTTTCCTTGGTGTTATCAGACAGACAGGAAATAGTTTATTTTTAACACTGTTTGGGGAATAAATTGTGAGGTTGGAAAAGGGAGGTAGGCCCAAACAAATAGTCCCAGCTGAAATCTTTTTACCTGCCCTCTCTCCCTCTGTCTTTCCTATCATGCTTTTTCCATCCAGGTGTTCCAGTGGAACACAATAGAGGTGGTCTGTAATGTACTCCACAAAGAGACAGGAAGTGAGGGTGGGAGTTAGAGCTGTAGAGTGGCAGAAAATACAGCTTGATAATTACAGAGATGAAAAGAGAAGGGAGGTGGAGGGCGAGACGATAATGAAAAAGAAATTGAGAGTTGAGGTAAATTGCTAGGTGAGATGTTCAGAGAATTTTAAGTATTTAGTATTTGAATGGAAATTAATGGAAAAAGTGCCTGTTGCTTTGGTCTTTTTCATTCTTGGTCTCACTGCGTTTCACTCTCTGGAGATGAAAAAATAAAATACACAAATGCACTCATGAATGGTCCTACACAGACTATATGATAATTATTAGACATAGTTTAAAAGATGCAGGTGGTATTTGTATATTAATTTTAAGATATATCAGCAACCACATTTTTCTTATACACATAATATCTAAATTCAGGCTCATGAAAAAATGCTGGATGTAAGATGTAGCCAAAGACAAATCTATTTCTCTGAGTCAGTTTTTCAGAAGAACACTAGATGTCTCTCTCGCTCCACGGATAAATCTGAGCTGTAGAAAAAAAAAACGATTAAAGTATAGTGAAGGAGTGGAATAAGTGTTAGACAAAGGCAGAGTGACTAAGAGAGACAGGGGAGGAGGGAGGGAGACAGAATAAATAAAGTATTGAGTTTGTGACTCTGGCAGCATATAATGGGGTCAGGGAATAAGACACCTCCAAAATTGAGTGTCTGTGTGAAGCTGGCTCGATCAGACATGGAGCGCTGGACATACACCAACACATTTTCACGAACACAGTTGCACACAATCAATCTTTGTGACAAGAAACTCAAACCGTCATGCTCACACAGACAGCCAATCTCAGTTGCAGACAAAGTGACAAAGCATGCGTGTTCACACATTTGTCTGAACAAATGAACCTGCTCACTCTTCGTCAATCCCACCCTCTGCTCACATGATGCGCCATATTTCTTGTTCACACAGACTAGACTGGTATTGAAAAAGACATAGATTTGTTATAATTGTCAATGTGGACACAACATGCAAATTATGTTGTATAGAGAGAAACATTCTTTTTTTTCTCCAGCACCACATGTAAACTCTTCTCTCCATTGTTACCCTCCTTCTCAATCCTTCTCGTATTATTTTTCTCCTGCCTTTCCATTTTCTTCTGTCTACTAATCCATCTCTCTGTAAATCTGTCACTCCCTCCCTCCTGCAGGCCTCAGTACTACAAGTTGATCGACGAGTGTATCACTCAGATCGTGCTTCACAGGAATGGAGCAGACCCTGACTTCAAGTGCCGCAACCTAAACCTCAACATTGAGGGGTTGATAGGTGAGTTATTAGACCAGAACACACATATAATCAAGTCCTTTCTTTTTTACGGTGCTTTGCACATCACCAAAAACCCTTCACTTCACTTGACAGGCGATGAAGATCAAAACAACACAAAATGCACATGGACTAGAAAAATGAAACATGCTGTTACACAGTGCCACATTGATTAAAACTTTCAACCATTTTACTTTAGGCGTACCCCACTCCAATCACTGACAAAATTGCTGTGTTGCTGTCAATGGCAGTATACTTGTGTTATGCGATTGTTGACATATGTGTAGTAGCTCAAAACACCACAGGGTGGAGCCAGAGAGGGACTGTGTAACTGTGTGAAATGGATGAAATCCTCAGTCCTCCCTCTGCAAAAATATATGAGAATTTGGCAGTCTGAGTTAGACAAATGAAGTGAGTACTTTCCCAAAGTTAAGTCCTTTCAGCACAAAGTTCCCTCTTTGTATTGCTATGCCTTCACTGCAACTCAGCAAGAAAACAGTGTCTGGGGAAACAGAAAGAGGGAATTCTAAAAAGACAAACTTTTACTCACTTGATTTGATTAACTCAGACTCCTAACGTCAGTTACTAACTTCAGGTGAAGTTATAATACATACATCTTTGCAGAGAACAGGGACTGTACATTTTGTCCCCCATCCTTCCACTGGAAGCGCATTAGAAAAGGATCTTTTAATTGCCAGTTTGAAAAGTGTTATGGAATTCTCTATCCTTAGGTTATACAGGGTCACGTGTGGGCCTTGAGGTCCTCTGCAGTAGTAGTTGTTTGGCTTCGCTTGAGAACAGTAGGTGCCAGCCTATCTCACCACTGTGGTAGCCAGGATTGAAGGAACTGAATGTTGCCTTTCTAGACATAATAGATAGCTTGCCGTTGATGTTCCATTAACATAAACAGACAACAGTATTTCCAGACAAGAATGTGCTGACAGTAACACAAACATGGGTAAAGGCACTCTCTTGGACTAATTCTGGGCGTAGCATTGAGTTCGGCAGAATGTGAGACCAACTCAGGCACTTCTGATGTACTTTGAGAGTGTCTCTAATTCTCTTTGGCCAAGTGTCAATAAATATTACAGCATAAGACATCAGAGGCTCTTGAACACTTTCTTCCCTCCTGACCTCACCATTGACCATTGGTTTCAGCAATTTCTCCACAACAAAAAGGGAAGAATTATTAAAGCAAGTAAAAACTGTTTATTTACATATATTTATGCACACATGTATGTATTACATGTATTTTATATGTACATATGTATTTTCAATTAACTTTAAACCTATCCTTTAAGTGCCCTTGATCAAGACACAGTACAGCTACAGTGGTAACAGACTTTTTTTATGGAGGTGAAGAAAGTGAAGTTATGATGACCACTGAAATGACTGATGTCATTTCCTGTTACAAGCTTGAAATGCTAAATTTTGCTGAAATGTATGCACCTCAGTGACAGCTCCAAATGTTGACAAGAAAACACCTGGCGACAATAGTAAACTAAACCAGAGCAGAATGGAGGTGCAGGTCATGTCTCAAGAGTTCAATACTCCTTTATGGCAGGTCTCCGTTGCTCACCGCAGGAGGCTCTAATTGCACTGCTTCTAAATGCGTCCTGACACACACACACACACAGGCTGGCTGGCCTCCTTTAAGGCTGCCAGAGTTATTATCGGTGGAAAGCAGCCCAATTCTGCCCTGCATGCATTATTTAGTGTTTTTCTTTGAACTCTGAAATTCAGCACAGTTTCCCCCCATATTCTGGCTCCCTTAGTGCTCTCTATTCGAAGTTTGTCCCATTTAGCCTAGCCACCATGACAGAAGTACACCCCCCAGCCCCCACCCCATTACACATCCAATAACTATGTAAACTCATACACAAATGCACACTCTGAAATTGTATGTGGGTTGGCATATTATTGTGAGGTTCTTTTCATCCAGCCAAAACCCTTTTTCATGAATTTCATTTTTCATTTTTCTCTTTCTCACTGGTTTATCAAAATATAACGAATCTTACATTGATTCAGCTTCTTTTTCCACTGGACGTATAATAATCTGCATAATTTAGTTGCTTTAAGTTCATGTAATATCTTCGTTTTCTGTTTTAGCTTTTCACAGCTCTTCTATCTCTGCTATCTATCTGTTTGATCCCTCTCCTGGGAATCATGATTAGCTGTCTTTGATCCAGTGACTTTGTGGCATTCATCTTCATGTTAATTAGCTCTTTTATTGCACATGCTCGGCAAACCCTTGGGCACTAAGCCACCTGTAGACCCTGCAATTATTCTGTAAAAGTACCCTGATGGTTAGCCTGTGTCCTTCTCACCCTGTCCCCTGCCAGGCAGAACCTCTGATAATGGATTACTCCCTGAGTGTTATATGGTCTTTCTTTTATTTTTGCACAGTTTGTCAGAAACAGGAGGGGTGAATGTAAGAATTTGAAATAAAGTGGTGTGAGATGTATTTCGCATGGAGGGAAATTAGTGCCTCCCACTTATCTAGCAAATATGCACACAGTCAGACAACGATGTATGTATTGGAGACTTAAAAGGTAATGTTGTCTAGAAGCAGCATGCAACAGATAGTATCCTATTGAAATGAGATGCCTCCATAATCGTCACGGATCTTGACTAGTGTGATAAGAGAAAAATCAGGAGACCCATAGAACGCTTGTTCCGTGTGTACGAGTCTGTTTATAAATCTATGTGTGCACCCACAGCATGTGCCAGACTGAAGGGTGCGACGTTTTCACGGCCACAGACACGTGCAGGTCCATTGTCTGAAATGCTTATCTTATCCACAACCTTTTTTTCCCTCTCTCTTCTGTCCTCTGTTTGTCCACAGACAACATGGTGGACCAAACCAAAGTGGAAACCAGTCAGGCCAAGGCAAATGAGCTGGAGAAGAAGGTAATTAGTGGATTAGTTGACAGAAATGCACTCAAATTAATTCACATTGAATATCGTTAATGCGTGCACACACAATTATAACATGCCATCATATTTACACTTCAACCCAGAAGCTATTACAATCACATAGGCACTAAAGAAATTCATACATCGTAAAAGTCTAGCATTTCCTCCTCAGACAGACACATTTGGATTATAATGAAATTCTATGCGACCAGCGTCTGGCTGACATGAGATGACAAATGAGAAAAAGGGAGGAACAGAGGGTGACTAAGAGAATGAGCATACACATGTCTGACAGCCACCTGACAGACAAATATCCTTACAGGCTAGCAAAAAACACATGCAACACACACATTCACACAAGGGGGTAAATGCCTTGATTGCGGTGTGCTGCTATCCTGATGTTTCTGTCCCAGTGACAGGATAATTGCAAAGAGGGAGCTGAAACTAGCCTTCATTTAGGCACTCAAAAAGACACACACTCTCACATGGCCTCATATCAATTGAACGCATGCACATCCACACAAGCACACATTACATGAAGGCACTTGGATTAATTTTCGTTGACCACGCGTGCACACACCATAGTGGTGGTTGTGTGTGATGGGGTAATTGCAGGCAGTCTCTGGCAGGAATTAGGGATGAGACTGTCAGGACGCTGACAGCGAGAGTAACGGATCTGCTGTCTGCAAATTAAACAGCCATGTGTGTCTATGTGTTTATGGATTCATCTGTTTAAATACTCTTATCCTGTTTGTCAAGTATCCTAGCAGAAAAATCCTTGAACACTTTTGAAAGTGAGAAAATTAAATTGAAGGGTAAAATATTTTTTTTTTCTTTTTTTATGGATGTGAAGGTTTTAAAATGAAAGTGAGAAGTGAATTCATACAAGTGCACTGAAGCATCCTAACTCAATAATTGACACTAATTCGCAGTGTAATTTATACAACGAAACTAAAAGCACTATACTGCAGGAAATGGCTTCTACAGGTCTTTGAGATATGGAAACTGCTGCAGCTTCAAGAGGGTGGATAAAAGCCTGTGCACGCAAACATACTTTGCTCTGATATTTCTTCGGAGAACCCTGGTGTTTTGGGAGCTTCAGGGATGATATTTATACTTGGTGTATTTTAAAACTTCATCTGTTAAATGAAAGTATGTATAAAAATGTTTGGCCTTTGACAACTTCTCACCCAAATCAAATCCTGTAGTAGAGCCCCTTCTGAATTGCAGCAACATGGTATCCATTCTGTTTGTTTTGGTATTTAAACCATAAATTCCACAAAATCCTGAGCAAAAAAACCTGTTTTGTCACTCAGTTTTGTTGTCTAATATTATGCCTGATAGCTGCAAGAGAATATTTTTAAATGTTCCTATAATGTTTCATGACATTATTATGTCCTCTGACATAAGTGTCATAAATGTCCTCATTAATATTAGATATTTAATTAACATTTTAAAATCATTATTGTTATTTTTTTTCTGACATGGTTAGTATAATAATCCTGTGCACTCTGTGCCTCATATCCAGGGGAAAAGATTTGTTTGCCAGCCGTGGCAGTGCTGAAAGTAAAAGTTGCACATGATTAGCTGAATATTAATTACAAGAGCATATCAGGAACACCATTTTCTAAACTGTGGCACAGTATCTGTGCAGTCCCGCCCTGGTACTAATGGGATTTTTTCTGTTTGTGCCTGAAATCTGACAAAACATTGTTTACTGCTCCTAAAATGATGACTGTTGAACTTTAGCACAACACAAAAAGTAACCAAAAAGTCTAGCCTTTTTTTTTTTTTTTTTTTAGGAAACTGTAACTGAGTCTGTCCCTGTCTATGACCCTTTTTGTGTATTAGCTGGATGCAGAGTTGACAGCACGCCACGAGTTGCAGGTGGAGCTGAAGAAACTGGAGGGTGACTATGAGCACAAGCTGCAAGACTTGAGTCAAGAAAAGGAACAGCTGTCGTCTTCTAAGCTGGAGCAAGAAAAGGAGAACCAGGGACTACAACAACAGCTAAGCACTCTGCAACAGCAGGTACACACAAACACATACACACACCAGTCTGTGTGGGGATCAATGCTGTTTTTAATTCATACAAATAGGTAGAAGCTTTTTGCAGTTTGGAGTTTTTTTTTTTTCTTTTTACTGTGGAGTATTGAGCCAAAAACTAAATGTGACAAATATTTAGATTTCACTCTGTGAATTTGTCTTAAAGTAAATGCCCCAATTCACTGAATTAAAAGTGACTTGAACTAAGCTGCTTATGCAAGTTGACCAGCTCAAGAAAACTTCATATAGTATTTCTTTTTCATTGCTTCATGCCATTGTCAGTAAGAACTAAACATTTAACCAGAATCGATAAATACTGAATCAGATAAAAGCAAGGGTCTTCTTTAGCATAAACACACACACACAAAACAGAAACTTCTGCTAAAGTTGCAAGAAGTAAAATATTTCAAGTCTTACAGAAAATGCAATATTGCAGAACTCTAAGCACCAAAAAAGTTGTCCAACATTTACGCACACCCACACAAACACAGAAGCCCCCTGGCCTTAAATGATTTAGCCAACTGCTAGCATGGCATGAAAAGAAGGGAAAAAACTAAAAGGATATTGTGAGAAGAAGCCAAATCCTTTAGAGATTAAGAAACTCAATAAAAACATGGAAAGTGGGGGAATGTCAGAATAAAGAGTGACTAAAGCGAGAAGAAAGAAGAAGAAGGAAAGGATGGAGATGGGACAAACAGAATTTTTAAGGCCAAGATACATGCACAGGGATTGTGTGTTTGTGTGTGAGTGTGTGTGCTGGTGTGTGTACACTCATACAGTAGGGAGGCAAAGATGAGGATTGTTTAGCTGTCAGTGTCCTGCTGCCACACCAGCTGGACTCTGCCTCACAGTGACACCCAAACTCACAAACACACCAAGTGACCCAGAACAGTCTGCCTCTGTGCATGTGTGCTTATAACCACATGAAGACATCCGTGTGTGTGTGTGTGCGTGTGTGTATCTGTCTGTGTGTCTGTCTGTCAGTAAGAGGACTACACAGCTTCCAAAATGAGCCTCATCCAAAGTGGCTGATGCCAGCAGAGTCATCTTCTCACCACACAAAAGCCCAAACACACACACACACACACACATATGCATATGCACCCACAGTTGTCCATCAACAGCATCACCAGCCAGGCATCTAACAAGCTTCTCATACTAAGATGGCTCATTTTCTCTGTGTTTGAAGCACTGCCCATCGAAGATTTCTTCACATGTAGAGATCTCTCACTGTCCGTCTGTGTGATGCTGTGCCCAACTCTTCATCTCCTGCCTCACTAAGAAAGCTTGCCTCAGAGGCCCTTTATGTCTGTTACTGTCTTTTTTTTCAAAGTCAGAGGAGGAATCAACACAAACAATTTGTTACGCCACATAGAAACACTCTTTCACGCACATGTACTCTGTTTACACATTACACACCTAAGTACACATACGGTAAATAAATGTATCTGTACTTCTTGTATTCTTTAAATTACATAGAGTACATTCTCATTCAAACTCCAGTCTCTCGTATGCCAGTATTAACTGGCTAACTTTATTGACTTGAACAGTGTTCTCAAGAATTGGCACCTCACTGATGTAAACACTGAAATTAGTATTTCAATGTTGAAATAAAAAACTGATTTCACCCTCACTTCTAATTTAGAAGTTTTTCCTCTTCTTTAAAACTTTTTCTTTTGAATTCCTCTGTGGACTTAATTCCCCTCTGCTATGTTTTTCTCTCTGCGCCTTGCACTCCATTCTCTCCCCATCTCTCCCAAAACTCAATCCTGCCTAGGCTTTAATCCCTTTCTATGTCACTCTTCCCCCTCTTTTGTTCTGCCTTTAGTCTCAAATCTAATCACTCTGTTGGCATGGCTGTTCATTGGAAATGATGGAACTTGGCAAATATAAACAAAATAAATGTAAATTAGACAAATGTGCAACAAACAATACACTGACAAGATATACTAAATTGCTGTATATGGTTTGACAGCGTATGTCTGATAGTAAATCGATCAATATTAATATTGATATTAATCAGTATTTATGATAACATACTCTATCCTTATTCTCCACAGATTGAAAAGCTATCTAAAGATCTGGAAGAAGCCAAGACTAAAGTTGTCACAGTTACTGTTCCTGTGCCAACACCCGGTTTGCCCCCTCCACCACCTCCCCCTCCTCTCCCTGGGCAGAATGCAGGTATGCCCCCTCCACCTCCACCTCCTCCCCCACCCCTACCAGGCCATGCAGCCATTCCTTTTGCCCCACCCGCCCCTCCTTTACCAGGCATGCCAGGACCGCCACCACCTCCACCTCTTCCTGGCATGCCAGGACCGCCACCACCTCCACCTCTTCCTGGCATGCCAGGGCCTCCACCACCTCCACCACTTCCAGGCATGCCAGGACCTCCGCCACCTCCGCCGCTCCCTGGTATGCCAGGACCGCCGCCCCCTCCACCCTTGCCTGGGATGGGTCCTCCACCACCACCACCACCACCAGGCATGGGCTTACCTCCACCACCACCATTTGGCATGGGGGGCTGGGGTGCCCCAGCAACACCTGCACTGCCTTATGGGCTCCAGGCTAAGAAGGAGTACAAGCCTGAGGTCCAGCTGAAGAGAGCAAACTGGAGCAAGGTCAGTCCTTGGATAGATGGTTCAATATATTATCAATATTTAAAGTGTGAATGCAAAATTGTTAATTGATTATTCATCTGGTGATGTAAAAATATTGGAAATTCATATTAATATCTACCTTCATTGATTCATACTATGATAACACTTTGCTCCTTTGGAAGATCACATATGTAGTTACTTAGCTTGAATGTTTAATAATTTTATTTCTGAATCAGACCCATGGCATCTCCAGAAATTTCTCAACTTGCTTCGTTATTTGTTTGTAATCCTGATAATCTATCAGGATTACAAGGACATCGGTGTAATAATAATTCTAATGTAATTTAAAGTGTGTATGCATTTTACTGTGCTAAGTTTTACAATACAGTTATAAATAGCTAAGGGTGTGTGAAACTTTTTTTTTTAGATTATTTTTTTGGCCTTTTCAAGCTTTATTTTTGATAGAGACAGCTGAAGAGTGACAGGAATGTGGGGAGAGAGAGATGGGGAATGACATGTGGGAAAGAGCCACAGGTCGGATTCAAATCCTGGGCATCCACATGAAGGACTGAGCCTTCATACATAGGGCGGCTGCTCTACCGACTGAGCTAAACGCCGCCCCTGTCAGATAGGGCTTTAACAGTGAGATTCTGACCTAAAGTGACTTGCATGCATACGTGTATCTCATGACTATGTGCTTCATGTTCTTCTCCTCCCTCTCATCTGTGATGGTTAAAACATCAAAACAGCTCTCTGTCTTTCTTTAGCCTAAAGCTACTGTTTAATGGCTTCAGCAGACTTCATCAGCATTTAGCCTCTCTCTCTCTCTCTCTCTCTCTCTCTCTCTCTCTCTCTCTCTCCCCCTCTCCCCCTCTCCCTCTTTCTCCTGGGCTGGTGAGAGTGTTTGACGAGGATGTCACAGAAATTGCTTTTTAATAAGCCTTCTTCTTTTAACTGCGCCACTGAAAGATAATTAAATTGCTGCTAGAAAGGACAGTATTCTTTTGTAATTTAAATTAACTTTTTTTCTGGCTTGGTCTCATCCTCCTTTTTGCTCTCTTGCTTTCTTTCTTGCTCCTTCAGCTCATCCCCATATCACATTTCCGTTCCCTACTCTCTGTCTTTTCCGTCCTACTCCCCCATCCCTGAGGCTTTGTCCATAATGAAAGGACTGATATCTGTAAATTTACTGCCACTGCTTTCTCACTCTCTCTCTCTGTTTCACATTCTCTCTTTCTCTTTCTCTTTGATGAGAACACTTGGAAAGTGAAGGAAAAACATACAAAGTTAATTGTGACTTGTGACCAGAATAGAGAGAGAGCAATACTAAGACAAAGAGAGGGATACAGAGTGAGCTCCTAAGTGTGAAGAAAGGAAAAACTAAGGGTGAGGAAAAAAGTAGAACCCTCTGTATTTTTTTGCCTTTCTTTGTGTGAAGCTGAAGACGCTTTGTGGTAGAGACAGTGTGTGAAGATTAGAGAAAATGACTACTTGTTTCCTCCTCTCTCTTTCCTCTTTGTGCCTGCCTTCCTTCCTTCACCCTTCTCCCCTCCCTCTACTATCATACCCCTGCCTCTTCCTTTTATAGCCCTGCTGTTTCTTTTGTTCTCTCGACTTCTTTATCTGCTCATTTCATTGTTTGCCAGGTGCACAGATGACCATTTTTGGAAAATTGAGTCAATTTGATGATATGGTTATCTAACGCATACAATACATCTGTCTCCCCTTCATTTTGTCTTCCCCTGTGTCCTTCTTTCTCTCTCTGTACATATTTGGCATTTTGTTCTCTTAGATTGGACCTGAGGACCTCTCTGAGAACAGTTTCTGGACCAAGGCAAAAGAGGAGAAATTTGAAAACAATGAGCTCTTTGCCAAACTCACCTTAGCCTTCTCCTCGCAGTCAAAGCGTGAGTGTGTGGCTTGTGTGTTTTTATTTTCTTTTTACTACTGCTGTTATCATGTTGTGTCCCACAGTAATGAGTAATGTCTTTTTTCTCACCCCTCTCACATCCCTCCCCCCTCTCCCCAACTCAATGCCTATCTCAATTCTCTTGCTCTGCTTCCATCAGCCACTAAAGGTAAGAAAATCACGCACACACTTCCATTTAGCTGTTTTTTTTCCACACATCTTCTCCAGCCTTTTTTCACCCTTCCCTTCCTCTGCTTGGAGGACACACTGCACATTTACATTATTCAACAACGCCGTGTCAAAACAGCATCTCACACAAGTTCATGAATAAACCACCCGCACCTGTGTTGGAGTGTGTGTTCATCTTCTCAATGTGCCCATGACTTGTTGTGTGGAGACAGAGCGCTCACTACCAGGTGAGATGAATTGGGACTTGGGGACAGAGGGAGAGATGGACAAAGGGAGGAGGGTAGAGGGAGGGATAAGGAGAAGGTCACTGATGTCCTTTGACTAGCCACCTGCTGTCCTGGCACAAAGCACTGACACACGGGCGTACGCTCACACACGCACACCTGTCCGCTCCTATCACCTTGTCCCAGTGTCACTGAGCCTTCTGCTCTAACTCCTCCATATTCATTCAATAACCAGGACACGAGGAAATCACATACAGACAGTGTGGGTGTGTATATAATTCCATCTGACCTTCAAATTCAGTCTTGGTACACACACACACACACACAGACACACATACACACATTCAGACACACCTCTCATGTCATATACATAAACAAAAGTGCATATGCACACATGGCTGATGCTAGCTGTTGATGTCAGTTAAATGTCAGTGTTGGCAGCTGTCCCATCTGCCTTCACCTGTATGGCAAATCCTAACGTCTGCCTGTCACTACTTGATCTGACCCCCCTCAACACCCCCCACCCTACCCCACTCACACACACACGCACACACACCCTTCTGGCCTATGCACCCATGCCTCCACTTTTTATTGGCCGAGACAGCCGCCTATTCCGGTTGATGTCTAATAACCTTTTCTGAGAGCTGACTATGAAGACACCGTGGCCTTTTCATAGCCCCACACCTGTCTGTATGTCTGCCCGTGTGAGTGTACTCTGTGTGTGCGTGTGTTGATGTACTTTGTGTGTGTGTGTGTGTGTACTGTGTGTGAGAGAGACAGAGAGAAAGAGAGAGACCAGGTGTGTTTCTTATTTATTTATTATTGTTTATTGTATTGTGTTGATTTCATGTGCGTCTTTTGAATCTGTTAAGGTTTGATAGTTAGGACTGGGATTTCATTGAGCTGTATGTGTGCGCATGTGTGGTTTAATCCACACTATATTATGTTATGGTTATGCAAATTGACCCTTGACCCCTCATCCTTCCTTCTCTTGCTTAAACATACAGTACCGCTGAAGGCCTAATACATTCTTCCTGACCTCCATATCCCTCTCCTTATCCCTCACCTCTGGGAGCTTGGCTTCACTCTTCCACATCCTCCTGTTCTTCATCCTCCTCCTCCTCCTCCTCCTCTTGCGCCTCCCGTTCCTTGTTACCCAGCAAAAGCGAGCTGAGCCACCACACCAAGCCACCACTGACCTTTTCTGACCCTTCTTCCTCCTCTCTGTCAGCAGCCCAGCAGCGCAGCTGGGTTTGCACACACACACACCCACACAGAAAACAGACATGCAGGGGGGTAGTGTGCTCGGAGCAGGGTCAGGGGTGACCTCTGAGGCTCGGTGGAAGAGCAGAGAGCTGATGGTGGGAGACACGCCCTCTGGCTGTACATGGCTGTATCTTTTGCTTTTTATCTATGTAGTTATTTATATTTTCAATCTGTGTATCCCTAGCTGTGTATGTATTGCTGTCTGTTGTTTCTCTCCCTCAGTGAGAGCACTGTCAAGTTCAGTAGTTAAGCCTAGGTCAGTTATCCTGTATGCTCCTGTTCTGTCCAGATCCTGAGCATGTCAGAATTAAACTAAAAAAATGTGGTCTGCAGTTTGTTCATGTCTGTTTAATGACTCTCTTAGCACCAGTAGCAAATCTGTCATAGAGCATTTCCTAAATGTTTCCTAAATTGTGCAGCGTTGGTTGGTTTCATGTTTATCTGATCTCATTTAACTGCTTTCAATTTCACACACACTGGCCTTTCCTTTCTGCGTTATAAAACTGTATTTCAGCATTGAGCTAACTTGGCTACATATTTTCAACAGTGGTTCTGAGGTCAGGCAAGAACATAACATGTCCAGACTACTACTGGAGAAAAGTTCCACCTCACTTGATTTATTCTAGTCTTGCCTTCTTTACCTCAAGACTTTTCACCCCTCTCCTCTCAAACTACTTAACTTGCCTTGCGAACAACCATTGCAACCAAGGCCACCTGTTAGTAGTCCTGTGCTGCTGAACATCTTATTCACCTGAATGGACATTCAAAACTAAGCTGTCAACATGGGAAATAAGAAAACTACATTTCATAGTCTGCCAATAATTTGGGCAAGGCGTTATAGGGGATGCAAACTTTCAGAAGCGACACCACCTCTGGGAGCTGATTGGGTATATTCTTCCAGACTTGCTTGTCAGCTTCTTGTTGGCTTTCACTCGGTGGCCCAGTGTATCAACATGTGTCATGTTAATTAAGAATGTTTTCTTTATTGACACATATTGGGATTGAAGGTACATTTAAATGTTTTGTTTTAACATAAGCACCTTTTTAGGGGAGAAAATATGTGATGATACATTCTTAATAAGACTGCATGCTGCATTTTATGTTACTGAACTTTTGAATGTGATTGATTGCTGAGTCTGAGATAATGGCAAGCTGTTAGATTGTAAATCTGTAGTACAGCCTGGTGTGATATAAAATTCTATTTTAAGCTCCATCCAAAGTATTCACAAAAATGAATTGGTATGCAACTAGTCAAACTCAAATTATTTTTTTATCCATTGCTGTGCTTTGTGAGTGTAAGGGCTTATAATCAGAAACCTGATATGACTATTTACAATTGTAAACAGTCAAGTATGTGAGCAAGTGTGTGTCAGGCAAAAAGCTTATCCCTTAAGCCACTGTTTTTTATATCCACACTATACACACTGTACTTTTATCTGTTTTCTTTCTTTCTAATATTTGTTTTATTCTATCTTTCTTTTAATTCTATATTAACATAATAATATTAACAATAGTAATAATAATTAATAATAGGTTAACAGTATCCAGGCACAGGTCATTGTTATGCATAGTTAGCCAATCTTTGGGGTGTAGGAGGACAGACTAGGACAAGGCTAGAATTTGTACGCTGTTCGTCTAATATGGGTATATATATTCTGAACTGTCCTTTTCTCACTTTTTCATCTGTGCTTGATAGCAGGTGCCTTTTGAAGTTGGCACCTCAGATAGCCCAATTAGTAAAAGAATGAGAGGGAGGCCGAGAGATGAAGAAAGAAGGAGGAGGAAGGTGGATGAAGGAAAAAAAAAAAGTGAGCAGAGGGAAAGGCTGGGCTAGGGGGAGCGGTGGTGATTAATTTGATTCGGGAGAGAAAAGGGCCAGGAGCATATATGATTATTAATCCTCATAATGTGAGGATCATTTTCATATCCCAATTCTCCAGTCTTAAGACTCCTCCCTCTTCTGTGTCTCTATCGCTGTGTTTCTGTAGTCTGTTGTAATATGCCGACCTCATTTCTCTTTTTTGGTGGAGACACCTCCCTACCTCCCCACCCCACCACTCCCATCCCCCCCAAGAAGTCACTTTGTGATGCCATCCACCCTGTATATTGTCGCAAAACACACCTACACAAGGAACAGCACCTTCTTCTATCACAACTTTATTGCAGATGGATGCGTGTTTGTCAGTGAAGGGGTGTCTGTATGCTGGTGTATGTACTTGAGAGAGTGGGTGGGTGAGCTCAGCCACATTTACAAACCAATTATAATAAGCCTTTTGATCTCCCTGTGTTCTGAAGAAATCAATTTCCTTCACTGTGTGTGTCTGTGTGTGTGTGTGTGTGTGTGTGTGTGTGTGTGCGTGTGTACACATGTATTCGTGTTGCTGAGTTTCCTCTTAGCTCTGTTCCATTCACTTTTCACCTTGATAAGCCACCATTCAGCAAGAATGTGTGTGTGTTTGCATGCATGCTTGCCCGTCTGGTGCGTTTCTCAGATTGTCAGTCAATCAGTTAAAGGGATGGGATGAGATATTTAATATAATATTAGAAATAAAAGATCAAGAGGCATAGAGAGTGTTGTTGATTATTGAAGGTCATTGCATCTTCTGCTAAACAAAGTTCACACCATTTAGTTACTTGTTTTTTGTACACTGGCTCAAGGTCATAGTCAGTTAAAATAATTATGCTAGAAACCTCCTGATTGCAGAGCTGTTACAAAACTCCCAGCTGTGTGATATATTGCACCTGTAGATTTACCCTTTAGTCATTCCTAAGGAACAGTTCATAGATGATACATCATGTAAAAAAATAATGCAGGTTAGTGTCTCTTCAGATTTGACCGGCCTGATAAATAACTTGCAAGTTTTTGTTGGAAGTGACCACAGGTGAGAAAAGGGAAGACTGCTTTTCACTTCAATGGGAAGATCCATCCTTTCTTATCTCCCCACATCTCCTCCTCCTCCATCCCAGTTTCATAATCCCCTCCACAACCCACTTTGAGAAGATGTTTGTTTTTCCACTGTTGGATCATTTGCGAGTTGTGTGTGTTTGTGTGTATGATTGTGTATAATTAGGGAGAGTTTTAGATAACAGTTTAGGGGATGCGTAGACTCAGAGCTGCAGTCTCCTGAGACTCTTTAAAATATGTACTAATAAAGCACTTAGATGACTAAATGAGGAATGGGCCCTCTGTATTAAGCCATAACAGTGTTTGTGTGCGCTTGTGCGATTGTGCTAAATTAGTATTGGCTTTGAAAAGCTTGTGTATAATGTGTTTTAAGTTCTCTGTGAGTGTGTGTGTAGTTCTCTGTGTGTATGTTTGTACTTGTGTAGCCCACAGTAGCAGGCCTTGTTAATAAATCATGCAGTGTTCAGGCTGGGGCTGCAGAAAGAGAAGCGGGTTAATGCAAGGGTCACTAATGCTGTAGAAAGTGATCACACTATTCTTTCCTTCTACTCTCTCTTATTCACTCTATTTCTGGATGCAGCCATTTCTCCACTTATTTGTGTAATCCCTGTTTTCTCTTCCCACCCTTTTGCCGACAACATGACCACACGACTGGATAACTATCAGTCTGTGTACTGTGAGACTCATAAATCTGATCAGCATCTATAGCCGTATATACCATATATAGTCTAGCTTTTCAATATGCAGGTATAACCTGTAAATGAAAAGATTTGATGTTTATAGGTTGTGTTTGGTGTGTACCAGTGCTTAAGTTTAAATCCCAACTATACCTCTTAAGCCTTCAACAGTAGCAGTGCATTAGGCTGGCTTTGCTCACTCTGTAAGCCTCGGTGTGTATTCTCAGTGCGGCAATAGCAAGCTTTCCCTCATTCACCATCTCTTTATGGTCGAGGAACAGCCGCAAAACGCTGCTCATTCATCAGGCCTTATCAGGTTCAAACACATCTGTGTATGCTCACATTGGCTCTCACTGCCAACTGCAATAGCTCACTCACATGCACAAGCAGAAGCATAGACTTGTACATACACATGTAAGTGCACTCTCTCTCTCTCACACATACAAACACACACATGCTTTTGTCTCATTCTCTTCATTTCATCCCACCCTCCATCCCTCCCTCGTTATATCTCTCTCCTCTGTTTTACATGCAAATGAGCTAAGTGTACTCATGCCTGAGCATTACCGCTGTCTGTGTGTGCCTAATCTCCTTGCTGCCTTTTCTCTTTTCTGGAGATTATCCTGTTTTTAAACGGAATAGGCCTTCGTCGCTTCACTCGGCTCCTCTCCCAACCAGCCAGCCAGTCGGTCAGCCAGCCAGCCAGTTTTCCAATCTCTCATTCCAACACCATTACCATTTAAATGTTCCCAGTGATATGACAGCTGAGCAGGGACTGAGAGAACCTTTGTGCGTATGTGTGTCTGTGTGTTTGTGAGTTTGTGTATGTGTATTTAATCGAGGGATTGGCTGATAAGCTCAAAAGCTTGTTACAGATGCTAAGTATCCCCAGTGTTCCTGATTCTGTCTCTTTTCACCCAGGCAAGAGGGGGGAAAAATGAACAGAGATGGAAGGATGTTGGAGTGAAGGGATCTATGATATATGTATGCACACCTACACTCCTTCCACCCACTCTTCTTTCCTGTTTTGCTTCTCTTGGTCACAGCGGCATACTCTCTCTTTTTTTTTTTCCCCTCCCCCTCTGTTTTTCTTATATGTATATGTGTACGTGCATACTTACATGTGTGCCTGCGTCTCTGAGGTGTCAAAGTGTTCTTGAAGGTAGAGGTGCTTTTAATTTTGGTATTGATGGGTTGGGGAGGAAGGGAAATCATACTGAAGCCATGTCTATGATTAGAAAGCATGGTAATCATGAAAAAATGGAGAGATACAGAGGAGAAGAATCAAAGTGTGGTGCAACTAAAAGTGCAGGTTGACTGTGGCTGATGGCTCTGCCACATGGCAGCAACTACCTCTGTTTATTTTTTGCAATATTAGCTACCTATCCCTGAGGGCAGTGACACAAACACACACACACACACACTTGCATAGACACACACAGGAGACTTAGCCCACTTTGATGTTGCTGATAGCATACATAAAAAAATGGAGCGGTAAAGAGCAACAACTTCAAAGATGGAGTTGACAAGATAGGAGCATTAACCCCCATCTCCCTTCCTCCTTTTCCTCTTTACTCTCCTGATTTCCTCATCTCTTTCCTCTTATCTCTGCCTGATAAAGGGGTTCTTATGAAAAGAGGCGATGAACAAGGGACGGAACCAGAAAAATGACGAAAGACTGGTGGGGGGTGAAGATAAAGCAAGCTGTAAAATGAGAAAAGGCAAGATAGATGGCAGCAACACAGGCATTTGAAAGTGTCCTTTAAAGTCCAAAGCTCCTATCTCAGTCGAATTGTTTAACAGTAGCCTTAAGCTGCTGCTGATTCTGTGTTAGCTAGCTAGTGAGTTATTAGGGTGCTATTAGACTATCTTCCTCATTATGCTGATGGCTCAGACAATGTCTTCAGGCTTCTCACACAATCACACATATTAAAACTATCAATTTCACCCAAACTTTGCACACACTTGTACCAACTTTCTTAAGGTGCACATTATCTTGTTTACTTTAATATTTGTGTTCTTAGCCTGAGTGTTTGTGATCTGTGTGTGTGTGTATGTTGTAACCTGCTCAGCTTTTTTGCTGCTGTTGTAATATGGACCCTGGTCTCTAGCTATGGAGGCCATGTGTAATATGGATAACCCAGTGGCATTTACACCAGAAGCGATGGTATTTACAAAGCTTGGTGGACCGGGCCACGCTCCACTTCTTGACCTTAATCTGTTACCAGTGACTGTGTGACTGTGACTGTGTGTGTTTGTGTATGTGTGTGTTTATGGACTTCTATGTGTTTATGTCTCATAGATATGTAGGGAAAAGAACTTGACATGCATAGTGTATGTGAGTATAATAATGCTGTGTGTATATGCCACTGTGGTCAGGTCAGCCACAGTTGTTTTGCTCCTATGTCTTTTTGCTCATAGCTGCATGTTTGTGTTTGCATGTTGAAGCCTTTTCTCCATTACTCAGTATCTGAATGTGTCGTGTTCTGTGAGACATGGGTTCTGCTTCGCCCTGCAGGCGCCTTAATTTTTCACCATGCTGTGTGCTACACTACACTGCATGAAAGTGTATGTCTACACCCTCTCCTGCTTGATATCTCGCTTCATCTACCTCCCCCGTACCCATACTCTCCCACCACCACAACCACCACCACCACCCACCCTTCGCCACACACACGTGCCTAATCAAAGCAGGGAGCTTTCTAGATTAGCACTTGAGAAAACTCCCTAAAGACATTCTTTCGTTTTGACCATTTTCAGGTACCCTGCCAACCCCTCCCACTCTTCACACACACACACACACACACACACACACACACACACACACACACACACACACCTCCCCCCTCCTAGCTTTGAATTTTTAACCTCCCCACTGAATAAGAGATGTGGCCATCCTCGTGGGGAAACGAAAGTTGGAGGGAGGGCAAGTAATGAAGGAAGGGAGAAGGAGGGGGAGTAGAAGGGAAAAGGTTGTCCCTAAACATGCTTTCACATTTATCCCCTAAAAACTCCACTCTGTACGCTCAATAATGCATGGCCATCGCTCACTCCCCATCCCATCCCCCACCCGAACCATCCTCCTCCTCTCATTCCCCTCTTCCTTCATCTCCTTCATCTTCTCCTTGTCGGTTCCCCAAGCACTCATCACTCCACCCAGCAGATTAACTGCAGGGTGAAACTGAGACTGGCAAAGCAGGGTGATGGTAGCAGGGCATCAGGGACTAAAAAGAGAAAAGAAAAGACAGAGACAGCAGATGAGTAATTTGTCATTGTGTGAATGGAGCTACTACTTTAAGTATTGATCTGAGTGAGTGGGCTTTGGAGTTGTACCATTTCAAGTACAGCTTGACTGGGCCTGAAAATTGGAGTCTTACTTCCCCCAAAACCTCCAAAATTCAATCTTAGCTGGAGTGACTAAAACCCTACTGAATTCTCTAATCATTTCTCAGCTTGTTTTGACCACTTCTCAAGACAAAACCATCCCCGCCTAACCCCAAATGTACCTGTTCCTGATTCATGCAAAGAGTTTGAAGTATCACTGTGGATATAGTATACATAAGGAAGGAAGGAGGGAAGGAATTAAAGCAGTTCCACGTTAACTGAGATTTAATTACACCACCAATAACAAGCTATGGTACATGATAACTAATGGGAGTCGCATGTTTTGCATGTGTCTTGTTTCTGTCTTTTGTTTTGTATGTATTGTGCATAGAAGTGCTTTGTCTGCTAGATCTATTACACTATAGATGTGCAGCAAGATGTGCAGAGCGAACCTTTCAGGACTTGTTGTGCATGCATGTGGCATCACCAGCAACTCATGTCTGTTTGGGTGAATGGAGAGGTACGCCAGAGACTTCTAAAGCTCTCTCCAAGAATGTTTTTTTTTTCTCTCTTAAATCTGTTCTGGAAAGTTTTTGAAGAACCCAGAGAGTTTTTGCTTTCAAAGTTTCATGTTGATTTTTGCTCTGAAGGTTTTCCCAACTCACTGCTTTCTTTGTTTCCAGCCTCAAAGAAAATAGTGGTTTAATACTGCAAGAGCAACAGACCATAAGAGAATTTGAAATAATACTAATAATGATAAAATAGAAATAAAACAAGTACTGGCGGATCTTGAAAACAAATCTCAAATCATTAAAGTGATGTATTCTCTGTATAAACACATTTTTTTTCTGTTGAATGTCTTTAATCAAAATATATCATTATACAGTCTTATTGGCAGTTAAGTTTTAAGTATATTCAGTGCTGTAAAGCTTTCTGCATAAGACTACAAACATGCTGCTTTCTCTTTCTTCCCTACTCTGAAAAATGTGGGTAGCACTTGCAGCACTGCAGATTTTATGGGAGAAAGTTACTAAAAACATATTTTTTATTTGTTGGCTCATAAGGTAGTTGGCTAACCCAAGAAAGCTAAAAGCTTGCCGCCACAATGGGAAAGTGCAAATTTTGGGTGCGTGATTGATGATTAAAAAAATGTGCTGCTTGATTGAAGCAAGATGAAGGAAACAAACAACAAGGCCGCTGCATTGTTTTTCAGCCAAAACCAAAATTTAACATACCACGGCACAACCTAGTCTCATGGGTTTACACCTGTGTTCTAAAGCTCAGGACTGCCCAATAAGTCATATTTGTCAGTAAATTTCCAGATTAAGGTTTTCATCTTTTTCTTCCTCTTCCGCTCTCAAGTTTATTCCAGGTAGCATTAATATGACTTTGAAAACCTGCAGCTACTATTTAGGAAAAAAAGAGGAGAGATTATTGTCAAAGATACAGATGGATGGAGACTAATCTTGGTTCAGTAGACGAGAAGACGGATGGCGTTATTGAGGCTAGAGTGAAGGAGAGAGGCGCAGAATGAATGAGGCTCAGGGAAGGACGAATGAAGGCAGGAGTGATCTGTGTACGATTGAAGAGAGCACTGAGTGAGGGAATGAAGCAATGACAAATGATCAAAAGGTGGAGAGACATCAAGCAACGACGGTGATTGAGGAGTTGGAGATTGAGGTGAGGTAAAATGAGGAAACTGAGTTAAGTTAGCAGTGAGAGCATGTGAGTGAGAAAAGGTAAAATGAAAGAGCTGGACACAGAGCTCAGGTGTTCAGGTTGGTCATAGTGACGTATTACATTGCTGGCTGCTGTGATACCTGCAGGAGAGATGACACTGCTGCTCTTAACAAAATATGAGTTGTTCAACATGTGTGCCCTGCTACTTTCTCGCTGTAAGAGAACAGACATGATGGACAAAGAACTTTATCTGCCTTTTAATATTTCCCTTCTCCTCGGTGCCTTTTTTTTCTTTGCGCTTTGCCTTCCTCTGAGGAGTCGAACACGTCACAGGAAACATTTTAATGGCTCACTCTTCTGACAATGTTTGGCTCTCAACTGAATCTCTCCACTTCCCTCCTCCTTCTGTTTTCCAAATAGGTTATTTAGGGCTTGGTACTTAACTGTATGCAGTTAGCGGTCAGTCAGCAAGCACCACACACACACACTCACACAGATACACACACTATGCCACAGGGACTCCTTAGAGATTGTGTGCTTAATACTGCATAGCACTTAGAGGCATCAACAGACTCTGTGGTGCTCCACTGAGGTGTAGAACGCATGAAAGCATGCTAATTCCCCCCAACTCACTCCATTCCATCTATCCCTTTGTGACCCCCTCCATCCATTCACCCATTACAATACTCCCCCTTTATTCCCCCCCTTCTATTGCCAGCATGGATTAATGAGCACAGAGAACACAACGCTGTACACACAGTAACAAGAAATGCAATATGTAACACATTATTAATTTATACTGTGGTCCAAATGTAGCTAGTTTTTCTTGAGACTTCCACTTTGAACTGGCACTCTCTGTAGGCTATTATGTGTATCGGCTGTAGGTGCTCAAATTCATCAGCATTGTTTTTTTTTAACCAACAGTGATATTAATAGACTGATTGTGGATTGTGGAGAACAATGGGAAGTGTGAGTAGAGAGGGAGTGGTGTGCGACAACGGTCCTTTGCCAGTGTCAAACTCCACAACAATGTTCTGATTATTTGGAATGTGTCTTAGCATGCATGCATGCATGCATGAGTTCATGACCTATGTTGTGTGTCGTACATACATAGTGTTTGTGCATCATGCTGAAATCGCCACAACATCCGCTTTGGTATCAAATCCTGGAAAATGGGGAATATATACTATTTTTTTTGTTTGTTTAGTCTAGTTTTGTTTTTGACTATTTAGTGTAAGTTTAATAAATAGCAGCTTTTTGCCATCTCTGGTCATCTACAAAGTGCAACAGAACTTTAAATGAATTAGTTTTGATGTCTGTAGAGCCCTCTGGTTTTTATTTCAGACAGCAGCAGTGTAATTCAAAATACATCACATGGGATAGTTTATGTGACAGTTCTTAAACCAGGACAAGTGTGTGTGTGTGTGTGTTTGTGTGTGTGTGTGTGTGTGTGTGTGTCAGGGGACCTGTGCCTGTTATGTGAGTAAGCACGTATCCCCCATGAGTCCTCACTTAAAATGTGTAAAGTAATGTTTAGAGTTCTTGCCACTCACCACAATAATTCATAAGTGTTTTCGAGACCTGTGGTCTGGGGACTCCTTGTGAGAGACATTGGATGTGTGTGAGAGTGCAAGTGAATGAGTGAATGTGTATGTGTGTGTTTGTGTCATAGGGGACCACAGACACTGTCAGCTTCATTTCCTAGCATCATGTAACCGAGGACAGACCGGCCTTATGGGACCTCAAGTTGAAAAACAGTAAAGTGACATTACACACACACACACACACACACACACACACACACACACACACACACACACACACACACACACACACAAAGAGTCATCAGAGCGAAAGGGTGGAATCCTGGCCTTGTCATGCACTGCGCTATAATCCAGTTTAGAAGGATTAATTAGGAATTAAGGAGTGTAATGTTATCAGTGCGTGATCCGTTCACATGTGTGCATATACACACATCTCACTCTGTATGAGTGTGTATTTAGGGCAAGGATTATTCAGAACTAAGGAAGAAAAAGTGAAGTAATTTTTTTAGGATTTCTCTGACTTTATTACTTTCTCATTCAGTTTTTCTCACTTTTCACTTCTCTCTGCCCTCTCCTTCCTTGTCTGAGTGCCTTACTTATTATCCTTCTTGTTACTTATTACCCCATCCCCTACTCTTCATCCATCCTCAAACTCTGTTTCATTGAACTTCCTACCCTTCATATCTTCTTGGAACATCCATAATATGACCTTTTCTCTTCTTCTCGCTCTTGTTTTCTGTTACTCCTTTCCACTTTCTGTGCCACCATTATCCTGTCTTTTAAGGTCCTGTGTAGGCTTTCATTCAGTGCTTTCATCCTTCCAGCCTAGCTTTGTCAAAGAGAGTAAGAGTGTGAGAGAGATTTCTCTAGCTTTGTTACTCTTTCAGGAAGGCTACAGCATTCAGCTGTGCCTATCTGGATGTCCATTTTGTATCTGGCTTCCCATTTTTCATAGTTTTTCTTTATTTCTGTGGTGAATGGCGTGACTGGGGAGCTGCACTACTTACAATTGCTTGACTCAAGTCTCAGCCCCTTTGCTGTATGAAGCAGCTCTGCTTTCAGTCAAGAGTTGAGTGGCTTGCTTTTGTCCTTGAGAGATGCTTTCAGTCTTCTTGCTTTTTCGCTTCTCCAACCATGTAGCCGTTCGTTTGTAAATGTGTAAATGTAAATGTGTCGTGTGGCCGTACTCTGTTTGTGCTTAATATTACACAATGATTTTAAAGGTAGATTGATCGATGAAAGGAAAGCTGCAGCTGGAGGATGAAGAGGAGGGGATTGTAAATGAAGTAAAAACAGAAAAGATGCAATGAGTGATGAGGTTGTTTATGTCTACGGAGTTTCCCTCACTGTAATATTGTGTGTGTGTTTGTGTGACTGCCTGCCTGCCAGATTCAGTGAGGTGTGTGTTGATACTTCCTTAGGCAGACAGTAATGATATTGTTTTTATTAATGCCTGATTAAAGTTTTATCCTGTGGCTGCCGGAGCGCTTAGTGATTTTATAACACGTTGCCTGTGTATCAGTCTACAGTCTTTTGAACACACAAATACAAAATGCTGCCTCTTTAACGTTCCATCTGTCAGTTTTTCCCATAATGAGCAGCAAGCATTCAAATCGAAAGAGAAATCATCTGACCACTGTGCTCACCATTATCCATCCATCTCTCTTTTCATGCCTCTGGTTTATGCTCTCTGTCTTTGTCTTCCTTTCTTTAGCTGTCTTCTGCTACCTCCTTCCCCCTTTTCTTTCTCACTGTCTGCCGCCCTCCCTCTCTCTCGTTCCCTCTGGCACTATTGGCAGCACTCTGTCTCTGTCAGGTGTGTGTGAGATAGCCTTCACGCCATTGACTTGGAGGAGATAGGCTTTTGGATGCCTCAGCCCCTATTCGACTAGTAACTTAACTCTTTCCTTCCCAACCGATAAGAAGATAGTCACTCTCTGTAGATTTGATTGAAGGTTAATGGACATTTAATAGGTCATAGTGACTGCACTTCACGTTTTAGCTCATGTACCATAAATTGCCACTATCCATTTTGAATCCTTTTTTATTACCTTCTAGACATCCATGTGTGTCTGCTCATGTAGGTACGATATACACACACAACTTGTAAAGATTGGATTATATAATCCATCAGTAAACTTTTTATTTTTGCCAGAGTTGTCTTTGTATAGTATTGTTAGTAAAAAGATGGTTTGAAAGTTGGCAGCTAAACACTCATATATTCTATGACATATCAGAGGTTGTCAGAAAATCAAAACTTGGAGACAAACAATAGGATAAGCATAATGTAAGGATAATTTGAGTTCATGTGAGTTAGATAGCTTCTCTCCAGGCCATAAATGCATCACACTTGCAGTTTCACAGCAGTTTCACTAATGACAAAAACGTAACTTTGTCAGACAGGAGGGAGAAAAGCAGGCATAGAGTGAGCTGTGATGGATTATGTACCTCAAGCGAGTTTCAAGTATTAGCAAGTTGACTTTCATCCTGTGCTGAATCAGAAAAGTTTCCAGCTTGGTATACTGTCAGCTTATCAAAATCTTAGAGTGAATGTGTTGGCAAGCAGTTGCATATTTTACACATGTAGCAAACACAGAGGAACATGGGAATTTCATTGGAGTATTTCCAGCTGCCTGACTACACGTATATATGTTCAAAATGTGCTGGAGAAATATTTGGTCTTTTTATTTGTTTATTTTTTGGTTTGTTTGTTTGGCTCATTTACTTTACTTTTGTACTGAACACACAATTTCCTTTTCTGTGTTTGTAATACAAAAGAGCTACTCCCTTTCAAACAGAGAGCTGTTTTAAATGCATTGTTTTTCACATTAGTTATTCTCAAAACAATTGGATATTCATTCTAAATATTTTAGCATTTTAACTGTTTCCATGTGTTAGTCATATCATTATGATCTGAGGTTCAAAATGCTCTGCTTGTTACAGCAGCCGTGGCTCTGTTTGGTTTAAATTTGAGATTGTGTGTCTGTTTGTGTCTGAGAGAGAGGGAAAAAAAGGGAGAGTAACAAGGCCAGCTCTGCCTCCAGGCTGTTTGGCCCCAAACTCTCATCAGCCTGCTGGTGCTGAAACAGAGAACCTTCTGCCCCTTGCCACTGTGCAACCACACACACAAACACACACACAACACGGAGCACTACAAACACATGCACACATAAAGAAACCCATGTGCATTCATAACACACACAATCAAAGTTTGTGACTAAATCCTCTTCCCCATCTCTTGCTATCAACCTTACTTGTTTTATCAGTGCATCCCATCTTCTTTTATCCACCTCCCTAATCTGTCTGTGCCTCTATCAGACACTTTCTATTCCCATATCTTGCCTCTGAGACGAGCTCTCTTTTCTAACTCTTCCACTCCCTTCATCCTTATCTTGTTTCCTCGCACCCCCATACATCCACTAGCTTTAGATTACTTTGAGAATGTTTCTTGTCCCCTCTCTCTTTCTCTCTCTCTCTCTCTCTCTCTCTCTCTCTCTCTCTCTCTCTCTCTCTCTCTCTCTCTCTCTCTCTCTCTCTCTCTGTCTGCGAGTCTCCATTCTCTCCTCTCTACCACCCCCCCTTCTCATCTTTTTCCTCTCCTTTCCATTTCTCCCTCTCTTCTCAGCAGTGGTTTTAATGCATTATGAAAATGGACTGGGGCTATGAAAGCGAAACAGGACAAGTTTGGCTGTTTAATGTGACTCCTTTCACTCCTCATCTGCCTCATTGGCAGCCTGCTTTTGCGTGTGTGTGTTCATGCTGCTGTGCGAAGTTGTGCTTTTTGTGTGCATGTTGGTATGCGTGCGCGCATGCACACATGCATACACATCGTTCTTAACACTGAAAGCTCAGTGTGACCAACACATCAGCTGGTCGTCCTCAGACATGTAGTGACACATTACTGCTCCTTAACATGAACTTCCAACACACGTAACGCGCACATGCATACACTTTGGGCAAGCATTAAACTGCATGAATAATAGAATAGACAGGCAGACAGCGTGGAACACATGTTTCTCCAAGACGCATGTTAATGGAAAAGAGTGTTAGGGCATGGATAGAAGGATGAAGGAACCCGGGGAAGGGGTGTTTATGAGGCAGAGCATAAGTTCTATCCTACAGGGTGGTCTGACCTGGATGCAAGTCTCCTCATTTCCATCTCTCATTCCTTCTCTCTCACATTTGTACCATCCTCTCCTTCACACCCTCCATTATATTCCCTCTTTGTTAATTTGTGTGAAGTTAAAGCTCTTCATCTCTGGAGAGAGGGTGATCATCCTGTGGAGAGAAGGAGCCAGATGAACTGATTATATGGATAAAGATGAACTGATGGTGCAGTCGATGCAGAGCGGGAGGAATACAACTGATAACAGAGGGGAAGAATTAATATCATATGAATATTGAAACAGATACCAACTGGTGACAATAAAGCGACTGTTGGTTGGCTGGTGTGTGGTGTTTGGCGATTAGATTAAGATGGAGAATGTGTAGCTGTGAAGAGGTCATGGAGCCATCTCATACCTTAATGTCAACCTACAGTATTTAAATAGATTTTTTGGAGCTTATTGTGTTTGAGCCAGAAGTTTAATGAACTTTCACTGTGCTACTTGAGAGAACAGTAGCATTGATTTAAAATAGCCTCAGTCTTTTCTTGTCATTTCTTTTTTTTTCCCTTCCCAGCCTCCCCCCTTTCTGCCTCTCTGCCACCTCCTCTGTTGCTTGCTCTTTCTCTCTGATGTTGCAGAGTGAGTGTATGTGTGTGTGGCTGGCGGTGGATATTCTAAGCGCAGGCGGTGTATGTGTGTGTATCAGGGTTTAATTGCGGTGTGCATAGAAACGAGTGTAATTAGCCAGCGCTCGCTTCCCTGCCGCCCGGCTAACAACCAGCATCCCCTCTGTGCTTGCTCTTTCTCTCTCTGCCTTTCTTCTTTGTCTCCCTCCCTCTCTCTCTCTTGTCTCATGCCTGTTGCCACAACGACAAGCCCCACTCCGCCATTGTTCCCCGCTGTTCTCCAAGAACAAAGGAGGAGGCTATTAGCTCCCTGAGAGAGGAGTGGTGGAAATGGAGGAGAGGGATAGAGAAAAAGAGAAAGGATTGCTGTGAGGGTGGGATGATGAGAGGAGAGTGTGTGTGTGTGAGAGAGAGAGAGAGAGAGAGAGAGAGAGGAAGAGAGAGAGAGAGAGAGAGAGAATTTGCGAACAAGTGAGGGAAGGCAAAAGACAAGCATGGAAGAAGTGAACAAGGAGACAAAGAGATGAGTAAGAGAACAAGAGTTTGGGAGATTTACACCGAGGAGGAGAGAGAAGGGAAGGATAGAGAAAGAACACGTGAACAGGACTTAAAGAGAATTAGAAGAGGAGAGGCAGATTAGAGGAGGAGAAAGACTTGTGGGGCAGCAGAGTGAGGAAAAAGTGAGGTTGAACAAGTTATTTAATTTAATTCAGAGAAACATGTTTAGCCTCTCTACAGAGTTTCATCCCATTTATCGTTTCTCTTTCTAAGCTCTCTCTGTTTAACCTTGTCCTTCCCCTTTTTGCCCTTTCTCGGTCCATTACAACCAGAATATGAGTCTTTGGGTGTTGTGTGCACATGCAATTGTACACGTATACTCTGTACTTTCTTATAGAGTTATAAGCCTGTGTGTCCTTCCTCTCCTTGCTTGTGAGAGTGTGTATGTGTGCACTGTGTGAGGGTCATTAGTAGTGAGTGTAGGCGGGTAATGCGCTGTCTGCAATGCTGGCCATCTGAATGTTAACAGATTGTAACACAGGACAGAAAGTGAATTTGGTTTCCCAAGGAAAATGGAGCAAATTACACTTTTATAGCTCTCTGCCACTATCCTTTGCTCCCTCCATTACTCACTGGGTGTAGAGAGAGAAAGAGAGAGAGAGATGAGGGGAGGGAGAGAATGAGAGAACAAGTGATTGGGAAGATGTCCTTACTGAGGAGGACGGTTGAGGTGTGATGGTGAAACTGTGGTTTATGGGGGAAATGCAGGGACAGCTTTTTATGTAGTTGATAACCTCTATCTCATTTTGACCTTCTTATAGAGATATAGCTCAGGGATGAATGCCTGCTATTATCCCAGGGGAAGTTTAGATAATTGTCAAGATTTCCATCCCCAGCTGAAATTCGCAATACCAAACACATTTAATCCTTGAAGTATCCAATTGTGACCATGGCCTGTATAGTAATTGCTTTGGAATTGAGATATATATGTATTCCTCATATTTATAGTTAATTTTAAATCAAGGTAGGTTTCATAGTACATCAGTACAGTTACATGAGAATATGAGTGCTATGGTTCTTCATACATTTCAGTTACTAATTTTGATACAATGGCTAGCAATGCCACATTAATATCATTTTGACTTATACATTAAAATGGCTTACAGTGATGTTTACAACAGCAGATGTACTGCTTAGTCAAAGTTTTAATATTAAAGGAAAACATTTCAGCCTAGTTAACTTCTCAACACTTACACAAAAACATTTCCCGGGAATTGTCTTTCTGTATCCTTAAATTTCATTTTGTTTCCTCCTAGAATCCCCAATAAATTATTTGCAGTTATCTGTTTAATTACTGATTTTTGTTTATCTCTCCACGATGTGTGAAAAACAAAATTAGTTTTATTATTTATTATTTTAAATAGCAACAATACTTGGTGTTTATTTGTCTCCATGGAATACATTGTTTTTTTTTTCTAAAGACAAAATGGAATGCAATTTCAATAATTAATCATATGCATGCAAAACTGAAAAGAAGTACCAATTTTCAGATTTACTCATTTACATCCCAAAATTTTGGAATAAATAGTAATTTTTTAACCTTTTAAGTTACAGTAATGTGTCCTCCTGCAACTCGGCCCAACAAATTAATTCATTACAAAATCTTAATATATGTTAATGTGTGTAACAGTGTCACATGTCTGATCCTGGATTTGAATGAACATTTTAGACTGTACTATGATTGTGGTTTTGATGGTCATAAAGTTTGTTCTAAGCTATTGCTGACTAGTGAAACTAGCTCTTGGGTTAAAATGGTAAAAACGGTTAAAGGTACCGTTTAAATATCATCATGACATTTAAACATTTCTTTGTGACAACTACTTATGACTGACAACCAGTGAATGTTATTGACATGTCAAACTGTAGCAGATGGAGCTAATGTTAGCGTCATAGTCTGACAGGGCAAGCTGCTTCACAGCTTGAAATGTTATGATACATGTATGGTAAATACTGAGAGTCTGGGTGTTTATTATCTGCCACCTGTTGGTCAGTTGGTCTGTTATCTAAATAGTTTCTATCTGTTCTGAATCTCTATATGACACTCACTTTGGCTGCCTAAAAATGCCAAGTATGAGCACAAACACACAAGAGCTGCACATACATGGCAAAAGACAAAAGATTTAAATAAATAGATTTAACAGGTATAGCCCTCCTGCAAGAGTTGGTATAGCAGTACCAGTTGGTATAGTTAATTATACAACTGCAATACCAATATAGCAAATGATAATACATTGCCAGTATGGGAATTATAACAGCACAGAACACAGCCAATGAGACACCCGAGCTAAAACTTCATATTGTACAGAGCTGTAGTCAAATCTGTGATTTTCGGTTTTGAATAACCCTGGCTCTACCCCATTGACCTTAGGTTAACTTAAAAGAACTGTTTAACTCATTAAAGTTTGATTTCCTTTTAAGATTCACATTGCTCATGTTCACCTTAACAGAATGCATATATTATCTAATACACTGCTGACTTTTGCCTGGCTCTTTGACACTGGTGAGTGTTAAAATTTTAAAAACTGTGGCCAAAGTTCATTTACTTAGATATTGGGGAATAGAATTGTATCTTAGAAACTGTTCATTTCAGTCTTAATGGTTGGTTAATATTCTGGTTCTTAGAATTTACTTACTGTTCTCAAATATTATTGGATTTGAACTCCTGGCAATAACTGTTAGTTAAATAAGCAGAACACGATATAATTTGTGTTTTTTTTAATGTATCAAACTGTCGATGATTTCAAAATATGCTTTTAATTGGAGATATTTGTTACATCCATGATTCTTCTCCCTTTTGAGATCTCTAGCATCTCTGCATGTATTCATGAGGAAAGCTACAAGAGGATTGTGAGAGACAGTCAGGATCCTGTCTCACCATAGAGTCGTGATGAAGCAACATGAGAGAGAGAGAAAGGGATGGATTTTGATTTGGGAATTAAAGCAAAGCTTAGCTCAAGTGAAGCAGCAGTCAAGGTTGCCTCAAGGGCAACATTTCCCAGCCAGGCAGTGAATGTGTTTGTGTACAAGCACACACATTTACGCACACACGTATACACCATCATATGAGGATTCACCCTCCTGACCTGGCGGCTCTGTTTCCCTCCAGTGGGAGATGGGGAATATCTTTCCTGGCGATGTGTTGCTTCTTAGCATCAGAAAGATTGTATTCCTTCTTCCTGAAGGGAGCAGTGATGGTGTTTCCATCACTTCAGTCCCACCTGTCTCCTTCTGGGTGTTTCTCTTCTCCTCTTTTACTCTCCTCACTCTTCCCTTCTTCCTCCCTGTGTGTATGTTTCTCTTTCTCCTTCCATCTGCTACCCTTCCTGCGCTGACATTTGCTGTCAGGCAGCCTTATTATTTTGTTCTTCAGGTTTCTGATTAGGGTTCTCTCGTTCCCTCACTTTCTCTCCATCTTCTCTTCTTCCTCTGGCCATCCCCGCAAACAACTCAGTCCAGTAATGTCTCCTTTTCTACTCGTTCTCTCACTTTTTTTGTTCTTTCTTTGCCGCATTCAATTGAGCATAATCTAATTCAGTCTATCTCCCAGTATCCCATCTTCCATTACACCTCTCTCATCTCTCACTGTTTCTCTCTAACTCACTCTGTGTTTTTAAAGGTCAGTTTTCTCTTTTTTTCCCCCCTTCTCCCCATAAAGTTCTTGCTGCAGTCGCTCCCAAGGACTCTCTGTCTCTGGCTTTTAATTATACTCTGTGGGCCCTCTACCCTGTCCCTGTAGACACATGCACACGTGCAGGTTTATGCACCCACCCACATGCACGGACGTGGAGCAGACGTGTGCAGAGTAAACAAAGTAAGCTCGAGCATGATTGTCCAGCTGTTAATTCCCAAAGGTTGCACATTCACCGTGTTGGTCGTTCAAACACAATTTGTAATTAGTTATTAAAAATATGTTTGAACCTGTTACCACTAATTATTTATTCACAGATTGGTTTTCAGACTGAAAGTGAGTGGATATTTTGTCCATGCTGAGGTCCACTAAAGTAGCAGGAGTTCATCATGCACCTGGACAGCAAAGGAGACAGGAGTGGGTTGTCATGGTGATAAGAATCCCTTGAGGGTATATTTTCCCCCCATATTCTCTCCACAAGTCTGCATCCTGTCCACTTGCTATATTTTTCTTTTTCTCTCTTGCTCTGTTTCTCTCATTGCATCTTTTTGTCTTTGTCTTCCTATGCCTCTTCTTTCTCTCTCTGTCACACTGCTTTCTGTTTGTTTCTTTGTCTCCACGTCTCTCTCAGGCTTTTTCTCTTAATGTCTTCTTTTGTTCACATCTTTCTTTCTTGTTTCTCTTCCTCTCTCTCCTTTCTTCCGTCCCTGTGGTCCTCACCTCTTGTCCAGCCGTCGAGGGAGGGAGAAGCAGAGGAGGGAAAGGAATGCTAATTTTATCACCACAGCGACGGAGTGCAGAAGGAGAGACAGAAAGAGAGAGAGGGAGAGAGAGAGAAAATGTCACTCGTCTGAGGAAATGAGATGGCCATTGCACTGTGTATGTGTGTGTCTCTGTGCGTCTCTTCAGAAAAGATCAGGGTGACAGTCTGAATGACATTTCATGTATTTTTCCTCCGCTTTGCCTTGCTCCCCTGCCGAGTAAATGATATATATGTATATATAGGCGTGCATTTTTCTGTGCAGGGAGCAAATGCTAATGTACAGTATGTACATGTGTGTCTACGCATTGTTTTTTTTTCTATCCAGTGCAATAGCTGTTTTCTACCCTCTCTTTGTTTTTCAAGTCAATCATCTGTCTCTCTTACTTTTTCTTCATTCCACTGCTCGCTCTCTTCACCCCTCACTCATGTCGGAAATGTAATCACGTTCGGGGGCTGCGGTGAGGGAAAGAGGGGGATCATGGTTGAAGGAAAAGAGGGGGGAGAAGAGAGAGACTTTGAAGGGAACGTGGGGAAAAGGAAGAAAAAGGCATTTGTATGTGTACCCAATTACCACTCCAGCCAGCCCAAAGTCACCTTCGAAGAGAACGGACGCACGCGCTCTCAAAATAGCTACTTCCATCCCGCCTCCTCTGTGTGTGTGTCTGTGTGTGTGTTGGTTACAGTGGTGATGAGGTAGACTGAATAATGTGATGGCCTTTCTCTCGTTCATGAGCTCAGGGCTTATTATGTGTGCGTTGTCCCTGTGTGTAATTGTAACTGCGCGTGTGAATGAATGTGGGTGAGTGAGTGTGTGTGTGTGTGTCCTGTGTCTGATTGCACTAGCTGATTGAGTCCTAGCCCCGCAGATTTCAACCCAGGTCCTCAGCTTCTGATTAGCTGTTGTGATGTGTGAAAGAAGAGGAAATCATGAGTGTGTGTGTTTGTGAGAGAGAGAGAGAGAGAGAGAGAGAGAGAGACCGTATCACAGTGGTCTTTAACATAGTCTGCTACTCTGTTACTTTGTGAGCATGTACTGAGTGCTTGTTTATGTGTGTGTGTACTCTTATACTTCTATCTTTGTGAGGCAGAATTTTAGCTCTACACCTTAGACGTGAAGAACGTAAAGTGAGACCATGTCTCTGTCTTAGATTTTTGTGCAAATGAAGTTTTAAGACTTGGATTTAAGGTATGAATCAGTTCTCGATAAGTTTCAGAGCATGTAGGCTGAGGTCAGGCATGACGTTGATGGTTAACGTTAGCATTGGGCTTGTAGATAATGCAGGTCCTTACAAGTAAAGCAATGCAAATGTCTGTCTGTGTGTGTGTCCTTGTTAACTGTGGCCTCGTTCCGCCTTGCTTCTTAATTAAGAGACCATAGGCCTCCCAGCACTGCCTGCTATCCCACACTCCACTGGGGCAGAAAAGGACAGGAACAGAGAGAGAGAGAGAGAGAGAGAGAGAGGAGGGACAGGGAAATGAAAAAGCTATGCGTCAAAAAATATTGAATAGAAAGAGTGATGGATTCAGAAAAGAGTAGGCAGAGCTGATGAGGGAGAAAGTAATAGAAAGTGTAGAAATGTGGATTTAGAGAGAGGGATAGTGTAGATTGATAGGACATAAGGCACATACACGTTCTCCATTTCCCCTGCTGAATTGATGCCACTCATTTCCACAGCCGTCTATGCATCAGGTGTGTGTGTACGTGTGTGGTTTTCAAGTGGTAATCTGTTCCATCTTATTCTTTACTTTCTGTCTGTATGGGATCTTTCGCTCCGTCGCTCCCCATCTTTCGCTATCACATCTAACTCTCGCCTTGTGTGTGTGTCTGTGCGCATATCTGTGGTTAGATACATGCCTGTATATCCTTGTATGCCTGCCTGGCTATCTCTGCCATTCTCTCTCCCTCTTTTGTCAGTGTGTGGTGAGTGGCGAGATAGTGGGTTAAATTTTAATGGTGCTGCCATCTCTCAGTAGCTTCTGAGAGAGGACCAATGCAGACTGACACACTCAGTGAGCCGTGAGAAGGGACAAGAAAGGGAGAGGAGTAATCTCTCACTAGACATACACACACACACATACACAGTAGGTCACAGGTCCATAGTACAAACAACAGGTAGAATAAAGAAGATACCAGACAGTCTTGTGTTAGAATATTTTAGGGTACATTCTACTGTCTTATTTTCAGACCTTGAAGACAAATTCTGATATTTTACATCTAGTCTTATTGTCATTGTTAATATTTTAAATATATTTAAAACATCATGCCATTACACTAAGTGCTCTACTCTCCTATTGTTTAAATTGTGAAAAAAAAATAACAACCAGATCAGCCTGTATGTTGAACTTGGAAGTAGCTCTGCCGTACAAAGTATGATCCTTACATCACTGCGCTTTTATCCAAAGATATGTCCATAGGAGGTATAAGTAGTGAATCCTAATTCTTTTCCTGAATATGCCACTCTTACAATCAATCCCTTTTAGTTACAGAAGACCCAGAAAGTCTCTCCATACACAGTCTCTCTAGGAAATGTATTGAGCGAGCGCAGAAGCTGGTCTTCAGTTGGCATTATGTGTGTATGAATCTGTGAACTTGATTACACACACACACACACACACTCTGTCACTCACACAAACATGTGCCAGTCGCATAGCCATATTGTGTGTTGTTCCTTGATTGTTTTCATTCACCCAGCCTCACATAGCTGTCTGATTGGCAACACGTCCCCTGATGGCTCACTAAGCACATGGTGGGATTAGGTGTGTACTTCTGTGAAATTGTGTTTTTGTTTGTGTGCATGCATGCGGATTTTTGTCTAGCCTCAACTGCAGCCAATTCCAGCGAGAGGCCAGCAGACAGATGTTCTAGGAGAGGATTTGCACGTCTGTCTCTCTGTTTAAATATCCATTTTTCTTGTTTAGTTTATTCTGGGGGTTGTGGATTATTATTATATATATTTTTTTTAGACAAAAGGGGTAAATTTGTTTTCACACACTGGAAACCCCGCAGCACCCCAATGGATGTTCTGATGAGAGAGACTTTTCCCCTGGTTCTCACACACAGGCGGAGGTTGCCAGATCATGGTTACCATCCCCCTGCAGGTACTTAGTTTGACTATGATCCAGTGTTATTGATGTATTTCAAACACCTGCAGTAGTTTTCCCAAAGCATTTGCAACAAAGGGAAAGGTTCGCATACACAAATGCAAAGAAGTGTTCTCAGCAGTATGGATTGCAGGATCTATACACTTGCTGGTTCAAGATTCAAACCTGTAAACAAAATAGACAAAATTCTAGTTCAAAGGGGGAGCTTTGGGTTTGTATGTATGTAGAGATGACTGTTCATCTGTCTAGAGTTTTAGCCATCATAATTGAGACAAAGTCTTTCTGCAATTGGGCTCATTCACACTTTCTCCTTATCACCTCCTTATTGCTCATCCTTTTTGCTCCATAGTCTCCCCACAATACTGCCTCTCACAATTCTGCCACTTTGTTACTCATCCCCTTTATCTCTCCTCCAGCATTGCCCTTAACATATCTCTCTTTTCCTTGTCCTCACTAGTTTCCTTGGCTTGGTCATATTAAAATGTTGGCTGAAAAGAGAGTGTGTAGTGACAAGCTCCAGAAAACAGCCCAATATTTTTGCCTCCAGTCAGACACACTTTCATGTGTATGTGTATGTCCTGCGAGCGATGGCTGACATTAGAAAAGGCAAAACTCCCTCCTCTCCAGCCCCCTCATTGTCTGTGGGCCTTGCTCAAGGGGTAATTAGACCTAGCAAAACTTGCCCTTGTCCTCCTCCTTGCCATGTACGTGTGTATGCGTATACATATGTGTGTGTACATACTCCCGTGTGTGTTTGTGCGTGCGTGCCAATCTTTCCACCATGCGGTCAAGTCACAATTGCTAATCAGGCCTGCGAGCCTTGCCTGAAGAAGGAAAAAGGAGGGGAATAGGGAACTGGGGAGGGAGGGAGCAAATGAGTGAGTGCGTTCCTTTGTCCTCATCACTGAAGCAGAGATAAAGATGAGTGAAGGGACGGATGGTTGGAGACAAGAGGACAGAAACTGAGGGATTAACAGCGGATGAGTGTGTGCTCCAGCCCTGCGACGAGCTTTTAACTGTCCTCCATGGCATGACACCATGTAGACCTCCATTTTTCTCTGTCCTCCTTTCATCTATTTTGCTTTGCATAAGTCAGAACTGCTTGTATTCATAAAGTGGCTCTCTATCACTTACTCTCTTTTTTTTGTCTTTGCTCCCACTCACTCTCTGTCTGCTATCTTTCCATAAGGTAATAATGAATATTTGAGGGCTGGCAAGAGCGCAGCACCTAATCCTTTTTGCCCAGGGCAAAATGTGCCTCATGGGGTATATGTGTGTTACAGTTCATCTAACTTTTTAATTGAGATAGAAACCCAATTTAGAAGTTTTCATTTCTACCTCTGTGCTCATGTAAATGAGACTTTCTGCATGGTTGTGCATATGTCATAGAAGCGGTCAGGATGGACAGTGCAGTTCACAAGCAGGGAAATGTCAGTACATTTGGCAGGCAACTCGCAGCATATAGTGTGAGTAACATTCAGCTGCACAGCTTGAGTCCAAGCATCTGACAGGATGAAGTGCCCATGAGGAAGAATTTGTAAACCCCCACAGTTGAGTGGAGCTAGATGGGGGTACGAACTGTATTTCCCTGATGGGAATGATAAAGTATGAAGTTATTAGCAGTTCTTAATTGCTACCCGTACAGCCTATATTGAAATATGAGAGACTGTCAGACCTTAGTATAAGTATGTAAGTGTCTGCAAATGTCACTGCATGCCTTCCATACCACTAGGAGCAAGGATCAGGGTTGATTGATACCCAGCAGAACAGTGAGCAAGCCTGTTCAATGATGTAATTCACTCTCCTCCCCATAGAGGGAGCACTGTGCTGTGAAGGCCAGTGCCGCGTCAAGGACATTCACACTGTGAATAACAAACACCAAAGCACCACGTAGACTGCCAGAGTACCACAGAAAAACTACTTACATATACTCAGTGAGTCACTCAGTTAGTCAGTCAGACACACACACACACACACACACACACACACACACACACACACACACACACACACACGGTTTGTGAGTTTTAACATTGAGGCATTGTGTTTTTCTGTCCCCATGTACCCCATTCAAGGCTCAGGTGTTATGACTGGCCCAAGGTCACATCCTCCTTTAAACCAACTTCTCTCTATCTCTCCCTTTTAGTTGCTCGCACATCGTCTCAGTTTTCACTCCTTCATTTGCTCTTGCTCCTTTTGATTTGATTTCCTTTTCTCCTTTACACTCTGTAGCTCTCCCTCACTCCCTCTATCTCTCCTCCTTGTAATTAGCCAGTGTAATTGCTGTAGTAAATCTTTTCTGCTGTCCCAAGGAGACTGGCTGATATAGGACTGATTTAATAAGCACACCATAGCAGCTCACCTCTCCTTGTGTGTGTATGTGGATGTGTGGCAGGGGGGGGGTCTGTCTGTGTCCTCTGTTATTTGCTATAGGGATTTATGGGCTGTTTGTGTGGTTTCAGCAAGTGCGAATTCGAGTTCAAGGTAGTGCTGTGTCGGTGTGTCGACTGTAATGCACCTTATCAGCAATGCAGGCAGCATACTCTGTGTGTGTGTGTGTGTGTGTGTGTGTGTGTGTGTGTGTGTGTGTGTGTGTGTGTTAATATTGTGTGTGTGTGTGTGTGTGTGTGTGTGTGTGTGTGTGTGTGTGTGTGTGCCTCATCAGTGATGCCGTTACATGCCGTGTGTGCGTCATCGCTGAAGACCTTCATGGCCAGAAGAGCAGAGAGAGGTCAGAATGGCCCTGAGAGAACAACACTGGCACACACACACATCCACTGTTTCCAAACGCTAAACACTTATACACACTCTTTCCACCTCTGTCTCCCTCCTTTTGTCCCCCCTGCACATACACATACTCAATTAGTATGTTATTTCTTTAAGCTTTTTTACTTTTTTCTCTCACACACACCTTGAATAGCGAGTGAGATGAAGTGTGCAGGTAATAAACGGTGTATCCAGGTGTAGGGGGTTGCCTGCCTTATGCCATCTAACAGCAGTACACCACGTTTACCAATGGAGGGCACTGTGACTCCATACATAAACAGCAACCTCAATGAAGAAACCCACACTTTGTGCCTCCTGTAGGTAATACATTTAAATAAAAAATCTAACTGTATACACACTACAATACTTTTTTTAATAGATGTAATGTAAAACATATCCTCAAGTGTGATTTTTAGATTTTCTTTATGTATTTCCAGGCAAATATAGAACATCTACTTTTTGAAGGTGCTAACATTGAAGGTCTATGGTGGATAATTATTTCTTTGAATTTAAAGTATGTTAAACTTGCCAGTCATTCAAATATAGACAAAATAGTAAATTCAGAATGCAAGCATGGTCTAATATTTTTATGTTATTATATGTTTGAGGTTAATATATATGTGTGTACAAGTAATTAAAGAAGTGTAATTGTATGTTATGTAGGACCATAAAATAAGCAAATTGTAGTACATTACATATATGTAACAATACATTCTGACAGAATTGGTCCTAAACTTGAGATTAATCAATCAATTTGAAACCTCTTGGAAAATAACTTTTCAGAAGTGTGGTGTATTTCAGTCTTTGTTTAAAGTGTTTTATTTAGAGTTAGCAGGCCAAGTCTAATCCTCAGATGATAAAATTAAAAAATCAGATTCTCTAGATGTTTTTAGCCATAAATACTGGCTATTTTTATGTTTCTAAAATAAATTTAGACATATAATATCCAACTTCAGTTCAGGGCAGACAATTTAACCTGTAGTTACACTGTTCATACACCAGGGGTGCGCAAGTGAGCACAGCCTTAGCCCCTCCCACAAGCCCTCCCCCTGCATCCTGGCCCTCCCACATCCTGCCCCCGTCCCCCCTCCTCACTGCCCCACCCTGCCATCTGGTCCTTTTCACACAATCACACACACACACACGTATACACACACAGTCAGGAATTTTTTTTTCTCCTCATTTCCTTTCACAGTGAAAAACAGGATGAAGGGGCTCTTTCAGACTACAGGTTACCGTGGAAACCCCCTTATTCTTCTTCTGTCAAACTTGGTTTCATTGTAACACACGGGCACACACACACACACACACACACAGCTATATAGAGAGTGACAGAATGTTGGACATTTAAAGTTTAAAGGGACCAAGGCAACAGCTGTCCTTCTGTCAGCCATAGTTTTAGCCTTCTGTTTACTTTAGACAAAGAACTCCAGACCATTTCTCTTTCTTTTACTTCTTTAGTTTCATTACATTTTTAGTACAAACACTTTAGCATTCATAAAGTAAACTTTCTAAAAACTATAAACAGAAAATATTCTTATTAAGTTTCCCTGAAATGTATTTAGTCTTTGACGTTAAAAGTTGGCAAAAGACTTGTTTGTGTCTCTGTGTGGTTCTTTCTGTTGGGCAACCTCAGCAGCTTTTTCCAAAGAACTGCTCACCCCATAGATGTTGATGTTGAAACTAAAAACCCTCTCCTCTGTTCCAGTTTAGACAATCCTTAGCCCTGGAATGCTGAATGGAAAAAAAACTTAGTTTGAAGTTACATAAAGTTAATGTTATGCTTTTCTCCTATCTTACCACCAGAGGGCCCATGAAAAACACATGTGGGGGCACAGATATACAATAGGGCACATCATCTGAAAGCTTTTAGTGGGTTAAAAATAAACTGCAGTCGTCCACAAGCAGGGAGTGGTGATGTGAGGATGAATGGACCACATGAAAGAACAGAGAAATGATAGAAAAGAAAAGAGGCTATGCTTTCTGTGAAAGGTCTTAAACTATTCTTTGAGTTGAGGCTGTAGTCCAGAGATGTCTGGGATTGAAAATGTGCTATACATTTTTTCTCTCTTTGTGTTCTTTTTTTCTTTCTTTCCATCTGTCTTTTTTTCCATGTTCTTCTTTCTGCAAGCCTGGCTACCCATCACCTTCTCCACCACACATTTTCTCCTTTTAAGGAGTGAGGGAACGAAAGAGGAAGGGAATAGGAAAGAGGTGGGGGGGTGAAGGACACACTCAGGTCTGCTGACTGATAAACAGACTCCTCTTTGTGCAGATAGAGACAGTCAGACACACACACACACACACACACTTAGTTACATATTGACAGAGACCTCTGCATGACTTGGCTCCTGATTCTGTGCCCCCCTATTTCGCCTCCTCTCCATCGCTCTGTTTTTTTCTCTCTTTCCACTTAATTAAAAACAGAAGTCAGAGATGGAAGAATTGAGTTTTTTCTTTCATGACATTCACATGCGTGTCTGCATGCGCACACACACACACACACACACAGACTCAATCCCCCCCCTTTTTTCTCATCATCTCTCAATGCCAAGCAGCTGTTGGTTAGACGAGGGGGAGGTGTTCCAGGAAAAGAGATGGTGTGTGTGAATGTGTGTGCGTGTGTGCTAGTTAGAATGAGTGGTAGTGATTTGTTTCCACAAAAGGAGCCTTCTTTGTGTTACGGTATAACAAAAAGACAGCTGCGATGATAAAACATGTGGATGTTAAGCTGTCAGCACTCCACCAATGTGTTCATATGTTTGTGTCTATGTTTTTGTGTGTGTGTGTGTGTGTGCGCGTGCGTGTGTGTGTGTGTGTGTGTGTGTGTGTGTGTGTGTGTGTGTGTGTCCAGTCACACATGCGTTCTGCCTCTGTCATCTCCTCTCCTCCCCCACAATGACTAAGTGTAACACGGTGCTGTGCTTCATAACCACCACTAGAGGTGCCATTGGCTCATAAATGAAAAGAGTCAGCTCTGCATGTGGAAACCACAGAGCAGCCATTTTACAATCTGCACACCAGACCCCATTTTATGAATCAGCCATGATGACATAGCTATGCCTGTTTTCATTGGTTCAGGCTCAGCTAGCACTGTAGCTATTATAGTACGGATGCACACACACACAAATGCATGTTCCCTGACCGGGTCTCCATCTCTCTGAGATACACACACACACACACACACAGGCACACACTGACCTACTGACATGATGCCGTCACTAGTCTTGTCCCAGACTAACTGGATAATCACTCCTTGAGATTATATACTCTCCAGATTAGACTTTCATTTGCACTGTAACATTTGTACTTTGTACAAGGCTGTATGTGCCTATTTGTAAGTGTGTTAATGGTTTTAATCTTTTACTGATTTAATCATAATCACTCTTAGATGTCTTTTTATCTCACTATTCACTTTTAGAGGTATATTTCCCCGGTTTTCTAGATGTCACTGTCTTGAAGAAGTGGATTGTTTTAGATCATTGCCAGACTCCCTGTTTTTGTGTCTGCTTTAAGATGTTTATTTGTAGAATCTTGTCACTTCCTTTGAGTTTCTTCCTAACCTTCCAGCTGTGACTAACTGTGTTTATCTGTTTGTGCTGAGATATTTATGTTGTTTCCTCTCAGATGTCCTGACGGATTTTCCTACCCTGTTTGTGTAATGGTTGACTTCCTGCTATGGTTTCCTGCTCTCAGCAGGGGACTTTGGCTGAAGCATTGGACACACAATAGTGTTATTGATTCATGATAGTGATACACATGGCTGATTATATTTATATAATGCAAATGGTAGAAATACTAAGTTCAGTTTGAGTCAAACCTTAGACACAAATTGATGCTGGTTCTGAGAGAGGAGTTTCATAAAGCTAGAGCTGACTGAGTGAAACAATGGGACTTATTGAGGCCATCGTCCACTGACTGTTTTGTGTGTGTGTATGTGTGTTAGAGATGGAGGAGCTCATTAAGAGGCCTGGATTTGTTACCAGACTGTCTGACTGAATGGCCTCTCACATCAAAGCACCGTTTGACTGGACATATGGAAGGATGGACTGATGGATGAATGAGTTGTTATGCTGTAGTGGCTCTCTCTGAGTCTGAGTGGAGAATACTTAGAGTGCTGCTGTTTGAAGGAGAGGGAGAAGAACAGTTGAATGTGGACAGATTGTGGAAAATATGGTGGAATAAGTTTGAAGAAGTGATGAAATAAGAACCTGTCTTACAATTAATAGTAAATATTACTATTTCAGCAGCATTAAGTAGGTCTGTCTTCACTTCATCTAGTCATTATTTTACAGTGGTCAGAGTAGTTTCAGTCCAGCCTTGTCTGTTGTGGTGAAATACTTAATTTAGGTCCTGATGTCATCACATGAGGTCATCACTGGGCAGTGTAAGCTGCAGGGGTGTATTGTTTGTCTCAGTGCTTCAGACAGAAAGTGTTAGACAGACAGCACACTCATACTGTACATGCCGGACTAGCACTCATGCTGGCTGTTTTCCAGACAGTGATTCTTGTTTCCTGTCTGGCCTTCACAAAGATAAAACACATAGGGAATTGGGCAAAACTAAAGAGAGGCTGAAACAAAAAGTGGGTGGTAGAGATGTAAACTTAAAGCTACACAGCAAAAGGGTGGGGGTTAGTTGTGCCCACTAAGTCTCATTGGGTTTTTAATATTGGGTGAACAAGAATAATTGTGGTTTTGAGACTTGAGAAATACTCCTAGGTCTTAGACTCCAATAGACTCCCTACTAACAATTGTTTTAATTATTAGAATAATACTCAGAATTCATTATTTTGTATACGACATGCCAGAAAACACATTTGAAAAGGCATTTCATTCCTCACATTTGAGAATCTGTAACCAAAAAATGTTTGGCATATATCCTTGTTAAATGACTCAACAGTTAATTATCCGTTTTGTAAGTGGCAAATGTGATGGCATACAGTATTTGTGCTACACTTTCAGATGAATGTTAAATTTAGTGTGAGTGGTTAGTTAAATCTGGCAGGAAGAAGGGAACAGCTGTGACATCCAGCACTCTGACATGACCTTAGATCAACAGCGGGCTGTTATGTGGTCAAACCCATTTGCTTGTTCATCTTTCACTCCTAATTCTCATCCAGTGCACATTCACCCACTCACTGACACATCCTTACGGTCATAATCCTGACCTTGCCAGAACACATTAATGTGAAGTGTTTCTCTTAAATGTGTGTGTGATAGAATGTGCTGTGTGCATGTGTGTAAGCTTATTGCAAACTTTACGCCTTAGAGCTAAACAAACATTCAACCATTTTTACCAGCCACACAAACACAAGGGACATCTCTGCCCCAGCCATGACGTAGTACTTCTATCCCCCCAAGGCCACTGATAACATAATCATAACACCTCCATGACACCATACAGCTGGGAGAGAGTGAAAATGTGAAAGCTGTGCCACGTCTGTCAGATATTATAGCTATCACATAGGCCCTATATCCACGCCTCATATCTACATCTCTCTCCATTACAGAACCTTGATTTTACTGCTGTCTCTTTTGTCAACATTATTTTTATAAATGTGATTTCTAACAAAATGTTCTCTTACTTCTTTCCATCTCTGAATATTACCACCTCCCTCCCCGTTTCTCTGTCCATCTCTCCAGCCAAAAAGGAGCAGGATGGCGGAGACGAAAAGAAGCAGACGCAAAAGAAGAAGGTGAAGGAGCTGAAGGTTCTTGACTCCAAGATTTCACAGAACCTTTGTAAGTCCACACATGCCCACATTTTCATACCAATGACATTGCTCTTTAAATGAAATTAGTGAGCACTTTCATTGAAATACCAGCAATGAAATGTGATCAACTGAATTTAATTGTGTTTGCTCATACAGCCATTTTCCTGGGATCGTTCCGTGTCCCTTATGAAGAGATCAAGAATGCAGTCCTGGAAGTTAATGAGAAGATCCTCACAGAGTCCATGGTTTCGGTAAAGTTGTATTATAGGTTTCTTTATTTGCAATCAATTTGCAATGATCTGTTCATCTATATTTACTGAGGTCATCATATACTCTTGTGATAGCAAGCCTCTGCCTTGTTGATGTGATCTTCAGCAGGACATTTTTAAAATTTTATTTTATTTAATGTTATATATTTATGACCTTTATTTAAAGAGGAGGTCTGTTGAGATACATTAGCTCTTAATAGCGAAACTTGGCAAAAACAGCAGTGTAGATGGGTATCACATAGTTACAAAAGAACACACTATTTTCAAGATTCATCACACCGTAAATGTATTATTAGATTGTATAAGTTGATTCCTCTTTAAAATTGAATATTGTGCTTGCTCTATGTATATTTTCCTCTTATTGCTGCATAGAATCTGATCAAACAATTGCCAGCACCAGAGCAGATGAGTGTCCTGGCAGAGATGAAGGATGAGTATGATGACCTGGCTGAGTCTGAGCAGTTTGGAGTAGTGGTGAGAAAACACACATACAGTATACATACATAAAAACAAGAACAGAATTTTGTTGTTGTGAAATCAGTATAGTCTCCCTTGCCAGCTGACTTGGACATGACTAACCACAAACATAGCAGGAAAATCAGTGTAATTGTAAATAAGGCATTGAAAAATGTTCAGTACTGAGATAGTCATACTGTTGTCAATATGTTAGACACGGAAAATCCTCATGCTGGTGAACACAGCCTGCTTTGTTCAACTGTGGATGATGAGTGTAATAGAAGAAATCCCCTTCACTACCCTTCACTGCACACTCACACACATAATCTATGTGGCAAAAAAACTACTACTAGGAATGGATTTCAAATTCCTAAAATCCACCCTCTTGTCTCTCTCCAGATGTCCAGTGTGAAGCGGCTGATGCCCCGACTTCAGGCCATCCTGTTCAAGCTGCAGTTTGAGGAGCAGCTGAACAACATCAAGCCAGATGTGGTGTCTGTGACAGCAGCCTGCGAGGAGCTCAGGAAAAGCGAGGCCTTCTCCAAACTGCTAGAGATCATCCTGCTCGTCGGCAACTATATGAATTCTGGCTCCCGCAATGGAAAGGCATTTGGCTTCTCCATATCATACCTGTGCAAGGTAAAATAAGGAGTAGACAGTAAACATATACAATTAAAATGAAGCTGGGCCCACTAACAGTAAAGCTAACCAGCAGTGTAATCACAGTGACAGAAAACACAAAAGCAAATCACAAAATCAAATCATATATATGTTGTAATATGTTAAGAGCAGTTCTTAGTGCAGGAAGTACAAAAAACATAGTATAAAACATAGATTTTATTTATCTATCTTATATTGCGGAATAGGAAATAGATACACGCAGACAAAAGTGCATAAATTCTGGAATTTTGGAAACTAAAAATGAAATGAAATGAAAAAAATGAAAAAAAAATGAAAAAAATAATCTTCTAATCTATAGCCCTTTACTGTAAACAGGAAAGAGCGAAACATTGACAACTCCTGCAGACATTAAAAAACTTTCCATTGATTGCCCTTTCAGTGTGCCCTTTTTAAATCAAGCCTTTTTCCAATCAGCTGCGGGACACCAAATCAGCTGATCTGAAGCAGACGCTGCTCCATTTCCTTGCCGATTTGTGCCAGGAGCAGTATCCTGACGTCATGGGCTTTTCAGACGAGCTCATCCATGTTGAAAAGGCCAGCAGAGGTACATGGGACATCTAACTGAGCTCTTTACATCACCATTCCTACATGATGTCATCCATTACAACCTCTGGTTCCGCATTACTTTACACATTAATCTTATTGATACAGTGTGCTCTCATTACAGTCATATAAAAAAAAAAAAACTTATTATAATGTGTGTACAGTATGCAGGTGTTCTACATAATTAATGGTTCTCCTTTGTCCCCTGCAGTTTCTGCAGAGACACTTCAGAAGGCCCTTGAGCTCATGGGCCGTCAGATCAAGAACATGGAGAAAGATCTGGAAACTTTCCCTCCTCCGCAAAATGACAAGGACTTGTTTGTGGAGAAGATGTCCATATCCTCTTCATTCAGTCACATGTTTAATTGAATTATTCAGCAATTACCTAAAACGGATATAGCACTTGCTAAGAATATTGAAACTAAAGATATTGTCATCATAAATGATCATTTTTATGCCTTGTTAAAACACAGAGATATTGTTTCTATGTTCCTTAACACCGTGTGTGCACAGTTTTTTGTCTAGCGCCCATGAGCAGTATGAGAAGCTGGATCTATTGCATAAGAATATGGAGAAACAATATGCTGACCTGGGAGAGTACTTTGTCTTTGATCCAAGAAAAATATCTGCAGAGGAATTTTTTGGTGACCTCAACACCTTTAAAAACATGTTCCAGGTGTGTTTTTGTGCATGGGAATGAAATTATCTCTTTCAAAAGGACTTGGGTGTGGTTTTCAGCCTTTTAATGACTACCCACAAATCAAATTTGCACACAAACAGTACAAAGATATACACACAAATGGAGATGGGCAAAATAATTAGTTGATGAAAGAGAGAGAGGTGAAAAACAAATGTCAAGCCAGGAGGAGAAGAAAGGGCTGTGCACCTGTTTGTATTGACATAATAATGAATGAGAGTGACTCCATTATATTATCAGTTTATACATCAACTGTAAATGTGCTGTTTGGGAGGGCTCCTGTAAGAGGTAACTTGTTTTTCCAGTTACTGTGGATAACCGGCATCCACTGGTTTTGAAGTTGGGTTTACATACACGGATATCCATCAGATCCATTGTACGCCTGTCTTCTTCATTTTTTATCTAAGAATCTCTTTCTTTTCACACAAAGTTATCCACACCAAACCCTCAAATTCAATGTGCATACATGCATTTTCTGATATTTTCTCTTTTTTTTCTCTTTCTTCCCACACCAGCAAGCGGTAAAGGAGAATCAGAAGAGGAAGGAGTCTGAAGAGAAGATCAAGAAGGCCAAGCTGGCCAGAGAAAAGGCAGAGAAGGAAAAGGAGGAGAAACTCAAGAAGAACCAGCTTCTCGACATCAACGCAGGTCACAATTGCTAATCATATCTGTTTGTGTGTGTACCTGTGTGTGACTGAAGCAGAGAGAAACACTGCATGCATCAGTTTGTATTTCCCTCAGATTCCAGTTGGGGGCAGTCAGAGTCCACACTTCTGTGGAATATTTGTGTGTGTGTCTTTGTGTGTCTGTGTGTGTGAAAGAACAAACCATGAGTATTTATAGACCAGAGTTAATCTAATGTTGATGACCTGTGTTTTGAAGTAAGCAAGTACAAATAAGCTCCACACAAAGCGAGGACAAGGAGGGATGTATACAAGAAACCACTTGACCTCTTTTCTCTCCTCCAGTGAACCACTGGGGTTTTGCTTCCATAAGAAAGAACTGAATGAACATTTAAATCTCTTTATCACCAAAAACATGTTTCCACTCTTCTGTGAGATGCTATTATACTTTGAAAACTGCTGCATAGCAGCAGCATATTGTCCTGTGTAACACACACACATTCTCACTCTCATCCTCATATACACACGGTTAACACTCAGATCCTGCCTTGTAGACACATTTATGCATAGGCACTTTTTCCCCCTTCTCTCAGACTGTGACCTAGTTTCAGTACATTCCTCCTCTCTCTGTCTCCAGTCGGGTTCTCCTGGGACTCCACAGTTCCACAGTCAAAATTTGCTACAGCCTCAGTGCACTCTATTTGTATGTGTGTTACAAAATTACTGTGTCTTGTCCTTGTGAATGTTATGCTTTTGGCTATGTGTAGTAGAAACCTTGTTTTGGCCAAAGTGTTTTGGCTCTGTGTGTGTAGGAATGTGTATCTGTGTCTGTTTGGTGAACCTCTTTTATAAAAAGTCTTTAGAGCCTTTCTTCTAGTGCTCCGTGTTCCAGCTGGCTTCTCCTCTCCTCTCTTTTTTTTTTGCTTTTGTTCCATTACTCCCTCTTTTTCTTTTTTCTTCCCCCTTTCCCTCCCCCTGTATCTGCCGTTCATTTAAAGGGGCATTTAAAGACACAGAAAGCACTGAGGCTTGAGTAAGAATATTTTGTCCTCTGTGTTAAAAGTACAGGGCGGACATTAGTGGCAGAAAGTAAGGTAGTCAAATTTCATGTTCAGTCTCTAGAGGCATGCGTGACTTGAACATAATAGTGCTTCAAAGATGTGTGTGTGTGTGTGTGTGTGTGTGTGTGTGTGTCTGCGTATGTACGTTAGTGGGGTGGGGAGATCATTTACATACAGGTGGCATATTTGACTGCCCCTGTAGCCTGGAGTCATCCAACACCCCCTATTTAAATACAACTACACACAAACATGGCATACACACACCTGGTCTTTGTACCATATTTGTTTATAACCCCCATACTGGATGGCTATTATACAAAGGTTGTATTTAACAGCTACACTTTTATATGATCTCATTTCCCTTTTTCCCTTTTTTCCTTTGGCATCTGACACTCTCATAGGGTATTTGTACTCTCTCAATGTTCCTCTTTCTCATGAATTCTTTGAATGTTCCTCTTTCTCACTTTCTGTCTCTCTGTAAACATAATATCTCAGTTGTTGGTTAAACCCGGGAAGGTCAGGGTGTGTTTGCAGTTTGTGGCCTTGTCATTCCTATGTGAGTCAGACAGACAGACAGGCGCTCACACAGTAGAGCCTCACAAGTGTGCAAAAGCATGTGATGGTAGAGTAACTAGTTTTATTAGATTGTTTTGAGATTGTTACTTGATAACCTAATCATAAAGTGCTTTACTTGGTTTAATTTGGCTCTTGTGAGACATTGAAGTCTATGATTCATGGCACCAGATTGGTAAAGTACTTGGATGCCACACCCAAAAGTCCACAATCATTGCTTTTATTTTATCTGATGAATATTATCTGTTACTGTAATGAAACTCATCCCTGGCTGTCATACACTCATCTTTGGAGATATGCCAGACTACTTAGAAATGGACTTCTTCTTATTTCTACAGCTAGGTGTCAGTACTGTCTCTAAAAGGCTGTGTGACACTGTGTACTTTTTATGTATGTGGCCAAGGGTGTGTGCATGTGTGGTTTACACACCCACATGGATGCTAGTATGGGAACAGCCACTAGGAGTGCCCGTGCTCTACACAGAGACCAAGTGAGGGCGCAGGGTGGGGGAGGGAGAGAGAATGAGGAGAGTAGGGCAGCAGATGCTGTCCTGGGGATTAGACTGTGTTGTTGTCTCCTAGAAACGAGGGTAAGAGGACAAGAGGAGGAGAGCATTGAGTGAGAGGGGGGATGAGATGGGATAAGCTGCGGTAGCCTGATGTCTCACCTCAGTCAACTGTAAAATAGGGGCAAGATCATAGCACATTAGAAAAACAGAAATTCTGTAACAAACACTGTTAAACAGTCTTTCTTTCTCTTACTTGTTTCTATTTTCTCTGTTTTTCTTGCCTTTTTCTCTGTAAATGTTTCTTTTCATGCCCTCATCTGTTATTGTGTGAACATCCATTAGGGGTGCTATTGCTCCACACAAGATACTATCCACCCTCTCTCTCTGTGTGTGTGTGTGTGTGTGTGTGTGTGTGTGTGTGTGTCTGTGTGTGTGTGTGTGTGTGTGTGAGAGAGAGAGAGAGAGAGAGAGGGTGAGAGAGAGAGAGAGAGAGAGAGAGAGGAGAGAGAGAGAGAGAGAGAGAGAGAGAGAGGAGAAGATCAGATCCAAAGACATCTTTAAGAGCTCATGATCTAATGCTATTACACTAATTAATCCGTCTTGTGTTCTTACCTACTTAAGGCAACACTGTTTGTATCATGCACTGTAGTTTGTTTGTAGTGTGTGTTGCTGGTTGTGTTGAGTCTCACTTTGCCAACACAGCTTTTGAGGCCAGTTCAATATTGATTTTGTATTGATTGCCAATAATAACACCATTAACTAGATACCCTTCCAGAAAATCATGTGCATCAACATGACCACATGATTATCAAAAAGTGACTTCATCCAAGTATTATCAAAGCGTCCCTTTAATAAAGAAACCTCATATCATCAGATAGCGTTTCCCTTGGCCACACTCACACAAAAAACGCTATAGAGCTATCTCTATAATGCTATACAGTGCACTGGCCCTAGGATGTTCTAGATTTAGATTTAGTTCACTCGGTCAACAATAAGCCCGATTTATATAGAGCCAGGTCATTGTGTGGTCCTCTACTGCCTCCAGTACATATTCACAAATAGGTCTGTGTGCTTCCACCAGTGGTTTTAGCCAACCATGTGATTAGTGTGAGTGGAAATGTGTCAGATGTGTTTCCCCAGAAGGAGAAAAACATGGCCTACATCATTTTGATCAATCTGTGCAGTTCCAGGACATGGACATTGAGGGGTGTATGTGAGCTGTGGAAGGCTTGGGAAGTGTTGAGAGAGACTTTCTCTGAAGTGACAGGCGAGACCACAGGCCATCTGCTTCATGGCTTTACTGCAGGATTAAATATTGTCTGTGTATGTGTGTGTGTGTGTGTGTTTGGGGGTTGGGGAGGTGACGACATAAACCTTTAACCCCCAACCTCACTGCCCCTTTTCCAGACCTCTCTGTCTTTATTCAGGTTCAAATAGAAATAATTAAAACCATCTGTCTGAGCAGTAAACTGTGCCACTGAATCCTGCCCACGAAACAATCACTCACACACTTGTACACACAGCAGCATGACATTGAATAATCCCCCCCACCCCACCCCACCCCATCCCACCCATCTCTTGGTTTGGCCCCCCTTCCACGATTGAAGGTCCCCAGACACAGAGTCTCTGCAGACAATGTGGATGTAAACAAACGAGACCACCCATATAAACTGTACCGTACTGTACCTGTACACATACACAGATACAAGGTTCCTTTCCCGCCAGTCCCCTTTTAGCTGTTAGCCACAATCACTCATTAATTCTGCACAATTTTAGTGTTTGTGAGGAGGCTTGATCTCAGTGGGTGTGTCTTTCTAATAAGGCTGTGGTTGTATGTCAGAGGTTATATCCCTGAAAGTCCACTGTGTAGCCCCTAGCAGTGAGAGTAGCTAAACTAGGTCACTGCCTATATGGGTTAATGTAACTAACTTACTAACGTGGCCTCGTGTCTGGTAAATAATCCGTCTGCCCACGTGTGTTGGCGTGTCTGTGAGAAACAGCGATAGGTAGAGGGTGCGGAAAAGCCACTAATCACTCCCCTGTTGGTGGGAAAAAAAATGAGCGTGTATGTCAGGGTTGGATTGATTTAAAATAACATGGTTCTGATAATAGAGTGTTCTGTGTGACATAAATAAAAATTAAAATGTGACTCCACATATTATTTTATCCAGCGTTGATTGATGCATTGTTAATGTCATGTTTTGATGCTGTATTTACAGAGGGTGATGAGACTGGTATCATGGATGGCCTGTTGGAGGCGCTGCAGTCTGGCGCTGCTTTCAGGAGAAAGAGAGGACCACGGCAAGCAGGTACTCACACACAAGCAGAACAGTAAATCTTCATGAAACATGTTTAAACGTGTCATGTCTCACTTGATTTACAGATGTATGTTTCCTTTCACACATATTTGTGGTATGCGTACTATCCTGAAACACATTACATGTGAGGCGAATTTGTTCTCCCTCTTTGTCTCTGTCTATATGTTTCTATCAACATACAACAGCAGATTTGTTTGTGTTCCATCTGTTCAGAGGCTGTGGGTTGTCGTGATTTTCTGTCCATGGTTACAGGGCGGCAAAGACAATTCCACCAATGGGTGGCAAAACAACAGAAGAAGAGAGAGGGTGCCAAGGGTGGGTGTGGGCAGCAGAATACTTAAGAGAGTAACAACTGGTGAGGGTGTGGTTGTGGAACTGGAAAATATAAGAGGAATCTGAATGTAGAGCCAAGGAGGATAAACCAGAGTGTGGGTAGAAAGTTTAAGGAAGTGGGATCAGTGAGTGGGCAATAGGCAAAACATACTTGAACAACTAGCATAAGTATGAACGCAATTAAAGTGTATTTTGCTTATTGTTACCTAGAAGTTGTTTGACACCACATTTATCTGCTAAAGAGGGAATGTTTCTGTGCTCACCATCTGAGTATGGTTTATACATTATAGCTAGTTGAGAAGCCAGTGACTGGTCCAATATGCAACTTGCACATATCCTGAGAATGGAAGTAGTAGACACATGTTTCTCAAGGTTTTATTGTAGGCTTTGAAACCCCTGCTCACTGTAAATGTCTACAGGGAATTAGGTCATAAAATCTATAGTATCAGAATCATTCAACTCGAAAGCTTTTTCCTGTTTTATCTTGGAACTAAAACACATTGAACTGCTGTTTTTGCTATTCCTTGGCTAGCCAGGAGTTAATGTCCTGTATGAGAGCACATACTCACCTAACTCCAGTTTGTATTGATTTTCATTCAGGGCATGTTGTTCAGTCTGTAAGCTCATAGAGACAGGCCAGTAATCTGGTTACCTACTTATTTTGTTGACTGTCCCACTGTCCAATCCACTTAGATTCACCTATTGGAGTATTTTTCTCCCTCCTTTTTTGTTTGTTTGTTTTTTTTTTCTTTTTTTAAACTTGTAGAGCACATGTTGTGGATAATATGACCCCGTAAGACCATGCAAATAAAAAATGAGGCTACTTGAGCTCTTAGGATAGTAACTTTGTAACATTATACCCGGTGGTAAGAAACTCGTGTGTGACCATGTGAGTGGGAAAGTGTCCAGAGCCCATTAACTGAGAGAGCCTCTGTGTGTGTAAGTGTGTGAGCGAGCATGTGTGTGTGCCTGTGTGTGTCTGTGTGTGTGTGTTTGTTCATATGCACTCATGTGTGGGTTGAGTATTCACACATAAGAGAGACTGGGGGAGAGTGTGTGCAACCCAATCCCTCCTACAATAGAAGCCAGATGTGAAGCAGTGCTCTAGAGTGAAATAACTCAGAGCCAGAGGGTAGACTGCACTGTTTCTCTCTTTCCTTCCTTCTGTCTTTCTTTTAATCACTAAATGCATTTTAAAGCCTCCTATCTGTAATTGTGCATAGCACTTTAATAGGAATTGTGAGAAGTGGTCCTCAGTGGTCCAAGTGGCCCAAGTCATACTGCGAAAATCTCTTAAGTGCAGCAAACTCTCTTTAATCACAAACAGCTCAGGCTCATCGCCACTAAACTGAGGGAGACAACAGTGAAAGGAGGAAATGGAGGGAGAAGCAAGAGCACTGTATGAGGAAAAAATGGGGCCCACTTGAGGGCTCGGTCGGTCTCCCATAATACTGTTTGGCCACCTCACACTCCTAACAGGAAATACCTTAACATGTGTGTTCTAGAGAGAGAAAGAGAGAGTCCTCCTTAGTACGCACACTTGTCTGTGGTAGGAAAGAGAAGGAAAATATGTGGCTGTGTATGTCACATCTCTGCTCAGTGCCTCCTCCCTGTCTCCTATTTTTTGCGTCTTGTCACTTTTGTTATGCCAACGTTCAGGGTTTTCCACGACTGATGTGGAGAGGGTGTGAAGCCTTGCTGTGGTTTTTAGGCAAACTCAGCAATGTTAGGAGTTTATGTTTTCTTTACTTATGTTTAAAGACTGCTCTTTTCCAGTTACCCTTACTTTGCTCCTTAAACTAGGAAGGGCCTGAAGGTCTTCACCCACACAATAGGAGCATGTCTCCATGTTTTTGTGTGTGTGCATGCACATGTTTGACTGGTAGGGTGAGTCAGAGTTCTTAATTTAGTGGAGCTGGAGTAGGAGGAGACACATCCTGACTCCAGCTCAAATGATAACCAGCACCACTGGGGCCGCAGGCAGCTTCTATGAGCAGACTAAAAACACTCCTCTATCCAGCTCATGTATGCATAAAGAGTATTTTTAGTGTTAACACCATAATGTGTAATAGATAAATTACACAGTTACACAGATACACACACAGATAAACTTGGTGCATACAGGGCAGAAATGTGGATGAATGTATGAAATATATAATATAGATAAAAAAGATCTGTATTTAAGGTAATACTGAAGTATTAATCAGGAATAATGTCAGTGCCAAGATGCTTCTTTTCACATAAGACATGAAAATGTATCAGGGCTATACAGTAAATGTTAAATTTAATAAGAAGTGATACAGAGCTAAGCTCTGATGGCTGACTTGACTGATCTGTCAGTCAAACTTTTTTCAGTTGCCATTCTAAGGAAATGTCTTCAGACACTTAGTTGCTGTTGTGTGCTATGTAACTCATACAGTTACAAAACATATTTTTGGATTACTTTAGGTTAAATTGTGTTACTTATTCCTTAAAGGTTCAGAGAGATAGTTTAAATAGAATGCTAATTTATGCATTAAGCTACTGCAGCATGTAACATCTAATCAAATCAACTAATATATAAAGGTCGAAGTCCAGACGTTGTTTCATCAGGGGGCATCTCACATTACCATCTGTACCACCATACGTAATGTCCCAAAGTCAACTGCTCACACTAAAAGATCTTTGAAGAAATGATCAAGCATATATGATAACAATCAGCATGTCCCAAATGAAGTCAGCACAGTGGTGGATGAAAACTAACTTTGTGTGATTACGAAGTTACTGTTTTTTATTATTATTATTATTATCATTTTGTAATTAAATGTTGTAATAATGGTTAAATAAAACATTCAGAGATGAGTTGAAGGGCAAACTTAGGTTGCATGATAAAGACAGTGATACTCCTCGCAACTTTGTATGACCACCTTATTTACATTGCGTGTTAACAGCACTCAGTCTTTGCCAAGAACTTATGAACACTTCAAAAACTACACTTGTAATAACTTTCAGATATTATAGATGTGTTCTGTGGTTTTAAAATCATGGTGATAGGATGTTTTGAGTGTGTATCCTTTAAATATATCTACCGTATGCTATATAAAATAGCACTGTCAAATATTATTTTATTATCTTTTTTGTTTTGGAGCTAGTGATGCATTACGTGAAGTGTGTCCCTCCTTTCCCTTCTTCTTTCTTTTCTCCCTGGGCAGATGTGGTGACTGCAGACGTCACCAATTTGCTACTAAAAGACTAGTGAGAGCCTATTGAGTGTGTTGTCATACTCATTGTGTCACAGCAGTGTGACTGAATGGAAAGCCACGAGGCTACGGAGGCTATATACCCCCTCACCTTTGACCTGTACCTCAGCTCACTGTGTGTGTTTGTGCTGGTTGTTTAGAATGAGCAGCTACAGCTGTCTACCCTCCGCCTGTCTACCCCCCCTTAAACACATACAGACAAAGCACAGACACCAGATGCTTGCATACCAATACAAAGACACACAGAGATGTTTGCATACCAATACATGCACCCAAACACAGACACCACGTTCCAGAGAACAGAAAGCCTTGCGTTCTTCTTCAAACACTATCACACTCTGGCTCTCTGCTTTAGATAGTAAGTCAGGGTCTGTCAATGTCCTTTTGTTTGTGTACAGACTCTCAGTCGGTCTCCGTCAGCTTGGCTTCATTGGGCTAATTTGTGTGTGTACGTGTTTAAAGCAATTTGAAGGCATTTGTGTGTAGAGGAATGACGCATCCAAACACTCACTATGGACCCATCTGCTGGGTCATGACCCTTTCCTGAGCAGCCAATAGCAGTAGCAACTAGTTGACAAAGCACCAATCACAACAGAGAGACAGAGATAATGGGGATAGCAACAATAGGCACACGCTGGCTCTACAGACGGTCCGCTCCAACAAAAAAAAGAAAAAGGACCCCTACCAAGATCTGTGCTTTCACAGATGTTCACACACAAACACACACACAAAGACAGACAGACAGACAAACACACTGGAGAGATAATTCAGACCAATAGGAGAGAACTCATCAATCAAGCCATTACTAATGCAGTGGTGATGTCACATGCATACTTATCATCCACTAGGACAATGCAGGCCAGCAAGCCCCACACATGCACCAGTTGAGTGCATCCAGTGTCCAAAAATGTGTATTGCACATCAATACTAACCTACAGACACAAGCCAGTAGTGGTGCTAGATGACGTCACTGTTTCCCACAGTGCTCCAATGCAGAGAAGCAGTGTGTTACACAGTCTGGCCTGAGGAGGGTGATATAAGTCCCTGCTAAGATGGAGACACTGACGGAGGTCCAACCTACATCTGCAAACACACCATCATGCTAGTCGTGGCACTGTAGCCATGCTGTCACGTGATGGTGGCTTTGCTGCAGCTGCTATAAAGACGATGAACTAAGAACATAAAGATGGCTGCTTCCTTATCAACCACTGTCACCACAACATGCAGAATTTAAGTTCATGTAGAGGAGGCACAATCTGTGATAAGAAAAGTCCCCCTGTACACCTTAACGAGGCTCTTCAGCTACTTCTTGTTACCTTCTCATCTCGAAGCCGCCCTACACTTGCACATCTGCCAATTTGCTCCTCATTCTTCTTCTCCCTGTCCCTGTTTTCCCTTCATAAGGGCAGCACACACACATACTGTACAACAAAGCGTTCGTTCCCTCAACAGGCAGTCATTATTGAGTCTCCCGGAGTGTAATGTGTTACAGATGATCTTTTCACTACACTCTTTGTGCCACCGATTGCCCCTCAGTGTGTAAACACACTCATTCAGTCTAACTCCCACCAGTAAACACACCTAAAAACAGTCTTTGTTGTGAGTCCCGACGTCTCATTTCCTACTGCTGCACACACCAGGCTTCATGCCAAGGTGCATGGATCATTTAGTCAACATCATAGCGAGTTTCTGGACACACATGCTGAGCATTTCCCATGTTTGTCGTGCCACGTGTTAAAGGGCTATTCCAGCTATTCTTTTTATGTATACAAGGTTATGAGGCTTGCAAGAGATAGATATTAGAAGAGATAGAGATATTGAAAGGGTAAAAGAGTGGTCAAAATCGAAAGAACAGAAGTTGAGATATCCTGACTTTTAGTCCCAAGTGTGGGTCAGGTTTCAAAAATACATTGCCTACATTTCATCATCAGGGTTGTTTTCTCAAGCTTTAGACAGCTCCTTCCAGACTCACATAAAACATTTAACAACTGTTAAAACTGAACTTCATGTGTAAAATCGATAAGGTGCCCAAAGGACAGTATTATTTTTTTTGTAGAAGGCTACAAGCAGCAAGGTCGTTCTGTTTTTTCAGTTGTAGTTAACCTTGATGTACTGCAACGTCTGGTCATATTCTACAGTTTTCTTATTTGTTTTCAAGAAAGTTTTGAGAGATGGACTAACACAATGTTGGTTTTGGTTTTGGATTTGTTGACAATAACAAACATACAGAATAGTCCTATCCATCCTTTGAACCATTTTTAGTTTTTGGTGTGACATTATGCAATGTGGTAATTGAAACGGACTTCATATGGTCATGTAAACCTGGATCAGGTTGAATGTATTTCCTCCTGAGACTGTTTGAGTTCACATATTTGAACTATATTTAAATATCAAGAAAATTTCAACTTCTCTGAGAATGTTCCTCTCATTACTTAAATCTGCAGGTTTCTGTCTATATTCATGTTTTTTCCCATGCTGCTTCCAATTCAACAAGCCTCTGATCCTGACTTTTATCCTCCTCTCTCTTCCTCCTCACAGTCTTCTCTCTCAAGAGGGAGTGGAGGAGGATGAGAGACGAGAGGAGCCCGGCTGACAGCCTTTGAAGAGCTTTTCTCTTCGGGTTGGATTTTTTTTTTTAGGACAAGCTTGTCGCAGTACACATACACGAACACCCACACTGACGTACACTCTTTCTCTCGGTTTCTAGGTCATTTGCATAATTTCTAATTAGTAAGTTTATGAGTGAGGGAGAGGTTTGTCAAGAGACAAAAATAGATATGGAGGACGGATTTGAGAGTAGACTAGGAAAATGAGATATGTATTGGTGTTTTCAGCATTAAGAGTGATCTGTGTCCACCTGAGGCTCACCTCTAAAGAAGACAAATCAACTGTGAACATGACACTGAAATATCCAAATCTTCCTTCTTCTCTTTTTCCCCAGACTCAATTGTGTCTTTGTCACAGCTAGTTCTGGAGACCTGTTCGGTAACTTGTGTTTTTGTGTGTGTGTTGTGTGTGTGTGTGTGTGTGTGTGTTTTTTTTTTTTTTTTTGCTCCATCAGAACCATGTGTCAACTCTTGGTTTGTTTGTTACCATGGTTCATTTGCATGTGTATTTCTAATGGTTTGTATCATGACGATCTTAGTTTTTTCCTCTCACCAGTAGAGCACAGGAACACATTGCATCAGTGTGTGTGTTCATAATAACAAATGTGTCCTGTACTGATGTTAACCTTCATATTCGTAGCCTCTTTTGTGAGTGAAGAGTCGTGAATATACACCAGGCATAAAATAACAGCAAACACACAAACACAATCTCCCACTGACCTATATAATTCAAAATGGCCGCTGCTGCACAGCTGTCCTCCCACGCAGCAGAATGAAGAGTGTTAAAGCATATAGAGGACGGAAAGAGGGATAAAGGAAGGCTGCTGCTGCTGCTGTGTGTGTGTGTGGGGGGGGGGGAGCAGCAGGAGAGGAGGAGGAGAGGAAATAACAGAGTAAGCAGGTAGAAGAATAAAAACAACAGGATCCTCAGGGCACAATCTGTCAAACTCGTTCTGTTTCTCTGTCCGTCCCTGCACATTTCTTATCTTTTCCTCACTGCATCCACTATTTGTCTGTGGTATATTTTACTACTTGCTTCTGTCATTCCTTACATTCCTCCTCTTACTCTCTCCATCCATGTTCCTCTTATTTTCATTCCTTCCTGCCTTTAATCTTCTCAAAACATGTATCATCAGACTCTTCCCACTTCTTATTCCTCTAAATGTCTCTATTTTTTTCCACTTCTTTAGGATCATGTTGAGTCTAATCTTACATTAGCAGTGAGTTGCTCCAGATGTCACACTAATCCACACACGTACACAGCAACACCATTAAGCGTGTCATGGTAATGCATGTGTGTGTATGGTGGGAAGAAATGGAGCATTCGGTTTGTGTTTGATCATTCAAGACACAAGCCTGTGATGTTCTTGGAGAGACACACACTTGTGACTGTGTGTTCAGCCCAGTAGTCAGTGTGATAACTTCTTGAGCTGGTTGTTTCTAATAATTTGCAGTGAAAACTGTTATGTATGTGGCTGCTGATGTGGTGTTGTTACTTTTATGTCTTTCTTTTTTTTTGGTCACTTCAAGGAATGCATGGACTTATCTGCATGAGCTGATTGTGATCTAAACATGACATCTAATTTATCTCTTTATTTGTATATGTCAAGTGGTAAAGCATATGCTTCTTTCTCTTTTCAGCCAACCACCGACGAGCTGGTCATGCAGTGACCAACATCTTGGCCAAAGAGCTGATGCAGGAGGACACGCCTTCGTCCAGCAAAGTGCCCACTAAGAATAAAAAGACGGATGAAAAGGAGGAGCCTAAAGTCGAAGGAGCGGAGTCATTAGAGGAGTTACTGGACGCTGCTTCCTCTCGGTCCAATTAGGCAGGCAATTTTAGTCCGTCATATCCAAACACGGACGTATTTCGTAGCCATTCCAGGGGCCAATATCCATCTGAGATTAGCATACTGAAAGAAAAGGCCTGTTTTTCTCCAACCTTTGTCTTAACAGAACCGTCTTTTAGGTGTCTTCTGGGAGGACAGGGAGACACAGAGGATGAGGGCATGGCTCTCACCTTAGTAACAACTCCTGGACCCCTCATCAACCTTTGGATCTTTGCCATTGTCGTAAAATTAAAATTTCTTTCTTCAGCATGTGCACATATCTGTTCATGTATTCTTGTCTGTTTCTCTGTATTTTGACATCATCTTTATTTTCACCTGTCATTTATCAAAGGACGTCTTGAGCGATTCCAAAGACTTACTCAGGAGGGATCCACAATTTTTTCGCGGTTATTTCCAAATCCCAAATTCAGACTGGGAATGTCTAGAAGTTGACACGTCCTGCAGGTGCTTCATAGAGTTTTCTCTGGATGTTCCAGGCCAAGATCACTTTGCGCTTTTTCACATTCTTCTTTTTTATTACCTATGAAACATATTGCTTTGGAATTGTCTGATATACTGTATGTTACTGTTTATAAATGTTAATCATTTGCTGTATTATTGAAAAAAAGTGCCAACCAATAGAAATTCAGTCTTGTCATTTCACTCCCAGAGTTTGTCCAGTCACAGTTTGCACTGGGCTGGTGTGTGGACCAGTCTAACAACAGTCATCACCTGGGTGTATGTTTCAGTGTGTGTTTATTTTGATTTTTGTTTTTACTGAGAAGGGATTTAGTTCACTGGTGTGCATGCATTAGTAAGATTTCACATAAAATCTGGGGATAATTTACATAAACCTTTCTGAGCTATGTTACCACATGTGCCCACAACAGTTATATGAAGAAAACCTGCTTACATCCATGAACATGACCATTCCCATAAATCCATGAGGGAGGTAGTTAGTTTGGAGGAGAAAGTTCCTCCACCGACAAACCAAAAAAAAAAACACTGTTTAAAAGGGTGTTTCCATACAAAACCTAGTCTGAGCAGTTTACATGCCTGTGTGTTTATGTGTATGAGAATATCTTGAGTGTGTGAAGTAAGCTGCCTATATTTAGTTGTGTGTGCACTTTCGACTTCCTCTGTGTGTGTGTGTGTGTGTGCATGTAGGTTTGAGTGCGTGCGTGTGTGTTGCCATCTGTAATTACTGTACGGTACCGACCATGCTGTCATAAATGCTAGGTTTCATAAACAGCATTGTGGTCTTTCTGCTGAGGAAAAGCACACTGGAAAACTGCCCAAAAAACTGCTGAGACAAGTATGTGTGTGTGTGTGTGTGTGTGTGTGTGTGTGTGTGTGTGTGTGTGTGTGTGTGTGTGTGTGTGTGTGTGTGAGAGTGTGTGTGTGTGTGTGTGTGTTGCTTACCCACTTTCCCTCCCACTGAACTGCAACAGTAGTTGCTGAATGTCTGGCTTTGCTCTTATTTGTATTCAGTAGCCATCAGCATACATGTTGCCATGATGTTGTGGTGTAATATCTGACAGGAATCCTGCAAGGTGATGTCAGCTGCTCCATGCAATATTTATTCCTATGCAAACACAATGCTGTAGCCAGCCTCAGGATGTAAAAGCAACTGGATTCAGCTGTCTTTATTAGCCCGCTGATTCAAGATCAGTGGTTCATTGCTGGTCACTGAGAAAAATCTTTGCAGCTCCAAACAGCATATCAATAATCAAAGAATTTTTTTTCTTTCCTCAACAGCACCAGCATTTATATGATCTCTTCTATAAAATCTTATTGTCTTTGGACATAGAGGAGCTGGCCCTTAACATAAAGAACAATGAGGTACAGTAGGTGTAGAAATCCTTGTTCTGATTGAGTGCCGGTGCTTCATTGTAATCCACTAACACTGAGAAACTAGGTGTGAAGACTGCACCGCCTGCTCTCCAGCACAAAATATATCAGAAACAGAGTTTTATGTTTGGGATATCCTGTCCATCTCTTCAGGTGGACAGTGCCAGGTGTGTACCAGATGCTGAAAAGGCTGTTCAACATAGAGGAGATAAAAATTTTTAGAAAATAAAAAGGACATCAGAACATCACTGGAATATTTCTTTTCTAATTTGATTCATTCCTTTTGTTCCTTGATTTTTTTTTTTTTTTTTATTGTTTTCTATGTGAATTTTTACGGTTGATTATTTTAATGTATTTGAACGGAGACAAGATTTTTCCAGAGATTGCTCTATGTATACAGAATAATGCACAGTCATTCTGTCTGCTACACAGAACTATTAAAAATGTCTTAAGTAATTTAATGGTGTGACTGTGTCGTTCTTTTATTTTTTATATACTTTTTTAAAAACACACTGAAAGTATACATCTTACATGTCATCCACTGAAGTTAAAATGTGATGAGATTTCCAACTAAGTTGCATTCCTGTAGTTTTGCCAATTTCTTGTGAAGCACATTTCTCCATACTTCTCACCCCCTCCCCTCTCCCTCATGTAAACACATAGTGCAGTAAAATAGCAGATAGTTTCTGCACTTTGCGAAACTATAACTTTATTGCCAAGCGACACAAGAATGAATAAACATTCGAGGTAGTTATTTTTACAGATAAATTCCAGGATTTTCCATGGCTCCAGGGTTTCCAGAGACATTTTCCAACATTGATTGCCAGTGTTCAACATGATCCCTCACATTAAACAGTGTGTTTGTCTGTATGCGAGAGAGAGAGAGAAAAACAGTTGATCCCATTTAATTTTTTTTTCATGTTTTTTTCATCATTTGTGTCCCCTTTCCATTTCTGTTGCAGTTGATAGTCAATGACCTTCTCCTCGTTTGCTCTAGTATCTATTCAAATCCAATCACTAACATCTAAACTGGCATAAACATATGGCCTCTTTCAGGGTTTTTATTCCTTAGGTTGATGCTTGTTTCCTCAAACTAATCTTCAGTCAGCCTAAAAAATAAAACTGGTAACTGAGGACAGAGCATTGAGATTTCTTTAGAGCTGCTTACACACTTTGGATTTTATGACATTAGCAGAGCACACCTGTCTTCCATCAGACAATCACAAAGACGATCAGCTTCTATCTCCATCTCCTCCCCTTGACAGCAGAATTGTCCCAAAAAATGTTTCCTAACATAAACTGTCATGACTTCTCATCTCCTCCCTGTAGCTGTCATCTTACCCACCACTGGCCTGTTCTGGGAATGGCAAGCTGTGTCATTCCAGTTGCACAAAATAGCTGGTGAAGTTCCCCTGGTTGCAGCTTTGTTCTGTTAGGTGAGTTGATTCCTTCCACATCTCCTAAATCTTTCACTGTTCCTGGCAGGATATTTTCACTCCCGTTGTAGCTTGTCCAGACTGAAACCTTTGCATCTGCTTTTTATTTAAAACGGAAAGAGAAAGCATCAATTATGTTCCTTTATCCTCTGGTGGTGCGGCTACCTGAAAAATGAACTCATTTTAACGCTATTGATCTGTGTAGAGGTCAGTCGATATTATTGACGATAATAAACTTCAGCTATAGTTAAGAGTCAAGAAAGCTGTTCACTCTCCAGGAAAAGCTGAATGGAAATTCTCTGTAAAGGAATAGTTTTGAAGGTTTTATTTCAATTTCTTTTTGCCTGATTTACTGCTCTCTGTGTAGTAATAAAATATTAAATGTGAGCATTTTCTAATTTTGACAATAACCCACAGTTTTATTTTTATTTTAGCAATAATTTAAATTAGGTGTCAAAATATTCAAGCATACTTTCTGTACAAGAGTTGCGCTTCCTCCTCATGTTAAATGGAGCATTTAGTGTTATCTAATCTCTGACGTCACAGAGAGTTTGAGGAAATAATGAGTTCTGTTTTTGGAAGTCATTTCATGTCAAAAACCTGGAGAATAAGGAATCCATTTCCCACCAGCTCTCCTGTGCACTGTGAACGAAGGCCTCTGCCCTTCAGTGAACCTGAGCTGAGAGTGCCGACTTTCACCTCATTAACTTGCCTGTTAATTTAACCCTGACTTCCTTTCATCATTTACGATCACTGTTGCCTACACACATGTAGGCCATGGGGCAGTTTGGGGCAGACTTTGATTCAGTGCTAAAGAATATGGTGAATCAAAATGTCTGTGCATCATTTCTTTGTATCCATGTGTGTGTCTGTGCCACTCTTCCTGTCTCTTTGAAGATAGAAATAGGCAGCTATTCTCCAGCATCTGGTCCTAATCAACGTCAAACGATAACAGGGCCAGTAACTCTTTGCTTTTCACTGGTATTTGTGTGCATGTGTGTTCCTTATGGTATCCACACAAGGGTGGCTGAAGTGATTTGTGTCTCTCTCTGTGGTAGAACTGCACTGAGGGTGTCCTTGTTACTCATGTTGTGGAATGGAGTAGGTTTGTCTTTCTGTTTGATATTGCAACTGCACAATAGTTAGTATTATACCAAAAAAGTCATTAAATCTTTAAAATGCTGAGACATATTTTGATATATTCACACACCCTTTTTTCATGATTTGAAACATCTGCTTTGACAAAGTAGAAATATACCTTTAAATGCACTTAAATTTATGTTGTACCCCTTAATCATTGACATCAGGGCAGACTAAGGAGCATGACACATTTCTTTTAACCTTAAAAGGTTGAATTATTGTTTTAAGTTAAACAAATTAATGACATGTTGGATGCACTAGTACTGTTTTTTTTTTTTTGTGAGTACAAAGTGTGAGTGAGTACAAAACAGCCCTTGACATTTTAAAATAAGACATCAGATAAGGCATCCTTGAAATGGCCTCAGGTGTTTTATTTATTATGAAATTTATATATAAACTATAGAAAATAGAGGCTGCAGACGACGGTGACACCAGTAAAGAGAATACAATGACACTGTAAGCAGTAATTTCATTTTAGTCTTTTCATTCTCAACTGCACAGTTGCTTTCTTTTAAAGGGGTGCTCACTCACTTTGTTGCACAGCTCTTTATTTCAGCCAATATTAAATAAATGTGGGAATGCAAAAAACAGTTTTAACATCCATTATGCAGGTTCATACATTTTTTAACTTCTTGGCATAATTGTTTGTAGTTTAGAGTCATTTGTCATTTTTCTTTTCTTTTTCTTCGGGAACTTAAATTATGTCGGGAGACAAACACAAACCTTTTGAATTTATGTCCACTGTGAGTTCCTTTGCTTCTAAATGAAAGCAATCGTGTGTGACTGAAGGAAATGCCAGAATAAGAGGGAGGAAGCTTTTAAAAGCAGTCCTTCAGCAAACAGATGATTTACACAGTAAAAAGGAAACAGTGTCTTGAAGAGGTCTCCTTAATTCTGAAGAAGAGAGCTTGAGTAACTACAAGAGTTTGGAGCGGAGGGAGGGAGAAAGTGAGAGTATCAATTAAAACGGTGGGGATGTTTGAGAATGAATGAAGTGAACATATAGTAGAACAGATGAAAGAGGTTGGGGGATTAAAACAGAGAGTTAGATGGGAGGGAATGCTGGCTGTGATGAAGTGATTAGCCGACAAACAAAAGAGGTCTCTGGATTTAAAGGCTGTGTACTTTGTTCACACCAACAGCACTGTGGGAGCGGCTATGTGTTTGTTTCTGTGTCACACCTGCAGTGTATGCATCCTCTTCGCGTAGTTTTGTTTGGAACATTTGTATCCTTGTGTAGATGCAGCCTATAGGTGTGTTCCTATACGGGCGTGTCTGAATGTACGTTTTATATTCTGTTACACGCATGCTTATGACTGTTTACACACCACGTGTGACTTGTGTTTACACACCACGTGTGACTGTGTCAACATGTGAGCACATCCTGGTCATTCTAGCCACAGGCAACTGTAAGAAGACAGACAGCAAACTTCAGTTTGAGGAGAGTAGACCTCCGTGTGTAAAAACTAAACAAAATATCTATTAAAGACCATACGCTCCATATGCTAAAGTAAGACAGTAACATTATATGTGCTGGACATCAGTGTGTTAGCATTGCTATCGTGACCATGTGAACATGCAGACATTAGCATTTAATATACCCTTATAAAGCATTGCACTATATACTATATACTATACTATATGAACTTAACATGTTTCTTGCTTAATGTTGCAGTTTCATAAATCAGTATGGTTGCACAGAAACCTACTGGGCTACATGTAGAAGAATTATAGTCAGGGTTACGTTTAGAGGAAGCATTAAAAATCTATGTTTTAGTTCAGCTAAACAGTCAAGGATATGAGTTTGATTGTGATCTATAGTGATGCCTCATTACTATGAGTTTCAGGTCCTCTGATTCCCAGACTCCCTCAGTCTCTTGTTGTGACATTCTGGGGAGTCAAGGGAGATTTGTATGTGTGTGTGTTTGTGTGTGTGTTTGTGTGTGTGTGTCTATGCCCTTATATGCGTGAAGGGGGTCTGCTGGAGAAAAAAAAAAAAAGGTCTGAACAAAGAAAGGGGGCAGTATAATTGGCTTCAGCACTGCCAGACGACACAATGACACGGCCATTGATAGTGGAATGAGTTCCCGGGAGTGGGGGACCAATGGAAGAGCAGGAGTCTGTTTTTCACAGCCTCTGATTGGTTGGCCGAGAGAGGCTGTCGGTCTCCAGGTAGCAAAGTGAACCTCGGAGCATATCTGCCACCCCTCCGCCTCCTGGAGGAGACAGGGAGGGAGTGTTAGATATGGAAGAGGAGATGTGACCTCAGCTGTGGAGAGAAGATAACAATAGATCTACATGCACACAACATATTATCTTTTATATTCTCCTTCTCTCCCAGTTTTCTCATCCCTTCCACATCAGACTCTCTCTTTTCTTTTGCTCTGACCCCGACGTTTTGTTTTTGTGTGTGTGTGTGTGCGCATTTCTCTGGCTGCTACTGGCTTCGACATTGCCAGAGCTCTGAAATAAATTTGTTTCATTTGTCTTTTACTTGGCTGTACACTCCACTGCTTCTCTCTCTTTCTCCCAGTATTCATTTCTGAGAACTGTGGATTAAAGCCTAACTTCATTTGTTTAGATTGGCCATTTCTCAACTTTCCTGCTGTTTCAGGAAAGAAGTACACACTAATGTTACATTCAAACTGCAGAGAAACAGGGTTTGAGTGACTGCTGAGGAATATAAAAAAAAGAGGGGCTTTGACTGATGTTTTTGAATTATCATACTGTGTATTGTGCTGAATATGTGCTTATTTGCATAATTTTGCCTTTGCCTGAAAGTGAGTAACTGAGTAACTTCACTCGTCTGCATGTCAGAGTGCAAACGTGTCTCTGTCTGCTTAATTCAGTCTTCCTGCATCGGTCATCATATCTTGATAATATCCCCTTGATCGAATTACTCGGCTGCTTGTATAACATTCTACATGTGACACACAATTAGCAGACAATTAACATGGGCCAGTGAGTGTCAACCGATTGGCTGTGCCATCACACCGCTGAGTGACATCTCCATCACTACAGCGCTGCCCTGTATCACCCTGAAGCAGCAGGGTGCGGACATAAAAACACTGTCTGCCTGTCTCATGCAGAAATCTGAGTCTGTCTGTCTGTTTGTCTGTCTCCATATACATTCCTGTCTGTCCAGTTACGTCTATATACATTTGATCTGTTTCTCCTTATATGTCCATGCATTCCTTACTGCTTAAACATTTTGTTTCGACTTGTTTTTCTTCCTCTCTCATCTCTTTATTTTTGATTACCTCTCCATCCCATATTTGCCTGCCTCATTTGTTTGTTCATCTGGAAGTGAAGTATTTTTTTGTACTAAATCAATATGATGTGTCCTGCACATCAGCATGAAACAATGTGACAGGCACCATTTTATGAAAAGGACTTTGATGAGCATGGTGCAATGTGCGTCAGATGAGAAGACATCCAATATGGAGGCAACTTAAGCATTAAATCCTATTAAAGAGCAGATGGGACATTTTGTAAAGAGAATTGTGTGTTATCTGAAACAGGCCTGTGTGTGGCTTTCTGAGTAAATGTTGACAAGATTTACAGCAGTTCATGTATTGCCAGGAGAGGCTGAAGAATTTTGGCCCGTTCTCGTTTTCTGCCTCTCTCTCGTCACCTTTCCTCCTCCTGTTTGACTCATCATCTCTGGCCTTGTTTCTCTTGTCATCACTTTTAGCAGTTGCAAAGAAGCTAATAAGCGTTTTCTTCTGCACTCAACTGAGATGATGAAACTGACAAATGCAACACGTATTTATGCACCAACAGACTTATTTATGTCCATTTTCTCGCAGCAGTTCCCTCTAAAATATTGAAACCACTTCAACATACATAAATACACATGAAACCTACCACCACACACAATTTAAATTCTTGAGCTTTTTCTTCCCTTAATCTGCAATGTTATGGTTCACCCCCAGCGGATCATTTCCCCTTCTCTTGGGATAGATTTCCCCCCTAAATATGAGAGAGATTTAGAGTAGAGGGTCTGTCTGCTGTGCAGGCTGTGCTGAAGGCTGATGCCAACAGAATATCAATAAGCATCAGGGGTCACACAGCCACATGCATAACCATAGGACTCTTTCTCCCCCACATTCTCTCTCACATGACCACAGGGAATGCTTAGAGAGTCCTCACATGTGTAGTAAACAATACAATAGAGGTATGAGGACCTTGTTTGTTGCAGAAATGGGCAAATGCTCTTGCGGAGGTGTCTATCAGTAGCAGTACAGGCAGCGTGGACACAAACCTTTCACACCACACATAGCTTATAGTGACAAGTTGACATCCTGCAGCCATGTTTAGTGTCATAATCGTACGCTACAGTGTGGGCCTGTGTGTGCCATGGCTCCTAATGTTGTTGATGGTTGTGACAATGTGTTTATGTTACCCCATCTGACGGATGAGGGGTGTGTTTGTGTGTCAGAACATAACATGTGAATGTAAGAGTGCAGGACCCAAGGCATGCAGTCGAGTCAATCTGTCTCCATTAATATTACCAACTGTCTGTCAGTGCAGTTTCATTAAAGCTTTTTATCAGGATGTATTTAGAAAACAGTTACTGAAATAGAACTAAAAAAAATTCTGTTATGCTAAATAGTTGGAACAACAGAGATGTTCTTTGGCTGATACTGAATGTTTGTGGCTTTTAAAAGACAGTAATGATTCTGTCTGTACACACACTGATAAAATAAGTGCTGTTCATAATGCTGCCCTGTTCATGGGCTTCATCCCTGTTCCTTAAGGTGCTTTGTTGTGTTGGGAAAACCACATATTCTCTCAGGGTTGAGATAATACTGATTTATGCTTTTTTTTTATCTTAGATTTTTGATTTTTAAAAAATCTTATCTCATCAATACAGTCTGGACTTCAGCATGGGGTGGAGGTGGGGTGTAGTGGTGCTGTAGATGGTGATTGATAACACGGATGTGAAGAACCTGAAGTGATGCTAGTATCCACGTGGACCCCTCAAGGCTGTTGTGTCTGTCTTGACTAGTCAGGCTGAAATCACGGGTCTGAGCTTTGATGAGGATGATGATGAGATCATTCTGTATGTTTACGTTGTTTTTGTACATGGTGCACTTTGTCAGTATATTTTCGTGTCCTTGTGGAACGAAGGACAGATATCGAGAGAGCTTGTTTTTCTTAAGTGTGCTTTTAAGAATGTGTATGTCTGCCCATCCCTCCTGCTCTCTATCTGTCCATACACATTGGTGGAGGTAGGGCAGTTGTCAGTCAGCTGACCTACATGAGCTGAGCCTGCAGCAGTGTGATTTCCTCCGGGGGTAGTACATTTCTGGGTGTGGTCTATATGTGTGTGTGTATGAGGTTGTGCGTGCAAGCATGTCTACATTTGTGTGTGTTTGTTGGCATGCACGTGTCCTATATAATTTATAACCCCATCTCAGGAGGGTGAATATGGGGTGAAGATAACAAGTCTACATCCACAGTGACATTTAGAGGTTAAGCAGATTCTAACAGAGACAGACATTCAAACCTCACAAAATGCTTTTGGTTACATTCCTAAAGATAGAGATGAACTTTAATGTTGATCAATTGTGTTATTGGTAGTCTTTGACTCTTGCTGAAATTGCTGTAGATCTTTGTGATTGACATGAAAACATCTTTAGTAGATTTCAGTGCTAAGATAAGTAAATTAATCCACATAAAACTATACCAAGAATTTCAATACTGGATAAATCTTCATCGACAGTCATCTATCTTAAATGTCAAACATTTTCAGTTTCCTGCCTCTCACATTTGAGGTTTTGCTGCTTTTATGTTTTGTGATGAAACTTTTTGACTTTGGATAATTAAAAACAACATATGATTTTTCATTATTTGCTAAGATTTAAATAGTGCTGAGAAAATAAATTGATAATAACAATAATTCATAGGTGCAGACTTAATTAATATTAGGGCAGATCTTATGGCTTTATCGCTTTTCCTGTAAGAAACAAGTGGAGACAATTCAGAAAAGAGATTTAGGGGAAGGTAATAATGAAGTTGGCACACAATGGGAATGTCTGGTTCCATACCAGTGCACATTTTATTATCTGTAAAAGCTAAATTTAAAAAACTCAAAATTCCCAAATACACAAACCCATTTACAGGATAGTCTCATTTTCTCCTGATGTGCAACAATAAACTGCTGAGGGTGAAGAATAGACTCAGACTGCCAACCCCCCAAAAATACCCCAATCATGCCAAGCACCTATTAGAGGCAATGACATCATTCCTTTGCCTGGTAACCATGGTTACACTCACCTCCTGCTAGCAAAAATCAGCACCCATACCCACTTTTCTTGATTTTTTCTTTTTTTCCTCCCTGCCTGTCTCGTCTGCTTCCCTCAACTCTCTCTGCTCGACTCACTTTGTTTCCTCTTTCATGTCTCTTTCTCGTCTCTCATCTTTTCCCCCTTTTTATTTTCTTCTTCTTTAACTCCACTCCTCTATGCATCCCCCTCCTCTCTCTTTCATATCCTCCCCATCTCTTCCCTACGGCTTGTTCTTTCTCACAGCATGCTGGGCTTAATGCATTTTAGCTTTATATGTTTATGGTTTTTACACTAAAATGGAGGCTGAGGTGATATTACCAGAGTAAAGAGAAGAGTGAAAACAAATGCAAAGATAAGGATGACCTACATAGACAAAGGAAACGCAGATGCACATACTATAGCTGCAGCTGAAAAGGCAGTGCATTTTAAACAGAGGGTGTTAACCGTGCATGTTACTCAGTCAGGCATAAAATAGAGATTGCAGCAGAGGCGATGAGAAGAGAAGATCAGACCTGTAAACAAAGACTGAGGTTGGTGGACATTTACAGCTGGACCGTGCAGGCAGTATGAGTCACCGCTCTATACCGATAACATAAAGGACAGATTGGTCAAGTGTTGCATTAAAGTCTATTCCAGAGTCATTGTTTGGAAGAAAAGAAAGCTAAACCTAGTGACTTCATGTTCAGAAAAGCTACATCCCAGAAGCACCAAGTGTGAATAAGTACATGAGGATAGGGGGCACTGCACTGCATTACAATCCATTTTTTAGACAGGCAGGGTGGGTGGGGGGGTAAGAGGAGTATTAAGAGGCATTGTGTAGCTGTATTATAGTAAGCAGCTTAAAGTCCCGATGCTGGGCTGAAAGGACAAAGCGGCGTCACAGAGGAAGAGACCAGAAGATGCTAGAGCTGGCAGGGAGGGCAGGAGGATGGGGAGACTTGTCTTGGTGTCCTGGTATTTTTTGTTTGTTTGTTTGTTTTGTCTTTTCTTTCAACGTTTCAAACCTTTTTCTTTCCTTTTGTCTTCTGCTTCTCTCTAATCACCATCAATTATTTGTAGTTTTCTCTTTTATCGCTCCCTCTTCACTTCATTCCCTCACCTCCTAGTGATCTACTCTATGTGATGCTAACATGTCTTCCCCCTTTTGCTACATGTTGCCAGGGAGGTAATCACCGTCGCCACCATCCCTCTGTATCACCCAACTGAGTCAGAGAGAGAAGGGGAGGGGGGAAACGGATGGTGGAGGTTGCCATGGAAACTGAGAGTCTGTTGCCGACCGACATCATCTGTTGTTGCGCGGCATAGAGCGGGCACATGAATATTTGAGGTTTATAGACACAGATAGACGAATGACACAAACCGCTCCCTGGACCTCCACTGCCTCCTCAGATGGAGATACAGAGAAGTCACTAAAGGTGGAGACAAGGGAAGGGATGGGTGGATGACTGGTGGAAAGGCAGGGTCACAAAGGGAGACTGACAGACCTCCATTTTATCTAGGGCAGAGTGTTTCTTGTTATAGAAATGGGTTATGAAAAGGAAGACAAATAAATGAATGCAAGCCATTAATAGAAATTAATGGGAGAATCACGATTTTGACCACTTAAATGAGTATTGTGTGCTGAGAGAAATTCAGAGTAGATGATGGAAGCAGGAGAACAAAGGCAGAGATGGAGGGAGGGAGGGTGACGTGCCATGAGAGCAGTAAATTAGGGCACTGAAGCTTGTTTTTCCTCTCTCTTCCCTCCCCGTTTTGTCTCCTCATTTCTCAGAACGACCTGCAGTATTTTCTAATTTGCTGCTTCCTCTGCCTGCTGTTGAAAGACACACACACATTCATGCAAGCAAACTAGCCATGATTCATGCAGATTTCCAAATGAGATGCTGCATTGAATTGGGAAGTTTAATAGTGCACACTGACTGCACTGCGTCAAAAAGCACAAAACTAGAACAAACATGGCTCGTGTTTTTCTATCCTTTCCAGCTACAGCTGTGTCACAAGGCTTCTTATGGATTTTCTTGATCTCTCACAATGCTGATGCTAGAATGGCTTTTATGCAGTATTGTAGGCTGTAGGTCTGTATCTTTCCTTCTGCAACTTAATTTGTTGTAACAATAAGTTTAATCCTCTCGTATGTCTTGTATTTGAGCATTTCCCATGGTCCAAGAATAAATTACCAGCTCAGAGTGTCCTGCTGATGGGTTTAACACCTGTCCCAGAGGTTGTGGTGTGCAATGGAGTCCCACCAACACTGCTGATATTCAGACCACTGTCAGAATATGAGATATAGCTCTTAAACAGTTCCCATGGTCCCCCTTGTTGATTTAAAATGAGTGTGGGTCCAGTTTGTGATTCCCTAGTGTTTCACAAATATGCAACTTCCCAGTTGCGTGTGTGTGTGTTCTGCCTGGGTTTACTGTGTGATTCTGTGTTTCCTAAATCTTAGACTTGATGTCAGTCTTGATTGTGTACTTTCTAATGATGATGAACACAAGAGCTAATATAAATTGCTTGACAGGGCAAAAAATACTTACATATTTATGTCTTGGTCCCAAACCTTCTTTAACTGCAGATGGACATAAAAAAGTTTTGACCGCTGCACAAATGAACTTTCTTACATTGTCATACATGACCATATACAATTAAAGGAGAATTGAGAGTGAGATTTGTTTGTGAGATCTTCATCCTGGTGATTGAGTCACATTTAAGAGAAAATCGCTTCTTACTGTAAACAAGGAGGTCCTACATGAACACACACTCTGCCAAAAACAGAACAATACTTATTTCACGAGACATTTCTGTACTTGTTTTCTATCTGTGCTCTTTCACTTGTTCCGGGTGGGCTTGGTTCTGATGGAAAATACTTAGTAGTTCATCATTTTGGGAAATTTGCGTATTTGCTCATTGCCATAAGTTAGATGAGAAGATACCATTAGAAAAGATACCATCAAGGAGGCGACTGGCTTAACTTAGCTTCACGAAGAAGTAGTTACAGCACCTAAAATCACAACATGTAGTTTGTACATTCATGTATGTGTTTGGAATTAGTCAACAAGATATAAAGTGTTAAGTAGTGATCTTTAGAGGTGCTTACAGGGGGAGTTTTGAACTTCGGACAGATTCATGCTATTTCTCCCTGCTTCCAGTCTTTATGCTATAGGCTAGTTGGCTCCTGGCTCCAGCTTCATACTTAAGCACACATTATGGGAGTACAGACCTTTATACATAACTTTGCAACAAATGAAATGTGTATATCTGAAATGTAAAACAAATTAAGATATAAAATTAAATTAGACGATTAAAAGATCTGTCAGTTTCATAGTCTAAAATTTTGAAATTTGTGTTTTTGGAATTCGGCATGGGTTTGGGGTTTATTGTAAGTTTTCTTTTCACGACAGCAATTACTTGGCTGAACATTCTTCATTATCTCAACCTCTGCATCTCATTCTTTTATCAAACAGCAAGCTTAATATGTAATATTGTTTAAGATGGAGTTTGCGTTCCAGCCTCCAGTATGAAGCAGGGGTGTGTTAGTTCAGGGAATAGAGTGGGGAGGGGAGCATAGAGGAGCTTGCTAGTGCATGCTTATTAGCCTGAAATATCCATGCAGCAGCTGCACCATTTCCGCGGCAACACCTGTCGCCATGGCGCTGAGCTGTCGACATGCCTCTGTGTCAGTGTCTGCATGTCTGTGGTGCTGCAAATTCACAGCGTATCTGACCTCTGATAACACACACACAGAGCATACACTTACTTCCCCCATTAATGCGCTGGCATGAACAAAATCTCATACATGCAGCTCAACATCCTTTATATGCAGTGTGTATTCACACACACACACAGATCTCTACGGCAGCAGTGTTGAAGAAGGAGTTGTAATGTAAGAAAGCAGAAAAATGTTCTAGCTTACAGGCTTCTTTGTTGCATCTTTACATATTTAATTGTCTGCTTTCCTCCCTGTTCCCTCCTCGCTCTCTTCCTTCTCTCGTCACTCAAGATGGGGAATTTTGCGTTTCCATGACAACCACAGTGGTGGAGGAAATGGATTAGATACTCTGCACTGTCTATGCTGGGGGTGTGGTGGCTGCTGGATGGGGGAAGGTTATAGGCTTATGGGGTGCATGGCTTGTAAAGAGGGATCGGGGTTATGGGTAACTGTAACTTGCTTGTGTGTGTGTGTGTTGGGGAGAGACAGGGTGGGGGTGCCCTCAAGCCACATTGCACCAGATGGAAGCTTTTGATCCCCTCAAAGCACTCATTGTTCTATCTCGTCGAGTAAACAGAATCCAAGTTGAAGTCAATTAGATCGGTCTTTTTTATCTTTCTTTTCTGTCCATTACCCGTGATCACATGACTTTAATGCTGTGTTTTGCACACTTGACCTTTGACTTGTAACCTAGTAAAGTAACACCTGATGCAAGCATGAGGAGACACTTCTTCCTCTCATCTTTTCTTCTGCTGTAGCGAAATCATAACGAGGCAATTAACCCTGCTTCTGTCACCCGAAATTCAACTCTCACTACCCCTACCTCGGTCTGTCTTTCTCCCTTCATTCCCCGTCTCCCCTCTGTCTGATTTCCATCCTCCCAGCTGAGAAAACAGGCGCGAGAGCTCTTGGCAGAGGAGATGAGGCGAGAAAGGGAGCGGGAGAGAGAGTAGAGAGGGGGCTTTTCAGATGAAGAGAAAAGGGGTTTGCTGCTTTGAAAGGGAGCATTGTGTTCTTCTTCCACATTGCTACAGCTCCATCTCTGTGATTTAGTTGAGCCAGCAGCCAGCACATTACTGTGTCTCTTTAAATCAGGGTGCTGTTAGCCTTAGCAACGTTCAGGCTCCAGTGCTCCATTGCTCCTGCTCAATGGCTGCCTCCTGCTCTTCAAGACCACTGAACTTAACTCTGCCTGATGGGTACATTCCTCTCAGCTGACATGATAAATAAAAACAGGCTTTTGGAAATCTTCTAAGTAATATGGTGTGTTTAGCAAAGCATAGAGAGTGTCGTTTAAGCAACCAATCAGCGGATATTACTTGATGTTTGGTGTCGTGCAGGACAGTTGGGGTGTATTTTTGGAGCTGACTGAGTGTGCCAAAAGAAAAAAAAAAAGATTCCATTCCTTTCTCTCCCTGTTAATTTTTTTATAAGAAACATCCATCCAAAAAAACAGTGGAGTGTCTTTCTCTCTGTCTCTGCATGAGAAGAAATCACAATAACCCACTGCTGTCTGTTTTCTGGCTCTCTGAAACTTTCATATTTAATCTCCATTAAGTGTGTCATTTGGATTTAGGCCATGCTTAACTCGACTGTGGAACTGTGAATGTATACATTTCATCCCAGAGTCATTCCCTGGTAAAGTCCAGATTAAGCTGGTCTTTATCCCTGCTGTGTTTCCACAGAGCAGTGCTCTGTCCTCCAACATGTGGTGACCCAACATACTGCAGAGACAGCTGCAGGATGGGGGGGGGGAAGGAAGAAGAGAGGAAGTCAGAGGGGAGGATGAAGGAGGGGGGTAGGGGTCCTTCCTTCTTTTGCCAGACTAATTAGGGAGGGGGGAGTAAAAGAAGCGCGTAAACTCACTTCCTGTCCCGCCACAAGCAGTCGTTACATCATGTCCTGTGTTTTTTCCTCATATGGATCAGATTTGATCCTCCTCAGCCTGAAATAAGATCCTTGTTTTCTCTCTCTAGACCTTCCTAGCGGCTCACACACCATGAACGAGGCTCTGCTCTACTTTCTGCTCCAATCTAGACAAATTAGAGCAAATTTGATTACCTGGCTATTCGAGAAATTTACTTTTGCACACTTTTGTTTGTGCATGTTTGAAGGTCTGACTTCTTCACTGACTCAATGACTGACCACAGTGAATAAGTATGTCTGTGGGCTGCCTGCTTACATGTACATGTGTCACATGCAGGATGTGATGATGCTTGTTATTCTCTCTTGTGTCCAAGCTGTCTGACTAATTCTATTACCATACACAGGCAGTCCATTGTCAACTTCCAGTCTGCTATGACTTCCCTTCTTTGGTGAACTCTGCTGTACATCACTGGCTGTAAGTTTTTTGCCTGTGTGTGTATGTGGCTGTGTGTGTCACTATTGTGCATATGACTATGTGTGTATAATCAGTAGGAATGTGCTTAATTGAGCGAGATAGTGTGGGGGACCCAAATGGGGCAATAAAAGAACAATCTCCCCATTCTGCTGGGTCTCCCCTCTGGGAAATGGATGACACATGGGGACAGTGTGGCCAGCAGGAGTCTCTGAGTAACAGGATAACAAACATCAGCTGACATAGTGACTCTAAAGCTACTTTAAAGCCTAATATTAGGCTATATGCACAGTATATTGTACCCACATGAATAATACTTCAGTTTCCTTTGATTGTTAGCCAAAATTAGAATAGCTATCAAATGGAAGTCATACTGTAGATCTCCAGTGAATCAAACTGGGACAAACCCACATTGCGTTATTCCCTCTGACTCATCCGCTTGTGTCCGTGTGTGGGATATCCTCCTCTCCAACTCTGCCATGTTTCCTGCATATGTCTCTGTCAGAGTTGCCAGGTTTGACTAATGGCTGAATATGTTTGTCTTCCTGCAGGTCATTCAGCTCAGGCAGGCCCTGAGCGGAGCCAATATTGGCCATTGCATAGATCTGTAATGAAGATGTGGAGAACAGAGGAAAGCATCCAGCCGCTGGGGCTGACAGTTACCGTGGCAACCACATAACACAATGAAAGAAGGGTGAGTGGAGTCGGCCATTTTGGGTATGTGAATCTGCAGTGTTTGATGTGGGAATGCTGCAGTGTGAATAGCCAGACTGGCGAGTTAAACATTCCTTGGTCTACACCAGAATGGTATTTAGAAATGAAAATAAATAAAGACAATTTTCAGGTATTCTTTTTAATGTCTCAGAGCTTTTTGTCTGGTGTAATATACAAGTAGTAACTGAGAAAAATTCCATTAGCTGGCATTAGAATGGACATCACGCCTGATTCATGAACAACACTCGCATCACCATCCCTCCAGCTCCCTCCTTCCATCCCCCAACATCTGCAGCAGAGCCTGCTCCTTTTGTTTTGCTTAGTGACGTCCCATGGGCTATTTATAGGCATGTATGTTATTGTGTAAGACCTTGTGAAAGGCACAAAGAACCTGAGCAGGCTACCCTGTTCCCTGTAGAGGCCCCAGGATTTCTGAGAGAAAAGTTCAAGAACACGTGGCTCTGGTATGATAAACTAGAAGAGTTTAGATAGAATGAGCTGTATGAATATAGATGTGTTTTTACTTTGATTTTTTCTTCAGTGTCTTGTTACCATTATATCTATATCCTGCATTCAGACATCACACAATATGTAGTCAGTTATTGATATAAGGTTGATTTACAGTCATTGTTTAACCATGTCATTCTAAGAGGACTAAAAGGCAGACATGTTGCAAGTACAGTGAGGGAATCACCTTTTAGGTCTTATTATATAAAATATCACATTTTGAAATTGCCTTTTTTTCCTGCTCAGGGTAATGCTTTGCTTGATATAATTTTGCTTCAGATACTTTTAAAGTTGTAATTCCAATCAATTTAATGATGTCACTTCTAGTGATAAAATGATTTACAGATATATCAATTAAGTCTACTAAATTATGAGTTGTTTAACATGGCAATAAAGTGCCCCATTTTGGAAGTAATATTTTACAGCCTCATATTTTGTTCTTTTCTTTTCTTTTTACGCCCCTTTAAAAACACCTGAAATGGACGAGGAATACAGCAAAGCTTCAGAATTAGGAGTGCTGCAGTCTTGCTGTGTGTGGGTCACACAGACAAAAAGCACACTGCATCTTACAACATTAAATGCTTTTCACATATGAGTCTCAGGATTAGCAAAGAAACAAAGTTAACTCACTCAAACTGCAGTTTGTATGAAAATTACACGTTAGAATAAAATAAATGAGACACACAAGCATGTTTTTAAATGATTTCAGAATCTTTTTATTTGAAATGTCAGTGTTCAAGAGAAAATAAAACAGCAATATAAATATTAGCATAAAAATAAGAGTAACACAGGGGTATAGCGTGGGGGCTAAGCATTTGATAAGAAAGATAATACAGCAGGATAGAGTAGTATTAATTCAGCAGCGGACGGACTTACACATATATAATATTTATAATCATTTGTTCATATGGACAGAAAGAGAATGAGAGGCATTCTTTCACAAATGCACAAGATAAAATCACCGCAAAAGAACATTGAGAGGTTACAGAAGGATAGAAACATTTCCATATTTTTTTGTTTTGCTTCTTTTTACAGGGTGATAAAAGAGAGAAAATGAACACAAAAATATGCGCAACACATATCACAAGTTAACTAGTCTACGTGTGTCACTTTGTTTACTTATCTAAAGTCATCTTTAATTCATTTATTTACATTGAAGAGTTAGTTGGCTTCCATGGTGCTTAGTTACTACATTGCAACACAAACTGTTGAACATCTCAGATTTTTATTCATTATTGATATTTTTTTTCAAACTGTGGTTTTCTTATTTTTCTTGAAAAACAAAATGCAACACATTCCAGTAGTAAGCCACGTCTTGTGGAGAGGGACTTTTATTTTGAAAATGTTGGATGTGGTCCCTACTATACAAACAACTGGCTCATACCATCGACAGGACTTGTGTTTATTTACAGTGGGAGAAGAGCCTCACAGGACCGGGGAGTGGAGGGGAGAGGTGAGTGGTAGAGAGGCTAAGGTTTTCCATTGATTTCAATGGAGGAGGAATATTTAAATGGACTCTAGAGTGGTATCTCCTCACCAACAGGGACAGCTGTGCTTGGCTCTGTTGACCTCTACCTGGGTCAGTGCATTAGAGAAAGTTTAAGGGGTGGGCAGGTCAACAGTGGTTCCTCTGTACATTCAGTGGGTAGAGCCAAGGTTGTTTTCCCACCCCCCTGGTTGTTGTAATGGTGCCACCTCAGTCTGTGAACCCCTCACCACATGCCCTTCACTCCCCCTGATCCAGTCTGCAAACTGCCTTTTCTCATGCAGTTGTATCTGGCCAAGAGGCCTGACAGACAGATGGACGGCAACGTAAAGACTTCATATCTTATACAAACAGTTCCTCTATGCTATTGAATCATTATCTCCCAAAGAAAAAACATGTTACTGTGTCACATCAAGAAGTTTCTTCAGCACTTCATAGATAGTGAGGGGAAATACTCTAGCGGCTTGCAAAGTGTCTAGAAACTCCTAAGCACTTAAGTTTACCACATCTACGTTTCCCTAAAGACAGAAGTGATTACTATCCCTACATCATCTCATCAGAATATAAACAGTGCATTTCTCCTTGTTTGGCTCTCATCGTGGGGGTAGTGAATGAGGGGAGGACACTAGCCGAGTGTGAAGAGGGGAGGGTAGAGGGTGCAGGGCAGCATGACATGTTTTGCCCATCTGGAGGTGTTTTACAAGAAGCCAGACCCTGCTGCTATACCACCTGCATGGACAGCATGGCTTGTGACTTCAGGACACAATGCCACGCCACCCTCTGCCAGCCCGTCCTCTGGGTGCATGCTCAGGTCATAAAAATATCAGGGATTAAAATCCTTTTTTTTTTAAACTATGATTACAAAAGTAATTTTCATTTTGTGTCAAGTAAATGCTACATGTGCATTATATTGACCTGCGATTGGAGGGAGGATAACAGATTCAGGATGTCCTCCTTTTTGCTTTTGCAATGCATAGTTTGCAACTCTAAACTAGTATATGTGGTTTGAACCTTAAAGAGCATGCAGAAGAGTTTGTAATACCTGTCAAACAACAGCCTCATATCCACAGGACTTATGCTTTAAGACCCTGCAAGGCTGACCCTATATAGGAATCTAATGGATGGCAACTAGCGTACTTTACAATAGCTGACTTTCCCCATCAGGGGAGGAGCACAATAAATCCAACATGAAAGACACTAACAATTCATCTCTGAATACATCACTGCGTATAGCCTTGTCATCCCAGCAAGGTTTCTTACACTGAATCTCTTTGTCCAAGTTCATTTGATTTTGCCAAAAGAAAACAAACAAACATAAAAATCACTACAACCCCCCATACCCTGCCAAAATTATCCACTGATAAAGATTACATGAGCAATACTCGATCTTTAGCACAACACAGGTTATCAACACCAATAACAGCCTTCAGCACATTCAGACTCTTCAAGACACTCTTTCAAAGATCCATCAACATCGTCCATGTGGTCAAAAGTGAGTTGCTGTCATTATTTAGACCGTGGCTAGCATGAGTGACAGCGGCGCAGTAAGATACCTTATGGGAAGGATATGGGGGGTTGAATTTCTCATCAGATCAGGCCGGGTTTATCATTCCTTCACCTCTCTTCGTCCAACTCTACTTCTTCTCCTTCTTGGTGGACTTCTTCTTGGAGGCAGGGGTCTGGGCGGCCTTAGGAGGCTCAGGCTGAGCTGAGGTCTGGGGCGGAGGCAGTGCCTGCTGGGTGGCTTGCTGAGCCGTGGCCTGCTGCTGCTGGGGGTTGGAGGTGAGTGTGGCCGTGCTGCCGGGGATGTAGACATTCTGGCGATAGTCGGGCACGTGCTGCAGGGTGAACTGGGGGCTGTAGCGGGTACTCAGGCCCATGGTGCCGGGTCCCAGGGTGGCTGTAGCCTCACTCACTTCTGGGGAGAAGAGAGACAGAGTGGGGGAATGAAGGGTGAGGAGGGAATGGAGAGAGGGATGAAACTTGTTAGACAACGAGAATTTGAAGGTTTAGTATGACAATGTCGTATTATAGTAGTGAAATGAAAATAAATCATTTAAGGAGATTAAACCAATTACTTTCAAAGCTTCTATAAGAGATACAGTACTTGACTGAAATGACATACTATGTGAAAACAAAAGGTTGCAGTGAGCTACACTAAAAACTGAGGGCAGGAGTAGTAAAAATATGAACAAAAGCAGTGTTAAAAAATGGTTGATTGAATGCAGATGTTTTTTTGTTTTTTTTTAGGAATGATGAAATGATGAAAAACTCTCCCCAGCATATTCCTGTGTTTCTGGTTTTCTAACAGGCCTGCCCTGTGTGTGCTTGCGCATGACGTAGCTGCTCAGCTCATAATTCTCCCACAGCCCCTGCATTGCAGAGCCAGAGACACAAACCTTCCCTCCCCCATCCTATAGCTCCTCTCAGCCTATATAAACAAACGTATAGACATGAAAACTGTCATAATAACTGCTCTGGTTTCCAGTGAGCCAATACCCTTACTGCTCTCACGCAGTGCTTTATTAATTAATTCCTCCTGCACTGTGCTTATCAACACAATAACATTAAGTACAGAGGAGAGATGACCTTCAGTATTTATCACATGCACTGTTTGTTCTTTCCTTTCTGGTGGCACTAACCGTTCTAACTTTGTGTTGACATACAGGTTGACACTATGCCAAAGACAAAACCTTTTCTCTGTTCGTCTCTATTCGATCCAATGGAAAAATTTCACACAATGTCCGGTGCAGTGTCCAAGAGGGGGGAGGGTGCGGGTGTGTAGAGGGAGGGAGCTGTGATGTGTCAATAAAACAGTGGAAACAGTGACTTGAGTCTATGTGGCAATAAATCTTTTGTCCCCTCGTCATGTATTTTGTGTTTGATTGTGCTATATTCGGTGTTGCTCAGCCTGCTTTTAAGGGCAATGTTATGTGTATTTTTCAAGGTTATTACTAAGGCTTCCACAGTAACAGCCCAAAGATGAATCACAGTGTGTGTCCCATCAGTGCTGGTTAGGGCAGTTACTGCAGGAACAGAGAAATATGTTTTGGAATATGGGAACTTTTGGTTATGTATGAGCCTGCAGGTTATATATTGCATAACTGTTCACGTGGCTCCATGGCCTTCTGCTTATAATAAAACACTGCACATGTGATGTGAGTGTGTACAGTGAAAACCTGCAACTCTGTCATGTTATTGAATTCAACACATCAATTGTGCTGTTGATCTGAGGACCTGCAGGTAGCTATGTGCGCTGTCTGGATATGATCTGAGACTTCCACTGGATGCTTAGCAGGACAGAGTCACTACATGGAAACATCACTGTGGATACAGGAAGCTTTATTAATGAGTGAGTCTGGCTAGTTACCCTTCAGCCAAACAGGAACCTCAATGAACCACTCCTGCCCACGCACACCCTCACTAAGCTTGTGAAGAGAAAGAAACTGATTTGGAAAAGGATGAATTGATAGAAGGCAGAAGGAAGAAGATGAGGAGGTATAGGACTCACCGTTTGCTGCAGCCATCAGGGCTTGGAGCTGCTCAGCCTCAGTTGGGGGCTGTGGCCAAGGGCCAGTTCCCATGGCAACCTCAGGTCCTCCAGTTGCCCTGTGACGAAAACGAGGAAAGAACAACTGTAAACAGCTGGTGGTTCATCCACTCCAGTGTGTATGTGTGTGTTTATTTAGCTCAGTGGTTTGACAGTTGGTGGTTTGTGATGTAAAGGCAAAGCAGCTGATGGCGAAGTACACAGCCTGAGGAGACCTCAGCAAAGATAACAAGGAGGATGTATAGTTTACAAAACAGGGTGTGTCGCAAACAAACTAGCACTCTTAAACACACTCTTGTTAAGGCATTTACAAATTGTGTCTGCACACAGTAGCAAGCGTGTTTGCGCACTCACACACAGTAAACATTGTGTAACATTCACTCGCTCTCTCTGGGATGACCATGAGCACTGTGCCATCTAGTAAATCTGATTAAATATTTAATGATCCCACCTTTACGGAAATAGCTGTCTGCATTAGCCACACATGCAGCGCTCAGTGAGCACTGAACATTTCCATCTGGGCAAACTACACCTTCAAAGGCTTGTTTACTCAAAGCCTGCAATTTGCATGTGGGGGCAACAGAGGAGAAAGCAGATCTGTGATCTATTATGCTCACCTACTTATTTCCATACCCACACTTGTGACACACCAACACAAGCTCTACAACTCACAGGTCACAATCCCAGCTCTGCTCCTGTTCCCAAAGTACTAATAAACCTTCATGTTTGGGTGTTTAACAATATTGCAGAATGTCATCTTCATGGTATGGCTGATGGTATATGTCAGAAATAAACTAAGAATGCCACTTCACTTCATTAGAAGACCAGCAGAATTCACAAAAAGTCCTATCAAACCATTATAGATGCTCTATAGAGTTATTACAGGGAAAAAAAACACTATATGGATTTAACTACTGTTTCAACCTCCAGAATAGTGTGTCTGCTCGCAGTGCATTTGCATGTTTTGGCAATAACGAACCGCCTGAAGGCATTTGGTGGAGGATCATTAGCCCACCAGGACATGGGTTAAAAGTTCTATCGGAGTGTACAACTTCAAAGACTTTTCAGGTCCTATTTTATGACTAATATAGGCTGCAGTAATAAATGAGGGAAGCAGGACAGTATGCATACAAATAGTGTGTTAAATACATGGGATATACAGAGGAACAATCTCTTTTCTATTTAAAACTAACTAGAAAACCTTTTGGACAAATTGATCTGCTCCTGGGACTTAAGAGAAAGGACATAAAGAAGGAAAAAGTGAAAAAGGAATTCTAACATAAAAACAGGGATTTGTTTAAGAGCAGGTTGCCAGATCTCACTGCCAAAACTCTGAAGTGGTTTTTAGTTCAGTGCCAGAGAGAGACTGAGGGAGAGAAACATGTACGTCCTGTGCCAGGCAGCCAATAAGAAACAGACTCAGTAAGAGCCCGGCCAGTGAAGCCAGGGCAGCCATTTTGTGCCTCTTCACATCACTTAAGATTAAAGGGAATGCTTCATTTGTGCTAAATTAGCATCTTTCTGTACTTATCACATCCTGTGGTTGTGTTAAGCGCTTCCTGTGGTCAGGATTATCACTTCCTTTGGGCAAGATTGTGAACTGTGGTCCAGAGGGATGTCCTTAGTTGGCCAAACAAGGCTATCGGTTTTCCTCTGCAACCTTACATGACATGTTTTGTCTCTAAAAACGGATCTCCTTGTTGTTTTGCAGAGAACCTTCTAGACATTAACTGGAGCCCAATCAGCCAGTCACATGGTGTACATGCTGACATCTGTCTTAACTACATGTTGACTGTTGACCACAGGAGTTTTATGTGGAGAGCTGTTTAGTTCATTGAGGAACTTTTAAACCTCTAACAGGCATTTAAAAATCAATCATGGGACAGCTGTCCGCATTGTCCCTTTTTCTGTTGTCTTCAGTGGATAAATCACATGAAAAAGCCACACGTGGTGATGTTGAGCTACAACCATCACAGACATACATGAAAGGCGACACTGTATGGTAAGCCTTCTAGAAGGAAAGAAAACAAGAGCTCTCACACTATAATGACTATATGAATAGCACACATACAAGGCAAACAAATCTACAAAACACTGCACGCAAACTCAAAAGTGTCACAATCCTTTCTACGCCACAGCAGGCATTGTGGCCTATGCACATCGATCAACAAACCCCATCAAACCTTTAGGGAGACTAACAGAAGCTATGGGTTAGGTACATCTACACACAGCACAGCACTCATCTGCAGTGCACTATCTAAACGATTTTAGCCACTCTCTGCCCTTATCAGCTGATTTGTGATCAGGTCCCTCTTCCACCGAACAGTGAGTGGACAAAATTGAACAGCAGTCAGCTTCTAAGGACAGAAAGTCAACATACAGTGTCTACGTCTAAATTAGTACCTTGTCCCACTCTTCGGCGTCCATCTTATGTGTGTACCGTACGGCATGTGGGGACTAAAAACACAACAAGTTATACAGTCTGAAAGCATCAACTTGTATTGTACTGAAAGTTGATGTACGAAAAATGAAAATGTGGCGATTTTGTGCTCTAGATCTCAGTGGAAAATATGTTAAGTCTGTCATATCCATTTAAAATACCAGAGATGGGGGGGATAGTTTTCTTTTCCTCCACCACTAACATGAAATAGGTCCAGTGTATCCAAAATCCCAGTGGTATGCTATAAAGACAGTGGCGTGTGCTTGTGTGTGTCTAACATTTTCCTGACTTGGCTCAACGCTGCTTTCTGCCCCAGCTGGTATGTTTCAGGGAGAAGCCTTGACTCACAGAATGTGTTGTGCAATCATTGTTGTGAAAACTGTTACTGCACACGCTCCATTTTAGCCCACACAATATGGACAAAAAGCAATCATCAACCATCAACACAAAAGCTCCCTAAAACACACAACTGAAATAAAGAAACGCATTTCATCTATTGTCATTTAAAGCCAAGTCAAAATATTGTATTTCAAGTCAACAGTCAGTACGACCTCTCAGATTGCAGAACATGAAGAGAGAGTAAGAAGGATATATACGCTGTCCCATCCCCCCACTAGCTCTGGTCACCGTCCCTCATCAGTAGTACTGAGTGATGGCGCACAGGCTCAGAGAGCGCAGAGAGGAGAGGAACAGAAGGGGGAGGGAAGGGGAAGGGGAGGGGGAGTGGAAGCAGCGGCAGCCATTTTATAAAGCAGCCTGGACCCAGGCAGAGATGCTCAGTCAGGAGTGTAAATTAAAAATCTGTGTTCACTGAGCAGAATCACGTCGCAGAATGCAACCATGATTTACATCATCACGACAATGTAATTCAAGGTCAGATTCAGATTGCGACTTTGATGTCATCAGTACTTTACAGTCAGCATACTGCAGGCAGCCAGTTCTTATGGTTACTGCACTCACCATCCACCATCCCCCTCTTTTTTTTCCTCATTCTTCATCACTCCTTCTGTCATTACGATAAGCTCGCCTCGTGCAGCGCTACAACATGTACCTCACAGTATGGAAATTTTATCAATGTGCGTGTGTGTCTCAATTTACTCACCCGCTTGGTCCAGGTCTCTGTCCCTGTGTGAAGCGCCAGTCATTGTTGGGGGGCTTTTGCTGTGAAGAGAACAGAAGATGGAACATGAATCGTATGTTTCATTGCAGCAACATCATGACGTTTCTGAGGTGTTTCTTCAGGTTCAAAAGGTGTTGCTTTGTGGTTGACGCATCTGTGTGTGATGGTGTGCGTTTGTGTTTGTGACTCAGGCATCCATGTTGTTCCAAAAGCTGTGGAGCATAAAATGATGCAATACACACACACACACACACACACACACACACACACACACACACACATAAAACAAACAAACCAGGGCTTTGGTTATAAAATGGGACCCAAAACTAAAACAGAGATAAGAGAGCAGACAATATCAAAAAGAAAACTACATGATCACACAACTGAGCATTCAGTTATAAATGCAACGTAACAATATAAAATGACCTCAAATACAGCTGTGACAAACCATATGTCTGTGACTTCAGCTGACAAGACCTTTTGATAGATATATACCTTAAAAAATAATGTTTCTTGTTTTGAAACCAAACCCAGCCATCGAGATAAGGCTACAGCAGTGGCTCTGCAGTGATAAAAGCCTCTCTCATCTCTACGTGTCCTTGCTACTCTATTAATGTCTTCAAGCCTATTGCACTCTTGTCCATCTCTACCTCACTGGCCATGCCACCATGTCTTTTCCATCTCTCTAGCTCTTTTCCTCTCTCTCAGGCTCTCTTGTTGTGCAGTGATGCGGTGAATAGACCTCTTGGCTTGGCTCCAGATTCTGCCGCCTAATCGACACAAGAGCTCCCTAGAGAGAGAGGCCAGCAGGATGATGTGCTGCATTATTAAAAGAGCTGTTCTACCCGAGGGAATGATGGAGAGAAATGGGATAGCAAGAGGGAAAACAGAAAGAGAAACTCCCTAAAAACATACCGACACAAACTGGAGCATCTATCAGAATAGAGGTAAATAATGAACAAATGCATCAGTGACTTAATAGATGGGGAGTAAAAGTAGGAACTGCGGTATATTGTCTGGTCTACTAAGGACTTGTGAAGGACACTACAGTACAAACGTTCAGAGGAAGTGTTAATAGAAACGAAGTGATGGAGTTGTATAGCAATTATTCATTCAACTATACAATGCAATCATTGAACAAGCCTATAATACAGTAGTAATGAGTGGAAATTTTTGTTGGTGGATTAAATTTCAGTGTCATCTACAAGAGTTTGTTTCACCCTGGAGGTGACTCAACACAATTAGTTGAGTCTTCAACAAGTCAAGAAAAAGAACATGGACAGCTAAAAAGAAGAAAAATCTACTTGGTTATGACCTCTTACCAAACCTCACAAATTGCCATTATTACAACATAAAACCAGAGCATATCTGAGTAGAGCTTGGTCGATGTTTATCTAAAAATGGACTCAGAGATGAGTATATGTGCGTGGGCACACCAGTCTGTCTGAGCTTTGGTAGAGAGTGAAAAAGATCAGCACTGAGTGGAGGCAAATATCCACAGAGAGGCCCAGCATTCCAGCTGTGTGACTCGCTCTCACCACACAAACACTCATGGACACATACTCGTCATTTCCAAGGTCAGATCCCACTGCAGGCATGTGGAATTAAGGGTAACAGACTGGGCTGCACTGCTAACACCTAATGTGCTGTTACCCTGTATGCAGACAGGTAATGTCCATAAGGATGCAAGTTGTGCTCAAGAATAAAGTCAAACAGAGGGGTTTCATCATTTTAAGTGAGCCACAAGACTTAATGAGTTCTTAAGTTCAGATGGTTTAGACAACAAAAGTTGCTAGGGAAAACAAAACCCAAGCCAGGTTTAACGGCATGCAGGCAGGGATAAAAATGTAATTGAATTTAGCTCCAATTATCTCAGGATCTTTAGATGTGCTTGTCTGAAGATACTCAAAATGCACAAGAATTTTTTTCAGCGTTCAAGTTAAATTTAAAGGCAAGGCTAGAGAGAAGGTCACATTGAATACTCAGACTAGACCAGGCCAGTGGAGAGACATGAAGGGATTACAATTCTGCAGGCATGAATTCTCATCCAATAAAAAGACTTTTATATCAGCATGGAAGCTTTAAACACTGTCAACCTGCTTCACATACATCTGTAAGTTGAACCAAAGCTCTGAGGGTTCGTAGCGTGAATGAGTTAGGTCCTGCAGCACTGTGTTTCAGTTGAAGTACTTAAGAGATAAGATTGATGTTCATTATGTGAAGACTGGATTCATCCTAGGGTATAAGCTAGACTGATCAGCACATCTGGTCTTCACATTCATATGTTTTCAAACATGCTGGGTGAACTTTGCTCAAAATTCTGGTTTGCTGCTTAACCACTTATCTATCATGATACACAAATGTTTATCCAGGTGTACAAAAGAAAATCAATGCAATCACACCCCTTTCTCCCTCTCTCTGACAGGGGTGGGAAAAAATACAATATATGCAAACACTTCCTGCACACATACAGATCCATCTGGTACTCTTTGTGGAAGATTCAGTTTCCTAACACGCACACACAAATTGTATTAGTGTTAAAAGAACTATGGCTGCCCTGCACCTGGTGCTCTGTTTGAAAAGAGGAAGTCGTGTCTGTTTGCTGCTCCGATAACCTTCAGTGGAGACACACACACACAGCACACCACATAACCTTCAATACACAGCCATACGTTCACTCCCTCACTTCAGCTATGTTCTTTAATGCTAAGCTGTGATTAGAAGTCTGAAATAAGAGGCATAACCACTAAAATGTTGCATCATTACGATGTTAAATCATATTAAAGGCAGGAGCTGAGACAAAGCACAAAGTGTGCTGCTTGCTTTTCATATTTAAACAAACATCATGACTCATTTGACAAAGCCCCTAAAGGACAGGTTTTCCTGAACCGCATGAGCCAGTTTGTCGCATGTGCAGCTTTGTCATCCATAAAAAGCATATTTACAAAACACACGGCCTAACTTAGTCCACGTGCCAACCTTCACAGAATCTTCACAGAAGAGTGAAAAACTAACTACAGTCATGGAAATATTCATATCCTAATATAACTTTCTGATTTTACAAATATAAAGAGGGAGATAACTGCAGGGGAAGGGAAAAGACAAGTGATAACTTAGTGAGTCAAATCATGACATCAGGATTACATGGCATGTTTTTCTGGACATTGAAGCAGAGTGTCCTGTTCATCATGGGGATAGTCCTCATTTCATGCAAAGTTTTACATGAGTCAGGCCAATTTGCCACAAATAAACCTTGCATAATTTAGTTGCTAATGTTTCATGTGGCAAAACACCTTCAATATAACAAAATATTTGCCAAACTTTCTGTGTTAACACCCAGTTAAATCAAGTGTGCCAAAACAGCACACTGCAAATGAATAGAGGGTACAAAGACGGGGAGTGGGACGTGTCAGACAATCAGGCACTAATGCCCCAGGGTCCTGCTAAAATTACACACCACTGGAGGCTCCTCGTGCCTGATGCTTTGTATGCACAATCCTACATGCAAGCACATAAACACCCACAGTGATGGCTGCTGCTCTTAAGCTATTATAGCCGGTGCAGTCTGTCGCTATGGAGCACGTGCATGAAGCCATCCTTCCTTTCCCTTTGTCTATCCCTCTATCTCTTTTCCCCCTGTTGTCCTCACTGCACACGTGTCACTAGAGCAGGGAGACAGATGGTACCCTGCTGACCTCAGGGACAACCTAATTCAGCACAGGGATAGTGGATACGTAATACAGACTCACGAGAAACCAGAGAATCTTTTGGACATTAAATAGACACTGGGGTAAAGACCCTGTTGTGTGGAGAAGAAATATTTAACACCAATCATCAATCAACAGCTCTACGTTAAACATGACATGACTGAGAATGAACCCTGAGGATGACTGGATTTGAGGCAGAGAGAATGAGAGAACCTCATTCCTCCTTTTTTCATGAAATTCCCCTAAAATGAATCATCCTGGTGAGAGAACCGACAGCCATTTTCTATTCCTGACAGTGCTTCCATGGCATCAAAACACTAAATGGGTTGTCTGTGTCTCATGCATGTAATTATTCTATGGTTAGCCTTCCTTCACACCCCACTCTGAACACATGGAAAAAAAGTGGCATTTCTGACCGAGGATCTAAGAATGGAAATAAGACATAGCCAGAACAGCCTCACTCATGTAATGCTGAGTCCTGGAACCAATCACCAAAAGTTCAGAGGACAACAGGAAGTCAGGGGTCAGGCTACACCATGACCCCGTGAATTCCTGTTTTTCAGCTACTGCTTTATTCTTTGACTCTTTCCTCCCCACCCCTCGTACCATTTTCTTTCCATGGCCCTTTTCCTTTCCTTCACACCCCCCTCCCCCCCATCTCTCCCTCTGTCATCCTGTTTCCCTCTGTCTCCCAGCCATTCCACTGAGCCAAGACTGCAGGACATATTTTCATCTATTTGTCTCCTCCTCTCCATCTGTTAGGAGCACTTGTTTCTCCCTTTCCCCTATCTTTGCCATTACTACGGCCATCTCAAATACCTATTATCTGCCTGATTTTCTCTTTAACTCTACCTTTCTCATCCATTAAGAACAGATCCTCTCTGCTACTTGAAGTCAAATATCATAAAACATTTCCTATCCTGAGGTCAGATTAAATATTGAGCTGAAACCTGTCTAGTAGGTCTTTTTCACCATGTTGCTTGGTTTTAACCCATTCATTCTGTATACCACCACAATATCACACTGCATGTGAAGGATATTTCCCTTAATCCCTTAATGCATTTCTCAAACTTGTCATAGATACTGAAACAGCTGTATTGATCTTAGGATCCATGGCATAACCCACCAATGCCATGCTTGCTTGCCCATTTAATCCCTCACCTCACTGACTGAGTTCATAAGGTGCTTCCTGCTGAGTGTCATGTTGAGTGTGTTGTTGTGACTCAGCATGGGTTGCTTCATAAATACAAAGTCACTCCGGCTGGATATGGTGGAGTAGCAGGGCCTGTAGGTGCGTGTGTGCGGCTCCTGGGGGCCTCCCACAACCTCCATATAGCGTATGGGTCCATCAGTATTTAGCTGCAGGTGCAGGTCCTTGCTGGGCCTCTGATGGTAGCGGCTGGATCTGTGACGACCATAGCAGCAGCAGTCAGAGTCTCCCAGCCCTGGGCCACGGTGCCTTAGGCAGCGTACCATGAGGACAACAAAGGTGATGAAGGACACAGCTGATACACAGGCTAGAGAGATGATGAGGTACAGGGTGATGTCCGACATTCCAGTGGGATGGTAGAATGGTTTGTGGCGAGGGCTTGCTGGAGCATCATTGGGCGTGTCCTTCTCATCCACAGTTACTGTAATGTTCACAGAACTGGACTTTGGTGGTTCACCATTGTCCTGAATGATGATCGTGATGTCATAAGTTGAGCCCGCTTCCTCCTCTGCCCACTTGCGGGCTGTGCGGAGCTCACCAGTGTGTGCTCCGATACGGAACATGCCAGCATTCAGTCCAGGGGCGATGGAGTAAAACAACCATGCATTGTGCCCACTGTCTGCATCTATTCCTACAAATTTATTTATGAAGTACCCTGGGCCTGCAGATGGGGGCACAGTGAGCTGTAATCTTTTGTCTTTTGGGTAGGAAGGGTGTACAAGCACTGGTGCATTGTCATTCACATCCACCACAAACACATGCACAGTGACGTTGGCTGTTCGTGGGGGCACCCCTGCGTCCCGGGCCTGCACCTCAATACGGAAAGCGTTAAGCTGTTCATGATCCAGAGAGCGCATGCTATAGATGTGACCACTCTCAGGGTTAATGTAGACATATGAAGAGATGGGTGAGCCCTGTACCATGCTAGGAATGATGGAGTAGGATATGCGAGCATTGTCACCAAGGTCTGGATCAGTGGCTGAAACAGTAGCGATGGGGGCACTGGGAGCATTGTTCTCTGGGATGTCCACAGAGTATGAAGGCTGAGAGAAGATGGGGGCATTGTCATTTACATCAGAGAGCTTCACCACAAATGTGGTTTGTGATGAAAGGGGAGGAGAACCAGCATCACTGGCCCTAATGACCACTGTGTACTCTGGGACAGTCTCACGGTCCAGGTTTCCAGCAGTGATGAGGCTGTAATGCATGCCAAATGCTGAATTAAGTTTAAATGGCAAATCTGGTTGGACAGTTAATGTAACCTTCCCATTCATACCAGAGTCCAAGTCCCGCGCACTTATAAGTGCTATCACAGTCTCTGGTGCAGAGTCTTCTCTGATAGGACTGGTCACTGACGTCAGTGTCACCTCTGGTGCGTTGTCATTCACATCAATGATTTCCACTATGACGTTACAGGAACCCTCCATAGCAGGAGAGCCACCATCTCTGGCCTGCGCTGTGATGTGGTATGTAGAGCCTTTCTCATAATCAACGTGACCCTTCACACGGATCTCCCCGCTTTTAGAATCCATACTGAAGAGGTTGAGAACACGTTCCGGTGTGTATTTATCAAACAGGAAAGATATGTCTCCATTGTTACCTGAATCCACATCAGTCGCGTTCAGTTTCGTTACTAAAGTGCCCGGTGCAACATTTTCTAATAGCTTAACTTTCTTTGACGGTTCGTCAAAGATGGGTGAATTGTCATTTACATCCAGAATTTTAATGAGCAGAAGTGTTGAGCCAGATTTCTCCGGCTGACCTCCATCTACTGCAGTGAGCAACAGGCGAAACGAGGCCTGCGTCTCCCTGTCCAAAGCTTTATCCACCACCAGCTCTGGAAACTTGCTGCCGTCACTTTTAGTTTCCACATTCAAAGTAAAGAAGTCATTTGCTGCGAGATGGTAAGTGCGTAACGAGTTGGTCCCCATGTCTGGATCTTGTGCGCTCTCCAAACGGAACCTTGTGCCCGGCGCGGCCGCCTCTGATATCTCCAGAGAAATGTTGCTGGTTGAAAACTGCGGTGCATTGTCATTCACATCCAGAATGTCCACCACGACACGGTGAATGGCTAAAGGATTCTCCAGAAGTATTTGAAGGTGTAGAGAACACGCTGAACTTAACTCGCACAATTGCTCCCTATCAATTTTTTGTTTAATAACCAAGTCCCCAGTCGTCTGCTTTACCTCAAAGTACTGCGTTGTGGATTCCGAGACCACCCGCAACCTCCTCTGAACAATCTTATCACCAGTGAGAGCCAAATCTTTAGCGATATTCCCAACGATAGAGCCCGGGCTTAATTCCTCCGATACAGAATAGCTGAGCTGAGCGGACGCACCGGAGAGGCAGGCTAGATAAAAACAGAGCCTCCACAGCCTCCCTCCTCCGGAGCGCTTTCTCTGTCCGGAGTCCATTGTGCTGCGCTCCGAGGATCGGAGAATGGGAAAGTTTTAAACTTCTTCTTTCACCGTACCGTATCCATAGTTATGTTAAAACGAGGCTGCCAGGCTCGATGGTAAGCATTTCCGCTTTAAAAATAGATCGATAGGAAGTTTTGATGTGATCATGTCTGCCGACTTTTAAGACAAAACGAGGAGGAAAATCAAGGTATTTTCTGCCTTCAGTGAAACTCTCTGCTCTGTCTCCTCCGCCTCACTCCCCTCGTGGGCGGGGAGAGGCCACGGAGGCCTTCGCTCTCATTGGAAGACAGGGCTGGACCAGCGCTGTCCCACAGCTCACACTCACACACACACACACACATAAAACTTTGTGACTCACTTCCACTGACAGGAAAGAATCAACTTAATTCTCTTTGTAATAGTTTGACATAGCAGTGAAAGTAGAACAACAGAAGGAGGACGTGTTACGACTGTGGAAAATACAATTTTACCTTAAAACACAGGATAGATTTTATCTTATTGATACACCATTGGAAATTTCAGTCACATGCTCCCATTGAGAACGCCTCATAGTCAAATCAAGCAGCTGTTATTTATAGCAGTGCTATTTGTATCCGCAGGGGGGCATGGTTTCCAAACTTCCCTTCCCGAAGTCAAAGGAAAGTTTAAATGGGGTTTCATGATAAAGTTAAGGCGTTGTACAAAATATTTTTAAAGTTTATGGAAACTGAAATGACATGCAGCAAAAAATTAAACATACAGGCCGCGAAGGCCAAATTAAAATGATTATTTTTTACATTCTTTTTTAAACACGGTTGGACAGAAACATATTAATGAAATCATAAACTATTTTCACCAAGATTTTGAAACTGGAGATTGACATTTTTATTAATTATTTAATATGAAGAAATGCATCATGAAATTGATTGTTTTAGCTCAGGTATATATATTCATTCACTGAACTAAAATCACATCATCTTATAATTAGCAAACAGTATTATATATTTTTTTAATCGGTAGGTGAATTAAAGTGATAGAATTATATCGCAAAAATTAAATGTTCTCTGTCACCCAGCTTAGAAGAAGGAATTACAATCATACTGACCCCAGGCTAGCCATAAAACTGATTTGGTTTCAGAAACTACACTCTTCCAATGAACACCCAAGGAAATAAATATAGAAAATCAACACGCTTTAGTCCTGAATTTATGTATAACATAGATTCAAAACAAAACAGAACCAGGGGGATTCTGTTTATCCCAGATGTGAATACAATAGCACACTATTTTATATTGCCATATGGTTTTCTGCTCACCTGCTGGCTCTCAAAGGTCCAGGTGCTGTC